>CM066331.1:30788904-31988904 GCA_033807585.1 Hydrophis major
AATCATACACAGACTGATTCCTCATGTTCCTTGAAAGTAGCAACTTGAAGGATGCAACCGGGCAGAAGAAAAGAGCTGTCTTCCTAACACATTGCGGGCCCGCAATGTTCAAGATGGCTAAAGCCCTCGCGAAACCCGGGGATGTGAAGGAGATGGACTGGGCTGACCTCGAGCCGTTGCTCTGAAACCACTATGCCCCCGCCGTGCCCACCCTCATCAGGCAGCACGATTTCTACCGGCGGGACCAGAGATCGGGTGAGAGCATCAGCGACTTTGTGGCTGATCTACGGAGCCTAGGGGGCATGTGCGGGTTCTCGGACATGGACAAGGCTTTGCGGGACCATGTCGTACTCAGACTCAGAGACCCAGTCCTACAAAGCCAAAGGCGACATCGCCCTCGCCAACGCCCTCGCTGAAGCCACCGCAGCCAAGGCAACCCGGAAATCAGTGAACCGAATGCAGAGACCGGACACCGGGGAACGCACAGCAACCACCAAGACAGGCCGGGCGACCAAGGCTCACCCAGAAGCAAGCCACCGAGAGACCACTTCCCACCATGGCGACTTCCAGTCCACCTCCGACACCACGGAGGAGGAAGAAGAAATACATCAGCTCCAGTCGGGACAAGATTGGCGCGATCGGTGAAGTTGTAAGTCGGGGACCACTTGTGCCAGGTGCGGAGGCAACCACCCTCAATCGGAGTGCCGGTTTTTCAACGCGATTTGCTGGCACTGCGATAAGAAAGGTCACATCGCCAGAGTCTACTGACTGAAAAGAGCCTACAGCCCCCGTCGGCGAAACCACAGCAACTGGAGACGAGACAGCACCCCACCCAGGACCAGAGATCACCAAGCCGAAAATCACTGGAACCGAGATGGACGGAACCGACGAAGTGGCGAAATCCGGCAGAAAGAGGAAACCCACCAGACGGTCGTCATCGGTCACTCATCCACCACAGACGCCCGGTGTCAGCCTCAAGATACCTTCCCCTTCCTGACTATCTGCTATTATTTCATTATTTCTCTCGGCTGTCATGGCAACGGTGGGAGGGGGGATTTTATATGGGAAGAGAGCTGGAGGTGTTTGCATTCCTTGCTGGGCTAGCAAGGGGAGGGGGGATTCTTGTCTTTAACTTTCTGTTTCCTGGCTATCTTTTCCTCTTTTGCGCAACTGCGAACTTTTATCAAAATATGTCAAGGTCATTTGACAAGACGTCTCATCACCATCTGAAGATGACCACATGAGCTGTCTCAAAAGTTTTAATTGGAAGAATCATTTGAACTTTGGGGGGTGGGGACAAATCTATTTCTTTGTATATGCATTCTACCCGCCAATTTCTCAGTTTCGGAATTGCTTTGTAGCTACCACTTTATTTCCCAGTAAAAGGATAACTTTGCTCTACCCATGGAGTCTGAGTATTTCTTTCTTGGGATCTAAAAGGAGCGCATCCTGACATAATTCCGAAACTGCCCACATCAGCCCACCCGGAGAAAACAGCAACTTTTCTTCCGAGGGGGTTTCATCCCATGTCGTCTCCAACCGGCGATGAAGAGGATCAGGGAGCTGTGGGGGGGCAGCCCGTGCCGCTGCCGGAAGGGTCGGTGGCTGACCTGCTGGCCGAATTGACTCTGGAAGAAACCCCAGCCGAGATGCCCAGATGGTCGTTGGGGGTTGGTTGGAGAGACCCTGAAGACCCCCCTCCTCCCAGGATCACTGTAAGACGAAAAGGTGCGAGGGGACGGCTTTGGCAGGAGGGGGAAGAGATGGAAGGCAAGCTGGATGAAGCCAAGAAAATCTCTATGGATGTTCCTGGAGAGCCCAGCACAACTCAAAGGTATGAGGGGGAAGAGGGAGCGAGATCAGCCCGGGGGAGCCAAGCTACCTCTACCCCCCTTGCCCAGCTTCCGCCGGCGCAACCGCCCGCTGACGCCCGGGGAGCCCCAGCAATAGGAGTGGCTCCTAGAAGACGCCCCCTGCCCCCCCTAGATGTAAAGTTTGGAGGAAATCCAAGAGATTTGGGATTTTTCCTGGTACAAGTTGGGAGTTATATGGCAGAATTTGAGCGGGAGTTCACCTCTGAAGCAGCCAAAGTGAGATGCGTTACCAGAACCCTGGAAGGGATGGCAGCAGATTGGGTGGTGACTTTGTACAATGATAACTCCCCCCAACTACAAACCCTCGATGTTTTCATGACTGCATTGAGGAGAAGGTTTGAGGATCCTCTGGCAGAGAGAAAGGCCAGAATCAGAATGAAGACCCTAGTTCAAGGGGGGAGATCGGTGGCAGACTACACCCAAGAATTCAGGCAGCTGGCACACCACATCCGAGGTTGGTCCCAGGGGGCCCTGGTGGAAGCCTATAAAGATGGCTTAAATGAAGATGTATACCACACGTGCATCTCCAGAAGGGATCCACGTGAATTACAGTCATGGTACTTGCTGGCGGAAGAGGTGGACATTGATCTAGCCAGAAACAGACGCAGAGGAGGTCCCGCCTGGAGAAGACCGCTTCCCCCCCGTCTCCGGGAGACCTCAGGGCCCCAACCGAGAGGGATAGCGGCAGGAGCAAAAACCACGGCATGTTTCCGTTGTGGAAAGGAGGGCCACCGGATGGTGGATTGTCGAGTAAAGGTGAACCCACCGAAAGCGCGGGACCCCGGAAGAAGGCCAAAAAACCCCTCAACCAAACCCCGCGAGACCAGGCTGAAGACAGGAGAGGTTGTAGAGGTCGCCCTTTCGGCGGGAGAGGAGCTGGGACCTCCAACCCCACTCGACGAGAACGAGACAGATTCAGAAGATGACGTCCTGGTAAGTCCTAATCAAGGGCCCATGACCATCCCAATAAAGTTAAGGCAGCCCACCTCGGGGACTGAGGGAGTGATGATGGCCTTACTGGACTCGGGGTGCACGAGGTGTGTAATTAACATGAAAGTGGTTAAGGGGATGGGCATTAGACTGAGAACTCTAAAAACGCCCATATCCTTTTGCCAACTGGATGGGTCGGTGGCGGGAGGTTGCCCTGCACGTTTTGTAACCGAACCCCTAGAGATGACCATGGGAAACCATCATGAGATCCTGTGTTTTATTGTGGCCCCTGGGATGGAACAATCTCTAATATTGGGATTACCATGGCTTCGGAAGTGGAATCCCCATGTAAATTGGAGAAAGGGGTGGATACGCATCCGCACCGATCGGCCACCGGAAGGGGAGGAGCAACCCTATCCGGAAGGGGAGGAGGAATCCCATTCAAAGTCCCAGGCACTCGCCAAGATAGCTTCTACGGGTGCTGAACACGTGGAAGGAGAGGAGAAAATCCCGAAGGAGTATTGGGACTTAAGAGAGGTGTTTAGTGAAGAGGCTTCCGATGAACTCCCCCCCCATCGGTCGACCGATTGTAGCATTGAATTCCTGCCGGGAGTGACGCTCCCGAAACCGAAGATGTATCCGATGACACCGGGGGAGTTGGAGGAATTGAGGGCGTTTATTGACAAGAACTTGGAACGAGGTTTCATCACGCCTGCCAGACCTCGAGTAGCGGCCCCTGTGATGTTCCGCGAGAAGAAAGATGGCTCCAAACGTCTGGTAGTTGATTATAGAAACCTGAACGCAGTATCCGTAGAGAATATGTACCCCCTCCCTCTGATGAAGGACATGTTAGCCCACCTGGCAAAGGGGAAAATTTTCACAAAGCTGGACTTGAGAGAGGCATACTATCGGATCCGGATAAAGGAGGGAGATGAGTGGAAGACTGCGTTCAACTGCCCAATGGGGTGTTTCCAGTTCAATGTTCTCCCTTTTGGCTTACAGGGGGCGCCTGCTGTTTTCATGCAATTGATCAATCAAGTGCTTCACGAACATTTGTACAAAGGTGTTCTAGTATACCTTGATGATATTCTTATCTACACGGAGACAAGAAACGACCACGTGAAGTTGGTACGCTCTGTGTTGCACAAGCTGAGGGCCGCCAAACTATACGCCAAATTATCCAAATGTGAGTTCCATCAAGAAAAAATCGACTACTTGGGATATCGTATCTCCCCCAAAGGCAATGAAATGGATCCAGAAAAGGTGCGAGCCGTTTTGGAATGGGCCCCACCGAAAACTCGTAAACAGCTTCAAAGTTTTCTGGGGTTTGCAAATTTTTACCGCCAATTCATCCCGTCTTTCGCAAAAATAGCTATGCCCATCACCAACCTCCTAAAAACAAAGGGGGAATTGAAACCAAAGCCCAGTCAACCATTGAATTGGACTATGGAGTGCCAAGCTGCATTTGAAAAACTTAAGAGACTTTTTGCTGCAGAACCAATACTGAAACATCCTGACATGGACGCCCCTTTCGTGATCCAAGCTGATGCAAGCGATGTAGCAGTGGGGGCAGTCTTACTCCAATTGAACGAGAAGGGAACACTACAACCATGCGCTTACACTTCTCGTAAATTCACTGAGACTGAGAGGAGATGGGCCGTTTGGGAGAAAGAAGCATTTGCAGTCCGTTGGGCTTTATTAGCTTGGAGGCATTTTCTGGAAGGTGCAAAACACCCATTTGAAGTGTGGACTGATCATAAAAACTTAGAAGCTTTAAAGACCCCCCGGAAACTCTCCCCTAAACAAGTTAGGTGGGCTCAGTTCTTCAAGCGATTCAACTTCTCCTTGAAATATATCCCGGGGGGAAAAAATTTTATGGCAGATGCTTTGTCTAGAATGCCTCAATACAACAGTATCCGAAAAGAAGTGATTAGGCCAATCGTATCCACTACACAACTGGCTGCCCCGGTTGTTGCCCGCACACAGAAAAGAAACCAGGAGAGAAATCTACCCACTGATATGATGGAACAGTTTAAGGAGGCTTTGAAGACAGATGAGTGGTTTCTGGCAAATGCGAATAACTGCACCATTCGAGATGGCCTAGCCTGGATGGGGGCGAAATTGTATGTACCACAAAACCTGAGAAGCCATGTATTGCAACAAACCCATGATTCCAAAGTGGCTGGTCATTTTGGTTTTGTGAAGACCTTGCATTTGGTAAAACGACAGTTTTGGTGGCCTTCCTTGAAAAAGGACATTGAGACTTATGTGGCGAGTTGTCCGATTTGCGCCTCAGCAAAAAGACCGCCGGGTAAGCCGCCAGGACTGTTACAGAATGTGGCCAGACCAACTGCCCCTTGGAAGGAAATTTCCATGGATTTTATAGTAGATCTACCTGAAAGCAGTGGACACACGGTCATTTGGGTAGTGACTGACTTGTTTTCCAAACAAGCTCATTTCATTCCTTGCTCAAAGATCCCTTCGGCGAAGACCTTAGCCAGACTCTTCATTCTTCACGTTTACCGATTGCATGGTGTACCTGAACGTGTAGTCTCTGATCGAGGAGTCCAATTTACCTCTAATTTCTGGAGGGAATTTCTGAAGTTAATAGGCTCCACCCAAAGCTTAAGCTCCGCCCACCATCCCCAAACTAATGGAGCCTGCGAGAGGACTAACGGAGTACTAGAGCAATACCTCCGGTGCTACATAAATTTTCAACAAGACAACTGGGTGGATCTGTTACCTTTTGCGGAAGTGGCGTATAATAACTCTGTTCACAGTAACACGGGGTTCACTCCTTTCAAAATAGCAACGGGGCAAGATTTTGTACCCATACCTGAACTGCCTGGTGAAAACCCAACTGTCCAGTCATTGAGTGATTGGATATCTCAACTTCAATTTAATTGGCCAATTGTTCGCAAAGCTTTGGATGAGGCGCACCAATCTCATAAGAAATTTGCTGACAAAAAGCGAGCTCCACAGATGTCATATCAAGTGGGCGATAAAGTATTTCTTTCGACCAAATATTTTCAAACTACTCAAAAATCAAAGAAATTGGGTCCTAAATATGTAGGACCTTTCCCCATTGAGAGGATTATAAATCCTGTGACTGTCCAACTGACTTTACCAAAGACTCTTCGCCGTATTCATCCTGTTTTTCATGTTAGTTTGTTAAAACCAGAACGTACCTGTGCCTTGAGACCAATCCAATCTGATCCCCCTGTGCCAATATTGATTGAGGGAGAACAACATTTCGAAATTAAAGAAATTTTGGACTCTAGAAAATGGAGGGGTCGTACCCAATACCTTGTAGCTTGGAAACATTTTCCTCCTTCCCATTCTGAGTGGGTAAATGAAAAGGACCTTAGGGCTCCTGAACTTTTAAAGAAATTTCATGCCAAATATCCTGACAAACCATAGAAATGTACATAGATGTTAACATGTAATTATTTTGTTTTTCTTTCAGGGACTTATGTCCTTCTTCTAGGGGGTCCGAATGTCAGCCTCAAGATACCTTCCCCTTCCTGACTATCTGCTATTATTTCATTATTTCTCTCGGCTGTCATGGCAACGGTGGGAGGGGGGATTTTATATGGGAAGAGAGCTGGAGGTGTTTGCATTCCTTGCTGGGCTAGCAAGGGGAGGGGGGATTCTTGTCTTTAACTTTCTGTTTCCTGGCTATCTTTTCCTCTTTTGCGCAACTGCGAACTTTTATCAAAATATGTCAAGGTCATTTGACAAGACGTCTCATCACCATCTGAAGATGACCACATGAGCTGTCTCAAAAGTTTTAATTGGAAGAATCATTTGAACTTTGGGGGGTGGGGACAAATCTATTTCTTTGTATATGCATTCTACCCGCCAATTTCTCAGTTTCGGAATTGCTTTGTAGCTACCACTTTATTTCCCAGTAAAAGGATAACTTTGCTCTACCCATGGAGTCTGAGTATTTCTTTCTTGGGATCTAAAAGGAGCGCATCCTGACACCCGGAAGGTGTACGTAGAAGTGGGCATCGAAGGCGAACCATGCAAAATGGAGGTGGACTCCGGGTCCTACCTCTCCATGGTTGCCTGATGAGAAATCAAGCGGTTGGTGCCGGAAATCCACAAGAGGAGGCTGGAAACCCAGAAACTCATGCTCAGAGACTACCAGGGGAACCGCATCCCGGTAGTTGGAACCGGACACTTCGAGGTAACCTTCAAGGGCCACTCAGCAAAACTTCCCCTGACGATCGTGGACCGAGACCACCCCAGCCTTTTGGGACTACAGTGGTTCGCACCACTTGGGATTGAGGTTACGGGCGTCGACCACATCGCAGATGCCGACTGGGAGGAGCAACTGGCATGGGACTTCCGGGAAGTGTTCGACGGCACCCTAGGCAAGTACCGAGGGCCCCCTATTTCTTTCAGCCTAGACCCCAGCATTCCCCCAATGTACCTAAAACTATGGCGGGTACCTTTTGCACTCCGGCCAAAAATCGACGAGCAAATTGACAAGCTCATCAAACAAGGGGTCCTACAACCAATCGACCACGCCCGTTGGGAGACCCCCATAGTCACCCCAGTCAAGCCGGATGGGTTGGTGAGAATCTGCGGGGACTATAAGGCCACCCTAAATTGCGCCTTGCAACAAAGCGCCTACCCCGTCCCAGTAGTGCAGCACCTCCTACACTCACTGGGGGGGGCAAGGTCTTTGTGAATCTCGACCTGACGCAAGCCTATCAACAGTTGCCAGTCGACGCAGAAACCGCCGAGGCACAGACCATAGTCACCCACCGGGGAGCATTTCACTGTAACAGACTCCAGTTTGGAGTCAGCGTGGCTCCGGGAATTTTCCAGAGCCTCATGGAGAGACTCTTGCAAGGAATTAAGGGGGTGGTGCCCTACTTTGACGACGTACTAGTGTCAGCGGCCAACCAACAAGAACTAGAGGGTTGTCTAAGGGAGGTACTAACCAAATTCAAAGAGGCCGGGCTCAAGGTGAAAAAAGAGAAATGCCAGTTGTACACAGAACGGGTCGAATTCCTAGGATGCCTCCTAGACCGACACGGCATCCACCCAACCGCAGAAAAAATCAGAGCCATTAAAGAAGCCCCAACACCACGGAATAAAACAGAACTGCAGGCATTTCTGGGACTGCTTAATTTTTATAATGTTTTCCTGCCCCAAAAGGCGACCGCGGTGGAGCCTTTGCATAGGCTTTTGGACAAGGCGGCCACATGGACTTGGGGGAAACGTGAAGAAGCCGCCTTCACCAAAACCAAGGACCTGCTCACCTCGGATGCCGTCCTAATCTAATACAACGAGACCCTACCACTTGCCGTCACATGCGACTCCTCACCTTTCGGCGTCGGTGCCGTCCTCAGCCACACACTCCCCGATGGAAAAGAAGCACCCATCGCCTTCTTTTCAAGGACACTCACCAAACCGGAAAGAAACTACAGTCAATTGGACAAAGAGGCCCTGGCTATCATCGCCGCAGTAAAGAGGTTCCCCAAGTATCTCTATGGCCACAAGTTTACCATCATCACCAATCACAAGCCACTGCTGGGAATCCTGGCAGGGAACAGGCCCACCCCGAACATTCTATCTCCTAGAATGACAAGGTGGTCCGAATTCCTTGCCGCCTACAGCTACCGGCTCACACACCAACCCGGTAAGACGATCACCCACACAGACACCCTGAGCCACACGCCGTTACCTGACCTAGACACCGACCCAGCACCCACAACAGCCAGCCTCAGCATAGAGACTCTGCCCGATTTACCCATAACTGCATCAGACATTGCCCGTGAAACAAATAAAGACAAACGTCTGGTGCGGGTGTTACATTGGGTAGAAAAGGGGTGGCCGGAAAGAGAAGATGACAAAGCATTCAGGACATTTTGGAACCAGCAAACAGAACTCTCATTACAAAAAGGGTGTGTACTGTGGGGGGATAGAGTTGTTATTCCGGAAAGGTTACAAGGGAAGGTATTGGAGTTGTTACACGAAGGGCACCCAGGCATAGTTAGGACAAAAGCCCTGGCCAGGAGTTACGTCTGGTGGCCAGGGATGGACAAGCAAATCGAGACCTGGGTAGCAAAATGCAAACGCTGCCAAGAAACCAGACCAAGTCCCCCCGCAGCACCAATCCTGGAATAGAAAACCCCCAGGGGCCCATGGTCCAGGTTCCACATAGATTTTGCCGGGCCCACGAAAGGACATATATTCCTTGTCACAATAGATGCTTACTCCAACTGGTTGGAGGTAAGCAACATGAAAACCACCACCACGGAAGCCGTGACCAAGGAACTCAGCAAGCTGTTTGCAACCCACGGCCTCCCAGATGTCATCGTGTCGGACAACGGGCCCCAATTTACCTCGCTGGAATTCGAAAACTTCCTAGTGGAATGGGGCATACGACACGCACTGACAGCACCGGCACATCCGGCGGCGAACGGGAAGGCGGAACGGATGGTTCAATTTACGAAAAAAACCATCCAAAAAATTGAACACAGGGAAATCCAAGAAAAGATAAACAAAATGCTCTCTATACAACACATAACCCCAAACACGACCACCAGCAAAAGCCCGGCAGAACTATTAATGGGGAGGAAATTAAGGTCCCCACTCAACAGACTGCACCCCACATACAACCCAGAAAACCCCCCAAACTCCTCAAGCAAAAACCAAACATTCTCCCCAGGTTACGCAGTCTACGCAAAGAACCTTACTGGAGACCCACTCTGGGTACCGGCAACCATAACCCAGCTGACAGGTCCCCACTCGTACCGCCTCCAAACAACTGATGGACAAGCATGGAAATGCCATATCAATCAAATAAGATCGAGGACAACCACAGGAAACACAACCGACACGCAAACAGACACAGACAGGCCCCAAAACACATACCAAGAAGGGAGGGAATACCCCGGGAACCAGGAAACAATAGGAAGAAACCAGCCATACTCACCGGAAAGCAGCCAGCTCAAAGCCTCACCGGGGAGAAGCAGCCAGGCCAGCTCAACCAGCCCAGAAAGACCAGGTGGGAGCGGCAACAACCGCAGCTCAACCAGCCCGAGTAGACCGTGAGGGAGCTGCGATGAAAGGCCCAGCGAGCTTTTCCAGGCAGTTCCATCAACGAGGCAGAGAGCAATACAGAACCCGACCGAACCAGCCGGGAGCCAAGCAACAACTGACCTGCGCAGGTCAAGTAGGCAAGTACAACGCCCCACCTACTTACAGGACTACGTTACGTAGGACCATACCAAGAGGGGAGGGGTGTTCTGTACGGACATTAACATACTTGGAAGCGCCACGCTGTGATTGGCTAAAGCACACGGCGATCTCATTGGCCAAGCAGGCCACGCTGATTGGCCCGTAACGAATCTCCCGCGATTGGTGGAAACTAATCGCAGGAGATTCAAAGTGGTGCCATTGGCCGCGGCCGCCGCGGCTAGAGAATAAAAGCCGCGGCTGTTCCCTTTAAACCCAGAGCCGATCTAGAACCCTAATAAAGAGCTGAAACTAAGTCACTGGCTCCGAGTCTCCTTTTCTGCGGCGGACACAACAAATTGCATCTTTTCTCTGTGGAAAATCACAGGCAGCAGATAACTTTGCACTAGTTGCACAAATAATTAGACTGGATTTCAGGCAACATAATGTTTGGCTTGCTAAAACATTCTGGATTTTTGGAGGAAGTTCTTTTCCCTTGGGCATTAAAATTTATCTAAGCACAAACCAAATAATGCCTTATTTTCTCTTATTCACAATTTTACTGTCTGTATAGATTATCTCAGATTAACAAAGTTGAGTCATGATTGCATTCTTCCAAACTATTTCAAAATGTCATGTGTGGTACCTTGTGGTTGTTTTTTACAGAAAGTTTTGGAGATCTTTAACCAGAACTTATGGCTATTCTGGCTCTGATAAGAATCACTTTTGCGTGTCTGGAGACCCTCCATCATCCAACCAGGTCAAAACCTAATGAGGTCATGGCCCTGAGATCAGCTACATTCCTTCCTTGTTTTTTCCTCTTTTTTTTCTAAGCAACTCATTTAATGAAGAGTTCTCGACTCTCAAAAAATTGCAGTGATTTCACGGATCTTCACTTATCTTCATAAAAGTATGTTGTTATATTTTATATATTGCAATTCATTGCTGTGTGTTATGGATTTCTCAGAAATCAATAGCAGCAGAGAAACTTCTTTATCTATTGCTTCTGATCTTCTCTTTGCAAGACCCAATTCTTTGACAATCTTAAATGGACATGAATCCTTGGTGCAGATTATGCTGTGCACTAGTTCAGGAATCTTAGAATCTTGTAGAAGATAACCATATCTACTATAGGACTGAAGAACCTTCGACCTCTTACTTAGCCTAATTTCAATAGCTCTCTTCAAAAGATCAATTTAGATCTCTGATAAGATATAATTGTCCTTTTTGCAGTTACCTTTTTGAGTTACTTTACAGAGAAAAAAGGGGATAAGATGGTGTTAAAGAAAACTAGGGGTGGGAGTGGGCCAGAGGACAGATCAGGAATGGGGAAAAAATTGCCAGAGAACTATCAGATTCTCACTGACAGTAATGGCTCTGACTCCACCTATATACCTTACTTCAAAATGGCTTATCACAATAATTCCCAAACTTGGTGCCTTAAGTTCTACTAATATTCTGTCAATGAATCTGAATCTTTCCAAGAACAAAAAGAACAAAAAAAATATTTCAGGGAGAGAGAGAGGGAGGGAGAGGGAGAGACCCAGTTGGGTTACTATTATTACACTGGCAGTTAAAAGATGGATTAATTTTATAAAAATAGGAATAATCCTGTTGACAATAATTTCATTCTCAAAAAAATGAGCGATACTAACCGAGGCTGAAGCCATGTTGCAACTGTGGAAGCAAGTCTTCTCATATGTCCAAACCCAAACCCAAACCCAGATCCCAATAATAAAAACTAGTGGAAAATCTATTTTAGTTTGATTTATGCACCCAAATCTTTTAATTGCTGCTTCAGTCCTGGTCTCTAAGAAATTCCAATTTCTCTTTGCTTCAGAATGTTGGACTGGAGATCGCCTGCCCTACCCTTCTTTTCTGATGTCCTCTCCTTCCCCAATTTGGGGATGGGAATGGTATTCCCTGTAGGCTGCTTTTGCATCCTACCAAAGAAAACAATAGTCCAGAGCAAATTATTCCTGGGAGATTGAAGAAGGCTCCAGTATAAAACAATTGCCCATCTTGGTTCTTTATTATCCAGTCCAACTACCATTAATGAAATGAGTTTTTAGGGACAAAAAAATTAGGACAACCATTATTACTGGAGAACAAACTGAGCAGACACATAAATCACCTGACTGCAGGTTTCTCCACAATTATAAGCTGTTTTCTCTTTCTGCTAAAATTACAGTAATTATGTCTAAATTTATTTCTGTGCATATGAATCGACACAGGCACATACTGTATTGTGCAAGATGCTTTTTTTTTTTTTGTTCGTTTCAACCACGAAAGTGAAGGTACCCAGGATTCTGGATGCGTCTCTGCCTGCCCGGCTAGTGTGTCTACCTGCAGGGTAAACTCTCTGAAAACAGAATCATATAGGACCAAATCTGATGCAGAAAAAGAAGCTGGGAGAAAAAGAATCAAGTGTGAAAGTGGATGGAATTCAATGGAAACTACAGGGGAAAAAACATATCAGAAAAATTGTTCCCAAAGGATCCCCATGGGAAGCACAGTTTATGGGCTTCACTATAAGCCTTTCCGTCCTTCTCTTATGTGACAGTTTCTCGAGACTCCTAGTACATAGAATATATGCATACGGATAAAAAGACAATAGGAAGGGAGAGCTAAATCATAGCCACAGATCCAAGCCTCCCCAGGAGTAACATATATGTACCAATTTTGATGAGACCCTCACATAATTGCATATTCCCTGGAAGGAATGTGAATGGATTAATGGTGGGATTCAAAAGAATTTACTACTGGTTCTACTACTGTGGGCGTGGCTTGGTGTGTGGCGTGGCTTGGTGGGCATGGCTTAGTGGGCATGACAGGGGAAGGTTACTGCCAAAATCCCCATTCCCTCCCCACCTCATTAACCTGCTTTCCAGCTCCGTTCTCCTGTGCAGGGCAACAAAAGAAGACCCAGCCGATTAGTTGGGACTTGGGAGGCGGAGTACAGATGGGGGCGGAGCCAGTCAGAGGTGGTATTTGTCAGTTCTCCGAACTACTCAAAATTTCTGCTACCAGTTCTTCAAAACTGGTCAGAACCTGCTGAAGACCACCTCTGGAATGGATGTACAGGCACATGCCCATGCACCTACATGACTCCCAGCTTCACCTAGCTTAAGGGGGTGAAAAGAATTCCTAAAGCCTTGCATTGCCCCCTTTCATGGCTTTTTTTTTTAATGGTGCATTTTCTTTAGGACATTAATATTTCTAAACTTGCAAAGATACCAGGGGAAATGTTCAAACTTCCATGTCATGTCCTGAGAAGAGCATTTCATGCATGGAATGAAAATATATTGCTCCAGATATAGATATCTGAATAAAATAACATAAAATGAAAAATGGTCAAATGAGGAGATCCAAACTCGTTGATAGCCTCACACTGCAATGAACAAGGACACGCATTCAATTTTGCAGCTGCTAAGATTGTTGGACAAGCAGGAACAAAAACAACCAGAGCAGTGACTGAACACTACATCAAACTAGCTTTAAGCAGTATTATAGACATTAGAACTTTAAGCAGTATTTATTATAGAAATTGAAAAGATTGAAATACTGAAGAAATATTAAATCAACATTACATACGTACACACACACACACACACACACTAACTGCAATGGTAGCATGGACAGAATATTAATTATTATATAATGACAGGTTATATTTTAATGATTAAAAATTATACTTTCTGGTTCCATAAAATATTTTCATAAATTCCTATTTCCAATATGCATAAGTTATTTTATAAATATATTTATACATATAGGGTGAAACTTATGAAATGTTCAAATTACATATTTAACATTAAGACTTTAATTCCTTTATTATACTGTCAACATGTCTCATTCAAAGCTATTTTAAAATGTGATCCTAAATCATAGTAAAAACAAGAAAAAGATTCCACCATAATTATTCATTTCATGGTTTATTACTGTCATTCTACCTGAAGCCAAATCTTCAAGTCCTGAATTTTTACTTATGAATAACAAATAATTTAAAACATTTTCCTGCTGTAAGGCTACAGGATTTTTTTCATTTTCTATTTTCAGAGCCAAAATGTTGGCAGTTTTCTAATTTCAATCATTTTAACTTTAACATCAATTGGATCATTAACTTTAAGTTGAATCTATCTTGCCTTTTTCCAATACTGCATAATGTTGCAAAACTTTCAATAAAAACAATTCTACATTATGGATATTTTTCCTTCATTTTTTTTTCTTATTTGCATAGAACGTTATACCCCCTTTCAAGACTGCATTTTTATTTTGTTAGGAGCAAGAAAAGGAATGGAGATGTTGCATGTGGGGAGTATCCAAAATGAAACATTTTAAGTTGGAAAAATGCATCATTTCCCAGAAATCATATCCATAATATTAAGTTATACAACCACAATAGTAGTACTCTGAGATCCAGAATTTCTGCCCATCCACAACATCAGTTAAGTCAATAACTTTTTTTTATTATTACCTCAATTATTACATTTCCTAGAATTTACCAGTATTGTACTTCGATAAAAATTGCATCAATAAGTTATACATTGCTTTATTTAAATTTTCATGTTTTTAGAGACTGAATACTTGCCAGAACACAGAGGTGCCAGAGGTTTGTAAAGAATGTTTGAAATATTTATAATGTATATCTGAACCACAGCTTATACATATAGACTATATGTTTCATCCTTTTTTTCTAGAGAGTGAGTTTTTTGTTTCGTTTTTAAATACTCCTAAACTTCAGTATCTTCAGCCATTATTCTAGAATGCTTTAGTTCTGTGGGAAGAAATATCCTTGTGGGTTCAGTTCCATTGTGACTGCTTGGAAAGATGGTTTATTGATGAACAGGATGCATTCCTGGGCAGAAAAAAAAAGGAGGGGAGAGATTCTGAGAGTTCCTTGGTTTTATGCCCTCTGTTGGGATTTGAATTTGAACTTGTATTCTGATTGGTTGTCAGATTCCCATGGGACCACGCAGGGGCAACTCTGTAGGCTGTCCTGAGTCCCAGGCTTGGTTGAGCCTTGCTGGATGATGATGTAATGGAAGGGCTTTGGGAAATTTCTATTATGGCTCTACCTGGAGTAGATCTTTTCATTATGTAAAATAGACTAGCCCAGATCAGAGTAATGACTCATTAGCAAAGATTGGGGGGCTGAGTTTCTGCCTCTCTGAGTTTCTACTTTTCTTTTTGGGGGAAATATTCTGCTTTTTTAATATATCCTAAAATACAATATTCCATTTTCCTAGGAGAGGGGAGGGCTAACTTCCAACAATTCTTAAAAGTCATGATTATTTGCAAAGTTTCCTCTGTGCCCAAATATTAGCTTTCTTTAAAATTGTATGCATGTTGACCAATCTATCCTTTGGACAAAATACTTCCAACTTTGAGACAAGGCAACAGATCTAGTAGGATACCTGCTCCTACTGCTCAAGACAAGTGGTTCTTTGTAGAGTCCTCTGCCTCTTTTTGAGAAGGAATTATCAGTGCTCCCTCTAGTGGAAAATAGGGAAGGAAATGTTCTGAACAAAGAAAGAACTATATATAGCAAAAGGGTGTTTGAAACTTGATTTTACACTTTTTAGGGTGTTGCCTGTATGTGTAAAACTTATTTTGCTAAGGATTGAAGGAAAGTCACCTGGTGCTGTAAAAGTTGTCAATCCAAAGGTTCCTAATGGCTGAAAAGCAGTTAATGAGCAATTTCTGAAAATGATTAGAAAAGGAAATATAAACATTTTTTTTACAATGTCCTATACTTATGATGTTTGGGAAGAAAGTACTGGATTATATATGTTAAGCCTGGGTTCCCCAACCAGGGTTAGGGAGACAAGCTAAACAGAATGTGCAGCGTTAGTCAGATAGGCATACAGATAAATGAGTGAGCTAAGCTTGTATGCTTATTAACATACAGTAAAAATAACAGATACCCTTGTGCTATCAAAAATATAGTTTATTCCATTATGAGTTCATAGCATAGTCAAAATAACAGTCCAATAGTCATGTATCATTTAGTCAGTCCATTCAAGGATATTCAGTTAGCAAAGTCCGTGTAGAATATCCTATGTCAGTTCACTTACAAATCAGTCCTTTGTTTATCTCTCCCGTTCGAGCAAAGCAGTCTTGAGTCCATGCAGTAATTAGGGATCATCAAAGCCAGAGAGAGAGCAAGCTGTCGTCTTGCTTCTTTTAAAGTGCTTTCACAACCACTCCCTTAATTACTTTCCCATATTTAAAGTTGCAGACACTTTAACATATAAACTATGATTACATATTTATTATTTTACCTAAACCAGTTAGGGTAAACAATGTTATCCCTAACATTCTCCCCTTTTAGGAAATAATAATAAATATAACTATTTACATCTTTAAATCATATTTGTTACAATTCTCTTTAAACTTAATTACTCCTTGAGCTTTTGTAAATTGGTCTGCAATGTTTTCTTCTGTCATGCAGTATTCCAATTTAATTAGCCCATTCTTTACAGATTCTCTAACATTTAAGTATCTTAAATCAGTATGCTTTGATCTAGTTTTTACAGCAATACTAGTAGCTAACTTTATAGCTGCCTGGTTGTCCTCGTACACAATAATGGAATCTTTAACAGTTACACCCATGTCTAATAATAACTGTTTGTACAGAATTAAGTCAGTGCATAGTAATGACAGACATTAAAATTCCGCATCCATCGTGGACAAGCTGATATGCTGTTGTCTGATTGACCTCCACCCTATTAGTGTCTTACCAAATAATATAGCCATCCCAGATGTTGATTTTCTAGTGTTTATGTCAGTTGCAAAACTTGCATCTGCATAGGCACTAAGACTCAAATCACCCTTTGGTTCTACATACAATGCATGGTTCATTGTTCCTTTAAGATATCTTAAAATTCTCTTTAATGATTGCCAATGACATTGATGTGGATCCGAATTAAAACGTGCCAGCTGATTAACACTATAAGCTATATCTGGCCTTGACCAATTGCTTATATATGATAAGCTGCCAATCAAAGATTGATTTTTGGACTTATCAAATTTGGGACTTTGATCATTAGTTTGGCAAACTTCCTGACTCATTGGAGTCTTTGCCAGTTTACAAAGTTCCATTTTATACGTTTTAATTAATTGACAAATTTTATCTTCTTGAGATATCTTAAATCCATTTTTTGTTTTGTTAATTGTCAATCCTAGATACTTTTTAATTTCACCTAAATGCTTTAATTTTATTTTTTTGGCTAATAATGATATAATTTCATTAGTTTCATTATTAGTCTTAGTTATCAAAGCAATATCATCTGTAAATAATAATAATGACACCGTTCCATTATTTTCTCTTTTAAACACACATGGATCTGCTAAACCAGATTTAAAACCTATATTGTTTAATTCTTTCACAATATATTGGTTCCACTCAAAGCCAGATTGTTTCAACCCGTAAAGACTCTTTTTGAGTTTCCAACAATCATTACTATTTACTTTATTGTCTTTTATACCTACTGGTTTTCTTAAATATATAGTGTGCTGCAATGGTGCATGCAGATAGGCAGTTTCTACATCTAAATGGTTAATGACATAGTTTTTCTTAGCTGCCCACACTAATGCTGCTCTTAAAGATGTTGCTTTAAGACTTGGTGCAAAAACTTCATCGTAATCAGATGCAATTTGATTAAATCCTTGAGCTACCAACCTAGCTTTATGGGTAACAGTCCCATCATTTCCAGTTTTTACTTTAAATATCCATTTGCACCCAATGGATTTTTCTCCTGGAGGTAATTTAGCATCTTCATATTCTTTCATTACCTTTAATGAATTTAGTTCTTTTTCCATTGCCTTTTGCCAATTCTCCTGATCCTTAGCAGGATACATCTTAAGTTCATCTACACTAGTTGGAACTTTAGTTACTTGGCAAACTATACTTGCTTGATACCTATCAGGTGGTCTAGTTACACGTGTAGTACGTCTAGGTATTACAGGACTTACAGATGGACTTTCATTTATTAACTCTTCTTGATTATCTAACTCTTCCCGATCAACTGTTTCCTCTTGTTCTGATTCTATTTGCTCTTCGTGGACTTCTTCTTTAATTGGATTCTTCTTATAACTAGTCTGTTCTTTCTGCCTTTTGTAGGGTTCAATAATTACTTCATTATTTAAATCTTGCTCTAATCTATTCCATCCTACATGTTCTAGGAATTTAGCACTAGCACTGGTGTAAACTCTAGATGTACCTGGTTCCCAGAATCTATAAGATCTATGATTAGATTTATATCCTACAAAAAATAATCTTTTAGCTCTATGTTGTCCTTTGTGTCTAAGTTGTGAAGGGATATGCACCCATGCTGGTGCTCCAAATGTGTGCATGTAACTTAAATCAGGTTTTGTACCATGCCACAGTGTGAATGATAATTCACCTGTTGTTGAATTAACAACATTATTTAATATATGATTACCACACATTATTGCTTCTCCCTATAAATTGTCAGGTAATCCTGAATCAGACATCATAGTTCGTGTCATTGATTGTAATGTTTGGCCTCATCTCTTTATAAAGGCATTATGTTGTGGCCTATATGGTGCAGACTTTTTATGTTGAATACCTAACATTCTTAGTCTGTTCTGGAATTTATTATTTGTAAATTCTATACCACTATCTGTTATAAGAGTTACTAATTTCTTTTTAGTTTTCCTTTCAGCAAATTTTATCCAATTAAAGAGATTTTGATACGTTTCAGTTTTGCTCTTCATTAAATAGCAAAACCCATATCGAGAATAGTGGTCCATTATACTTAGTATGTAACAAGCTCCTCCTACACTTGGTTTTTTTGGACCTATTATGTTGTGTCCGCGAAATGATGCCAGGAGTCGGTGACTTCAAATCATGCTCTTTTATTTGAGGTTGGAACCGAACTGGCACAAAGGAAAAAGCCCGTGGCTTTTATTCCTTTAGCTGCGGCGGCCGCGGCCAATGGCACCGCTTTGAATCTCCCGCGATTCGAATGGACCAATCGCGGGAGATTCTCAGCGAGCCAATCAGTGCGGCTCGCCTGACCAATCAGAGAGCCCCGCGCTTTGACCAATCAAAGCGCGGGGATCTCAAGAATGCTAATTAAGGACAGAACACCCCTCCCCTCTTGGTTCAGTCCTTACATCGCGTAGTCACGTAGGTAGGCGGGGCTCCGTCTGAGCCTACTGGACCTGCGCAGCTCAGTCGTAGGTTGGATCCCGGCCGGTTCGGTTGGGATCTCTGCTGCTCCTGATGCCGTCGTGGGAACCGGCTGGTCGGTCGGGCCGGTCTGTTCTCCGTAGCTCCCTCCTGGGCCTCCCGGGTTGGTTGAGCTGCGGGTTTCGCCGCTCCCACTCGGTCTTTCTGGGTCGGTCGAGCTAGCCTGGCTGTCTCTTCCTGGCGAGGGGTCATGATGGCTGATTTCCGGTAAGTACGGCTGGTTTATTCTTCTTTGGTTTTGGTCCCCTGGGTATTCCCTCCCCCCTTGGTTTGTGTTGTGGGGGTTGGTTTCGCCTGTTTGTGCGTCGATGGTCTCTTGGTTGGTAGTCCTCGACCTTAGTTGGTCAATGTGGCGTTTCCACGCTCGTCCGTCTGCTGTTTGTAGCCGGTATGAGTGTGGGCCTGTTATTTGTGTGATGACGGCCGGTATCCATAGTGGGTCTCCCGTCAGGTTTCTTGCGTATACGGGGTCGCCGGGTGCGAAGGTTCGGTGTTTGCTGTTTGAGTCTGGGGGCTTCTCCGGGTTATACGTGGGGTGTAACCTGTCGAGTGGAGACCTTAATTTCCTCCCCAATAAGAGCTGGGCTCTTATTCATTGTGGTATTTGAGGTGATGTGTTGGGTGAAGAGTAGTTTGTTTATTTTCTCCTGGATCTCCCCGTGGTCTATTTTCCGGATGGTCTTCTTAGTGAATTGGACCATCCGTTCCGCCCTACCGTTCGCCGCCGGGTGCACCGGTGCTGTCAGCGCGTGGCGGATGCCCCTTTCCGCTAGGAATTTTTCGAATTCCAGCGACGTGAATTGGGGCCCGTTATCAGAAACGACGACGTCTGGGAGGCCGTGTGTTGCAAAGAGTTTGCAGAGTTCCTTGATCACGGCCTCCGTGGTTGTCGTCTTCATGTTGCTTACCTCCAGCCAGTTGGAGTAAGCATCTACTGTTATAAGGAAGGTGTGTCCTTTTGTGGGCCCGGTGAAGTCTATGTGAATCCTAGACCAAGGTCCCCTTGGGGTTTCCCACTCTAGGACGGGTGTTGTGGGTGGGCTTGGCCTAGTTTCCTGGCATCATTGGCACCTTGCTACCCAGGTCTCAATTTGTTTGTCCATCCCTGGCCACCAAGCGTAACTTCTGGCCAGGGCTTTAGTTCTAACGATGCCAGGGTGCCCCTCGTGTAGCAATTCCAGAACCTTCCCTTGTAGCTTTTCAGGAATGACCACCCTATCCCCCCATAGTATGCACCCTTTTAATAACGAGAGTTCCGTTTGGCGGTTTTGGAATGTTTTGACAGACTCGTCGTTGTCCCTTTCCGGCCACCCTTTCTCTACCCAATGCAACACCCGCGCCAGACATTTGTCTTTATTAGTCTCTCGGGCAATGTCTGACGCAGTTATGGGCAGGTTGGGTAGAGTCTCTATGGTGAGGGTGGTCGTCGTGGGTGCTGGGTCGGTGTCAGGTTCCGGTAGCGGCGAGCGGCTTAAGGCGTCTGCATGGGAGATCGTCTTACCCGGTCTGTGTATGAGTCCGTAGTTGTAGGCTGCCAGGAACTCGGACCACCTTGTCATTCGGGGAGACAGAATGTTCGGGGTGGCCCGGTTTCCTGCAAGGATTCCCAGCAGCGGCTTGTGGTTGGTTATGATGGTGAAAGTACGGCCATAGAGGTACTCGTGGAATCGTTTTACGGCGGCAATGATAGCCAGAGCCTCTTTGTCCAGCTGGCTATAGTTCCGCTCCGGTTTGGTGAGGGTCCTTGAAAAGAATGCGATGGGCACTTCTTTTCCGTCGGGGAGGGTATGGCTGAGGACAGCGCCGACGCCAAAGGGTGATGCGTCGCATGTGACGGCCAGAGGTAGGGTCTCGTTGTACTGTATAAGGACGGCGTCCGAAGTGAGGAGGTCCTTTGATCTTTGGAAGGCGGCTTGCTCCCGTTTCCCCCAAGTCCAGGTCGCCGCCTTGTCCAGGAGCCTATGCAAGGGCTCTGCCGCCGTCACCTTTTGGGGCAGGAACACATTGTAAAAGTTAAGTAGCCCCAGGAATGCCTGTAGTTCCGTCTTCGACTTGGGTGTGGGGGCTTCTTTGATGGCCTTGATTTTTTTGTTTGTGGGGTGAATGCCGTGACGGTCTAGGAGGTATCCTAGGAATTCTACCCATTCCGTGCATAGCTGGCATTTCTCCCTCTTGACTTTGAGCCCGGTCTCTTTAAATTTGGTTAGGACCTCCCTTAGGCGACCCTCTACTTCGGCTTGGTTGGCTGCCGACACTAGGACGTCGTCGAAGTAAGGTACCACCCCCTTGATGCCTTGCAGTAGTCTTTCCATTAGGCTTTGGAATATTCCCAGTGCCACGCTGACTCCGAATTGGAGTCGGTTGCATTTAAATGCCCCCCGGTGGGTGACTATGGTTTGCGCTTCTGCCGTTTGCTCGTCGACTGGCAATTGTTGGTATGCCTGGGCGAGGTCGAGCTTGGCGAAAACCTTGCCCCCTCCCAGTGAGTGCAATAGGTGTTGCACTACTGGGACGGGGTAGGCGCTTTGTTGTAGCGCGCCATTTAGGGTGGCCTTATAGTCCCCACAGATCCTCACCGACCCATCGGGCTTGATCGGGGTGACTATAGGGGTCTCCCACCGGGCGTGGTCTATGGGCTGTAGGACCCCTTGCTTGACGAGCCAGTCAATTTGCTCGTCTATCTTGGGTTTAAGTGCGAATGGCACCCGCCTTGGTTTCAGGCGTTTTGGGGGGATGTTTAGGTCTAGGTTGAAAGATATAAGGGGCCCTCGGTACTTGCCTAGGTTTCCGTTGAAGACCTCTTGGAATTCCCGGGCCAGTTGCTGCTCCCAGCTGTCGTCGGTGACGTGGTCGACTCCCGTGACTGCGATGCCGAGCGGGGCGAACCATTGCAGTCCTAGTAGGCTTGGGTGGTCGTGGTCGACGATTGTCAGGGGAAGTCTTTCGGTGTGCCCTTTGTATGTGATGTTGAAGTATTTGGTTCCGACTACCGGGATGCGGTTTCCCTGGTAGTCCTTTACAATGAGTCTCTGGCTGTCTAGGTTCCTCTTTTGGAGGGTAGGCACCAAGCGCTTTATTTCATGCCATGCAATCATGGAGAGGTAGGACCCGGAGTCCACCTCCATTTTGCATGGCTGGCCCTCGATGCCTACCTCCACGTGGACCTTCCGGGCGTCATTGGTTATGGCGTGGCCAATGGTGACTGTCTGGTGGATCTCCTCTCTTCGCTGGTTATCGCCGCCTCGCAAGGATCGTCCGTTCCGGTCCCATCTGTTGTCCGAGGGGCGATCTCTGGTCCGGGGTGGTGTGCTCTCTCTCCTCCGGTCGCTCTGGTCCCATCGTGCCGGGCTGCGATTCTTCTTTAGGCGGCAGACACGGGCGATGTGTCCCTTCTTGTCGCAATGCCGGCAGATCGATTCGAAAAACCGGCATTCCGACCTGGGGTGGTCGTCGCCGCAACTGGCACAGTTGGTCCTCGACTTACGACCCCGCCGGTTCCATGGGTCTTGGCCTGTCTGGAGGCGATGGACGTCCTCCTCGTCATCTGAAGTGCCCGAGGCCGAGTGGAAGTCGCCCTGGTGGGTGGTCGTCTCGGGTTGGGCCTCGGTCGACCTCGCCGGGTTGTTGTTTCCGCTGCGGTCCCCAGTGTTCGGTCTGCGCATGCGGTCGGCGGAAGTTCGGGTTGCTTCGGCGGCTGCGGCTGCGGTGAGGGTGTCTGCTAGGCTGATGTTGCCCTTGGCCATCAGCCGGCTCTGGAGGACGGGGTCCACAAACCGAGCACGATTCGGTCTCGCAGGGCGTCGTTCAGGTTGTCGAATTTGCAGAGCCCCCCTAGGTGCTGTAGCTCAGCGACAAAGTCGCTGAAACTCTCACCCGACCGTTGGTCCCGACGGTAGAATTCGTTGCGTCGGATCAGGATGGGTACCTCTGGAGCGTAGTGCCGCCGAAGTATTGGCTCGAGGACGTCCCAGTCCATCGCGGTCGCATCTGCGGATTTGACAAGCGCCTTGGCCATCTTGAAGACCTCGGTCCCGCAGTGGGTCAGGAAGACGGCGCGCTTCATGGGGCCCGTGGCGTCCTTCAGGTCGCTGCACTCGAGGAACATGCGGAATTGGTCGGAGTACGATTCCCAGTCCTCGGTGGCGGGGTTGAAGGGTGCGGGGGGTGCGATTTTCGCCATCGTGGTGTTTCGTCTGGCTTCCGTCGGACACGTGGTTTGGTTCAGGGTCTGGATCCCACCTTCGTCGCCAGTGTTGTGTCCGCGAAA
This sequence comes from Hydrophis major, assembly GCA_033807585.1. Classification (NCBI taxonomy): domain Eukaryota; kingdom Metazoa; phylum Chordata; class Lepidosauria; order Squamata; family Elapidae; genus Hydrophis; species Hydrophis major. The sequence goes on from CM066331.1 coordinate 30,812,393, forward strand.
TGATGCCAGGAGTCGGTGACTTCAAATCATGCTCTTTTATTTGAGGTTGGAACCGAACTGGCGCAAAGGAAAAAGCCCGCGGCTTTTATTCCTTTAGCCGCGGCAGCCGTGGCCAATGGCACCACTTTGAATCTCCCGCGATTCGATTGGACCAATCGCGGGAGATTCTCAGCGAGCCAATCGGCGCGGCTCGCCTGACCAATCAGAGAGCCCCGCGCTTTGGCCAATCAAAGCGCGGGGATCTCAAGAATGCTAATTAAAGACAGAACATATTAAATCTGCAAATACTACTTCTAAAGGCTCTTTAGTAGTAAATCCATCAACTCTATTAGCCGGTGTGACCCTGGCTTTGCTTTGATTACAGGCATTACATTGCAAATACTTATTACAAGGTTTCAAACTTATTCCCTTAGATAATTCAACAGTTTTCTGAAACATTTTAAAATTTAAATGCCCTAGCCTTCGGTGTAACAAGTGAATACATTCATCATGAGGTTTCTTATTATCAAAAACTGTGTTAGCCACTTTTAAACCATCATCATTTAACACATACAATTCACCTCTTAAAGATGCAGTAATTTTCTTATCTTCTTTTTCAATTATGCAGTTATCTCCTTTAAATGTAACTACATATCCTAGTTTAACCAAAATTCTAACTGAAATTAAATTAAACTTAAGTTGTGGTACATATAACATTTTTACATTCTCTTTTATAAAAGAACAATATGCTATACCTTGACCTTTAGCTTTCAGTTTCCAGCCATTGGCTAACGATATCTGCTGTGTACTCTTGGACATTTTAATAAAATTTTTGTTATCATTTGTTATACAGTGGGATGCTCCACTGTCAACCACCCATAAATTATTTTTTACAGCTCCGTTAGTATACATGGCTAACTCTAAATTTTTCTTTATCTTTTGATGACTTTTTGTATTCTGGCCAGCGTTCTGGCATTTTGCTTTTTTACAAAATCTTGCCAAATGTCCTCTTCCTCCACAATTAAAACACTTTTTAATTGCGTATGCAGTGGGAGATTCATTATCTTCTTTTTGAGGTTGTTCCCTCCTTAACTCATTTCTTTCAAGTCTTCTTCTGGCCTCTTCAATCAATCTGCCAGTTATATCAGTTAAAGTTAGGCTTTCCTTTGGCAAAATTTTAAGGGAAGTTACGTAGTTGTCATAACTTTCATCAAGGGAAGATAGAATTATGTAGACTTGGTGTTGTTCAGAGAAAATAAGCTCTTTCTCGTGCAGTTCTTGAAAAATGCTTTGCATAGTTTTCAAATGACTCAGCATATCACCATTCGTCTGGAGATGCGTACTGAAAAGCTTCCGTGTTAGATTTATGTGAGCACCAATGTTATCTTGAACATAAATCCTCTTCAGCTTCTGCCAACACCCAACAGCCGTTTATTCTCCATGGATATAAACAAGCTGTTGGTCAGTTAAGGTTAAAGCAATTATGCAAATAGCGTGTTCATTTTTATGCATAAATTCTTCTATCTTTAGTCTATCTTCATCATCCTCTGGATCCCATTCTTCTACGTTTGGTGGATTTTCAATTATGTTCCACAAACCTTCTCTTTGTAGAAGCAGATTACATTTCATAGACCATGATACATAGTTTGTTCCATCAAACTTGGATATAAGGGACATTTGTAGATTGACTTGTGCCATGTTTTCTTTGTATGGATATAAAACTATAATTAATAAAACACAGCTGTCTGTTTACTGTAATGTATAACAACACAAACTCTCACTTTTACATAAATCTGTTTTATCCTAGTTAAACTGACTTTGCAGCCTCTGGGCCCATAACCAGTGTTAAGCCTGGGTTCCCCAACCAGGGTTAAGGAGACAAGCTAAACAAAATGTGCAGCGTTAGTCAGATAGGCATACAGATAAATGAGTGAGCTAAGCTTGTATGTTTATTAACATACAGTAAAAATAACAGATACCCTTGTGCTATCAAAAATATAGTTTATTCCATTATGAATTCATAGCATAGTCAAAATAACAGTCCAATAGTCATGTATCATTTAGTCAGTCCATTCAAGGATATTCAGTTAGCAAAGTCCGTGTAGAATATCCTATGTCAGTTCACTTACAAATCAGTCCTTTGTTTATCTCTCCCGTTCGAGCAAAGCAGTCTTGAGTCCATGCAGTAATTAGGGATCATCAAAGCCAGAGAGAGAGCAAGCTGTCGTCTTGCTTCTTTTAAAGTGCTTTCACAACCACTCCCTTAATTACTTTCCCATATTTAAAGTTGCAGACACTTTAACATATAAACTATGATTACATATTTATTATTTTACCTAAACCAATTAGGGTAAACAATGTTATCCCTAACAATATAAATATGATAACAAATTAATGTCTTGAACTACATATCTAGTACATTAAATTGGGCAACTGTACAACATAAATGGATCAGAAATTATTTTTTTTAATAAAAGTTTTATTTAAGTTTTCACAAAACATACAAATACAAATAAAATATCTTTTTTTGAGAACAATGTGGCCCGGGGTTATCACTTCTCCATATAGACATAAACTCAATACATATTTATCTTATACATTCTAATCCATATCTTATAACTATTTTCACAATTATTTCAATAGCTTTTCCCTTTCTTTACTTCCTATTGCCTTATTTTAAATTATCTCATTTCTTTCTTAATTCAATTACATATCTTTTTCTAATTTTTAAAATCTTTCTAATCAATGTTTTTATACTTTTGTCTGTCCTGTTTACAATTTCATATTCTCTTTTCTCATAAAACAAATTTTCCCCTGCAATTACTAGACTGGAGTGTAACACCTTTGTATCTTTTTTCAAATCCTATTTAAAAATTTAAGTTACATCCGTACAGTTATAACATTCATTTTCTAACCTCTATTTTATAACACATTCCTATTTTCAATCAAATTCTGCTTGGAACATTCCCTTAAAATACACACAATATTCTAAAAGAAAAAAGTATATATGTATATATATCTATGGTATTCAGCTTTGTTCGGGTATTTTCCCACGTCATTATAGTTGTGTTTTTAAAGTTGTAGCAACGTTTCGGCAGAATCCCATCTGCCATCATCAGGCTTCTGTGTTTGTCTGTGAGTATATATATCTGTGTATATATGTATAACAATAGTAAATGGAATAATTATTCTACTCAAGTACAGCTCTGCCATTAATATTAATAACAATCTTTTACATTTCTATTTCTTTTAACAAACATTACCTGGTAATATCAGTTGTCTTTCACTTTAATCATCTATATTTCATAGTTTACTTATTACTGTCTTTAAATAAAAAAAAACCAAACAATAGTTATTAACAATAGTCAATAAAGTTACTATTCTTATTCAAGTTCATCTTGTCAACTGATAAAAATCTTCCATGTTTCTTTTCAGTTTTTTTTAAATGTTCTTGTTAAATCATTGAGAGCCTTATTCTCTTTACAAATATTCCACTACACATCAATAGAAATTTTTTCTATCACTTTAATCATCTAACATATTTTCTAACCCTTTTCTATTTCTAATTTAACAATGCTATCCCATGCACCCTTGCAGAATCGTCTCCTTAAGTTAAATTTTAACCATTGTCTCTGTGTCTTTTAAATAGGTTTATACTTTTAATTCTTGTATGTTTTTCCTGTACCTCTATATCTTGTTTCTGTCTTTTGTAGCTTCTTTTCCTTTCCCTTTTCCCTCTCTTCTTCTCCCTCCCCTTTTTATTCTCTTTTCTGTTTGATTCTCCCTTCTGTGATCCTCCCTTCTGCTTCTTCCTGATATTATGATTACTTTTCAAATTACTCCTTTTTTTGGCTGTTGCTTCAATACTTAAGTTTTTAACTCCCTTTCCCCCCTTTCCCTTTTTTACCCTGCTTAAAATTGCTTGGTCATTAAAGATGGCTTCTTTGTTGTCCCGCTCTTCTTGTTCTGCCAGCGTTTCTTGTTGTTTTTCTTTTTTTTTTTTGAAACAAATTTTTATTAATTTTAAAGATAAAACAACACATCATTAACCATTAAATACATAAATACATAAAACCTCTTAACATTATAAATCCTTACAAGTCGAATAAAACATTATTTTTATACAACATAATTCCAATTTATCCCATCTCCATATGGACACACAAATATCTTTCAGCAAATTTCTCATTATTTCTCTTTACTCCTATTCAATTTCATTTCTCTTCCATATTTATCCATTTTATAGTCCTCATATTCATTTCTTTCTGGCTTGTTTAAATTATTCTCATCTAACATTCCTCCAAGGTTTTATTGATTCTTTTTTCCTTTTTTTTATAAAAAACAAATTTTGTTAGTTTTACCATAAACACAATACACAAACATACAAAACACAAAACATAAACAAAACTAAAAGATCTTTTCTGAAGGTTGTCTGTTCCCGGGTTAAAACTCTTCACACAGACACAAATTCAAACATCATATTCATCCCATATATCCTTCCATAACTTATTATCATTTCCTTTTTTATATATATATATAAAAAACCATTTTTATCAGTTTTATAAAAACAATGCACAAAGAATCAAGGCATAACAGCTTATAAATTCTTTTCTAGGAAAAAATAATAATAAAAAACCAATAGAACATAACAATTCCAAATTATAGTATCAATACTTTATCTATTTAACTTCATATCTTATCCCTACTTCTCCTTTCCATCCAAATTATTTCTTATTAATTAAAATTTTATTGCCTTTTATCAATATACAAAATCCAAAAAAAAGCATATATATCCTTCCATATCTTATTACCATTTTCAACAACATTCTTTGTCTGTTCTATTTCCAATTATCCATTCATCTTTTTTTTTTCTTTTACTATACTTCTCCTGTACACCAATTGGAGTAACATCTATAACTCATTACCCTAACTTAGAAATACTACATATAGCAATTTTTCTTGGGATTCTGTTTAAAAGATTCTAAGATTACATAATAAATTTTATATTCTAAATACACATATCACAAACCTATGTACCCTCCAGAATCCCTCTTTTAATCTAAATTAAATTCACCCATTGTCTCTAAATAAACTTTTTTTCTTTAGGTCTTGCTTCCCCCCATTAAGGCTTCTCCTCCCCCCCCTTTCTCTCTTGCTTATTCTTCTCCTTGCCCTTTTTACCCCTTTGCTTTTTCTCTTCGCTTTTCTTGCTCCTTTTTCTTTGCTTTCTAACCTTGCCTCCACCTTTTCGCTCATTTTTCTCTCTTTTGGTTGTTTTTATAATTCTTAAAATCCCCTTTTTCTTTTCCTTTTTCTCCTCCTCTCCGGAAGGGACCCATTGTTCATCAAAGATGGTTTCTTCTTCCTCTTCTTCCTTGTCCCAGTCCTTCTGCTGCGTAATCAACCTTTCACAAGTACATAACGCCATTTCTAAGAATTGAAACAAAGCGCCCAAAGTATCTTCTTTTTTATATTTTTGATATTCAATCTCTAGTTCATCCACAAACGATGCCATTATGAAAAGGGAAACTTTTTCCAAAACAACCACAAGTATTTTTAATCAAAGACAATCAAAAGCAATTAAAAAAAAAAAAAGTTCCAAAAGTTAATACTTTTCTTTCTTCTTCTCTTTCTCTTTCTGGGGTTAATTTTTAATCAAAGAGGTCCAATTACCATATATCTTCCTTTGGGATTCTAGGCAATCTCCTCCTTTTTCAGCTTCTGCTCCAATTTTTTTTCTCCCTTCCCACTTGCAATGTCAATTTTAAATAATCAGAAATCCATACCTCCAACAAGAGTTTTCCAATTTCTTAAATTTTTCAATGTCCAAAAATCCTTTTGTCTCTTAGCTTCAACTTTCAAAGCAATCCACTTTCAATGTCCAATATATCCAAATATTTCTGCTGTTTGCATGGGGTGGGAGAGTAAAGAAAAAAAAAAAAAGTTCCCTTTAACAGCTTCTCCGCCGCTTTTCGCTCTTCTTAGGGATACAATGTATCCTCCAGCAATTCAAACAGCTCAATTCCAGGCAATTTAAAAGATGTTACTTGACCCGGCTCAGACAGAACTTTCACTCTTCACACGTCCTCCAGCACAATCTTACCCGGTTGCTGGCTTCTTCGTGGCGGCCATTGCTGACCGCCGCTCCACCGCCTTGGGAAAAAGGGGTTTTTCCGGAGAAGGGGGGGGTCTGCGACACCCCCACCTCCCTATCTGACTCCCCTCTCTCTTCAGCTGTCCCTACAGGGCAGCCATATCCCCCTGACCCATCTGGATCGGGGGTACCTCGACGGCTAGCACAGCAGGAATCGCGAGCTGTCGCGAATTCCTGCTGCCCCGAAGCCACGCGAAACCGGAACCGCAATTTCTTGTTGTTTTTCATAGTTCAAGATTTCCATTTCTAAAAATTGAAATACGAAGCCAAAAGATCCTCTTCTGTCTTGTGCTTCTTTTTGTTCTTTAAGTCTCATTTTTAACTCTTCAAGCAGTGATGCCATTTTAAAAAATTTTTAAACAACCCCCAATTGATTTTATTTCATTAGGATCCTCCATCCAAAGTTCCAGGAATCATCCAATAATCCAAAACTGTTTCTTGCTTCTTTTCTCACTTTCTCTTTCCAGGGGCTTTGTTATCTTATAACAAGGTTTTAGCTACAATGTATCTTTTGCAAGCCTTGTTAAAATTCCACTATCAATTTTTTTTAAAGTTCCAGGTGCTCTCCTCCATTTTCCAGATTCCACCCTCTTTTTTCCTTTTTCACTCTGCTGCTTTCTTTCTTTTTTTAAAGAAAGTTTTTAAATTATCCAAGGATCTTATCCCTTTGACACTTTATTTTCAGCTAGAAATAGCCTATTAATGTCAAAGTGGATTAGTATCAATTTCTTATTCAAATCTCTTTTTAAAGTTCCAAGTCAGTTAAAACTGTCGATGTTAGAGGGGAAAAAGCCAATTCCTTTTCTTTTCTCTTTCGCAGCTTAAAATCTTTTTTAGGAATAGTATTAGTCTTTAAAATTCAGGCTCCAGGTACCTTAAATAGATGTTCTCCATTCAACCCAGTCAGTCAAACTTTCTCCTTTAAACTTCCTCCTGCATAATCTTGTCTGGTCGGATTCTTCTTTGAGGTGGCCATTTCTGACCATCACTGCAACCACCTTTGGGAAAGGGAGTAAGGCCAGCCGAGGAAGAGAGATGCAGCTCTCCTCAACCCCACTGATGGCTCCCCCTTCTTCACCACCTCTACAGGGTGGCTTCAGCCCCGAATCTAGGTAGCTCGGGGCACTCCAGTGGCAAGCACAAATCAAAACCATAGACGATCATGATTTTGGTCCGTCGCCGAAGAAGCCCAAACCAGAAGTCATAAATGGATCAGAAATTATTAAAGAGCCGCTCTACTTGCCATTTCTTCATTCTATCTTGGTTCTGTGTTCCATGGAGTCATCTTCAGTTCACCATTTCTTGCCCATTCCTAGATATCCTGATCAGCAGAGACCACACGGGCAAAATAGAAACATGTGCAGAGAAAAACCACCCACACCAACAAAGTGCTCCACTGCCAAAGGAACAACCCAATTCCCACAAGAGAAGCTGTATAAGAACTCAAAGTTGTGGCCCACTGGCAGCTGGTGGAGCTGGCATCAGAGTCGGACAGTAGCAAGGAGTTTGAGAGGAACCTGGGCCTGTCTTGGAGGCTGAGGAGGGCTTGGACAAGGGCTCTGCATCAGAGGCAGGGATGGGGCCAGGGCAGGCTGGCAGTCATCAGCCTTCAGACTCAGACAGCAGTGAGACAGGGGAGTCTCTGGAACTGGTTCCCAGCCTACGCTTATGCAGGGCTACCAGAAGACAAGAACAATTGAGAAAGGAGGGTTGACTCAGGAGTAAAGCCACACCTCAGAGATGATTGACTCCTCCCATAGGACATAAAAGAGGAGCAAACAGGACCAGAGGTGGTATACAGCAGGTTCTGACCAGTTCTGGAGAATCAGTAGTAGAAATTTTGAGTAGTTTGGAGAACCAGCAAATACCACCTCTGACTTATTGATTTTACAATATACTTTCCCTGTCATGCCCACCAAGGCCACAGAACCAGTAGTAAAAAGAACTGAATCACACCACTGAACAGGACATGAGCTTTTGCAGGAAGCAATTAGTTCATCTGGTCGATTCAAGCTTTGAATCTGTTTGGCCTTTGGCCTTGCCCTGCATTTGGCAATTAGTTCTCTGGCAGCATTCCAAGTATGATAAGGTATGTGTTTATAAACATTCCCCTGAAAGACTGTTTGTGAAGCCTTGCAGGCTGTGAATGAACGTAATTCACAGCTGTGAAAATAAAAGAGGTTTTGCCAGGACTAAGATTGTGTTTTATGCTTTCTAAGGAAGCTAGGTCATTATACTCAGTGCAGCAACCATGAACAGCAGAAAAAAGGAAACAGAACATCTACATAATGTATTCCAATAAAATGGATATCCATGAAACTTTATCAAAACATGTCTGACTAAACCTGACTCAACCTGATACATTACAACCAACACAAACCCTATAAAAAGAATGGCACTGCTATATATCAAGAACATCTCAGAAATCACCAATAGACTATTACAGTCTATGGAATCAGCATAGCAAACAAGCCAACTAAAGGACTTCAAAACATCCTAAGTAAACCAAAAGATCAGCAGCCCCAGAAGAAGAAAACAGAGTCACCTACAAAATACAGTGCAATGACTGCAATAGCCACTATGTAGGACAAACAGGTAGAAGACTGGCAGAACACTTTCATGAACACCAACTAACTGTCAAAAGACATGATGAAAAGTTTTTAAGTCCATCCATATGTTGTGAAATAATTGCAGCTAGACCATGCTAAGCCCAAAAATGCTAGGGAATATCTAGAAACCTAGTACTGACAAATTAGAGACATAGACATGAACAAAATCTACATACTATGAAAAAGAGACAAGCCAAAAATTAATAGCCACCAAAGAACTTCTATGACCACTCCCACCAACAAGCCACTAGAATATAAACCACGGATGTCAAACTTGTTCGTGTCATGTGACATCATGTGACATATCACAACATGTTTTTTGCCTTTGCGGAGCCGGGGTGGCCGCGGCCTGTGCGTAGTGCATATGGTCCACCAGTTTGATACCGCTGAAAAACTGAGAGCAAAGCCCACTCCTTACTAGCACTGATGATATTACCTAATTTGGTTAATGAAATGTCTGCAAGAACCAAGGACCCATCAGAAGAAAGTGTATTTCACCTTTGTTCTAGATTAAAACTCATAGAGGCCCTAGATGCCCTGGTGACCACATGAGTCAGCTGATAGAAGTCCATTGGACTCTGCCAGCTGTCTTTCAAGCAAAGGAGATTAACAGCATTTGCTCAGCTCCCATAAACAACTAGCTTGGCATTTCCTGCCCCAGTTCAAGTAGCAATTCTGATTTTCAGTAAGTATCTTGATTACAATGTGATCAGTCATGATGTGTGTTAAGTGGTTATTGTCTTACTGTAGTGTGATTGAGATATTATACAACAAGCTTAATTTATAACAAGCACAAACTACATCTCTATTTTTATGTATGTTGCAGGACTGGCTTTACAGTATTGTTAATAGGCAGAAAAATGTGTAATTGAACAGTAATTGAAAAATAGGGCAATCCACTCACAACAAAGTACTAAAGTTGATCAGTATGTAATTATCATCCCATTTGTGAATAATGTTGCTGTACAGCAATCCTATATGTTCCTCCACAGTTCAATGGGACTTATGCCCAATATAATTAGGATTGCAATCCTAGACATTAAAGAAAATGAATCTGGTAATGTATGGAGTCTGAAGGAAAATTATGTAGTTTTAACCCAATTTTGGGGGGAAGTGGAGATGCCTTGATTATTAATTCTGGCATATCTTTGCCATCACAGTCTCTTGGAATGTACAGTATAACTCAGCTTTGCAAATTCCTCCCTGGCTGTAAATTGTTTTATATGATATCAGTCTTGGGAGTTACTTTTCTGTCATGTTGAAAAACATACATCAGCTGCCTATTTCTCAAGTATAATAGAATGGGAACAGTGGAAAGCCTGTCTTGAGATATTTGTGTTCTGCAGCTTCTTGCCATTCCCAGGGTGTTGAATAATACAAGTTGAATCAGTTCCTGTTAAGACCTCTGAAATCCTTAACAAATGCACTGAAGGTATAATCTCATCTGGGACCTGTTGTGGAAACAAATTGGGCTTCTTTTCATTCAACTACCAATAAATTAACTATCTACAGCTGCTCAGATATTTCAGTCAAACTGAAGTCTCAACAGATGTTTTCCATGTGGCTGAACAAGAGGGGACGTATATCCCAATCATTGTTATAAAATGGAATTGTATATATTTGATAATTTAGAATATGTCAATCAGATTGTTAAGAGTCATATATCCTCTTGATATGACCCAAGACTTATTGTATTCTATCACATAAGGCCTTGGAAACTCAATTTGTACTTCTAAATAATGGAAACTAACATCTGTGAATTAAAATAATAAAGTCCACAAAGGAACTACAAAATTTTAGCTTTATGGATTCTACAAACGTTGATTCAAGTTGAGTAATATTTTAGCAAAATCTGCTGGCTGCATTGTACATCAGTGTTGATGCCAAAAGACATTTTCAATCATTGCTTTCTGGTTTGAAGGGTGAGTTTTGAACTTACCTAGTGCTGGACCAAGTGCACTAGGAACCAAACTACAATTCCAGATAAGAGTGGAATTCCAGAACAAGAATTAAAAGAAACTCAAGTAGTAGCAATTTTAATTCAGAAGAAGGGTTTTCTGTGTGACAAAAAGATTCAGAGACAACAACAACAAAATGCTACAGTAAGGCCATACCAATACCATGGCTGTTGTCCATTAAAAAATTGTCTCAGTTTGACCTGGGAATATTTATTGCTATAGATAAAACTTTAAAAGTTTGTCACATTAACATAAGGGAACTCCTAACCACAGGAAAGAGGATCAGAAGAAAAAAAGAAAGGTGGTGTTGCAGGAGGAAGCCTGATGAAGAAAGTAAGGAAGAAGACTTTGACAGAGATCTGCTAGTGTTGCCAAAATATCAAGAGGCAAAACATTTGTTAAATCCAGAACATCAAGGTAATATTTGAATGAAGCTCAAAAACCCGGCTATAATTCACTGAAATATGAGGTAGGAGGTACATTGAAAATGCTTTCTTGGTCTGGTCTACCTAAAAGGATTCACAAATGTAGTGTATGAAGGCAAAGTTTCACTTTATGTAACAAATATATTTAACATTAAAAATGTAAATAATGGAGCACTTAGGCAAGCAATTATGGCTGTTGTTATGATTTTGTCTACAAGGATTGTACATGGTTTACATTAGTTATATTTTTACCATCTCATTCCCAACAAGCAAGATAATTTTGGGCAGTTACAAAACAAAGCCAAATTTAATAAAAGGCGGTTATTCTAAATAATAATGGGGACTATCCTTGAAAAAACTTTTATGCTCATTTTTTAGGCAATCAAAAATGTTAATTCATTTCTAAATGCAGGAAGTTTCCAGGATCCTTTTGCTCCTATGTAGAAAAATAATTAGTCTTGCTGAGATTTTCCTTTGCTGAACAAACTGGAGTTTGGCAGCAGAAATAAATTTTAATGTAGAAAAGCTTTACATAAAGAACAGTCAGTTAAAAATTAAAAGCATACCTTTAATACATTTAATCTGCAATTTATTCATATGACAAAAAGTAAAAAATACAGTTATAGACCTGAATTTTAAGACCTCGCTCATTTTTTGGTGCTGCTAAAGCATCTAATGAATCATGGTTTAGTTTATGAATAATTCCAAAGTAGATTTTATCTTACCTAATTGTGGTTTGCTTGAATACTTGACATTCCATGGTTTCAAGACTGATAAGATTCTGGGTTCATTCAGACATAACAAACTAGTCCCCATTGCTTTTTGTCCAAGCTTCTTATCAATCACTTAGAGATGCAAGGAAAGATTTGCTTTTGAAAAGGGAAGAAGGTCAACCCAATTAATCAAACAAGGTCCAATTCCTTTGCTTGCCTGCAAGGTGGAATCTTAAAGCAAAAATAGCATTATGCATGGAATGAAATTCCTATTTTAGCTCCCTCAAACTGGAAATCTAAATCCCACACATATGGAGAGTATCAGGTTAACTCACATTCTTTGGTTTTCTTTTGATCTACCTCAGTTTAGGCATCAGCACATTCTACAAATGAGGACAATTTGATTTTGTTGGGTATATATGTGTATATACACCTGCAAAGGATACCACATATTGGCTGCAAACATCTGTACAACTGCAGCTAGACAGTAGCAAAGGGCTACATAAAACTCTTTGCCGCCATCTAGTCTCTAAAAGTCTCAAGATATTTGCAACCCAAGCATTAATTAACTACAGTGGTGGATTTTTTTGTGTCCTCCCCATATCAGACCTTATTTAAAACAATTTATTGTAGGAAATTATATTAAATGAGGTGCTAGGGATTTGCTAAAGAAAAGTTTCAGTTAATAAAAATGTTTTGAGAATTTAAAAAAAGCTGTATCTAGTCTTGACTATGTCCTTAAAAGAAAAGAATAAGCCATTGTGGGTGGGAGATGATAGAATTCAAACCTACTCTGAGTTCCAACCTAGAGGCAGTGAACCTAGACTGCTTATGTCAAGTTGCAAGCAAAAGTTCATAGAATGGAATATTATTTCGATAAACACACAAATCAGTCAAGTCATTGCATCTCCATAGATATAAAAATCAGGCAGTAAAATTTAAGTGATCTTCTTAACAGTGTCTTATCTTCTCTTTGCATGCATCATTTTCTACAAAGGAGCAGTTGAGCACAGCAAAGCCTTACCTGAAATGATACAGTCCGGACACAGTTGCTGCTTCTGAGTGAGCCAGAACCAAACCTTGGGTTCAGGGGTGGGATTCTACAGGTTCTCACCTATTCTCTAGAACCGGTTACATTCTAAGCAGTTCGGAGAAACAGTTGTTAGAAGAAATTACTGGCCTAATCTTGTAAGGAAGGCAGGAAGGAAACATTCTGGTGTTGCTTACAGAAACTGCCTCTCCGTTAACCCTTATTACATTCTTGCCAGGACTAAACTTCCTGTCTCTGGAACTTCTCTGGAGGTTTTTTTCCTCCTTTGCTGATACTTTGCTTGTGTTGATGACCATTCAAAATTACAATACCACTGAAAAAAGTGACTTATGACCATTTTTCACACTTAGGACTTGTTGCAGCATCCCCACAGTCATGAGAGGCTACGAAAGGAAATATGTGCCTCAATGTGAATGATGTTGAGTTGGCCATGCCCAGTCACATGACCACCAAGCCACATCAACCAACTAAGCCACGCCCACAGAACTGGTTGTTAAAAAATTTGAATCCCACCTCTGCTTGGGTTCCTTACTCCTGACATTTCCACAAGGAGATTAATTTTCCTTCGAGAGCCATGTTGTGCCCTATGATCCCATAGAAAGTCAGTTTTTTGCCAGCTCAGCTGCAGCCTAGTTCTAATTGCAAAATGAAAAGCAGACCCTGAAGAATTGCACAGAGGGAGCATTTCCCCTTGACAGAAACTGCTGCCAATCCCTCAACTTCTTAACCCATTTCTCCAACAGCTGCAAAATTGATACCCTAATGTCCTCACACCAAGCTTTGAAGTTATAACTTGTTTTTAAAAAAATCAGGTGCAAGGCAAAGAGGAATATTGGGATCTTGGCTGAAAACCATTTTCTTCATTTCCTTATTGATGAGCTGGAGGCTTGGTTGGCTGGTTCTGATTAGTTTATCCTGAATTCTCAGAGTGGCTCCAACTGTGATAATTGCAGACTATTTTGAGATGAGTCCATGCGTTTAGAGAGTGTTAGGAAGTGGGATATACTTTAGTTGTCCTAAAAATCTCAAAGACCCAGTGGTACTTATGTAACAAATGCTTGGGCCCAAAATCATTAGCAGTATTACCGATTGATCCCGATGTTTGATATTTTGCCTTTCTGCCCTATTGTGTAGACATTAGACATGTAAAATAAATACAAAGATTTATGAAAAATAAAAATATAAAGATTTGTGAAAAAAGTAAATTGAAAAATGGGAAAATGCAATGAAGAGCAACAATAATAGGCAGTCCTCATGGTTAAGAATCAGTTCCATTCCCTATCTTGGACTTCAGCTCAAACTTAACTTAGAATTTGTACCTTACAAATGAGCTACCTATTAGTAAAAATGGCAGACGATGTTGTCCTTCCTTGAGCTGACAAATTGCTGAAGCTGCACAATGCTTTCAGACACCACTGAAAATTTCTGAAATCAGGCTGAATCTTGAAAATGTGCCGCTTCAGTGGTTCCTGAAAGCACTATGGGTTGTCCTTAAAGTGTATATTCTTAACCTGAGGGCTGCCTGTACAGTGTTTTTTTTTTTTTATTACACCAGTGTAAATAAACACAACTAATTGATCTTTTTTTAAAAAAAAATACAGCTTCCACATTTTTAAACAGCCACTCTCCCTAAGACCATAGACCTGTTCCAACAGCACTTCAGGACCTTGATCGGAACAAAGCAGAATGTCCTGCTTAATGAGCCATCAGCTGCTTTGCTCCAGCAAGGCTCTGCGAACTTGGAAGTTTAAACTTACACCCAAAGCTAAAATTACAACACCAGCCTCACTTGGAAAGTTTTTCAAAAATCTAATATGAAATCCTTCATCGAAGCAACCTAATCTGTTGGCTATAAAGAGAGCCATTTGATAGGAATCAACCATAATACCAGTGACTATTACAGTGATTACCAAACGATAGGATCCTAAAGATAGTATTCCAATACTATTGTCAAGTTTATTTCCTTCCTCTAAAGGCCAAAGTTGCTTTAAAAGAAGCAAGTTTCCTGTTTCTCTTTGTCACCATTTTCTCATCTGGTCGTTGCAGCTGCTAGAGATTAAAGGGCAGTACAGATTGGCTTATGAAACACAAGTAGGCAGTCAATTCACTGTTGTGCGTTCATAGATGCAAGCTGAAAAGAAGGATTTTCTGAACTGAACCAAACAACAGAGAAATAGGAAAGTTTATTAAAAAAATCCTGAAAATTAGCATTGCTGGCTTTTAAGAGTAGCATTAAGAGACAGATGACAGTTAATTACACTAACCCAAGTTTAATTGAATCAAAGAGGTTTTTCTGGGTATATGCAAGGCTGATCAAAGCATTTTTAATTTGTATTGTTCTCCACAGAAGATTTAAACAGGGAACTAATATTCTTTTACCAAGATGCAATGAAGAACTTTAACTAAATCATAATTTCATATAAGTACTACATAAATGCTCCATCATTACAATGAGCAAGAGGATGAAAAGACACACATTAACTATAAGAATCCCCCACACAAGGGAAAATAATAACTCACAAGGAAAGTCTTCAGAGTCCATGTGGAATCTGTCAATTTAGAAGCCAGAAGTGATGGTTTCCAGCTGTGATGTCACAATATTAAAAACAGGACTAAGTCCAGTAGTCTGGAGGACTCCCAAATCCAGCACTCTTTGCTTTTTGAAAAATTGTCTTTAGGAGTTGTCCTAATTTGTCCTTCCTTTGCAGCCAAGTCTAATCAATTGCAAAAGTTAAAAGACAAACAAAATATCCACTGTTACTGTTTTCCAAGGAGAGGGAATTGGAGATAAATAGCGTACAGGACAAAGGCTGACAAGAAAAGAGGTTTGGGAGGGGAAAAAATGGGATGGACTGCTCAGGGAGTTCAAATTATAGTTTGACAATTGCCATATGTGTGTGACAATTTTTCTATAACCAGATTTTTTGTTATGATTTATCAAAACCCATTGTTTCATTTCTTGAAAGTACTTATGTCCATTTTTCAATTAAAAATAGCAGAAAGTTTCTACTAAAAAGATTAAAAAGAAAAAAAATCAAAATAATGAGATTCATAAAAGTGCTGCTCCAGTATTAACCAACTGAATTTTTCAATGGTGTGAGTATGACTTACTGAATAGCATAATATACAGTATACACTATTTAAAGTAGCTCAGAAAATTTGGTTGGTTTTCTTCTGCCCGATTAGCAATTTGATCTAGTGTATCCTGTTTGGGCCTCAAACTGCTGCTACAATTTCCTTGAGCTTGGAATCTGTAGGGCTAGCTATTCCACAATGACTCATCTGGAAGGAATGAACCTCATTTATACCCTGTTCATCTTCTCTGTGTCACAAACGAAACTCAAATCTTGAGCATTTTGTCTGCTCTCTAAAGGGTTGATTCTGTGCTTGGTTTTTACTGGAATCTACTTGAACTGTCAAAACAGTATACTATACAATGTAAATTTTGAGGCCGGCAGATGGTCTAAATGCAGACTACCATATCAATTCCATGTAGCATGTGATTTGAATGTGCTAATTGATTCTCACCATTTCTTCTGTGCCTCAGACTATACTTTGATCTAATTTTGCCACATTCCACCCCCAACTTGTTTTTCTTTCTTCATCTGCAAAACTCCTGACTGTCCTATGATTTCCACCCCCCACCCCACCCCCTCATGCTTTCCAAGAAGTTTTTCTAGGAAAAGTAGATCTTGTGACGATGCAGCCACATTGCTACCGTATTAAATGTACAAAACAAGACCATTGGACTGTCACATTCACATGATTTGCTTCTGAACTATGCAGATGTTGAGGATCATCTTAGTTGTACTTAATATTTGAAAGGAAGGCAGGAGCTATGGAGAGCATAACATTGATACAAAGTAGATGTGACTATCCTTCCTACTCTTTCTCCTACACATAAATACACACCAGGATAGCTTAACGCTTTCTTGAATTTTTGAGAGGAAGCTAGTGGGATATTTTTCCCCTCTTTTAGAGTGTTGGAAGAAATATCCTTCTGGGTTCAGTTCCAAGTGGGGAAAAAGACACTGGAAACATGGAAGCTGTTTGGAAAGATGGTTTAATGGTGGACAGGACCACATGGCTTGGAGGTCCAAAGTAAAAAGGATGATCACATGCTTCAAGATGTTGGGTGAAGGAGGACTTCTGGTTTGCAGGGCTTCGGCGGCAGGCAGGAATCCGCGATCGTGCGCGGTTTCTGCCTGGGCTCGCCGCTGCAGCGCCCCGAGCTAGTGGTGAAGAGGGAGGAGATTGCCAGCAGGGTCGAGGAGAGCTGCATCTCTCCTCCTCAGCTGGTCAAACTCCCTTTCCCGAAGGCAGTAGGAGTGGTGGTCAGAAATGGCCACCTCAAAGAAGCACTCAACTGGAAAAGAAAGTGCAGGAGGAAGATAAGTGAAAGTTTTGGCTGACCGGGATAAAAAGTAACAACTAAGGTACCCTGGAATTTAAATTTTATAAAAGATAACATCACTCCCAAAGAAGAGTCGGAAGCAGCGAAAGAAAGTGAAAGGGGAAAGTTTTTTTTTCCTTCTCTCTCCTTCCTCACATTGACAATGATGAGAGCTGAATAGGAAATTGGAAAAATCCACTTTGGCACCAATAATTAAGCTGAAAATATAATTAAATGCCAAAGGAACAATAAAGATTTCTGGACACTAAAAAATCCTTTTTTTATATAAGTAGGAAGGAAGAGGAAAAGAATAAGGGCAGGATTTGGGAGGAGACTGCCTGGACTTTAAAGGAATCTAAAGTAAAATCTCAATAAGACTTCTAAAAGATACATTTTAACTGGAACTTTGTAACTAAATAGTAACCCCAGGAAGAGAAAGTGAAAAAAAAAGAAAGAAACAGCTTCTGTGTATTTGGATTGCTTGGTGACTTTGGGATTTTTGGTTATTATATTTGAATGACTAAAAACAATTGGGTGGTTGTTTAAAAAATTCTGCAATGGCATTATCTCTGGATGAACTGAAAATGGAATTTAAAAAATATAAAGAAGAGGCACAAGAAGGGAAGGGCTCTGTTTGCTCCGTTTTTCAGTTCTTAGAAATGGCGATCCATACCTACGAGAAACAAGAAAAGACTGCACAAGAAGATTGGGACAAAGAAGAAGCCATCTTTAATGAACAAATAACTCTATCTGGGGAAGAAAGGGGAAAAGAGGGAAAGAGAATGGAGAATTTAAGACTTAAAAAAACAACCAAAAAAAGGAAAAATAATTTGAAAAGTGGATATAATGTTGGAAAGCAACAGAAAAGGGGAATACAGAAGAGGGAAATGGAGGTGGAGAGATAGGGGGGTAAAAAGGGGAGAGAGAAGAAGAAAGGGAAGAAGGAAAGGAAGAGAAGTTACAAAGGTTTGGAGCAAGATGTAAAGAAACAGGACTTATTCAGAGATAATGGGTGAAAATCTAACTGAAAAAGGGATTCTGTGAAGGTACATAAGATGGTATTGTTATATTTGTAATAGAAATAATGTTAGAAAATTGGAAACAACATATGATTAAAAAGAGCGATAAAATAGTCAGTGTAATTTAGTGAAACTTTTGCGAACAAAATAAATGAAATAAAATAAATGAGAGAATTGAATTAGGCAGGAACAGGAACATTTTAATTACTCAATGTTTTATAAAATTTAAGTGAAGTGGGGAATTAACTATGGAAAGTTTATAAGTGTTCCCATAGAAATATGATATTTATCTGAAAAGTAATGTATAAAATGTTGAGATTTAAATGAATATTAATATTAATGATAGAATTGAATTGGTGTGGATTGTTGTTTTAATTATATTATACATTTATAATTTTTTCTTTTCTTAAAATACAGTGTGTAGTTTTAGAAAGTACCAAGCAGAATCCGAACGGAAGTTATGTATTATATTAAGTATTATAATTTTAGGGGAAAGATATAAAGGTGTCATACTCCAATCAGTGATTACAGGAGAAATTTTGTTTAATGAGAAAAGATAGTAGACAGTTGAAACAGGGCAGACAAAGAATATAAGTACAGTGATTTGAACTGAGATGAAATAAATAAAACAAAATTAAGAAAGTTAAAAGAGGGGAAAAGCTATATTGAAAATGTAAAATAGTAATAAGATATGGAATGGAATATAAAAATGAGCATGAACTTGAATTTGTGTCTGTACAAAGAGATGTAACCTGGGACTATGCTGCTTTCAAAAAAGATGTTTTATGTTTTTATGTTTTATGTTTTGTTTGTTTAAGTTTGTTTTAAAAAATCAAAAAAAATTTCAAAAAAAAAAAAAGATGTTGGGTGAAGGAAAAGAAGGGGAAAGATTTTGAGAGACCCTTAGTTTGATACCCTCTGTTGGTCCCCACCTTAGTGTTTCCTGTTCCTGTGTAAGAAATGTATCCCATTGGCTGTCTGACTCCCAGGGGCAGCTAACTTTGTAGACATTGTCTGGACTACATGCTTCACCTGAGTGCTGGCTGATGCAATCTTCCCAGGCCATGTGGTGAGATGGGTAGAGGACTTTGTTATGTAGAATACTCTAACCCAGGCATTAATGGCCCACCCATTAACAAAGGTGGGGGTGAGCTTCTGCTTCTGAGGTGAGTTTCTGTTTCTCAGTTTCTACTTCTTTGTTAGGGGAAATATTCTGCCTTTTTAAATATATCCTAAAGTATTTCATTTTTCTAGGAAGGGGTGGGTTATAACTTCCAACAAGAGTTGATATTCTCTTTTCTCTTCTATTTTAGAGATAACACCACATGAATGGCATTTTCTATCTCACAATAGCAGGAAGTTACTTCTAATTGTCGGTGATGGGATCTGAAGGAAGCTCTGGTAAAAGACAGGCATCGTAAGGGGATTGACCATCCCTGAACAACAATAAAAAAACTAAGGAGCCTTTCACTGGTATGTGTAGTACTTCAACAGCCTGTTGTTTATAATGTATTATTGTGTTTTCTGTGCACTGTGAATTTCCAAAGGAGTTTGGATTGCATCTTTAATTATTAGTCATAACTGTCAGTACAGAAAACAAGGAGTAGCTACATGTGCCCAAAATTTTAGAGGTAGTTAACAAATTGTTTGCACTCCCTGCATGCCAAGCCTAGGCAATTAATTTTCCCAAGGGGCCACATGAAAAACTAACAATGGTGGAGGGCCATTGCCCCCCCCCCACAGTTGCTGCTATAGTATATCTGTGCAATATAGCCAAAATTACTGTTTGAAATATCTTAGGAGGCTACTAAATGACACCAATCATCTTTTTCTATCCACAGGCCACTCTACTCAACTAACAAATACAAACATATATGTATGTGTATAAGTATATGTATATATTCTGATAACAATATTTAAAATCACTGTTTAAACTGAAGGGGCTGGTTGAATGTAGAACAAAATGAAGCCTATCACACTTATATAGCTAAAAAGGATGGCCTTGAAACATAAACATGGAGCATAGTCCTTCATATTTTGGTGGAAACCAGATGACATCTTTCCCACTTTAATATTTTTCCTAAATACTTAGGTGCAGGAGCTGCCTTTTTAATTTCCCACAAGATTGCAAAAAGATGCTAATTCAGGACATTGTTGGGAATTTAACTATAGCTCCACCTGTCTCAGCTCTTCTGTTGCCCATTGTCATCAATACCATGAGTGTCTGAAGAAAACCCACCTCCTGAGGCAGGAAGATTTACCACCCTGTACTAATTCCTGTCTACCCTGTAAGGCGTCCTTGGTGTTCTCTGAGAAAACAACCAAGCTCAGAGAGCACCAAGAACCATTTACATCAACCCTGAGTGACAATTTTTCTCTTTTGTTAGTACCTCTACTCTTAGTACCTCTACTCTTCCCTTAGCATGTTCCCTGACTTTTTCTTTCCTAACCAGCTGACCATATGCCCTTTATGCATCACTCCAGAAGATGTCCTGAGGGTAATCTCACAATGTATTACTCTGAAGAGCCATTAGAATCTAATGATTAGATTGAAAGACTGGGGAGCCTCACTGAAGAGTTTTCTGCCTCAGCAGCTGACGCTGCAGGGAGTTGCTTCTACTATTTATTCCGCCTAATAATAAGTTTAGTTAGCTGGTGAACTAACTCATTAGAAGATTATTGAACTATCAAAAGCATTTGAAAACTGCTGTCCAAAAAAAAATATTAGGTTCTTATATTTACTTGCTTACAGTTAGTCTTAGTAACTGCCTTGCTTAACAACAGTGATTTTAAAAGTCACTTTGCAACCATTTGCAAAGGAAAGCTGAAATAAGAGTCACAGTCGCAGTTTCACTTAGTGATTGCATTGCTTAATGACCAAGTTGACAATCCCAATTGGGATCACTACGTGAGGGCTATGTGTTCTCAAATGTACAATTGAGTATTTTTAATTGCTTCTGTGATTTGCCATTTCAGACAGAGTCCAGAAATGAAGTAGATCTACTTTTGCTTGATAAAACTGAATGATAAAGACAGAGCAGCCTACTCATTCTTCTCTTTAGTCTGGATTATTGCACTAAAAAAGTAAAACTATGATGACATATAACATATGTTGGAGGTTTTGTTTCTTTTAAAAAATAAACCCTGCCAGATGGTCTATAGTAATGTGCCATTTCAAAAACAAACAAACATTACTTTGATATTATCATTCTACAATCTAGGTACCAGTAATTATAGTTTAACAGTACATCTAGCTTTTCTAGACTCAGAATTGGGATAGCAAATCAGATTCCAATATGAATGAGAAAAAATTAGTGAAATGTGAAGGATATGATAGAGCAGGATGGGACAAATATGTGCTTCTTAATCTTTCTTCTACTTATTTGTTCTATTATAGGAATTTCTCAGAGGCTACATTCTCCAGATGCTTCCTGTTAAGTTCTGCGCATGGGCGCAAGGATTGGAGACGAGACAATGAACAGTGAACTTCAACTCTTTATTTAACATTGTGGAACAGAGCAAAAACTACAGCAGGAATAGCCCTTTTTATAGGCAAGCTGCTGATCAAGTCACCAATAAGAAATGGGAAGCGTTAGTTCCCTTAACCAATGAGAGAAGCCCACTAATAGCCAATCAGATTCTCCTGAATGGACCAATCAGATGTCGCTATTATCGGCCAATCAGAAGTGCAGCGTCAGAACCCTGAACTTTTCTAAAGGTTTTAATAATCTTTATTAAGCACTTTTATTAATTCACTTTTTATTAATTCACAATACCCCTTCCCCCCGGGTTCTGTTTAAGGGGTGCGGTGATGTAATCCTTGAGGTAGGCAGGTTGTTTAGATTGTCTGTTAGATTTTCGCTGTCCCCCTGGTACTTGTTTATAGTCTTGCTTGGGCGGGACGTTTTCTGGTGAGTCGGGTGCCTCCGAACCTTCATTTAAAAACTCGGTGCCGCTAATGTCCTCATTGTCCTCTTGCCTTTGTGGGCTTGCTTCTGACGAGGTGTCTCTTTGAGGCAAGTCCACCACCCTCTCTGATTCTTCTGAATGCTCACTTCTTCCACTCGTGCTTTCTGCCGTTTCGAACTCGGTCTCCTCGACATCTCCTCCCCCCTCAGTTTGGAAGTTACTGGAGTCGCAGAAACGAGGTTGCAGCCTTGAACGCAGCTGATCAATATGGCGCTTCCATATTCTTCCGTCGCGACTTTTTACTCAGTACGACCTGGGTCCTGTGACTTGGATTACAGTTGCCTCGACCCACAAAGGATCACCAGAAAAGTTTTTAGTGAAGACTAAAAACCTATCTGGAATTCGCAGCATTTCCCACTGTATCTGTGTGGTTTTTCTGGTTCGTACGATGGGTGTAGTTGGTCAAGGTGGGAGAGGAGTTTTCGTCCCATTAACAATTCGGCCGGAGTCTTGTTGGTGACGCTGTGCGGAGTGATGTGTTGAAGGAGGAGTATCCGGTTAATCTTATCTTCGATATCGCCATAGTCCATTTTATGTAGGGTTTTTTTGACGAATTGTACCATGCGCTCGGCTCTTCCATTGGCCGCAGGATGCGCCGGCGAAGTTAGCGCATGGCGAATACCATGGTCCACCAAATACTGTTCAAAAGAAAGCTCGGTAAACTGGGGCCCATTGTTGGATACCAGAACGTCTGGCAGTCCATGGGATGTGAATAATCTGTCCAATTTCCTGATGACGGATTCGGCTGTGGTACTTTTCATTTCATGGATTTCAAGCCAGTTTGAGTAGGCATCCACCGTTACTAGGAATGTGTGTCCTTTAGTAGGTCCCGCAAAGTCAATATGAATACGGGACCATGGTCCCCTGGATGTTTCCCACTCTGTTGGGGTTGCTTTCGGTGGGGCATTGCTAACTTCCTGGCATTTGTAACAAGTCTTTACCCAGGCTTCGATTTGCTTGTCGATACCCAGCCACCATGCATAGCTCCGTGCGAGCGCCTTCATGCGCACTATGCCAGAGTGGCCTTCATGCAAGGTTTTCAATACCGCTCGTTGCAGCTGTTCTGGGACGATGACTCTATCCCCCCAAATTATGCAGCCTTTTTGTGAAAACAGTTCCATCTGTCGATTTTTGAAAGGACCGAAGTTGTCAGGGATTTGATCCAATGGCCATCCTCGCTCGACCCAGCTAAGAACTCACGCCAAAATGTTTGATTTCGATCGCAATATCTCGAGCTGTCAGTGGTGGTGATTGAAATGGTTCAATCTGGAGCATCGCGACAGTTGGGGCTGGGTCGTCAATGGTTTCAGGAAGTGGTGCACGGCTTAGTGCGTCAGCGTGGGGGATGGCTTTCCCCGGGCAGTGTTGCAGTTTATAATTATATGCAGCCAAGAATTCTGACCAGCGAGTCATTCTGGGAGATAATATAAAAGGGGTTGGCTTGTCACCCGCTATAATCCCCAGCAAAGGTTTGTGGTCGGTGACTATAGTAAAAACTCGTCCATATATATATTCATGAAATTGTTTAACAGCAGAAACGACAGCAAGAGCCTCTTTATCGATTTGACTATAGTTACGTCCAGCTTTTGATTGCGTTTTTGAAAAGTAGGCAATAGGGGCTTCACTACCGTTTGGTAACACATGGCTCAAAATGGCACCTACTCCGAATGTTGATGCATCACATTTAATTGTTAAAGGCAAAGTCTCATTATACTGCATCAAAACAGCATCTTAAGTCAATAAGTTTTTTACTTGTCGGAATGCATGTTCCTCTCGGTGTCCCCAGACCCAGGTTGCCTTTTTGTCCAACAAACGATGTAGGGGCTCGGCTACGGTCGCTTTGTGGGGCAGGAACACATTGTAGAAATTGATAAGGCCCAGGAAAGCTTGGAGATCAGTCTTATTTCAGGGCCTGGGAGCATTTTTGATTGCCCTAAGCTTGCTATCGGTGGGGTGAATGCCTTGTTTATCGATTAAGTACCCCAAAAATTCTACCTTATCCGTACACAGTTGACATTTATTTTTTTTTACTTTAAGGCCAGAGTCTTTAAATTTCTCAAGAACTAACCTCAGGCACTCCCTTAGTATTTCTCTAGTTGGAGCAGGAATTAAAACGTTATCAAAATAAGGTACAACCCCTTTTATACCCTGTAGTAGTCTCTCCATCAAGCTCTGAAAAATTCCTGGGGCTACGCTAACTCCGAATTGGAGTCGGTTGCACTTTAATGCACCTCAGTGCGTAACGATCGTTTGTGCCTCTGCTGTTTTTTTTGTCTACAGGCAGTTGCTGGTATGCCTGTGCTAAATCCAATTTAGCGAAGACTTTTCTGCCCCCCAGGGAATGGAGAAGGTGTTGTACCACCGGTACCGGGTAAGCGTTCTGCTGAAGGGCGTGATTCAGGGTGGCTCGGTAGTCTCCACAAATTCTTAACGATCCATCAGGCTTGATGGGTGTTATGATTGGGGTTTCCCAGGGAGCGTGGTCGGTTGGTTCTAACACACCCTGGGCTATTAATTTATCAAGCTGCTTGTCAATCTTTGGTTTAAGGGCAAATGGAACTCAACGAGGCTTAAGGCAGATGGGAGCTACTTTGGGGTTAAGGTTAAATGATATCGGGGTCCCCTTGTACTCGCCTAATTTCTCTGTAAAGACGTTCTGGAACTCCCGGATGATGGCTTCTTCCCAGTCATCACTGTTGGTTCGGTGAATGCCGGCTACTTCAATTCCAAGTGGGGCAAACCATTGGAGGCCTAACAAACTAGACCAATCCCTGTCGACTACGGTTGGTGGTAGGGATGTAGTACGATTTTTAAATGAGACACGGACGTTGCTGGATCCAACGACTGGAATTCGATTTCCCTGATAGTCCTTAAGTATGATTCTTTGGAATCTGAGGTCTTGCTGCCGGACGGATTAATTGTTTAAGGGTCTTCCAGGAAACCATCAAGAGGGATGATCCTGAATCGACTTCCATCATGCAGGGCTGGTTTTCGATGGCGACCTTCACCCGGATCTTCTTAATGTCTAATGATGAGGCGTGACCGATCGTAATGGTTTGGTGTGCCTCTTCCCGCTTCGTTGACTGGGCTCATGGTTTGTTTCTGTAGGAGTGGTTGTTCCATTGGTGGGTTAAGTTTTCTCGATTCACAGGATGACTTCCTGTGAGCTGGCGGCAGTTGGTCCCCCTCTGAGGGGTTTTGGATCCTTGCTTGCTTCTACAAACTCTTCCGATGTGACCTTTTTTCCCGCACACATGGCAGAGCTCGTCGAGGAATTTGCAGTCTGATCGTGGGTGGTTTGCCCCACAACCAGCACATTGATACTGTACTCTCTGGTTACGTTGATGGCGTTGGTCTCATTCAGACCGGAGCCGGTTGACCTCTTCTTCATCGCTTTCTGATGATGATTCGAGGTCCTCGTGGTGGGCTGTCGTTGCCTGTCTCTCCAGGTAAGGCGAGATTTTGCCGGTGAGTTGGCGGAGCAGGGCGTGGGTACAGCGCATTCATGCAGCCGACTTCCTGGTTGCTTCTGCTGCAGTAGCATCAGTGATGGCATCTGCAAGCCTAATGTTGCCTTTCGCCATCAGCTTACTTTGGATGGCTAGTGCATCTAATCCCAGAACTATTCGGTCTCTCAAGGCCTCTTCAAGGTTGGCGAAACAACAGAGGCCTCCCAAATTCCGGAGATCTGCAATGAAATCTGCAACGCTTTCTCCCTTCCGCTGGTCTCTCTGATAAAATTCATGTCTTCAAACAAGCGTTGGTACGGTCGGTGTGTAGTGGGCCCGTAGAAGGGGCTCAAGGACGTCCCAGTCCATGGACTTCACCTCAGCTGGTTTGGCTAGTGCCTTGGCCATCTTAAACATGGTTGGCCCGCAGTGAGTTAGGAATACCGCTCGCTTCTTTCAGGTAGTGGCATCCTTCAAGTTGTTGGTCTCCAGAAACATCTGGAATCGGTCCATATATGAGTCCCAATGCGGTATCTGCCATCCCGCATCTGATGGGCGGCTCATGATAGGGAGCGAAGGGAAGAGAAACGACAGGAAGCGAGGTTTCCTCTTGATGAGCGCCCCCCGAATGTCTTGGCACACGCTCTTTTATTGTGCTTTTTTACAAGAAAATGATTTAATCAAAGCTCAAGTCAAACATGATAATCTCATCAGGATGTGTATGTTTACAAAGCTGCATACCGGACAGATCATTTACACTGTGGATAAGCTTATTAACAACCGTCTAGCTCCTTGTCCCTTGTACGTGCCTTGCAAAGGTCACTGAAGAGACAGAAGTTAATGATTACATGTGAATGATACAATGTTGCAAACACATGAATGATACATAGTTGCAATGATACATAGTTACAACATCTCCTCTGTTTTTATTATTTATGACGAGTCTTCTTCCTCGTCCGAGAAGACAGGAACCATTTTTATGAAATGTTCGCCGTCCCCGTCATCTAGGCAAGAGTGCGACCCGTCAGCGTCAGGGTTGTCCAAGAAGCGGTAACTCAGCAATGACATTTTTTTGTCCGGTGTTGAGGATATAACATGAGCCTGCAATAGCACATTAACATCAGCAGTTATGGAGGATAATTAATTTTTTTTTTTAAATTGCAATATTCTATAAAAACAACAAGGTCCTATAATACATATCAATATAATGATTATTAATGATCCTGCCAATGCAGTTAAAAAGGTTGTAAACCATGGCGAAATAGAAAACAACCACCACCACCCCCGCTATCAGCATAAAGACAACATTCTTCTTTAAGCGCAGCACACAATCCCCCTTGTTTTAAAAAATAACAGATCTAAGCCTCTATGATTTTGCAAGAGGGGGTATTCCATGGGTATCTGTAGGGATATAAAATCATCAGAGTTATACACACAAGCCATACTTGAATGCAAAATGATTTGGATTTAACAATTTCATCCCCGTGGATACATGCCATGAAACCGGTGGAACAAGTCCAAACAAAATTATTGCCAGGGATAAAATACATTCCTTTCAGGCGTGATGTTAAAGTTCCTCCTGAAGTGGTGTAGATTGCAGGATATCCCCTGGTTGTGTGGGTGCGTCTGCCAAATCGAATTGAAGTGGTGGGTAGAAGTTTTCTATGCAAGAAAAATTGGTTGTAGAACTTAAACGAACGCCTTGAAAGTCAGTTATAGTCCAAGCAATATTATATCTTCTATGAGGCTTCTGCGGATCGTCATGGACAGTTCTTTTTAAGCGTCGTTTGTTGACAGGATCAGAGTTTGGGTATATAAAAACATCACAAGCAGGAGAGAGGCTTATGGACAAGTTAGTTGTAGAACATTTCCGAAATGAGGAGGGAATGCAATTAGTAGAAAAAGGATAATAATTACAATAATGACAATAAAGATTAATTTGGTAATTCATCACGGATGTTAGTTGGGGTGGGGAAACCCATAATACAATAGAAGGACATCTAGGTCCCCCTATGTTTTAGATTGAATAGAGGAAAAGATTTTAAGGTTCCTTTCCATAGGAAGAGTAAAGAAGGAACAAAAGAGCAAGTGGTAGAGTGTTCTTTAAATAAAACAGAAGTGACAGAGGGAAAACTACGGGTAGCATTTTCATGACGTACCCACATGGAACAAGTATAATAGCCTTCTGTTAATGAAATGGTTTTAACACGAATAGTCTTTTGACAGGAAGCATAGGTTTTGTTGAAGTAAGATAGAAATTGCAAAGAAGATATAGGCAAGAATATCAGGAAGAGTTTTAAGATACAGATGTAGCGGAGGAATTTCCATGATTGGGTCTAACCGCCCTACCAGGGATCCAGCAAGTGGTTTTGTCTGGCAGTAAGATCGCAGCGTAGCCTCGTCCCCAAGTGAGAAGCTCAGCGGGACCCTGCCAGGCAGGATCTGGCAATCTGCAATAATATACCAGAGGTCTGTTGGGTGGGGGGGGAGGGGGAGGAAAAATGACGCGAAGCAGCAGAAGTGGGAGGAATGCCAGTCAGATTAAGAAAATTTAAAGTGTAAAGACAAATGTTAAGAGAATTTTGCAATGCTGGGAGGTTCGGGGGTTTTTCCCGCAACGAATATCGATCAAGAGCACGTTTCAGAGATAAGTTCGCTCATTCCACAATAGCCTGCCCCTGGCTGTTGTAGGGAATCCCAAACTTGTGGGTTACATCCCATCTGTTACAGAAGTCCTGGAACGCAGAACTTGTATTGGCAGGTCCATTGTCAGTTTTGATTTCTTTTGGACGTCCCAGCGAGGCAAAGATACAAATTGAATGATTGATGACATGTTTTACAGTTTCTCCCCTTTGAGGAGTAGCCAGAATAAACCCTGAATATGTATCGATGGAAACGTGCAAATATTTCCAAGGGGCAAAAGGTGGATACTGAGTTACATCCATTTGCCAAATTTCACAAGCTTTTAATCCTCTAGGATTTACTCCTATGGGAATGGAATGTCCTTGCTTACTACATGTGGGGCATTGTTGAATAATGGCAGCAGCTTCTGCCTGAGTTAGAGCAAATTGAAAAGTTATCATAACTTGGCGGGGGAGATTCAAACACATTCCCTGCTTCTATTTTATAATAGACCATTAAAGCCTCCATAATTTTCCTCCAAGTGACCAAAATGCCAATAGGTGCACAAGGAGGACTATGGAGATGTTCACCAATTTTTTGCCAAGTGGAAATTTTTAAGGACCCTTCCTCTGAATAATTGGGACAATGTTGCCACACATAAGCCAATAATGTAGCAATAGGTTTCATTTTTACAGGCAAGCCCTTTAAATTAGCAGAATATTTAGAAGAAGAAGCGACTAACTCCCTCAATTCCTTCAGATGCTGCGTCTGTTGTTGAGAAAAGTTTCCACCCATACTTACGAAAGTCGAGACCGTGTTTCAGATCCGATGATGTGCAATTCGCTTCAGGCCTGGTGATGCACAGCTCCCATCGAGCTGATAAGATATGGGCGCGTCGCAATGTATCCCCCTTAGGGAATCACGTTGGGGTCACCAGAATGCGGTATCTGCCATCCCGCATCTGATGGGGGGCTCATGATAGGGAGCGAAGGGAAGAGAAACGACAGGAAGCGAGGTTTCCTCTTGATGAGCGCGCCCCAAATGTCTTGGCACACGCTCTTTTATTGTGCTTTTTTACAAGAAAATGATTTAATCAAAGCTCAAGTCAAACATGATAATCTCATCAGGATGTGTATGTTTACAAAGCTGCATACCGGACAGATCATTTACAGTGTGGATAAGCTTATTAACAACTGTCTATCTCCTTGTCCCTTGTACGTGCCTTGCAAAGGTCACTGAAGAGACAGAAGTTAATGATTACACGTGAATGATACAATGTTGCAAACACATGAATGATACATAGTTGCAATGATACATAGTTATAACATCCCAGTCTTCTTGTGCCGGGTCGAATAGAGTGGGTGGTATGACGCTGCTGGACATGGTTCAGCCATTAGTGCGTCTTCAGCCACGTGCTCTGTTTGGTGCTCTGTAGTGTTCAGTCAGCTCTGACGTCTCCAAATCCCATCCTCGTCGCCAGTGTTAAGTTCTGCGCATGGGCGCAAGGATTGGAGACGAGACGATGAACAGTGAACTTCAACTCTTTATTTAACATTGTGGAAAAGAGCAAAAACTACGGCAGCAATAGCCCTTTTTATAGGCAAGCTGCTGATCAAGTAACCAATAAGAAACGGGAAGCGTTAGTTCCCTTAACCAATGAGAGAGGCCCGCTAATAGCCAATCAGATTCTCCTGAACAGACCAATCAGATGTCGCTATTATCGGCCAATCAGAAGTGCAGGGTCAGAACCCTGCACTTTTCTAAAGGTTTTAATAATCTTTATTAAGCACTTTTTTAAATTCACTTTTTATTAACTCACAACACTTCCTAACATCAAGACTTAAGGCAGAACTTATTTGCTTCAAAATTCACAGATAAAAATTCCTAAGATTGTGACCAGTTATTTCCACATGCCAGCAAGCAATGAGCTTCTTCATGAACTCTCTACCCAAGATTTTTTTTCCCTTGGTGTGTTACACAAACCAGCAAATCTTTATTGGCTACTTGCTGCATGAAGGAAGAGAGCCAGAAGATGTGGGAGAAATTAGGTGTCAGGAAAAGAAGAAAATCATGACTCTGAGCCTTTAGTTATTTTTTGCATTTAAGCCTCATCTCTTGTAGCTTTGATGTGGTGATCAAACTAGTTATTTCTGCAGGAATATTGTTCCAGTGGGAAAAAAAAGGGCTACTCATGAAATACAGCTCCATGTCTCCAAAAAAAACAAACCAAAAAACCCTCCCCCTCCCCCAACCAAATAGAAGTTAAGCATTATAAAAGGATAGAAAAACTTGTCACCTTGAATATGTAATTTTGCGAACAAAGGCATTCTAAACCTGGAACTTGGTCTCCACTGAAGGGCTTGGAGTTCAATTACTATAATTTCAAGAATTTGAATAATAAATGTGAGATAGTTATTATGCTGAAGCTCATCACTTGGCATGTCAATCTATCCATTCAGGGATGAACTAAGTACTGAGCACATGGTGCCTTGGAAGACAATTCTAGGGCAGGAAAGAAGGCAGAAACAACTTTGACTTCTTCCTATCAGATGCTGTTTTTAATTCCTCCTTTGCAACTTTCTTTTTCTTTTTGTAAATTTTATTTGAGCTTTCACAAAGAGAAAAAAAAATACAAATAAAACATCTTTTTTGAAAGTAGCGTAATCCCAGGTTACATTTCTTTGTACAGACACAAATTCAGGTTCATGCTCATTTTTATATTCTATTACATATCTTATTACTATTTTACATTTTCTGCATAGCTTTTCCCCTCTTTTAATTTTCTCAATTTTATTTTAATTATCTCATCTCAATTCAAATCATTGTATTTATATTTTTTGTCTGTCCTGTTTCAATTATCTATTATCTTTTCTCATTAAACAAAATTTCCCCTGTAGTTACTGATTGGAATATG
Source organism: Hydrophis major (assembly GCA_033807585.1). Lineage (NCBI taxonomy): Eukaryota > Metazoa > Chordata > Lepidosauria > Squamata > Elapidae > Hydrophis > Hydrophis major. Next base: position 30,843,648 of record CM066331.1, read on the forward strand.
ATGCCTTTATATCTTTTCCCTAAAGTTGTAACATTCAATAACTTCCATTCGGATTCTGCTTGGTACATTATTAAAATACACACTGTATTCTTAAAAAAAGAAAAAAATATAAATGTATATAATTAAAACAACATTCCATTCCAATTCAATTCTATCATTAATATTAATATTTATTAAAGTCTTAACATCTTTAACATTACTTTTCAATTAAATATCATACTTCTATGGGAACAGTTATAAGCTTTCCATAGTTAATTTCCCCCCTCTTCACTTATATTTTATAAAACATTAACTAATTAAAATGTTCCCGTTCCTTCCTAATTCAATTTTATTTTATTTCACTTATTTTATTCACAAACATTTCACTGAATTACACTATTTTATCCCTCACTTTAATCATACGTTGTTTCCAATTTTCTAAAGTTATTTCTATTATTAATATAACAATACAATCTTATGTACCTTTACAGAATCCCTTTTTCAGTTAGATTTGCACCCATTATCTCTAAATAGGTCCTGTTTCTCTATATCTTGCTCCGGTTCTTTGTAACTTCTTTTCCTTCCCTTCTTCCCTCTCTTCTTCTCTCTCCCCTTTTTACCCCCTTGTCTCTCTACCTCTATTTCTCTCTTCTGTATTCCCCTTTTCTGTTGCTTTCCAGTATTATACTTATTTTTTTGAATTATTTTTCTTTTCTTTGGTTTTTTTTTAAGTCTTAAATTCTCCATTCTCTTTCCCCCCTTTCTTTTTCTTCCCCACATAAAATTACTTGTTCATTAAAGATGGCTTCTTCTTTGTCCCAGTCTTCTTGTTTTGCAGTCTTTTCTTGTTGTTTCTCATAGTTCCAAATCTCCATTTCTAAGAATTGAAAAACGAAGCCAAAAGAACCCTTCCCTTCTTGTGCATCTTCTTTGTACTTTTTAAGTCCCATTTTCAATTCATCCAGAAGTGGTGCCATTGTATAAATGTTTAAACAACCACCCGATTGATTTTAGTCATTCAAATGTAATAACCAAGAATCTAAAGATCACTAAATAATCAAAATACACGCAAGCTGTTTCTTTATTGCTCTTTTTTTTTTTTTAACTTTCTCTTCCTGGTGTTACTATTTAGTTGCAAAGTTTCAGTTAAAATGTATCTTTTAGAAGTCTTGTTGAAGTTTTACTTTAGATTCTTTTTAATTCCAGGCAGTCTCCTCCCTCTTCCAGATCCTGCCCTTATTCTTTTCCTCTCCCTTCCTGTTTATGAAAAAGAAAAATGTTAATGTCCAGAAATCTTTATTATTCCTTTGGCATTTTGTTTTATTTTTCAGGTTGGACTTCTGGTTTGAAGGGCTTTGGTGACAGACAGAAATCTGCAATTGTGCGTGGTTTCTGTCTGGGCTCACCGCTGGAGTGCCCCGAGCCGGCTGGTTTCGGGGCTAAGCCATCCCGTAGAGGTGGTGAAGAGGGGGAAGACTGCCAGCAGGGTTGAGGAGAGCTGCATCTCTCCTCCTCAGCTGGCCATTACTCCCTTTCCCAAAGGCAGTTGTAGCAGTGGTCAGAAATGGCCACCACAAAGGAGAACTCGACCGGAAAAGAATGTTCAGGAGGAAGATAAGAAGTGAAAGTTTTGGCTGACCAGGTTAAATTGTAAAAGCAACAACTAAGGTACTCTGGAATTTAAACTTACAAAAAATAACATCGCTCCCAAAGAAGAGTCGGAAGCAGCGAAGGAAAGTGAAAAGGGAAAGGTTTGGCTTTTTTTTCTATTTCTCCCTCCTTCCCTATACTGACAACTAAGAGACTTAAATAAGAAATCGGAAAAATCCGCTTTGACATCAATAGGCAATTAAGCTGAAAATAAAACAAAATGCCTCCTTTGCAACTTTCAGAGATGGGGCTGGAAGAAAAAACCCGATTTGGTTTCAATAAATCCATCTTTCAAGAGCCATTAAAGTTGGTTTTTTTCATCTTCTCCAGAACCCTTCTCCCCAAGTTATAGATTATCTTACAGTAAGATATAATTGTTATAATTACAATATTATAATTTTATACTACAGTATATCCTTGTCGTACAACATGGTAGCAACAGGATAGGAGGTTTTTTCTTTTAAAAAATCTAAATAAATAATATATTTAATTGTAGAAATATATTTTGTTGTATATTGCTACCAAGGTGGAATCGTACATATCTTGCTCATTAGAAGCAAACAGATTTTGTTATGCTTTTTCAATTCTTTAATTTACAGTGGCAGGCAAGGATACCAGACTTCAAAACCTTATCAGATTCATAGAATTTGTTCATTCTTTTTATTCCTTTTTAGACAAATATTCCAAGAATACTATCTTTAATTAGATACAGTTCATGTAGCATGAACCTTCTCCCACAGGACAAGATCTTCTCAGAGGTGGTTGCTATGAAATCCTGCATAGGTACCACAATCTTGTCTTTGCACAGGTATTTCTTGAGAAATGCTTTAATTCAATAAAAGGAGCACTATAGTACAATGTTTTTGAAAACATTTCTATGCCTCATCAATCATTAGTAAGTTTCATCATCTGCATGAATTTTTGCCCAAAACCAATGGGAATTGCCTCCATGGTGAAGATCTGAGAGCAATTAAACTCTCTCAATGCTACATGCAGGTGAGAAGCACATGATCTTTTTGTTACCAGGAAACTGCTGAAGGAAGCAATTTAAAGCAATTGTTCTGCTGCTATATCTTAATTTTACACTTGGCATTTAAAATCTGTAAAATAACAGTACAAATACTATGGATGCAACAGTTGACTATGCACAATTATTAAATTTTGCATGTATTATTATATTAAAAGTCATTTATATATATATATATATATATATATATATATATATATATATATATATATAATGAAATACTATATATTGTAATAAATAGTGTATTATAGTACCATATGTGTGTATACATACATATGTTATATAGTACAATATATAGTATATTACTATACTAAAGTCTCTAAAATTAAAATGTATCACAAATCAATGTACATTTTTCACATTTAATTTTCATTGAATTAATGTATTTATATCTTTACATATTATTTTTCACATTTCTGAACCACCCATCTCCCTCAGAAAGATTTGAAATATTTTTAATATATCTTGACTATTTTGATGTTTTAATGATGTATGTATGTATGTATGTATGTATGTATGTATGTATTCTTACTTGATGCCTTCTTTGGAGCCACTGGACTATAATTCCCATGATACTTAGAAAGTATAACCATGCAGTTTCATATTTGGAGAGCATTAGTTGATCATCTATATTTATATTTATATATAAGCAGTTGATAAAACTAAAGCTTGGAACCAAAAGTTTTATTTGATTAAGAGAAGGTTCAGTTGTATTAAAAAAAAATCTAAAAACAGAATATGAGATGGTTAGATAGTGACATTGAAGCAGTGGGCATGACCCAAAGGTGTTTTTCCAAAAGGCAATTGGACTTTCTTGGTTTTTTTCCTTGAAAACATTTTCTTATCCACTTCTCATTTGGCTTCTGCAGCCATTTGCACAAGCCCTCCTCCTTGGACTGCCAGCCTGCTCTTCGTTGCTGTTCCGATGACCTCCGCTTTTGGTAACCCCGTGACTTAGTTTCCCACAGTTGCGCCACTGCCATGAGTTGCTCCCAGGCCCCTGGGGTTTTCCATGCCTCCCACTGGGCCTCCAATCGCAGGCTTTTCCATGACTTCCAGCTATGACATCATGAAAGGCCACGCCGGACAAGCATCCCAGACCTCACTGATGGCTCTGCCCATCACAGGTGCCTTGGCAAGCCCTCTGTCACAGCCAGTCCCTCTGCCTGCCTCCCCCTCAGCGAGCAGCTCTTCCATCACTTTCCCAGAGGATCATGGAGACCCCCCAAAGCATTGGGGTGAACAATGAAGCCTCTGCGGGAGAACTCTGGGGCTTCATAAAAGGCGTGGCTGGCAATCCTGTGGTGAAGTCAGTGCTGGATAAAACCAAACACTCGGTGGAGACCATAATCACAATGCTGGCATGGCCCCCTATATCAAATCAGGAGGAGAGTTGGACATCATGGTCACCTCACTGAAAGAGATCAAGGTCGCTGCAGTGAGACAAGCTTTCCAGGATGTTTTTGGTACGGCTACCATGACGGGGGAGGATGGCCACTCCAACATAGCCCCCCAGCCTGTTGGCTATGCAGCTGGATTGAAAGGGGCCCAGGAGAGGCCGGACAACCTACGCAGGACCGGGGTCATCCACCAGAAGCAACCAGTCATGTCCGTGTAGAGTTTAATCACAGAATTGCTCCCCGACAAGTGGTTTGATATAAGCTGCCTGATCCTAGAGGATCCAGTCCATGGGATTCATCTAGAAAGCTCTACTCAAGCCACACTGATACCACTGGAATGCATACAACAGGCGCAGAGTTTGATTCCTGTGGACTACAACCTCCAGTGGTCAGGTTTGTTGATGATGGTGGGGGAGGTGGTTTCCAGGAATGTGCCGCACATCAGCCACCCCAACTGGCACACGGCGTTCACGGGCATGTCCCACCAACAGATAATCTACAGCACAGCCAAAGCAATCGTAGGGATGTATAAGTAGCGTTTACCCCAAAGGACCATTTGAAAGGAAAATCAAAAATCCCTCCCCAAGCCTGAGAAGAACCCATGGAAACAACAAGCATTTTTACTGCAGGGTTGCGAGGGGAGGGGAAAACACTGTTTACTCACAGCTTCTCATCCTGGTGCTATCCACTAGTACAGGGGTTCCCAACCACCGGGCCACGGACTGGTACCGGTCCGTGGATCACTTTGTACTGGGCCACAAAGAAAATTTTAAAAAATGGCGGCTTTCTTCACCTTCAGTGAATGCTGCTGGGATCAGGGATCAAGGACACAAAGGAGAGAAGGGGAGGGAGGAAGCAACCAAAGCCTGTCCTGCTCTCTGGCTCAGCATCTTCGGTTTCCTCCCGCCTCGTTTCTCTCTCAGTCACTCTCTCGCTCCTCCACCAGCCCAGGAAGAAACTGCTTCAAAGAAGCCGGCAGGGTCGCTTCCTGTCACCGCAGCTCCTCCGAAGCGCCCGTTCACCCCCACCCAGCCGCCCGTGGTTCAATCCAGTGCTCCATTCTGCCTGCCTGCCTTCATTTCTGGTTGTTTTGGAGCAGCTTTGGCCGAGTAAAAAAGGCGAATAGTTATTATTCTCAGCCAAAGCTGCTCCGAAACAACCAGAAACGAAGGCAGGCAGGCAGGCAGGCAGGCAGAATGGAGCACTGGATTGAACCGCGCGCGGGTGGCAAGGTGGGGGTGAACGGGCGCTTCGGAGGAGCTGCGGCGACAGGAAAAGCCACCCTGCCAGCTTCTTTGAAGCAGTTTCTTCCTGGCTGGTGGAGGAGCGAGAGAGCGACCGAGAGAGGAACGAGGCAGACACCTGAGGGAGGGAGGGAGACACCTGAGGGATGGGGCTGAGGAAGGCAGGGCCGAGAGCCGCTGCTGCCCAGTGCTCAGTTTTGAAGGTGCTCCTCAGCCCGGCGCAGTTCCTGAATCTGCAGCTGAAACCCTCCGTTTTAAATGTCCCAATAGAAGAGAATATCTGTCGCTCAGGGTTGCAATGAGGAGACATTGGCGCTCCCTGAACTTGGTGGTTTGCTGGCAGACGTTTTATTACCCAACTAGGTAACAACATCAGATGTTGCCTAGTCAGGTAATGAAACGTCTGCAAGCAAACCACCAAACTCAGACTCCCCCCCCCCCGGTCCTTGAAAAAGTGTTTCTGCTTGAAACTGGTCCCTGGTACAAAAAAGGTTGGGGACCACTGCCCTAGTACATTGGGCTGGAACCTCCTGGTTTGCAAACCAGCGTTTTTGGAAAGGCACCAGGTTGGAGAAGGTTGCATTAATTAAAATACCTTCAGAGGGGCACACATTTCAAGTTAAAATGGTAAAGCTGCTGATTAATATTAGTCTGTCATTAGAGCTAGAGAAGTTCCACTTGGAATAATTGGAAATCCAAAATCAGAAAAACCCATTTCTTGGTGTTTGAATGTTTGTAAGAATGGATCATGGGGATGAATATTTGGCCTTGTGAAATCACCCCTTTTAGTTTTATCTGTCTTGTCCTCATCCTAGGGAGTTGAGAGAGGCAGAGGCAACCAAAATGGGATTTTAAAACAGAGAGAGGGAAAAAATATCCCAGATTTGTCTATCATCTTGCAAAAGTTTAGCCCAGATCCAGTGACAACTCATGCTTGGGCTCTTTTGCAGAAATCTTCCAAAATAGGGCATTATGGAATAGTTGTAATTCAGGCTTCTTTTCCATATATTTTTTAAAGGTGAGTTTTGTACGAGACCCCAGTTTAAATTGTTCATTCTACGTGAAAGGCTTTCTCTGCCTTTGAAACTGATCAGCTCAGACCTACAGTTCAAATCATGGAATGTAAAATGCTGGTTTGAAACAATTGAACTGTTCAGTCGAATTTGATCCAGAGATATTATTGGTTTTCAAAAATGTTGTTCAGCATTTCTTCAGGTATTCAGTTCTCCTTTGCTTCTTAAATGAGAAGTGAAATGTTTTCAATGAAAAAACCAAGAAAGTCCATTTGCCTTTTGGAAAAGCACCTTTGGGACAACCATGACCTGGATGATTGAGAATCTCCATTAACAGCTATAAGCATGAGTCTGGGCAGTGGAGGACAGGGGAGCCTAGTGTGCTAGTGTGTGTCCATGGGGACATGAAGAGTTGGACATGACTTAGCAACTGAATAACAAAAGTTCAAATCTTCTTTGCTCCTTACAAACCAACTCTTCAGCTTGTAGCTCCTTAAGTGTCAGGGCACACGAAGCTCTATTACACCATCAGATGGAACTCTTGTCTACAGAATGCCAAATACAGCAACCTCTGCATTTAATGGCCTGGGGGGGCAGGGGGGGGGAAAAGGTCAAAAAAATAAAGATGGTGAGCAGCCCTGTGTAATTGACCTTTCCCTACCCTTACCCTGTTATTTGCATTGCAGATTGTAGACAACTCTGGTTTTAGTAAAATAGTTTCCATTTTATTTAAAGTAGTTTTCTTGATTATTGATACCTCTTTATCTACAATGAGAACATTCTAATATTATGACAAGAATTGGAAAATAACTATATGATATGTTAAAATAGGACATAAAACAATGTTATTAGTAAATTGACAGCCTTGATGAATGAAAAGACTTTGACAAATTTTAATTTCTACTTTTAGATTTTTGCGAGAAACTGAAAGCAATTGAAGTTGATTTGAGGATTTGATGATTGGCCTTATATGAGTTTATGGAAATAATGTAGACAAATGTTAACCATAGAGTAATAAATTGATGTATTTTTTAAATCTATATTTGTCCCAAAGAAAGTTGGAGATCATTTTTTTCTCTTATTTTTTTCTTCTATCTTTTGTGCAATTTCACCCTTCTTCTTTCCTGAGCATTTTTCTTTTTCAAATTTTCTTTTTCTGTTTGTTAAACTTTTAACTTTTAACTTTTTTTAAACTCCATAAAGTTATATAAAAAATAAAAACAGTGTTACTAATTACTAGTTACTACAATAGAATTAGTTTGATATACAGTATATATCTACATCCTTCAGTAATACACCTATTTAAATGTTTAAGAAGAGACAAATTAAGTACAGGATTACAAATATCCAAACTGATGCCTTCTAGCTGAATTATATTACATTTAAATTTTCTTGCAAAAGTTTTGGTACAACTATATACCACTTCTAGTATCTGATAGGATCCAGTTTGAGTATCAGTCAGCTGCTCCATCTAAAACAGTAATTCGATGCTGATATACTGTAATAAACTGGTCACATGTTTTCCTTTTGTCCCTTTTTCCTGGTTTTTCATTATCTTTTCTGATTGAAGATTTCTTAGAAATCTGAATCTAGCATTCAAAAATATTACAGTCATAATAAAGATGTTTCTTTAATCTACATTTGGTTTTTCTTTGGTTAGTATGGTAGCTTGTCTATAATTTTGGAAGTATCAAATTTATTGAACAGAGATCCTATACAGGACAAGAAAAAATTCTTATCACCTATGTTGAGTTTGTAATCTCTGACCACGTAGCTCCTGATAACTAATTTATATTGATTGTTATTTACTACAATTTCCTAAATAATACTCAGATTTTAATAAATATTGCCTTGCTGACCAGGGATGAGAGCTCACCAGGAACTCTTAGGTCTATAGGAGTTTAACACACACACAAAGACAACTGTCTGTTACTTCAGTACTGCTGTCAAGAAGACTTTACAATCAAGTTCATGAAATTGCCAAGCTGTACTCAAAGAAAGCTTGACTTTAACACTGTCTCTGAATCTATCCCTGATAAGATTCAATTTGCATATATGGGCAGGACAGCTGCTTTTGCTTTTAATTATTTCACATATTTTTCTCAAGAAATGGTTCGAGCCTCATATTATTATATTTCTTTTTTCTTTTTTTTTTTTAGATAAAATATGTCATCTTGACAATTTGGAGCAATAATTTGCATTTGCTTTGCCCTCACTGAGCACTAGATGGCACTCACTTGTCATCTTTCCTATGTCTAGTGGTTCGTGGGAATAATTGCACCACCAACCTTGGCTATTATTGGCACTGCTTGCCTTTTAAAGAACTGAATCCCAGCCTGTCAGCCGGACAGTTAAGTTCCGTATGATATCCCAAGGAAAATGATTGGTTTATATTCCAAAGGAAAGCAATTGATCCCAGACATTCTATGATATATGACTTTTGACTGAATGCATTCCTGATAATTCTATGATATGAAATAATGGCTTGAGGGAACAAATCATTGATCTTCATTTGATTTGCCAGTTCTGGGCATATCTCCAAATAGTTGCAGATACCTATAATTGAGAAAAACAGAAAAAGACCAGTCAGTTGCTTTATTCAACTTGGATAACCAGGGACCCACTTTACTGCAACATTAAATGTGTGTTATTCTTTAATAAGTATTAATATTGGACATTAGTACACTCTCTGTCTTAAGGATATCCTGCAGTGTACTCTTGGTTTCAATATTTCAAAGCAAAAGTCATTTATTTACAGATAACTTTGATATATGTATGTGTTTATATGTGTATTATGTGTATGTATGTGCATGTATATATATGCATAGTTTGTATAAGCAGAGCAGTTTATATAAATTAATGGGTATGCATTAAGATGGAGGAGATGAGAAGAGTGACAAAACATGCAGCAAGGTACCAATCAACTGCAATTCTTACTTGTATCAAGACGCAAGTACATAGAGTTGGGATTTGCCTTATGATTCATTATGTGCATATTGTCATGTCTCTGCCATTATGGCCTGCAATGGATGCCATTGTATCAACCTGCTAAACTGTAACAATTATACCAAAAATCAATTTAAACATTCAATTAAATGTACTGTTTAATGGAAGGTTGGGTTCCTTCTATTAAACAGAACCATCTGGTGGGACATGAGAAAAGGGTCTTCTCTGTGTTATAGCTCCTGGCATATTGGTTTTCCCTCCTTTCTCCTAAGACCTTTTCCATGTACCATGACAAGAAGGTGATTGTTACATGCTGCAATTCCTAGCGAAGTCATTATTATCATCATTTTGGCCATTGTTTAACCATAGCAAGATGAAGGCCTGTTCCACATGTTTCCAAACAATAAGGTCCTGAACTTTCTTTTGCCAACTGAGCCCACAAGACTTGCTGATGTCGTCAATCCATCTTGTTTTAGATCTTTTTCATGGATTCTTTTTATCAAGTGGGATCCATTCTATTATTGCCTTGGTCCATCTGCCATCAGTTCTTCTTGCTATGTGACCTGTTAGGGATACACACCCTAGCAGAACGTGCAACGGCAGTCTAGCAGGCAGGCAAATGATGTGAGATAAACGTTGTTGTAGTTTACACTCAGTAAGACAGATACACTGTGCCAGTTAAATAGTTTTTTATTCCAGCAAGAGTTATAGAATAGTCAAAACAGTCCATATGTTATACACTAGTTCAGTCCATCCAGGGATTAATCAGTTGCAAAGTCCAGTGTTGAAAATAGAGGTCAGTAAACTTACAAATAATCAGTCCAGCAATATATCTCTTTTGCAGTCAGAGATATGAAGAAAATCAAACCCCTTTTCTTTGTTTCAGCAACAGCAGAGAAAACACAGTTATCACCATCAATCCAACATTTGTCAGCTCTCCAGTAAAAGCCAGCTAACAGTGAGCTCTCTTGCTCCCTCTTATGGTGATTTTACAACCACACCCAAAATACATGTATTAACAGTTAAAGTGATACATACACTTTAACTCATTAACATAGTTTATATATTATTTTTACCCAAACTAAGTTAGGTAACCAATGTTATCTCTAACATGACCAGCCCTTTTCCATTTCAATTCATCACTCTCTTGATAATATTGTATACTTTCATTTGCTCTCTAATCCAATGTGTGTGTCTTTCTATCTTGCCTTGTAATGCCAAGCATGTATCTTTCCATGGCTCTTTGCACCATGCAAGTTATGAATAGAAAAATGTTAAAGCAGCAGAGTCTGCAGAATTACAGCAATTTTCAATGTTTGTTTTTAATTATTTACATTTTATTTGTATATGTATAAACATATTTTTATGGCTGTAAGCCTCCCATATTTACCCTAGGGCAGGAGTGTCAAACTTGCGGCCTGCAGCCCAGATGCTGGCCATGTCCACTCCCATTTTAACAAAGGAGGGGAAAGTCACAATATGTCACATGACGACAATGTGATCCATGAGTTTGACACCCCTGCCCTAGGTTAAGATGGGCAGCCAGTAAATTTTATAAATAATAATGAATTCATCCCCTTTTTTTCAAAGTGAACAATGTACCCCTATGTTTGTAAAATACACATGGTCATATATGGCAACAACAGTAGCAGAGAAATAAAAGCAACATATGAAAATTTGCTGAACAAATAGATTAATAAATATGTCAGCTGTAGCAGCAGCCATTAAGATCCTCGTATTTATACCAAGATTGATGGCCAAATATAGTGCACTTAATACAGAACAGTGTTGTCAATATGTCTGAAATTCCAGTTTATCTGACTCTGAACATTCTATAATAATGACATACATACTTGACTCATACCCCACACAAAACTGTCATGAATGCATGCACAGACCTGAGCACCATGCCAAGAGGAATACTGATTTTTCTTTCAATGCAAATCATGAATGCCTAACTCTTAACCGAGATCAAGACTGTGTTGAAAGGGGATGATTACCTAACTGTGCTCCCTCATTTATATATTTTCTAATAGCATCTGCATCCTACACTTAGTAAGTGTGTAACTGGGATCACACTTAAATTAATGATGCTTTGAATGAATTACATATTGTCATCTACTCTTGAATGGACAGTCCTCCTTATAGCTATTATACTAATCACACTTTTTTATTTGCTTATGTGCTCAATATTCAGTGAGAAGTGAATTTAAAAAAAAATTAAAGAAAATCACGCCATATTTATCCAATGTAATATTTCTTAACCTTCCACAAAGTCCATACATCTTAAAGTTACCAATGTTGAGAAACATGCTGATCTAATGCCTGAAACTCAGAAAAGGGAGGTCTCCATTGGAGACAGCTATGTAAAGTGATCACCTCACTTAGAGAAGGCAGCAATTAAATGATTTCTTCAGCTTTGCATAAATAGTTAATTTCCAACTATGTTGGGATTGCAGCTGCCAGAATTTCCCAGCTAATTTTAATTGTTTACTACTGCTTGATTTACTGAATGACATCACTGCAATTTTGCTGATATTCAAACATTATGAGCTTTTTAACAAAATTAAAAGTGAGTCATATTTTAAATTAATAGCAACAGCATTCAACTACTGTCCTAATAGAAAGGACCAGCACTGTGTTGCCTATCCACATATCTACCACAGACAAGGACATATTTTTTTTAAGGATTCATTAATCAGGGGGGTCAAACTGGCAGCCCGCAGGCTGGATTCATCATGCTCAGGACATGCCCACCCCAGCTCTGTGAAGGGAAAAAATGTCGAGAAATATCACATGACAGCAATGTGATGCCATGAGTTTGACACCCGTGTATTAGATGAACACTCAATGGATATTAATTTAACTCAGGTAAACTCCCACTTTAGCAATTGGTCAAGCAATTTTAAAACTAATGAGTTATGCAACAAATATCATAAGCCAGTAATTTAGCTGAGGTATTTCATATAACATCCAAAGTGAGAGAAAGATGGAAAGTATGTCCTCATTCAGAGTGGGTGTAAACACTCTCCTGTGTGTCTACTGAGCGTATAACTACCACTGTGGAAACACCCAGTTAGAAGGTGCTTGTGCTGGTTTATAACTTTTTTCATCCAATCCAGCATGTTGACAACTGTAGTGAAGCACATTAGAAAAATTAGATTAGAGGAAGATGGAAGAATAACTATAACTTGCATTACTTTTCTTGTAAACAAAGATACTTCCTAATGTCCCTTGTGGAGATTTTTCTGACATGGTGTTATTGTTACAGAAATGGGGGGTTTCTGAAATGGTGGGGGCAGAGAAAAAAAGCAGGTAAAAGGTCCTTCATGATTCTTTCTAATCTTCAGGGAAGGAATAAATGCATGGTTTCTTTTGAACCCAAATATTTATTCACAGAGCTTACTGCTCACAACCACCATTTAACACAAGTTTAACTTTTGATGTATTGTGACCATTTTTTATCAGATAGGTCATGATTAGTACAAGCTTGAATAAGGTGAAATTTGATTTTGTACAATTAATAAACTGATAGCAGATCACATTTATTTATTTATTTATTTTGGACCACTTTATTGGGTTTATACATAATACCATTACTAATTGAACAATACTGTGACAATATACTGTATATACATTTATACATCCTATCCAATCTTTCATTACACACTATTTCTGTGCCCTCATAACTATTATATACATTATTTACATTTTCTATTCTTATATCTATTATCAATCCAGATATACCATGTTTCCCATATTGCATTGTATTCCATGTCAGTTTTCCCTTTTAGTTCCATATTTTATCCATTTCCACGCACTTGAAGAATTTTTATAATTCATTGTCTATTCCAAATTCCTCACTGTCTTTTTTATATCTTGTTTGTATTTGCATATAAGTCCACCAGTCCAATTTTATTCCCTGTCCTTCCAATTCCTGCCTATACTTTAGATTCCATTGTATGTCTAAAATTTTCCTGTACCTGGCCTTTTTCTTGATCTCCGTTGTATTAGGGTGGACTACTGCTTCCAAGGGGGATATCCAGTTTGGGATTTTCAGATAATATTTATTTTAGATCACATTTAATGTAAGTCAGAATTGAGTTAGTATGAGTCTCGCACACGTGTGGCTGAGGCTAGCACATGTGTTAGCAGTGTCTGTTGGGGTTTCAGACACTATAATCATCATTTGCACAAAATAGAGTAAAGAAAAGTTTCATTTAGAGCCAAAACAGCTCAAAAGAGAAGAGGTTAATTTTGAAGAATTATAACAGAATACAGAAGATAGCAAGTATGCATTGAAAAATCAGTTATCCTCTTTTACCATTATGCCCTATTTTACTAATAAACATATAAAGTTCTATGTTTAATTTTTTATTTCCCTATTGATTAGCTGGAACTAATCACCCTATTTTCCATAGTAATATCATTCTGGATAGCTAGCTTGCTAATTTGATAACAAGACAGACAGATGTCTACTTGTAGTCTTGACTATATATTGCTTCAAAGTCCAAAGGCTGGGAAATGGGATAAATCCTGCTCCTAATCCATTCATCCTGAGAGCCACACAGAGGCATTGTTAATCCATGCAAAGCATGCACATTTCTAGTATGGCACTCTTCTCAACCCCACTAGGTGTCTCTGTAGGATCCATTAGAATTGTTTGCCATATGCAGAAATACCCAGGCTGAAGTATCTCCAGGAAGAAAGCTGGTCAGGTGTTTCTACGCACTGCAATCACCACTTCTAAGCATGCCTTTGAACTCTGCCTCTCTTTCATTCCAATAGCAATGCTGTGCTGCGTTCTCAGTGCTTAAACTGGCCCCTAAACTAAACAAAAAAGAATCACAAAATCATTATGAATTAAAAGTAAAATCATTATGAATTAAAATTATTTTTAAAAGCCTATCTCGCACATGTCCAATGGATGTGTTTCTTCCTATGGATTGCCTTTTCAGACTCTCAGCTTCAGGAGAAGTTGGCTGTATTAAGTAAAATGATTTAGATTTTTATATTTCTACTTCGTCCATTGCCTTGTTTTCAATAATTCACCATCTCCTTTCAAATCTCCTCCATCTCGTTTAATTTTATCAAAAATCTACCCGATGAATGTGAAAGTCAAATGATTTGTGCTTATATAAAAGATTCTATAGGAAGCTGCTTGCACGAGCAAGCCTTGAAATGCTCCATATTTCCAGCCTAATGTTAAATAATTAGAGCCCTCAAGGAGCTAAAGGATTATTATTCCACAGCATAGGGCAGGAATGCCACCCAAGATGTGAGGATAACATTCCTGAAATGAACCGTGCCAACCCGTTTGTTGTTGCTATTTTTAAGACTGGAAGTCCTCTGGGTTTTCATTCATTCTTAGAAGTCAGATTTTTTGAAATGCATTTGCAAGAGCTAGAGAGAAATCCTTGCACTGTAGTCTGGATAAGCAGAGGCTGAAGCCAAGTGGCTGGTTCAAGTTACTACTAGTAAGAAAGATAGAAGCTATTTACAAGCTAATGTCAAGGTTGATCAGTGTCACTCCAAAGAGTAAATGGCAGGCTAAAAAAAGTATCCCATAACAAAGTAATGAAGGAAGCTTTATCTTGTTCACTTTTTGATTTCAGAAATGTCTATAGCAGGTGCCTGAGTATAAATAATATGAACAGATGCTAAATCTACAGTAAGGAAGAAGACAGAGGCTCCTATGAAATCTTGTAAGTCGCAGGACATAATTCCTTTTGCGTTTTCTTGTCCTTTCATCATTACAACATCTTATTTGACATTCATCATACAAGTGGATTGCCTTTCCTTGACTCACACTGACATTGTGAGTCAAGGGCAATTCAATGTATTTGGCTTAAGGAAAAGGAGAATAATTTACCAATGAAGAGGAGAATATTTGTAGCTCTGGGTTGAAATGAAGGGTCCTTGGTGCTCTCTGAGCTTGGCTGTTTTCTTATAGACATTTCATTACCCAAACTAGGTAACATCATCGATGCTAGTGATCAGTGCTAGAGAATAAAGCGCTGACTATCATCATTTCCCATCTTTCCTTTAAAAAGTACAAGTCTGTGGTTTGGTACTGTTGTTGTTGTTTTGGTGGAACAAATAATCATCAACAACTTTATGGTGGAAAAATAACATGACAGGGAAGAGTTAAAGACCTTCTTCCAGCCCTGCTTTCCCAATCCAATAGGAAGTTTCATGATTTCTTTTGCTTTCTTTTAATATATTTTCAAAGGACCTTCTCATCATATCTGTATATTCAGGAGATCTTGCAGACTAAAGAAAGAAAGAACGGAGAAAGAAACAAAACCCAAGCCTACATATCTCCATGGGTCTATGGCTGTCAACCCAACATACGCTAAAAGGTAGCTGTTTTAGATGTACTATGAATAATGATTCACCCTCTCTTCCTGTGTAGAGCTGTTCATCCTCATATCAAATGCTGACAAGCGATAATGCTTTGAGATCAGCTTAAAGATAAATTGCTGGGGAAAAAAAGAAGAAAATAAAACTCACTAGAAATCAGAACCTTGGTGCACACGCTAGATTCTCTCTCTGCTAAAAGCAGCTGCCTTCTATTGGCTTGGTTTAGGAAAACCTGGTCATGGCTGTAAATATAGAACATGCTTGCTTAGTTGGTTTAATAGTGGTTAGGTCAGCGTCTTCTGCAAACTGAGATTGTTTGGACACAGCATGAATTGTGCCAACTCAGAAAAGGGACTACTTCAGTAGATGCTGTGTGATGTATGGAACCATCCACCAATTGGATCCTGAGTTGTACAAGGGATGAGTTTTTATATGTTTATAGCTAGGAATGCATTTGATCTTTAGACAATATGCAAGAGATCACACAATGAAGAGATGGGAAAAGAAAAATGAAGTATGGTTACTGTATGTCTATGGAGATTCAGGTCATGGTTGTCCCAAAAATGCTTTTCAAAGGCAACTGGACTATCTTGTTTACTCCTTGAAAACATTTCACTTCTTATCCATTCATTCAGTCAAAAATGAAAAACTTCTTGGGTAAGAAGAGAAATGTTTTCAAGGAGAAAAACCAAGATAATCCAGTTGACTTTGAAAAGCATATTTGGGATATGGTTACTGAAATTATTTCCCATGTAGACAATAATTTCACTTTCTGTTTCATAATCCAATGGCAATTGGGCCTTATGCATTGCTTTCAGGGCCAAATGGAGCCATCTATATCAGCAGCTTTCCCCAACTATCTTTAGCAATAGCAAGCATAGACTAGATGACTTTTGAGTACAAAGAGAGATATCCAGCTTTTGTGGGGTAGGGAGAAGTTAAGAATTTGGAGGCCAAAAACTTTTCTACCTAGTCAGAGCAAAAATATCCTTGTTTTGAAAATGTTGTTTTAATGATGAGAGCAATTTAAACACTGCTTTGGACCAGGACCAGGATTTTCCCACATACATTACATTTACATTTTTATTGTTTATTATTTGCAAAACAAAACAAACCCTATGTATGTGTGTGTTTTGGTTAGAATGTGTTTTGGAGCAGTGGTTAGAATGCAGTATTGCAGGCTGACTCTGCTTACAGCCAGCAGTTTGATCCTGACCAGCTCAGGCTGACTCATCCTTTTATCCTTCCAAGATCAGCAAAATAAGGACCCAGATTGTTGGGGTCAATATGCTAACTGTGCAAGCTGCTTAGAGGGGTCTGTAAAACACTATGAAGTGGTATATAAGTCTAAGTGTTATTACTATTAAATTCTGAGTATTGAAATCAGTTTAATTGAAAATAAAAAAGTTGTATATTAAGCCTATAAACTAAGTATAATTTCACAAACAAAAGGCATTATTTCTAAGAAACCCTGGAGCTGCTAACACCACTCCTTTACAATGATTAAAACAACCCTACTCTTTGCAAAAAAAAATATTTTACCTCTATTATTTAAAATATTAGTCTAATATCCCTTATTGTATCTCTTCACAAAAAATAATTTCCCTTATCTGTTCTTTTGGTCCTAAACCATTTCACTGATTCACTGAGTTTGAATGAGTCATGATCAAAGGTTAGAACTTTAAAGAAGAACATGCACCAATATAAATATTACTCTGTCAAAAACATTAAGAACATATTATCAGCTCTGTTGGATCTGGTCAATGGCCATCTCAGGTTTGGTCATACAATGGCCAAACAAAAATTCAGAAGATCGGACCAGAAGGTAATAGATCTTTTCATTATAGCTTCTCAGGAGTGGACTGTTTGTAACACAGAAGGTTACATAAAGCCCTTGTGACTAGTAACTTTAATCTACCTTACTTTTCAACTCTAGGTAGAATTGACTGGTGGTCATCCCTACCTTAAATGATAGCAAATACCACATTTTAATTACAGCACTTTACATCATCCCAGTGAAAGGCACATGAGGATAACACCTGTATGAAATGGACCAAGATCAGCATAGGCACATCTGGATATTTATTGATGGTAATGCTGAAACACTGCATATTAGCCCTGAAATTGGAGTAATGGAGACATTTACCCTGAGTCATCCCAACAGGCAGAAATACCCAGCCGATGAGAGGAATGTGACACTTTGCCAACCTTTCATGTTTCCTAAAAGTAAAATGCTTCAAAAGGCACCACTAAGTGACTCATGCTTAGGAGCAATTGTTAGTGATTTGGGGAAGTGACCCAGTGCCCTCAAAAGATATAGATATATAACCAACTATTTGCAATGCTGCCATTCCTCATATTGAAAGTTCTCCATGTGCTCTTTTCATGCTGATTCTAACATTGCATGTTGTTTTTTATGAGGTTTTCCATTCTTCAAGGTCTCTAGCATTGTTTTATAACATTTAGGGACACACATGTCTTCTAAATAAAGACCATTTGTCATTAGACCACAGTATCAGGTGCTCAGCAAAGTACCAGAATAACACTGTGGGGGATTTTGTCATGAATATTCAGACAGGCAGGTTTAGATGGTTTAGATCAAAGCCAAGGGAGCAGAGCCAAAATATCCGTTGTCTTCCAACCATAACTATCTATAAAACAGAGAAATAAGATATGAAACCCAAATCATCAAATGTTCTCTTCTAGGAATCTGGAATAAGATTATTAGACACTTCTATATCAGTTCTGCTGATTTTTTACCCCATCTGGAGATGCCAAGAGTCAAAACTGGTGTATTCTTCATGCTAAGCATGTTCTCTATGGCTGATTTATTTCTCTTCTCCCATGATACTAAGGGCAGGAAGGGAAGGCTAAGGTGCCTGTCAGGAGCACAGAATTGTATAAAGTGGTATTTTAATTAGTAGTAATAGCTGTATCTAATGTGGCTTTCTTTTTTCTGCAATATAGATCTTTTATCTTTCTGCTAGGACTCTGGTTTCATTCATCCAGCTGATTTCTGTAAATTAAGGGTCATAATTCTGGGACTTCATGTTCCCTAACCCTAGCTTGTGGGTATGACTGCTTTGAAATAAATCTAATTCTTGCCTCATTTAGCAATTCACAATTATGACAGTGATGAACTTTACAATCATAGGTCTATAAAGCAAAGGAAAGCTGAAGTAGCCTCATAAGCACAGTTGTGCTTTCAGCATCTACTTTGTTTTATGGCCAAGTTGCTGGTTCCAATTGTCCCCCATAAACAAGGACTTACCTGTATAACTTTAAAAAATAATAACATCTGAGCACTTAAAAACTTCTTTGCATGTACGGTTCATGTAGAAATTATAATTTGATTGTTGTGATGAATGGATTGGTCCTAGTCAAGCCAACTGTGATATGTGAAGGAATTATCTTCTGGGGAAATTTTGCAATACTGCTGCTATAATTGTCCTCCTGCTCCTCAATGACAGTTAATATAGATCTTCTGGTCAATCTGAAAATTGTGACTAAGCAACATATAAGGTTTCCTTTGAAAGCCATTGGGAAATTATGACACCACTACAAAAATAACGCACTGAGAGCCTCTGTGGGGGTTTTGGAAGAAAATCCTTTGATTTATAAGCTGTCTTCACTTGGTGCAACTAGGAGATAGCTCTTTCTCAAATATTTGGAAAAAAGGTAGGGAAACAGTATTCCTCTATTCATTGCTACTTCTTTCCTTGTTGCTTATTCCTTCAAATTAGACTTTAAGAGTCTTTGCAAGAGAAAAGCAGAAAGAAATGAAAACCTGTTCACCTCTAATGTTCTCTTCTCCCTGCTGCTTTTCAGCTTCTTAGTGTTGACATAACTTCCTAGATTCTTGTTAGCTGTCAAGTGTCTAATTCAGTCATCAGAAAGAAGTGCAATACACCAACGATCTCATTTTCTAAAGCTGGATATCTAAAGTTATTGGCATTCCATAAACAATTTACTTTTTGAATAAACATATTCAACATATAATTTGGCACCAGTGTTATTTTCAGTACTCCAAAAATCTTTAAAGCAAAGTTTCTTAAAATTATTCTCTTTTTTATTTCTAGATTTTGATTTTAGATTTTGCTCAGTTCATGGAATATTTTGAAGATGATGTTAGTCCACTGACTTCTGTCAACTAAATTATGTATTCATTCACTCTTCTTTAATATTTTATAGGTCTTCTGATTATTACATGACTGAAAGCAATTCAAATTCACTCACAGTACAAAATATAAATAATACAAATGAAGCAATATAAAACCATATGAAAAGACAATATATTTTAAAAAGGGAAAAAACAAAATTAACATAAATAAAAACAAAATATATAATATTCAAAGTGGGAAAGGATGATTGAAGAAACAGGACTTTAACATGTGCCTAAAAGTGATATGCAATTATACGTTGTGAATTTTGGGAGGGAAAACATTCCCAATTGAAGGAATCAACACTGAGAAGGCTTCCCTGATGGTAATAACAGGTTGGTAGCCTGCATCAGTCATCTATCAGTTATTCCAGCTTGAAATTGTGAGGAGCATTACACATCATGAGCAAAACTTGAACATGACTTGGTAGCAAAATGGTAGCAAAATGAGAGCCATTGTAGCAATATACCAAATGTGAACAATATTCTCATACACACCTTGCCCCAAAAGGAGAATTTGGGTAGGCATCAAGAAAATATATAGTAGGCCAAACAATCACAAGCATTTTATTCACATTCTTACCCCGAGGTATCCAAATAATTAAAATACAAGATGCCAATAGCATCCAATAGAGATTATTATGCACTTCGAGAAATATTTGGACGACTTTTTTGTCTTTGTTTATATTCTATAATTATAAACACAAGCATTCATGAAGAGATACTAAATGAAATAGCTATTAGAGAGGGAGAGGAAGGAGAAGAGAGAGGAAGAGGAAGAAGATTATTATTCTTTTTATTCACCTTCTGGAACCAATGTTTTGGTCTTTCAGGGATCTGTATGCTTAATGAAAAGTTTAATGTTAGCAAAAGACAAGGTTTAATATTAACAAAAGACAAGATCTAATTGGAAGGTAATTAAAATTAAGTAATTTCAAAAACCCAGATGGTCAGAGATTCTGTTTGGTTGTAATAAAATACATTTATGATTAAAATATTTTTTTTACTTTAGTGATTTCATCCTGACAGGATTGATAATAGATAAAGCTTATTCCTCAAGAAAATGAACAGAAAGGCTCTCAGATCCAGCAGGATTTGTCCACAACAGATAATATCAATTACCCTTTAAAAATTGTGTTGATGAGAGTGCAGTCCAGTTTATAATTACCAACTGCTCCTGGATTCCTAATAATTGAGAAAGTCTAAAGTCAATTTAAGTTTTTCATTTTTCAAGTAGAAAACACATTGCATCTGTATTCCATGGAGTATGATCTATTCCTTATTTCAATTTCCCTCTAAGTTTTAACTCTTTCTCCCTTACCAGTGTCATTCTTCGAGCATTTTTATTGGTTTCAATTTTTTAAATCTTCCACAATTTTAAGTTCAGTTGCCACTGAACGCCCCTATAGAGGGATAGAAGGAAGTTCTACTGCTTTGCAACAGAAAGTTACTATGCATTAGCTACAATATTCATGTCACATATAAAATTATGCAACGATGATCCACAATATAGAAACTGTTATGACAAAATATAGAAAAGCCATTTTGAGACTGGACATTTTGTCCATAGTGAACATTTTCTTTTCTTCTGACATACACACCATGAACCCATTTTAGATAATACGGAGTTAAAGCGCTAAAATCCCACATCAAGCTGTAACATAGTTGCAGAAAGGGCACACATCTACCCTTCAGGATTGTATGCACGGAATCCTTGCTTGCACTATCATAGCCTAGAATAGTTGAAGCACATCGCAGACTTCAGTAATGACTGCTGGGAGACAATCAATAAGAGGTTGCTTCGTGTCACTTTCAATCTCTTGTTTTCTGATAAACAGACAACTTGCATTCTGAGTAATTTGTAACCTTTAACATTTGATTTCAAAGGCTTCTCTTTTCATTCTTTTTTGTTTTTTTATTGAAATTTTTTTAAAAAATGTATCAAGTTAAAAAGAGAACAGGAAAATAAACAAATAATAGAAATATCTCTATTGTTAATTTTTTTTTCCTTCATGTGGTGGTCTCCCATGGAAAGAATGAGACACAGGCTGGTGTACTCAGGGTGGGAGCATAGAGCAAATTCTAGTGCTCCCTTTTATTGAGAATTTTGTATATAGTAAGCATTCACATTGTGGATTAAAATAATTACACAGAATTGTTTACAGTCGTCTGAGCTGCTTAAATGTTTCTGGTGTTTGCTTTTAATTTCCTTGCTTTATCTCAGTGACCCTTAGGCAGACATGTATGTATAAGGTCTTAGACTAATCATCACCCAATACTGAAGTCAAAGTTTATTCCCACACCTTCACACAAGTTTCTGAAATTTTCTTGAAAAAGTTGTTCAGAAATAATTTGCCACTACCTTCTTTCTAGGGCTGAGAGAAAGTGACTGGCCCAAGGTCATCTAGCTGGCTTTCTATATAAGGCAGAACTAGAACTCACAGTCTCTCAGTTTCTAGCTTGGTGCCTTAACCACTACACCAAACTGGTTCTCCTATATGGATAAATATTAATATAGATATATAATACATGCACGATCTTAAAAAGGGCACACTATTTTTAAATAAGTTAAATTATGTATTCATTCTACAGTTTTATCCAGAATGACATATATACAGATGAAAGTAACCTACTTGAAAAAAAATGGGGTTAATAGAGTAATAAATTGTGAAAAAAATACAAATAAAATTTTAGTGTAGGTTTTTCTTTTCTTAATTTTTCTGTTGGAACAATCTCCACATATTTAAATACTCTGGGCTAATGGATTTTTTATTTGCATTTTTGCAGTGTTTTGTAATATCTATATTTCTATATAGTTTCTAAAGTCAGACAGCTAACTATAGAAATTAAACTAGTTTCCTAGTTGTGCAATTTGAATGCCTTGGAAAATAATGGCTGTTTCATAATAAATATTTTTAGATGATCCTCCCAAATTCTTTAAAAAGTTATGAACAAAATGACTCACAATTGGTCACTGCCACCAAAAAGTACTAATTTATGCACAAATTTGCTTACATTCATATCAGTACAATCAAGACTAAAATTTATATGGTATAAGATCACATTATCTGTTGAAACAAATTTAAATGGTTTTCTGTTTAGAATTGTTTTAAGGTTAAATCTTAAAACATGGTGCATTTAATATGGATTTTATAGGTTACTGTCAAGATTCCCATGTTTTAAGGTAAAGTAGATATACAAGATTCTTCGTGTATGTTTTTATGATGCTTTTTGATGCAGCTGTTTGCAGCTTTCTTTATCAAACTGCTGTTCCTAATCCCTTACTTCTGATACTTAGTAAAACTCAATAAAACTCTAAAAACTAAAACATCAAACAATATAATTGCAAGAGAAAGATAAAAGGGGTGGAATTAAAAAAAAGAGTAAATAGACCTGAATTCTAATTCTAATTTTTATCCTAATCATCTAATTCTAATTTTTATCCTAATCATCCAGAAAAGCAGGATCTTAGGTGAAGAGCTATTTTTCTTACATCATCTTGGCTCCTTCCCCATTCCTATGTGAAAGATATAAACTCTAGATAGCAATAGCAATACTACTTAGACATATACTGCTTTACAGTGCTTCACAGCCCTCTCTAAGCAGTTTACAGAATCAGAATATTGCCCCCAACAATTTGGGTCCTCATTTTACCCACCTCGGAAGGATGGAAGGCTGAGTCAACTTTGAGCCTGGTGATATTCGAACTGCCAATTTATGAAGGAATAATTGAATTTGACTCAACCAAATTGGAATTTTGTGATCCATCCAGTTTGCAAAGCATCTTCAACAGTAACAATTGCATAATTATTTCATCTCTCATTCTATTTTCTCAGTATGTTTTGGGAGAGGAGATATTAATTCCTTGTTGTTGGTAAGTGTTAGCATGCAAAGCATTTAAATAGGAATGCTTTTGAATATTAAATGGCCTGTTTTAAGTTCAAAACAGTTGTTTTGAGTTGAGGACAGCTATTCCACATTTGAAATGGACTAATTTGACTATTTTGAAAGTGTTTCAAGCTTGGAAAGACATTGCCTTGAATTGAAAACATTGTTTGGAGAGCAAAATATGATTAAAATTATTGAAATGACCTATTCTGAATGTAGAACATTTGTTTCAAAATCAAAAACAAGTGTTTGGAGTTCAAAATAGAATGTTCTGCACTTTCTCTTAAGGAGAAATTCAGAAAGTATTCAAACCCCCTTCACTTTTGTCAATTTTTTTTGTTTCAGTGCAGCCTGATTCTACACTTTTTGGAATTCATTTTTTTCGTCATTAATCTACAATCAGTACTCCATAATGACAAAGTGAAAACAGAATTTTAGAAATGTCTGTACATTTATTAAAAAGGAAAAAACTGAAAATCACATTGGCATAAGTATTCAGGCCCCTCACTCAAAGGTACTTAGTTGAAGCATCTTTAGCAGCAATTACAGCCTTGAGATTTTTTGGGTATGACATGACAAGCGTTGCACACCTGAATTAAGGGATCTTCTGCCATTCTTCCTTGCAAATCCTCTCAAGCTCAGTTAGGTTGGATGGCAACTGTTGGTGGACAGCTATTTTCAAGTCCCTCCAGAGATGTTCAAGACTATTGGAAATAAACTGAGTTTTACAGTCATCTTAAATTCAGCCATTTTACCAAAACCAATATACAGTATGCCTTAGTTAACAACTGAAATTCTAGTGCAGATGTTACCTAGTCAAGTAACAAAATGTCTGCAAGCAAAAAACCCAAGCTCAGGTAGCACCAAAGGTCCTGCAATTGGGACTGACAATTCTGTCACTAAGGGGCACATGACTGTGCCAGACTTCTGACATCAATCTCACTACAATCACTAAGCAAGCCACCCATGAGTTCATTAAATGCAACTTCATGTGACCACAACTTGCAACTTACTTCTGTCTTCTCAGTTGAGAAGCTGGCTGTGAAGCTTGCAAAAGGTGATCATGTGATCGGGGGAGGGGGTTGTTACAACCATTGTAAATGCATGCCAGTTATATAAAGCAGCCGAATGATGATTCCATTTGTGCAGAGATGCTAAGATAGTCATAAGCTTGATGACCAATCATAAAGCTACTTTATCAGCACCACTGTAAGTTCAAATAGTCATTAAGCAGGGTGGTTGTTAACCAAGGACTACCTATAATGAAATATACTGTGACTTAAGTAATATTTAATTTTGAATGAAAGAGATTTATAATTATGTTTTCTTACTGGTACCAATTCTTTTTCATTATCAATTATTACTAGTAATAAACTTCTATGAATCCCCCTTGTTGATATTTTTTTAATAGCAGCATCTAACAGCAGCACCTGATTTTCAAATTTATAGTACTATGTTCCAAAATTTTCTGCTCATGTCTTCCTTGTTCAGGGATAATAACTACTTATGTTTTCTATTTAAGGCAACAAAATGCAGCATTTACAATTTGAATTAGGCTGAAGCCTTAAAAATATTTTTTGTTGTTTAATCTTTGCTTCTACAAAATTTAACACATTCATTAATTATAATTCTAGCTTACTTGAAATCTTATACAATTCAAGGTTCTGATGTTGCTTGATTATTACTTTAAAAGTTACATTGTATTTGTTTTGAAACTGATACAAAGTCCTTTGTTATTATCTATTTAATACTAAACAAGACAATTAGGTATCACAGTTCATAAATTACTGTTGTTTCTGTTGTGCACTTTTCCTTTTGTTTATGAAGCGAGCAGAACTATTTCTAACAGGCATTGTCTTTTCCCAACATTATTATTAGATTTTTCAATATAAAGGGGAATGAGGAAGTGAATGGACAAAGAAGTTTTACAATACACTGGGAGGCTAATAAATTGGGAGCAAGAAAATTCTTAGGAAAATACAGCCATGAGTGTAGAGGCTGGGTCCTTTTCTTAAGCATTTCCAAATTCTGATCAATTCAGCCTCTAGGTCAATCTCCGATCTGGAATTCTCCAGAAGCACTGATCTACACCACCCATAATATTAAAAATCTGGTAATTATCAGCTGTGAACCATAGAAGTTGGATCCAGAATATCTGAAGGATTAGAAAACTCCTCTAGATCCAATCTGCTTATGATCAATGCTTAGCACCAATTTGAATATGATATAAATGCCTGTACGATTAGGCTGGTTTCACACAACATATTTAACTGGGTCAGTAAACCATTGCAGCATATTGCATGAACCTCCAAACTAGTATGACCTAGGATAAGAGCATTGGATGAAATGTAAACTGCAAAGAGAAACTGTGAGTCAGACTACTCTGCTCAACTCCGTTGTTTTAAGCCAATCCAAAACTCAAACACAGGAGCCAAGCCTCATGCAAGGAGTGGTCCAAGAACCCAGGCCAGAGGTGTAGAAAGACTGAAATATGGAACATTCATTGATGAGACTTGATAGCTTTATAGCATGACTCCCAGACATTGACTGGGAACATATTCAACCTTCTTATGTGATAGAGATTGCAAAGGACTGACACTGGGGACTGTCAGCAGATGTGAAGAAAAGACAGAAACATCTTGTTAAGTTTTCTGAACACAGAAAGATGAGATGGAAATAAACTGAGGGCGGGAAGGTGAAACAGAGGGCACTAGCACACCACATTACCTTCAGTATTCATTGACCTAATTTGATATATACCATTAAAGTGCCGGAAGTGAGCGCGCACACACACAGCAGATTCGGAGAACAGTTTTAGAAAAATTTAAAAAACGAAATCCAGTGGCCTCATTTCTTCCAGAAAGCATGATGTTTGAATGTGGCCACAAAAAACAAAGGCAGCAATGTTGATACCAAATGATCACAGTTTGCACAACCCTTGCAAAATGCCAGGAGAAAAACGATTTTATTCCCCATCGAAAGGGAGCTCTGAAACTTTCCTTGGCAACAAATGTAATTTATTCTGAAAAACCCATGTGCTTGTCTTCCCTTATAAGAGAAAGCATTTTTGTAACAAGGGCTGAAATTCTTCACAATGGAGAAATATGCCCCCATACACACATACACAGAGAGACATCAGGTTGCCTTTGATTTCTTTGACCTTGAATTTTGCCACATTCCTAAAATGCGAAGAGAGAGGAGAACAAAGAAAAGAAGAAACCAACTTTCATGCACACACAAGAAGAGAAGCCACTGGGGCAGCTGATCTGTTTCTAATTTTAATAATATATTTTTTATTATGTTTATTTTTGAAATTAGTAAAATCCAAAACTATAATGGCTATATAGCAAAAAGAAAGTCCCTCCCTTTCATAAAATGATTAAATCTTCAGTAGACATTCATTTAGTTAACTTTTGAATTTGTCTAATTTTGCTTTTTCAAACCAACAAATGGATGGTCAACATTTGCAGTTCTATAACTCTGTAAAACAATTGTTGTTCCAAAATTAGAAGTATGTGTGGGATATATAAATGCATAATAAATTATTTATTAAATCTGTGCCAGATAGACTGCAAACAAGCTTCCATATTTTGAAATACATACTGTATACTAAGATTGTATAAATTATATATAGACCTTTCAAACAGTCAGCTTTGACAATCTGAGCTGAGTCCTAAAAAAATTAGAAATAGTGGAAAACATATTCAGAAAAAAAAAGGTTGAAAGAAACTGGCAAATTCATCTACTTCTAGAAACAATCCTCTCAATATGCCCTACAAACTTCAGATCTCTTTGATGAGCAGGGGGAGAAAAAAAGGGAGGGAGCTATTGAGGGAATTGTGTTTAAGTATGAAGTATGAATAAAATAAGGAAATGTAACAAAGAAAGAAAGATAAAGAAAGAAAGGATAAGCTATAAATAGAATATTCAATGACATTAAAATGCAAAGTTGTAGTACCACTGAACATCTAGGATTTTTTTTCCCAGATGAAATTGCTTTTATTTTCTCCTACTAGAAGATTGAAGTTATTTTTGCATCGTAAGAACATATTCAGCTGTCCTGCCAAAGAAGTAAATGTACATCTTTTACAATAAAAATCTCCAGAGGCCTCAGCAAGAATTTTTCTGACCACCTGCTATGACAGATTAAGCCTGGAATCCTTTGCACACCATATGCTCTGCCATTGAGTTATGATCCTCCTTCCTATTTTTAGTAACAAAATTGACAGGCAATGTATTTTGTAAATTAATGTTTTTTGCATTAATTCATGGGATCTCCACTGACATTTTTGTAGATTACCTGATGCTGTGAATTAACATTATTCCCCTTCACTTTGGGTTTAATATCTAATTTATACATACTTTACTATTCCATATGCCAAGAAAGTAGTTACTGTATTTGGTTGAAAAAATTAGAAAGTTTCATCAAGTTTTTCCTGTCGTTTATTACATTTTTTTCCCAGGAGCTGAATAAAGTTCTAAAGTGTTAAAACTGATATTGCATCATTTTACCAATTATATTGCTTTCCTTTTTCCCTAACATCCCTGAGTAAAATATACAGTGCTGATTTAATACCATTGCTTATAAAGCTGGGTCATATTATTTAATTCTTCTGGTTTTGGTCTTCTAACTGTAGACCATTTTCCTCTATTTTAAATCTAGATTAATTCCACCCAGTCCCAAGGAATTGGAACAATATGCAGTTTGCAGATGTTTCTTGCTGGTTGACATATGCATCATTTTCTTGTGACATGATGTGAGTATGCATAGATCCAGGGCAAATTATCTCACTAAGGAGGAAGATAAATCACACCACTGCAGATGTACCACAAAACAACTGCTAGGCAACTACAGCTCATCCATGCCATGCTACGTCTGTGCAATTTAAAGAATCAGTCAGAACTAGAGATTGAATTACCCTGAGGATAGATGCAGCGAGAAACCATTCTTTTTCTTTTGGGCTGTTGCAGTTGCTTATGCTTCCCTCCCCCCGTCCCCCCAAAAAGTGTAATTATTTTGCTAATATACACAGTGTGTGGGTTAGCTTGACATTTTAAGGGCAGGGAGATTTTGTGAATAAGAGGAAGCTCTTCATGTCTGGGGTGACAAGATCTCTACAGGAACAATTAGTTTTCTTCTTACAGATTTCTGTCCAAGTGTTTGAATTAAGATCATGAGCCAATACACAGTGTGGGGCAATGTTTTATGCCTGCCAGTATTTTGGAAGTTCTGTGTGTGTGAGAGGGGGAGGAGGAAGGGAGAGAGAGAGAGAGAGAGAGAGATGTTTCCACTGATACAGAACTTTAGGAATAAATATTTATTTATTTATAAAATTTATTGGTCATCCATCTTACCATAAGGTAACTCTGGGTGGCTTACTAACTACCTCAATTCCAACTACAGCTGGCCTTAAATGCAAGCCACTCAATGAAAGAAGCCATGTGAATAAATTACCTGAATTTCTCCTCTTACTAAATACAGCTAAATTTGACATCATATTTGTTTGTGAAACATGGCTCAATGCATCTCTCCCTGACTCCATGACCACAGTAAGAGACTATCATGTTTACCCATGAGATCATGAAATCCATAGAGGAGGTGGTGTTGCTATCTTCTATAAAAAGTCCTTACATCTAAAAAACATCCAAGTTACCCAAGAGCTTGCTCTTCCTGAGACCATCATCTGTGAACTATCCTTAAATATCACATTTCGATTCTTACTATGTTACAGAGCACCTGATTATGACATTGAACATGTAAACAAGCTAAATACACTACTAACATGGGCAGCATCCTGCCCACACACTGTTATCTTTCTTGGTGACTTCAATCTACCTCATATTGACTGGACCCTAAACGAATGTAAAACTGAACCCACACATGCAACCGTCTACAATGCAGTAACAAATCTGGGACTGGAACAACTAGTAACCAACAATACTAGACTTAACAACTGCCTCGATCTCATCTTCTGCAATAGTTTGAATTTAATTTATGGAATACAAACTAAAGAACCCTTTTCCAACACTGACCACAATATGATTGACTTTTGTCTCAACATACGCCCACACAAAAATCATCACAATGACATAATCCCCAATTATAACTTCAAAAAAGGCAACCATGATCTTGTAGACAACGATCTCTCATCCCTTGATTGGCAATCTCTATTCGTTGGATGCAATACTGTTGAAGACCATTACAACATATTTTTACTTGAAGTCAAAAGAGTCATCAAACTATATGTACCAATAACAACTCCCCCCCCCCCCAAAAAAAAACCAGATTACCCATAACAACAAGGAAACTTCAATCCAAAAAGAGATCATTCTGGCGGAAAAACAAATCTGGTCACGTTGCCAACTTCAAAAGCCGATACAAAAATTTATGCCACCAGATAAAGACTGAACGCACCAATTATCACATTAAACAAGAGAAAAACCTTCTATGCACTAATTCCACCCGCGCTTTTTCCAATTTTGTAAACAACAAACTAAAAGACTCAAGGTCCATCCCACCCCTGATAGGACCTAATGGTTAAGACTGCAACGATGACACCATTAAAGCCAACTGCTTTAACACATTCTTTGGCTCAGTATTTGTAAACAATAATGGATCATGCCCAGTATTTCCTAGTTGAACCACAGACAACTACAATGATCTAATACGTATCGATTTTACAGAAGACATTGTTGTAAAAGCACTACGCAATCTAAAACCATCTCTATATATTGGACCGGATGGAATATGTGCCTACTTCTTAAAAAAACTATCCACTGCCATAGCAGAACCTCTAAGCATATTCTTTGAAAAATCTTTCAGGACCAGCTCCTTGCCAAAACTATGGTCACAAGCCACAGTAATCCCCATCTTCAAAAAGGGAGACCCCAGCCTAGTTGAAAATTACAGACCAATCTCCTTATGCTGCGTCACCGGTAAAGTCATGGAATCAATTATTAATCAATCCATTATCCTCCACTTAGAGACAACAACCTACTATTTAATAAACAATTTGGTTTCAGAAAAAAGCTATCCTGTAATCTGCAACTCTTACACTGCAAAAACATATGGAATACACAACTCGAGCAGGGCAAAGCAATAGATGCAATCTACATAGACTTCTGTAAAGTCTTTGATTCAGTGGTATATGACAAACTACTCCTAAAACTAAAATGTTATGATATCTCCGGACAACTGCATAACTGGATAGAAGCATTCCTGTCAAACAGACAACTAATGGTCAAAACTGGGAGTGTCCTATCAAATTCTGTACCTGTCAACAGTGGTGTCCCCCAAGGCAGTGTTCTAGGACCAACTCTTTTCATACTCTACATAAATGACCTCCGTGATCATATCAAGAGCAACTGTGTTCTCTTCGCTGATGATGTAAAGCTGTTCAACACCACAGACAATACTGCTACCCTTTAAAAAGACCTTGACTATGTATCAGAATGGTCAAGTAAATGGCAACTTCAAATCTCAACAAATAAATGCTCTCTCCTACATATTGGCAAAAAAAAATCAGAAAATAAAATACAAGTCAAGACCTTGTAAAGGACCTTGGAATACTCATCTCTAATGATCTAAGTGCTAGAGCCCACTGTAACTACGTAGCCAAAATGGCATTAAGAGTTGTTAACCTAATTTTTGGATGTAACAGATAAGATTTGCGTCAGCATTTGAAATAATAGTCATGCCCATTGCATCCAAAATAGTCTGAACAAAGTGATGTGATTGAAACAATTTAATATTTAATGGCAATGGAAGAATGAATCCTTCCCCACTCCCAAATGAACTACTGAACCGGGATGTTACTGGACCATTTTTATGAATTTCATTATTTTTTTTCTTTACAAAATTTTCTTTATTAAAAGCAACCTCAAAGCCAGGTAAATGTTATATATTTTATAAAGCA
The DNA here is from genome assembly GCA_033807585.1 of Hydrophis major. NCBI lineage: Eukaryota > Metazoa > Chordata > Lepidosauria > Squamata > Elapidae > Hydrophis > Hydrophis major. The sequence continues at coordinate 30,875,233 of CM066331.1, forward strand.
AAGTAGCATATTAATAATGTATCAAATAAAATATAGCTTGTCTACAATAATAGCAGATTCTCAGGCACCACTCCTTACCAAGTGGTATTTGATTTTTACATGGAAATTTCTTATCCAACCCCAAACAATTTGACTTTCTCATTAAGTATTACATTTTCTTATGGCAAACCTATCTGTTGTAACTTAAAAACAGCAGAGTAATGGAATATGATGCAACTTAAGAAAGATGAGATGGACTGGGTTTCCTTACTAGGCATCCAAAGGGAGACATCCATCATCATTATTGCCTGGGACTCCCAACATTTAATTGCTTCAGTAAATTAGAATATCTCAGGCTATTTGCATCCAAATGCTTGATCTGCAGCATGGTAGCTCTTGGGAAGAGAAGTTAATTTAGCACTGGAGACCATTTCATTCAGGAAGCATCTGAATTTGTAAAATTAAATGTCTCTCTAGCATGAGACAATGGGAAGTATGATAAAGCTAATTAATATGACATAAATCCATCTATTAGATTCTCTAGAGATTTCAATATATCTGGAAAAAGATCTATCAGATGATGTCTTCCTATTTCAAGGTGACATAAAATATGGAATATTCATATTTCAATTTCAAAATTGTGCCTTCTAGGTAAGAATAATCGTTTTGAGTAATTCACGCACAAGTAAATTCCACCTCTACGTCTCAGCAATACTGCACTTGTATTTGATATTACGTGTTTTTAAATTTAAAAGGGAATAATTGAATTTGACATGTTTTATAATCAGCTCTAATAGTATTCATAAATCAGACTGTTCAATTTCTTTTATTGGAAAACTAGAATTAAGAATTGCACACTGAAAAGGCAAAAATCTAGATCGATTTCAGTCAGTTGATATTGCACATGTAGTTGATCTGTGGCAGAGCCAGGATTGAGGTGTGCTTCTCTCCTTGCGCTCCTTGATCTCTCAGTGCCTTTCAGTACCACTGACCACAGTATCCTTCTGAGTTGGGTCCGCAGGCTAGAAATAGGAGCAAGATTTTATCTTGGTTCTGTTAAGAGTTGGTTGGAAGAAGGATATTGTTCCCTATGACCTTCCTTTGTGAGGGGCAACTAGCTTCTGCTCTCTGCTCTCCAACATCTTCATTAAATTGATGGATGAGGTCATAAGACAGTGTGGAGTTTTGCATCATCAGCGTGGAGTTTTGCATCCTGATAATACAAATTATATATTTCAACCATAGTTAGCCAAGTGAGGCTGTTGAAGTTCTGTCCTAGTGTCTGGAGGTTGTGTAGAGAGATATCTTCCCCAACTCAATCTTACTGTATTGCCACCCATATCTGGGATGTTCCTTCTTTAACATTTAATGGGGAAGCACTTCTCCATTCAAGAGTGACATACCATCTGAGGATCTTCCTGGACTCACAGAAGTGGCAGTTGTAGCCAGAAATTCCTTTGCACTCCATCTGGTCCACCAATTGTGCCCTTTCCTAGATTGGGAGAACCTTCAGATAGTCATTTATGGTCTGTGCTCTACAAGGGACTGCCTTTGAAAACTGTCCAGAAAAGTCAACTGGTCCAGAGTGCACAAGCAGCGATGGGCATCTTTGGTAGGCTCATATAAGATCTCTGTTTTGTGACCTGCACTAGTTGCCAGTTTGCTTCCAAATGCAATTGAAAGTGCTGGTCATTAGTTGTAAAGTCCTACATAGCATACAGTTTAGAGAGAAACCATCTATCTCTCCAAATATCTGCTCAGCCTCTGATTAAACAATGCCATCTATTGGGATCCTGGAAGTTTGTCTGTCACAATACCTGCCATTTGAAATGAGGGTCCCCTCAAGATCTGAGGGGCCCCTGCCTGCTAGTATTAAAGGGTCCTTAAGACCTAGTACTTAGCTTAGGCCTTGGCTAAGCTTGGCTACAGGTATAGAAATGGGTGGTTTTATTGTTGCCCAGGTCTTTGTTCTTCACCATCTTTGGTTCCTTGTTTTTATTACTGTATTATTTGGAGCAGGGTTCTATGTTTTACTTGTAAATCACCAGAAAGTTGGAAGTAGAGCAGTGTACAAATTTAATAAATAAAAAATAAATAAGCAAGCAAGCTCCTTCATTCTGAGTTTCCTCTTTTCCTCTATTTAATGGAACTGATGGATTGTTTGGGATGAAATACTTTTACTGCAGGTGATTAGAAACAACAAAAAATTATCTCACTGGGCTTCCCCCCTCCCCACCATTTCCTGCCTATTTCAACTTATCTTTCCCTTGTCCCATGAATGTATAGTCAAGGACTGGTGGCTGTGCATGGGTGTGTGCGTGTGTGTGAAAGAAGGAGGGAGGTCTAATCTATAATATATTTGCAAATAAATCAACTGTAAGAATGCCATGTTGTAACTTTTCACCACTAATGGAAATGAGCCTGACTTGCTTATTCGCCATTATATAAAATTCGTCATTCCCAAAGTTGCCAATTATTAGAACCTGCAGCAGAGTATGAACTTGGCAGCCTGCAAAATAAAGAATGATCTGACAGAAGCAGAAGCTTTCTTTAAATTAAATATTGACACGGTTAATAAAACAGTTTGTCATTTTGGATTATATGATCTCATTTTGTAAGTATTTCTTCTTTGCTTCTCAGCCCACAATGTGCCAAATATAGAATCTGGCAGCGTAGAAAGTAGGAAGCTTTTATAATGAAAGTTTAGAAAGCACATACCTGGGATCTTGGAAAGTAGGTGGAAGAAAGATTTATACCAAGGTTCTTTGATTAGGCAAGATAAATATGAGGTTCTTTTTTTAAAAAAAAAAATCTTGCATAAGCATGGCTTAAGAACAATGATACTTCTCACACCATCAAACAATAATATCACCCTACCATACATTCTTGGGAAGGACTTGATAGGTGGACAAAAATGTCAAATCCAGTCTAAACATCTTATTGATTGTATGATGATAATTAGCAGCAGCAACCTGATAATTCATTTTCTTATATTATTCTAATCTGAAGCAGACGATACACTTGAGCAAGCTTAAGTCTTCCAGCTTTGGAGGAGAAGATACAGTAGACTTACTTCAGGTGCTTTTATAGGGAATTCACAACATTTATAAATTTATAAATTCTATATATACCCCTTACATAGGCAGTGGTGGTGAATACCATAGTGTGCTATTCTAACTGATAAATAATTGTATTATTCAGTTGGTTTATATAAAATGGGCAAGATTCTCTTCTTTCAGTGGGAAACTTTAAGCAGTTTCTCAATGTGACCCAAGAAATGATTCATTCAATAAACATTTTCCCTATGTTCTAACCAAACATTTCTTTCTTTGTCCTCCTTTTTCTGTCATTCCACACCCCTCCTACTCCTATTCACCTTTTCATGTTTAGTTTTGAGATTTTGCATTCTTATACCGTATTTGAATGGTTATTTTCCTCAAATATGGTTTCCTCCTTATTCAAACCTTGATATTCTCCGGAATCTATCAGTACAGCCCTCTTGCATATGACCGTTGATCCTGGAGAAGTGGAAATATCTTATCTCATAATAGCCCAATTAAATTATTTAATAAATAAACTAGGAGCTTTCATCATATATTTCAGAAGCTATTGGACTTCCTAAGGAAAATTTTCTTTGTTTTTCTTGAATCCACAGCTGATCAGTTTAATTAGATGAGTCCAAGTTCTACTATTGAAACAAAGCACAAATAATATTCACTATCACTGTAGCATTTATAATTTTAATTTTGAAGCATATCCATTCTATGACAGCAAATCCCTTTGCAACCTGATGTCAAATCCTTTCACAAAGTTTGACCAATTAAACACACCACCTATTCATATAGTGGCTGGCTAAGTCCTCAAGTATTTCAATCCAGTATTATAGGATTAATGGACTGCAATGATAAGAGTGAAAACAGGCAGGCTATCAACAACCAAATGGGCAGAGTTCATGGAAGGTTATTGCAATTTTTGCCATTCTCATGCTGAGCTGCCAATATAAACAGCTCCTTGATCCCATGGTCCCTGATACGTGTTCCCACACCAGAGGAAGGAAAATTTCTAAGGTATGTTGCTCCAATTGTGGGAAATTCTGTCTGTCCATTTGTTTTTCTCACACACAAATACCTACAGACAAACTTTCGTAAAAAACAATCATTCTAAAATATTAGTATCTTAATTTGTATGTTTGACAAGTACAGTAAATATAAAGAATGAACTTCCTTTCTATTTTAGTTTTTGGTCCTGTTTAAGTGATTTCCCTCCCACCGGTGGTATTTGGGGACAGTCTGTATCCCCACTTGTGTTACACATCTTCATGGGACTTACTGTCCTTAACAGGTCCTATAAAGGGAATGCTGTCTTGGCAGCTTCACATCTCCCCTTCAGACAGTAGCTAAGCAAAAGCAGAATAAATTGTTTTTTTTTCTCCATTTCTTCCTTTTCTTCCTCACATTTCATGGTTGACAAGCACTATGATGTTTTTTTGAAAAAGTTTCTTCCACTGTTGTGTGAAGAAGGATAGAAAACTTTTGAGTGGGAGTGAAGCTCTGTAGCAACTTGGGGCAAGAAATAATTTTTGCTCCTTGTTCTCATCATATAAAGCTTTGGTGGCAGTGAAAACAATTCAAGGTCATTTTCAAATTGCTTTTGAGAAATAAAAAAACTGACTGTGGAAATGTTTTCTGCTGGCTGATGTCAATACAGTTCTGTGCTCAGGTGACATTGATATTTTGGTTACCACAAACATCATCCAAACCATTGATCTGAAATTAAATCAAGGCCCATCCAATCCACCCTTACCAATGAAGGCGATCCATTGGTATAATATTGCTAAGGGCCCACAGACCAATCTCTTCAAAATCTCTAACAAAGGACATTCTGCTGCTTTTGAAGCATGTCTAACCCACTGTTAGCAGTTCTTGTGGTTAGGATGTGTTTGAAATTTGAATTCTTTGATTTTGATGTGGTTATTCCTTGTTTTCCTCTTCAGGCATTCTGATGCTAAAATAAAGGACAGTGACCAACCAGCAAAATATTGGCGGTGAAAAACAAAGTGTAACTTAATATTTGCATAGCAGCTGGCACCCATCAAAAAGTCCAGTGCAGACTTTTGTTGCCAAATTCTTTTCCTGAAGTATAAAAATAAAAAAGGGAGAGGGAGGGAGGGAAGGAGAGAGAGAGAGAAAAAAAAAATCCAAGCGTATTACAGGATAAACACTACAATAAGTACTTGTGTATTTTGCCCTCTTAAAACACAATTCTAAAGAGGTAGGGAGATTGCTGAAGTGGAAGGGATGTGAGTCACTGTTGTTGCACAAGCAATTGCCTAAAGCAAAAAGTAATAAAATATGGAATATCATAGGACAGAATCATAGCACTTAAGGGAATCAACGGTCTTCCTTTTGTGTTCTGCAGTAACATAACAATTGTTTTGTTCCAAATCAACCATTGGTTCATCCAGCTCATAATGTTGCCCTGACTGGTAGCAGAAACCCTGAATTTTAGGCAGGAATTTTCTAGCCCTTACTTGAAGAGGCTGTAAGTTGCACTTGGGATCCTGCATTCAATTGATGTGCTTTCCATTTGGCTAAAGCTAAGACCTCTTCCACAGAGAGGGGGGGGGGAGGGAGGGAGGGAGAGGGAGAGAGAGAGAAAAAGAGAGAGAAAGAGAGAGAGACCCAATGCTTATCTCGGAATGGACAGGAATAAAGGTCCTGATTTCTTTAATTTAGCAGTACCAAAAGCTTGTTTCTTTTCGTCCACGGGCAGGAATTGGAGTAATCCCCCCCTCTTAGCATGGCTAAAAAAGCTTGAAATAAGAAGAAGGCACCACCATTTATCCCTGGAACAGCTGACCTTGCTTCCCCTCAGCTACTGAAAAGGTGGACCTGCAAAGCTGCAACATATTTTCTGATTCAGTGCATCACATTGAGTTACATGTCCTCCAGGAGGGTAAATTATAATACAATACAAATAAAGCCAAGGACAAAAGAGGAGTATATTATCTTATGAGAGATCAAAAAAGTCACACTTTTATTCAAAACTCTTAAAATGATAATGGTCATTGAAATGATCAAGTATATAAGCACGACTGGCAAATGATAGCATTATGGGGTCATAAAGCTGAAATAAGCCAATCGCATACTTAGTGTATGAATCAAAATTAAGCTGCAATAGTTTGCTTGGTTTTGTTTGTAAGTTGGGAGAAATCTAGTTTCTCTCATTGCAAACCTGGATTACATCCTAATATGTTTTGTGAACTCAATCCAACAATTTTAGAGAACTATATACTAATCTTCCTTTTTTAAAAAAAAGAAAGGCGGTTGCATTATAATTATGAAGAGCCCTAGTTGAAGCAAATTAATTGGGTTATTTCCAATAAGGATTCAAGCCTATTCTGAAATCAAATTCATTGATCATTCTTATTGATAATCTTTGATAGGACTAAGGTACAGGGAGTATGATTATCCTAGTTCTCTCAAGATATCATTTTTTTTCAACACCATTAACCATGGTATCATTTTGGACTCCCTACACCTATTGAAAAACACACTACTAGTTTTCCCAGTGTTTTCCTCCTTCATAAGAGGCTAGTTTCAATTGGTGATGGTAAGTTGGGAGAAGCCAAATCTTTGTGCAATCCATTAAAAGATATCTCAGGGTTCAATCACCTTATGGTTTCATACCTGCATGAAATTTCATCTATTGGCATGGGATGGCATACCATCAATACGCTGAAAATACCCAGGTATATAACTTTGGCCCAAGCTAGAAGAAATGCAATGAAATTTTGACTTGGTACTTGCCAAGTGTTAGGATCTGGATGAGGAAAAACAGTTTTGACTGATTCTTATACACTTTCTTATACTATAGCTACACCAGTAGCTATAGATATGAAAACCATCTGAATCCAGAGATAGTTTTATTTTACTTTCAATGAGGTTACACATTTCTAGATTGAATTGGACTACTATTTGAGGTCTCTTCTCGGCCTAGAGGACCACCAGTTGCAGCTTTTCCTGGATCAATACGTTTATTCACAGTCATTCATGCCCTTATCTGCTCATAGTTGGATTATGGAAGTATGTTCTATGTAGGCTGAAGACCCATCTTATTCATAATATGCAGCAGCCTTAGTAGACATGAGAGTACCAAGGTTTGCTTCTGCAACAACACTATTACAGAAGCTGCACCTGCCTTCTTCCAGGTGCAATTCAGGGTGCTAGTTATTACTTATAAAACTCTATATGGCTCAGGGCCTGGGTAACTTTATGACTGCTTTACTACATTTATTGAATATAGTAAGAACTGGGAGAGAGGGATTGCCGAAGGTCTCACTGCTAAAGAAATTTCCTCTTTAGAGATACTGGACATAAATCTTCAACATGATAGTCACTTCCTTTAGGACACCTTACCCCTAGATATTCAGACCACCTCCTCCTTAAAACTTTCAGAAACCCATAACAACTTGCCTCCCCAGAACGGCATTTGGGGATGAGTAGGACCATGCTAACCCAAATGGTGGCACATTGGACTGATGGGTTATTAGCTGTATTATTTAAGTATAGTATTAATACTATACTCCACTCAGAGCTTCTGGAAATAGATCAACCTAAAAATAGTAAATAATTAAATCAATCAATCCCAGCCATTTGTGAATTATTCCATAGGCCATTCTTAATCAAATGATGGCTTAGAATTTTTTATTAGAGCAAATAAAAAGTATCAATTATACTGGGGGAAAAGTTATATACAGTGGTGAAAGACCTTCAGAGGAATTGGTCAATAATTAGGTTTGATTTTTGATTTATGGCCTGGTTGCTAAGATTCATTTGGAAGGATGCAATTACTGGGGGGTGGGGTGGGAGTCATATAGATCGTGACCTGTTAGTTACACTGTTAATCCCACCAATTTGATATGCCGAAGAAAATGGTTAAGCACACACCAAAGGGGAAAAAAAGTATCACTCTCCTGGCAATTCAAGCATTTATTTGAAGCAATTTAAAATGAATAAAGACAGTTTGAAATGCCTGAGCGCTTCATTGCCTGCTGAATTGATGATTTAGCCTTTTAGATTGACTTTGTGGTGTGTGATCCAATGGAGCTGTTTTTAAAAATTTGGAAGTATGAACAAAAGAACAGGTCCTCCCTAGTCCTAGAAGGAGAACATTTTTGCTTTTAACTCAAATCTAGTCTCCAAAAGGAAGTAGTTGAAAAGAAAACCATTTTTTTTTCCAAACCAGAATTCTGTGAAAGCAAAAAACAAAACAAAAACCCATCTTTATATATTTCTCTAATGTCCTACTGGCTGTATTTAATTGAATTTAATTAAGGTAGCAGCAACTGATGTGAAATATTAGCCCAATATACAGAACTCAGTTCTCTATTGAAAAGCTTCTCTGTTTAAGAGAACTTTCAGGATCCATATTTATTATTTAGCATATTGCTTACGATGTCAGGAAATTACACATGCTAGACACACAATGCAGTCCTGACAGCCTACAATGGTTCATGCTATTCAGCGCTTATATGCCTACCCTTGGTGCACCAGGTGGGTGTGGGAACCGAACTAGCTTTACACCAGCTAACTAGCCACATTTGAGTTGCTGGCTCTTCTGAGTTCCACTTCCGGTCTCACTTCGCCTTGTGTTATGATGCCTTGCATCCATCCAGCCCTGGTCCCGGCTTCTGCTCTCTGCATGCACAATCACTGTTAGGTTTTCCTCACCAAAGTTGTACTTATTAATCTACTTACAATATTGCATGCTTTTGATCTGCTGGGTGAATAGGAGCTAGGAATCGAACAATGGGAACTTGCTCTGTCTCATGGAGCAGGGCTTGAACCGCCAGAGTGCAGATCATTTATGGCCAGCAGTCCCAGCATCAGTAAGCCTCTGAGTCACCATGTCCATGTTCTCAGGATCCATATTTTCAATGTGAAGAAAACCTCTGCATAATTGACTCTATCAGAAAGCTCAAAGATTACCTTTGAGCCATCAATAATCTTCAGCTCAATGCATTGGAACAGCCTGGTATGAGGGGGGAGGGATCAATGGAAGAAAGATGACATAAATAACTAACACTAATTATGTAACTGACTCACTTCCAGTCTAAGGTTGCTTTGATGCAGGATGATCTCCTGGTAGTCTTTGAATTGGAAGGCGTGAAACAATAATTCAAAAGGGAATTTCCCTTGCTACCATGCATGGTCGATCCAGCACAGTTCTCTTTGTGTTCTTTGTCTCCTTTATTATTGGTGACAACAGTTAACTTGGTCAGCCTACTTCTCATTCTTCACATCATATGCTTCATGAAGAAGAAGCAGTCCTAGTCAAGCTCTTGAACAATGAATCTATCTTCCATTGTTTTTTAATGGATATTTGTTTAATCTTTCATCAGTTACTGATTCATGAACTATCTACCTTGAGATTATTAAATGACGTGAGTTATTAGTGATTGTTGTATCTGAAGAATTAAAATAGCACAATTGATTTCCATGATAGCCTATTATTTCTGGTTTCTTGATGCATCTGATCAAGCAGGTTTTTGAAAAGCAATGAAATCCATAAATTCTGTGAGATGGAAAGATAGGTGGATGGAATACATGCAACTGCATACACAGCATACTTTTGTTTGTTTATATATTGCATTAGGCTGTAACATAAAGGTTCTGGAAGATAGAAAAGCCAGATACAAATGAATATCATTGGTATCTTGGCATCTTTTTTTAAAAAAAAAAAGCTTGACAGATGCCTTATTCAATAAATCATAGTTAAAATAAACATGACTTAGTAACTTAGTACAGTATAGCAATAGCCAATAGTTTTGCGGGAGAATTATATGCATTATGTGTTCCACTAACATGAATAACAATATTTACAGTCTGCGGCAATACCTGTAATATTACTCAACAACATCTGCCTATCCTTAGAAAGAACGAGATAGGTGAACAAAATATAAAATCCAGTCAAAATGTATGGCTGAATGTGTGACTAATAATAATTTTACACACCTTTTAAAATGCATTTTGGGTCAACTCAAAATGGCACACATACCTAATACTCCTATTTTCCCAACAACCATCCTTTGTAGAGTTGTAATTGCAGGAATGTTCCAATCTCGGATGGCAAACCTCAGATAAAGAATGCTTCCAAGCAAATACAACTCAGGCAAACAAAGTCACTAATCTATGGATAAAGGAGGATTAGAGAGGGGAAGTAAACATATATTAGACTTTAACTAGAGATAATTAATTGTATGGATTACTGTACTAAACAGTAACGAAAGTTAAGCAGTAATCAAAGTTAACCAATGAGGGAGGATAACTAAAAATGGATATAAATGCAAGACTATACTCCAATAAAGATCATCATGATTCAGTTGTTCATGATCAAACAATTCGACTGCCTCGTCATTACAACAATCCTCAGAGGTGATTGGGCTGAGAGTGACTGGCCCAAAATCACCCAGCCATCTTTCATGCCTAAGGGAGGCTTAATCTCCTGGTTTCTAGGGCAGCATTGTGTACAATTGCATATGAATACATATTATAAACATTTTATTGAATGATATTGGAGACAATATATGCAAAATCTTATTAGCCAATAGTTATAATCCTTATTCCCATTCTATATATAGGCAAAATATTTCAGTAATGAAAAATTTTCAGATTAAGAAATGGCAGAGCAACATATGACTTGATTTTTTGAAATTGGAATGGCTTGCTTTGCCTATGAAAATACACCCTCTGTAATAATCTGAAATACTATCTGCCAGCACTCAATTCCTGTTCTCACCTGTAAACTACAGACTATATTTTTTTGTGTCACAACTTTAAGATGTAACAGTGAAAGTTACTGCTAGCTATGAGGTTTCCCATAATTTACCCACCACAGGTTTAGATAGGTTTAGCTCAATTAATCTGATTCAGGTTCTCACTGACTTTCACTGGAGTGGGTGTTAAAATCAATCCCAGCGTGTTTCACTAGATAATGAAGTTAGCAATGTTCCAACAGGGTCTCAAAGAAATCTTTCTCCTTAATAAAGAACATTTTCCCGGGAAGGCGGAGCTTCGTTCCGGCGATACAGCTGCGATCTCGGGGCTCTGAGATCGCAACTGATATTTTCGCCCCTGGTCGGTCCTAACGGACCTAAATCGTCCCGGAGAGACGGTGATCATGAAGGGCACTGTTCCAGGATCCCAGAGATATCGCAAAATCTCTGGTTAGATCCGGAAGAAGCCCTTTTGCTGGCGGCGGAGAGGCAGCCTCCATAGCTGCTGAAGTCGGGACAGCTCCGGAAAGAAAGTGATTGGATTGAAGTGTGTCGGCTGGGTGAGAAAAACTCTTTAGTGTTGAAAATTTGCTGAGGTTGGAAAGTTCATTCTGAAGAGAGGAGGAAGCTGTGAGATTTTTTTTTTTGATTGAAATTGTTTGAGCGGCGTTTTTAAAGTGCTGTCAAATTGAGGCTTGGGGTGTATTTTTTTTTCTCTTTTCTCTATATTCTTTAGGAAAGATTTTATTGTGACTTAGGTAACCGGATTGAATTTTCTTTTATATATACTTTTAGGCTCCCTTTGATTTTTTAATTTTTTTAGGATGGAGGCTTCCTTTGGCTATTTTTTCTTTTTCTTTTTGTATATATTATTCCTCTTTTCCGGTTGGGGGGGAGAAAGAGCATTAAGAAACTTTGTAACACTGCCAACTAGAGGCTTGAAAGTATTCTATTTGAACTGGAGAGAATTGCAAAAAGACATCTTCTCAAGGACATTTTAACGTGATAAGATAGAGGGAAAGCACAGCAAAATATTATTGCAGGTGCTTTCCTGGACTGTTATCAACAACACTTGAGGTTTGGCCTTGAAGCTGCTGAAGAAGAGAGTCATAACAAGAGCCTTGGATAAATAACAAAGTGCAGTGTGCTCTCTTATATATACCCCACTCGCTAGTCCTTTTTTTTTCTTTTTTAAATTTCAATTCTAGTAATATTCTTGTTTTTGTTTTTTGTTTTAAAGGGAAAAGCCTCAGAGTTTTTTTTTTTCTTTTTCTTTTTCTTCTTTGTATTATTTTTCTTTTTTGTTGGGACTTTTTTGCTTTTTCTATTTACCACTTTGTTATTGTTTTTTTTTTTTTTTTGGATTATTGAGATTTTTAAGTGGATTAAGGTTTGAAGAATTTGAAGGAACTTTTTGTCTTTTGTCTTTTTGCTTTTTGCTTTTTCTTTTCTTTGCTTTCAATCAATATTATTATTTTTGGATTTGTTTGTTTTTGCTTTTTTATTTTTTCCTTTTTCATGGTGGACTATCTCGTAATTGGATTAGGGTTTAGAAGAACCTGAAGATATTTCTTCTTCCTTTTTTCCTGTTTCTTTTTTGGTTTTGTGTTTTTTACTGTTGGAGTTTTCCATTTTGGATTATAATTGGCTGCTCTAGCAGTTGGATTAAAAGTTAAGAAGAATTTGAAGCTTTGGAAGCATTGAAATGAGCAGGAAACCAATACCATCTGGCATCTCTGCTACTACCTCTGCTTCCCCACCAGCTGGAGGACAACGTTTAATTCAGACAATGTTAAAGCAAGATAAAGAACAAGAAAAAGTAACTTTACAGATGATTATGCAAGTAATACAAGATCTTAAGATAAAATCAGACACCATTGAACAAAGGATAGAGAACATTGAACAAAGAATTGAGAAGACGGATGAAAAAGTGGAAAATATTAAACAAATGATGGTCAAGTATGAGGAGAGATTCCAAAAAATTGAGGAAGAAGGAAAACAAAGAGAGAAGAAGATTGGAAATATTGACAGTAGACTAACAGCGGTTGAACAAGAAAAAGGTGGGATGTTGAGGTGGGAGATGGAAAGATCAGAATTTTACCTTAGATTTCAAAATATAGAAGAGGAAAAAGGAGAAAATTTGGCAGCGGTGATGATAGAAATTTTGGCAGATGCTTTGGAAATTACAGAGGAAAAGATGATGGATGGAATAGATGAGATATATCGAGTTTATACAAGATATGCGATGAGAAATAAGTTACCCAGGGAAGTCCATATCAGATTTAACAAAAAATCTATTAAAACGCATATATTACAAGTAGTAAGAGAGAAAATACTGAAATACAAAGGTAAAGAGGTTGTGGTTTTAAAACAAATACCCAGAAGAGTGAGAGAGATGAGAAGAGAATACCGATTCCTGACCAAAATACTATTGGAAAACGAAGTGAATTATAGATGGCTGATTCCAGAAGGACTAATGTTTAGGTGGCAAGAGCAAAGATATAGAATTGATTCAATTGAGAAAGCAGAACTTTTTCATGCAGAATTTTTCGGAGGAAGAAGAGAGGAAGCAGAGAAAGAGGTTTCATTAATTGAGTTTCAAGATGAACAATTGGAGACTGAAAAAGAGAAAGGAGCAATAAGGGGACAGATTGATAGCAAAGAACAGCGTGAAGTGAGATCCACGAGAGCTGTTAGATCTAAATATAAAGCATAATCATGGAAGAAAAAAAACTGATTACAATGAATATTAATGGGCTTAATTCGGCTGTTAAAAGAAGGAAAACTTTTCATAAATTAGAGAAATTAAAATTTGATATAATTTGTTTACAAGAAGTTCACATTAAAAAACAACATGAACAATTGTTATTGCAGCCAAAATTGGGGAAAATATTTACTTCTTTGACTCAATGTAAGAAAAGAGGAGTGGTTTTATACATCAAAGAGGCTATCCCGGCAAAATTGATTTACACAGATGAAGATGGAAGAGTATTAATGGTAGAAATAATGGACAATAATATAAAAATACTTTTGATTGCAATTTATGCTCCGAACGATAAACAAGAAGAGTTTTATAAAAAGCTACATATGAAAATAATTGGACTGGACTATGTTAATATAATTATGATGGGAGATTTTAATGGAATTGTGGATAATAAATTGGATTATATAGCAACAACAACAAAACAAAATAGAAAGGCTCTCCCAAGGTCTTTTTTTAAAATGACAGATGAATTAACTTTAAAAGATATTTGGAGAGAAAGAAATGTTAAAACTAAACAATATACTTTTTATTCAAATAGATATTTATCATGGTCCAGATTAGATATGGTCTGGATCTCAACAGAATTAATATCTAATATTCAAGAAACAAATATTGAAACAAGTACTTGGGCAGATCATAGCCCAATGACAATTAAATGGAAAGGACAAAAAAGAAGATCGAGATGGACATTAAATAATACTATTTTAAAGGAGAAAGATTTTATACAATGGATGGAGAAGGAATTGGCTTTTTTTTCTTCAGAGAAAATAAAAAAGAAGATACTTCAACGCAGAATGTGTGGGATACAATGAAGGCATACGCTAGAGGTTTGATAATAGATTATACAAGGAAAAAGAATATTAGGAAAAGGCAAGCTTCCAAGGCCTTGGAAGATGAGTATAAAACTCTTGAAAAAGAATTACAGAAAATGCCACAGAAAAAGGATATTAAATTGAAGTTGGATGTAATTAAACATAAAATGGAATTAATAGAGAAAGAAGAACTGGCACAGAAAATTAGAAACTCTAAACAGAATTATTTTGAAGATGCAAATAAACCAGGTAGATGGCTAGCATATAAATTGAGAAAAGAGAAGGAATCAAGAAAAATATTGAAGTTAATAGACGAACAAGGCCAAGTTTGTTATGGGAATAAGGAGAAAAAAGAAATTATTCGAGATTTTTATGGACAACTATATAAACAAGAGAATATTGATGAGGAAAAAGTCAAACAGTATTTACAGGAAGCTAATTTACCAAAGGTACCTAAAGAGACTGAAGAAATGCTAGAAAGCAATATAACAATGATGGAATTAAATGAAGCATTTAAGAGACAAAATAATGGGAAAGCACCGGGTCCAGATGGGCTTCCAGCAGAATTCTATAAAACATTTCAAGAATCATTGAGTATTCCATTGTTAGAAGTCATGAATGAAGTTATGTTAAAAAAGATAATACCTAAAACATGGTCAGAGGCTTATATTACACTTATACCGAAGGAAGAGGCTGACCCATTGCAAATCAAGAATTATAGACCTATTTCCTTATTGAATGCAGACTATAAAATTTTTGCTTCAATCTTAGCAGAAAGACTTAAAAAATATTTAAATAATTTTATTCACCCAGATCAAAATGGATTTCTGCCAAAGAGACAAATTAGAGACAATATGAGAGTAATCTTGGACACTTTGGAATACTATGAGGCTCATCCTGAAAAACAAATGGCTTTGATATTCCTAGATGCTCAAAAAGCATTTGACAACGTGAACTGGAGATTCATGTTATTATTATTGGAGCAGATGGGTTTTGCTAAAAAATTTATTCAAGCAATAGAAGCCATATATAACAAACAGACAGCAAGGGTAATGATGGAGGGGGAACTTACAGATTTTATTAATATAAGGAAAGGCACAAGACAAGGATGCCCCCTATCTCCTTTGTTATTTGTGTTGACCTTGGAAGTGTTGAATAGAAATATTAGGGATGATAAAAATATAAAAGGTATGAAAATTAAGAAGGAAGAATTTAAGCTACAAGCTTTTGCTGATGATTTAGCTTTTATTTTGGAAGATCCGCTAGAAACAGCTCCAAAGTTATTGGAAAGGATAGAGGCATATGGAGAGGTGGCTGGTTTGAAAATAAATAAAGATAAAACAAAGATCTTGACAAAGAATATGCTATCGAGACAGAGAGAAGAATTGGCAGACCTTTTGAAAATTCAAGTTACAAATAAGGTTAAGTATCTGGGGATATATTTGACAACAAGATGTAGCACATTAAAGGAGAATAATTATATTAGACTTAAACAACAGATAACTGCAGATTTGAAGAAGTGGGAAAACTTGCAATTGTCATTAATAGGGAGAATTTCAACAATTAAGATGAATATCCTACCTAGAATTTTATTTTTGTTTCAAACAATACCAATTAGACTTGGAAAAGATTATTTTGAAGATTTAAATAAAATTATGTTGAAGTTTATATGGCAAGGTAAAAAAGCGAGAATAAAGTTAAAGCTTCTGCAAGATGCTAGAATTAGAGGAGGTTTTGGCCTGCCTAATTGGGAATTGTATTATCAAGCTGCAAGTTTGATGTGGGTGAAAGAATGGATAACATTAAGGAAACATAGGTTGTTGACATTAGAAGGGCATGACTTGCTGCTGGGCTGGCATGCTTTTTTATGGTATAAGGGAACTAAAACACAGGGTTATTTTAGAAGACATTATGTACGGGAGTCTTTGTGGTTGAATTGGGAGAAGATAAAAAGACAATGTTATTTGAAAATTCCAGTTTGGTTATCGACTATTGAAGCATTTTCCTATCCTATAATTTATAAGAAGGAACAAACAGTTAGATATGGGGAACTTTTAAATGAAAAGGGTGAACTTAAATCGATCCAAAACTTAGAGGAACAAGGTATAAAGATGAATTGGTTTTCATATGCACAAATACATTCAAGGTATGATGAAGATTCTAAAAAGGAGGGATTTTATGATAAACAGACTGATTTAGATAAGATTTTGATGGGTACTGATGAGAAGGTGATTAAAAAACTATATGGTTATTTACTGGGAATTAAATTAGAGGAAGAACAAGTTAAAGAAACTGTGATTGTTTGGGGGAAGAATTTTGGATATGGGATTGATTTAGAGAAATGGCAGAAATTGTGGTTTCAAAATTATAAAATGACAATGTCAACAGCATATAAAGAAAACTTGTATAAGATGTTTTACAGGTGGCACTTTCCTCCGACAAGAATAGCAAGAATGTTCAAGAACAAATCTGAAAAATGTTGGAAATGTCATCAGATACCCGGCTCGTATTACCATATGTGGTGGACTTGTGAGGATGCTAGAAAATATTGGACTATAATTCACATGTGGTTGGAAAAAATGACAAAGAAACATATAGACTTGAAACCGGAGATGATCTTATTGGGAATTTTACCTGATATATATAGTAAAGATTTGAAATACCTGATTGTAAATGTATTAACAGCGGCTAGGATTGTATTTGCTAAAAATTGGAAAAATGAGAAAATACCATTACAGGAAGAAATTATTAAGAAAATATTGGAATGTGCTGAGATGAGCAGATTGACATTTGAAATTAGAGAGCAAGAGGATAAACAATTTTATGAAATTTGGGATCTTTTTTATAAATGGCTAGATGATAAAATACGACAATAGAATATTTAGAATGTTAGAATGTTTTGCTATTATTTTGTTATTTGACATTATATTTATAAAAGGTTTTTTAAGGATTGATATGATATGAGGATAGGATTTGTTATAGAATAAATTGGTTTAAGGTATTGTTAGCTCATAAAGAATGAATGATTAAAAATATAGTCAAAAACTTCTTTTTTTTCAGTGATATTGGGATATATGTTTGGATTGACAATATGAGTTATTATGTAACATAATTGTAATTGAGACTACAGAATGAATGCACAAAAATGATGAACCAACTGACACACTTGATGTACATATGAGAGTTGATGTTTTTATGTTTTGTTTGTTTTGTTTGTCTGTAGAAAATTAATAAAATCTTTTTCAAAAAAAAAAAAAGAACATTTTCCCCACACAGTGAACCACTTTCAATAATGAGCAGCCAAGTGAATGCTCTTTGGACCAAGAGAACTTACCTACTGAAGAAAATAATGCAGATCTATTCTCCTTCATTTGCTCTTTGACCAAGGAACAAAACATCAGAATAAACTTTTTTGGATAAACTAACTTTATAAAAGCTTTTGAATAAAAAACTTCAGTGGGAAGAAAAGACTAGATGATGGAGCCAGAGGAAACTATTAATAAGTTAAAAGGTTCAAACAAGAAACAAATATTCCATAATGAAATCTCTTTGATTTTAAAAGTTTATTTATAGCAGGATTATATTGATCATACACTACTTTTACCCTGAAATGGAAAGATACAGAGGGCTCAATTTGCCATATACTTAGCCACTATAAACTATTAAGAGCGCTGGAGGTCATGGTCATGTCTACTAATAATTTAATTTACAATATTCAAGGCCTCAATGATGGCATCTCCTTGGAGAGTGCAGTTGAGCAATAGGAAAAATGGCCTCAGGAAATAATGTGGCTAAACATACTGTCATGGATTTTTTTAGTCCCAAATGGGCCATGCCAATCCAATTCTAGATTCTCTGGAAGTAGGTCAAGTTCAAAAGAGGCTGATGCAATGGACGGATTTGATACTTTAAAGTTATAGTTCTTCCAAAACACTGGGTTAGAATGGCCTGTTATTTGGTTGATTTATTCTATGATTTTGTGCACTCCTACGAAGCAGGTTGAAAGATGTTTGTAGGGTATCGTAAACTGCAGCTCCCGTATTGAATAAGGAATTGATCTAAATTAGGGAAGGCAACCGTTGGTGGCCAAGGCCTGCATATACTGTTTATTTATTAAGTGTATATGCCACCAATATGATTCTATGAAGATATTGTTGGAAGGGGAGGCTGTAGTTGAAATAATGATGCCCTGCAGGAAAGGCATAGCTAGCTAGCACATACATAACTTTGGAATTTGCTACTGTAAGATGTGTGGCTTGGTTGGCCTCAAAGAAAATTGGACCATTTCAAGGAAGACTTAGGGATCAATAAATATTAGCCTTGATGGCAATGTGCCTGTTCTGAAGGCCACCAGTTGGGAAATTACTGGGCTTCCTTTGTGCAGTTGGTGGGCTACTGTGAGAAAAGACTGTTGGATTAGATGGGCCACGGAATCAATCCAACAAGGTGCTGCTTATTTTCTCATATTAGTATCTTATTGCAAAGATTTGAATTTGCTATAAACCATTTATGTAAAATAGAGGGAAACAGGAAGAAGGCCTAAATGTGTCTTGGTTAAAGAAGAAAAAAATGAAAATGTTACCACACTATTAATGATTAGGAAACATATAAATCTTCCTTTTATAATTTTTATTGATATCTACATACAGTAGCCAATCTGTGAATGAATCTCATGAAGAACAGAATATAGGCTTTTTTTGTTTTTTGGTTATTGTTACCAAAATTTATTATTTACAATTAATTTTTTTTTCCAGCAAATACTAATATTTTCTTTACTTTGATGAAATTTTTTAAAATACTATTTTAATTTTGAGTATTGTAATGATAAAGCATGAAGAATTGATGGATGTCCTACAGCAGCGGTTGCCAACCATTGGGCTGCACAGCCTTGTGTTTCTGCACAGCCTGGATTAATTGCTTTGGGAGGATGTTCTGGGGGTGGGATTTCTCTGTGGCTCCCCAAAATTTTCTCAAGGCCCACCAGTGGGCCGCAGCCCACTGGTTGGCAATCGCTGCTACATAAAGTTATTGTATAATTTTTTGAGACATTTGTTCTTAAATTTTAGGTTTACATAAAACACCTTTTCCCAAAATACTATTATCATTTAATGAAGCTATTACAGTTATATCAAAATCAAAACTTTATCTTCCAATTATGACTCTATCTGATCAAGGTAAATATCAAAATCCTAACAATTCTTTTAGTAAATAGATTGCAAAAGGTGATATTTTTGGTGGTCAAGAATGATCAAGTTTGGTTTTGTTAAAAACAGCCAGGGGTCAGACAATATTGACCTGGTGATCTGTTTGAGCAAATATAACGCAAGCTACGCTTTTATCACTAGAAGCTTTTAAAAAATTCCACAAATTATATAGACAATATCTTTCTGGAGTAATTTATCTAGGTTTGGATATACTAAAGAAGATATAAACTAGATTTGGGTTTTATATGCAGTTTCTACATCCAAAGATTTACCTTCAGACATATTTCCAGTTTATAAAGGCATCAGGCAAAGATTTTGATTTTTAATATTTGGAACTGCTGGTTTCTAACAATAATGGTGGTGATGATGATATAAACCATTCGTAGGTCTATTATGGTATTAGACAAAATTACAATATTCATTATCTAGGGTTTACCTCTTCTAAAAAAAACAGTTCAGTGTACTACAGGATATTGTTGTTATTAGGAAAAAATGATGTATGAGGATCAAAACAAAGTTATGACCAGAGATTTTGTGAAACTTTTCAGATCATTTGCAATGAAGTGTGAGTCTCTTAAATAACACACTACAAACCTCCAAGAAACTGTTTTGATGTGGCTGTATTTGCTTTCAAGTTATAAAAGACTGTTTAGATTTCTCCACTGATAAAAACTTTCAAAATCACTCACTGAATCTCTTGCTTTGAAGAAATCTTACTTGAATATTTTTTTACTTGTAGGAAATGGTTATGATGTTGGTTTCATGAGCATTCCAGAGTATGTATTCATGTATACCAATGATTCCTCTCACAAACTGAATCAGGTAATAGTTGCATTAGCTTTTCTCATTAGGACTGAACTTTAGACCACCTTTATCTAGTACAGCTCTCCACAATCCAACATTGTCTGGATGTACTGAGACTTCACTTCTAAGAATTATTAGCCAAAACCATAATGTCTGACAGAGAGCAGCTGGTCAATTTTGAATGCCACAAATGTCAAAATTATGACAGCTTGCTTAATTATAGGCACTTGACTCTGCAAAATTAGGTGGGCTCACTGATATGAACTGGAATATTACATTATGCCAACATCTCGGAATGAACAGCAGATAGTCACAAATGTCTTAAACAGGACTGTGAGAATTTGTATGCCTCTCTCTTAAAGGAGTTATCTCCAGCCTATTGACTACTCATTTTCTTAATGAGAATAATGGTATTATAATCTGACTCCCCCCACCTCTCATCACCTTGATGTAATGAGAGAACTATGTAGTCCCAATGATGTTGAATAATGCTGGTGAGAATGTGAATTCCAGCAGGATAACCTTTGCCTTCAAAAAGGAAGTTAAGATTAATCTACAATGAAGTTGAGAGCAGATAGGGCTTTACAACTATTAAGAGAAGCCAGTCCTTATAGGAAAAGGCACTCCAAAATCAAACCTGGAAAAGAGACAGTGACAAAACACTATAGTAATTACATCACCTTGATATATAACAATGAAATATCTTGATTGGAGGATACTTCAGTGGGAAAAAAACACAGAAATCTGCAACAAGAAGAAAGGGCATAATACCCCCTAAAAATAACAGCAGTCCATAAGTTAGAGAAAAGAACATTCTGGAATCATTTTTGCTCTTTGAATTGAGTAAACATAAAAAACAAATTACATTTCTAATGATAATTATTTGTTTATTGCTAGCATCTGATTTAATCAAGCATCACTAGATAGTCAACCCTGAAATCAAGTCAACCACATAAAAGAAATGGAGAATGGAGAATTGCAATCCAGAGTACAGTTTGTGAAACATTAGAAAATTGAATCGAATAAGTTTGCCAAACAAATACATCCAGAACATTTCAAATTTCAAAGAGGAAAAGATCCAAGTGGCTTTCAGAACAAGTTATAGGACGGTCAGGGAAAGATGGAAGATTATAAGAAGATAAGTGGACCCTGCCAGAGCATAGGAGTAACATTAGGAAAAAGAAGGGAAAGATGGAAGATAGAAAGCTTTGCACCATAAGTATACATGGTGACAGAATACAATGCTGTCAATGGCAAAGAAGGATTGGTATCTCAAAGATGTTAAAAAAAGAGGAATAAGAAAACTCCAATGGTTTAAAGATCAGAAAAATCACAAGAAAATTTACAAACACTGTAAAATAATCATACTCAAGAAGAATTAGGAAAAGGATAAGGTATGGACAAGTGAGATTAGAAGAAAATGGAAAAGCTAGCTAAATTCTTTAGAAATGGGGATTGTTTGTGTAAAAAACAGATTTGCACTGATAAACTATTACTCAAAAATTGATTCTTCTACAGCATGAGCTGCAAGAAGCAACAGACAAGCAATTAATTAGGAAAGTGCCAGGCACAGATAAAATGTTTTAAACCTGCAGCAGAGGAGACAGTTAAAATTCTGAGAAATATTAAGCAATATGGCCTGGGGATTTCAAAATATTTTGCCTGCATTGACCGCAATAGATGCAAGAAAATGTAGAAATTATTGAACTGTTACACTAATTTCTAATCCAACAAAATTAATGATTAATTTGTCATACATAATCCATCATCATAAGGGAAGTGCCAATTAATGGCAAGATTCTAGAAAAGACAGATACATAGGTTTAGATATTTAACATAAGATGGATAACAAAGAGGCGAGAGAATACATGAAGGTGCTTTGTTTGCGTTTCACTGACCATACAAAGCCTCTGATATCTGCAGGAAGTTTTATGTTTTTCAGTAGAACAGACAGTTTTCTGGATATATTAAACCTAGGGAGGAAAGCAATAAACTGATCGCAAGATCGCAAACATTTCATTTTCAATAAATATCAGAATGGTTTTTTTAATCATATGGTTGTAAAAGCTGGACATTGACCAAGAGCCAGAGAATAATGTCTTTGAATTGTGGATTTGGAGATAATTATTACAAACAATATGGAATGCAAAAAGAATGACAAAGCTCTTGGCTGTTATCAAGACTGACTGCTCCCTTAAGGCAATGATCAGCAAGCAGAAACTGTCACACTTAATGTAATACAAACAAATTAATTTGGAAAAAATGATGACCCTTTATTGTTCTAGGTCACTTCATGTGGATGGGTGGCTTTATATATTTGATAAAAATATTTAATAAGGTATGCTTATTTACTTATAAGCTTTACAGAGTGGTCCAGTTAAGTGACTCTGAGCACCCTTCACATCCATAGTCAAAAATTAAAACCAGGATCAGGTACCATAATGGCTGACAAAAATACAAGGATTACTTGTATTTTTGTCCATTAATTCTGCCATTGTAGCCAGCATTTTATAATGTACATTTAATTTTATTCTGGCTGTTTTTCTGATTGACATGGAGTGAGACAGGATTATTATTAACTATTGTCATTTTTCATTGTTGCATTTTTGCAAACCTTGAAGGTCTCTAAATCAAGCTGATGCCTCCCAGTTTTTTTTTTTAATTTAGCCTTGTTCAGTAGCCTATTTTGGAATTCATAAAAATCTGTTGGCTACTGAGACAATTAACAATATGCCATCTCCATTATTCATATTTCCGGAAATTACTTATAAGATATTGCTTTAGGAGCCAAGTTCAAACAAGGCATAAATCCTTTTATGATACTGGATTAAAAAAAACAAAAACTTGTGTTCCAGGCCATATATTTTCAATTCTTTATTACAAAAGTAACTAGATTAACTTTAGAGTTTCAAGTTATGTGGTTTGAGGGTGGGGCCACAGACTGCATCATTTCTAACAGAAGAAAGTTCAGATGAGCTGCAGCATTTTTTTTACAAATGTATTTTGTATTGCTGTTCATGGATTGTTATCTGCAAATGGAGACCTGAACAGACATGTGACTGTCTTTTGATCTCACTTGACAGAAGCAAAATCTCTCTATTCAATGCCTCATTAACTAACTAGATGACTCACCGGAGCATAAAATGAATAGATTATTTCATCACCAGATAATTTAAAGTTGGGATCTGCCCAGCCCAAGATCTAGGGCTATAACAAGCCAAAGAAATGCAAGTTCTATCTATAATCACACAGCAATAAGTTAAGTATACTTTGTAATAGCAGGATGTAACAAAGAGCTAAAATTCTGCTCTAAATACATGTTTAACAATAATCATGCCGTGTGAGAGATCACAACTTCTAGTATATTTCTTTAATTACCTGTAATCTATAATTACAATTGTAGATGAAAACCATAAAGTACACAAGTTGACCTCCTTGGAAGTATGTATCTTAAAAAGGAGGAGAAAATATGGACTGCAAGCTGTTAATAATTACCTTTCCTCATCCTGCCTCCCTGGCAGAGCTAGTCAGTGTTCAGTCGTAAGTGATAATTAGGGGTGTAATCCAGTCATAAATTCCTAATTGTTCTGAAGCAAATCTCAAGTGTACCTTAACTAGGTAAGTAACCCATTTCAGGGGTATATTTTGGAAATTTCTATCTTTCTAACAATGTCTTTTCAGGATAGCCCCAGAATTCCTCTCTATATACACCTTCAAGATGCCGTCATCCTATCATGTTTTTCACAAACGTAATATTTGCATGGTTATATTTATGTGTATTGTCTTCTCTTGCTATTGGTGTTCTTTGGGTCACAGTTTTGATTACAATTATCACAAAGATCACAGCAACTTATCTTTGACAGGCTATTTCCAAAGTATGAAAGACCTGAATGAAATATAGTAGAGAATAAACGAAGTTTGGTCAGGGTTTCCTGAAAAGCAATCCAAAAAGAATCGAACATTCTCAATCCTGAATAATAAAAGCACTATTTAATTAACAGGTAATCGTCAACTTATAAGCACAATTACAACAAGTATTTTCCTTGTTAAGTAAAATGGTTGTGAGTCGCACCCAATTTTATAATTGCAATTTTGCCATGGCTGTTAAATGAATTACTGCAGTTGTTAATTATGTAATCATTAAGCAAATCCATCTTCTCCGTTGACTTTGGTTGTTCAAAGCCAACTGAGCAGGTCACAAATGATGATCCCAAGATATTGCAACAATCATCCATAATACTGTTTGACAAGCATCCACATTTTGATCACATGGCTGTGAGAATGCTGCAATGGTCATAAATGTGAGTCTGAGTTGTAAGTAACTTTTTTTTCAGTACTGCTGTAATGTTAAAAGGTCACTAAATGAATGGATGTAAGTCAAAAAACTATCTGTACTAAAAAAATAATTATAGAGACATATTTAAAATGCAACAATTGTTGCAGAACCAACAGGTAAATATCTTGTTCCATCCTGAAGATGATTCTTTCTGTTTCTTCATCTTTTCTGCTCTAGTGTTCAGTCTTAAATCTTGCTGCATCAGCATCAGATCCAATCTACCTGAATTTATATCCAATAGTTTTGAGTAACAGGCATATTATAAGGTTGCCATAAGGACATTTGAACCTAAGGGATAGGTTTTTCATGGTTACTCTAAGTTAAAGGAACTGAAAAGCACAATGTTAAACATTAAATCAGAAAAAAATAAAAGATTTTATTCTGGAAAAATGTGCACCAAGCCAGAATGGGATTTGATTGATAATTATGCATTAACAATCTTTCTTACAACATTATCCCACAATTATATATTTTATTTATACATCACATTCACAGATCATCATACATACTACAGTTCAAATGAGAGATTTCTTATCATTTGCTTTGCCAAGTCCATCTTGAAATTCTAAGGTATGTTGCTCTGTCCGATTCTCAGTAAAAGTAAAATATCTAAAAGAGAACAAAAAAGAAGCGAAGTGAGATGACTGTCATTTAATGGTAGATGCTTAACATTCTCAGCAAATTTGTCACAGCAACAGGTTTGACACAGGTTTTGGGAGTTGCCTCTTTATGTTTCAACAATCAGAAGATCTGGATTTTATCTCCAGGTTAAAATGTAAGCTACTGAAAAAGCAATCAGTTGACCAACAACTGCAGTGCTGAAGGACACACCAGCAGTAAGCAGGTAAGTGAAGTGAAGCAGGAAAAAGGTCACAAAAACCTCTCCCAAAGTGGGGAAAGGGTGGGGTTCCTTTCTTTCTTTTTCCTTCTTTCTTTTCCTTTTCTTTCTTCTTTCTCTTTCTTTCCTCCCTCCTTCCCCTCCTAGCTTTCTTATACTTTTTCCACTATCTTTTTTTTTCTTTTTCTATCTGAAACTTTTAATAAAACTATTTTTTATGAAACTATTTCCCAGGGTTCTCCTCTTGCAGTCCCAAGATTGTTTCTGCCAAATGGTGGACTTATATTTACCCATGAACAAAAATGGAGAGCAGCAAGATCCGTGAGATCTGCTACCCTTCCACTGACACAATCCCTGGGGGCCATTTTGAGACTGGGATTCCAGAACCTTGAATTTGCCAGTAGCAGAAGCTGGCAGGAAGATGCTGAGCCCAACAGCAGATTCTCTGCCTTCATTTTGGAAACTTCCACTGTCAGACAAACGCATCATGGGGCCTTTGGGACAGGGTTCAAGAGGCCACTTGTGGTGTTTTCCAAAGAGCTGTAGTTCTCTTTCCATAAGGTAAGAAAAATGACCTTTTCAAAGATGCAGAAGTTTCCAATAGACTATTTCACATTCACCTGAGACCAAACCCTCATCAGGTTTAATCTAATGTATTTCTAAGTAAGCATGTGCAGAAAAACAAAGGAAAATAATATACTTTAAATACATCTTAATAAAGTTCCCAAACAAGTAGTAATATGGAAAATAAATATAATCTGGGCTGATATTTATTCTTGGAATTAGCAGACAATGTTGCTGATAATTGATTAAATGCAATACTAATCATACTGTATAAACACGTCACATTAGTAATTAGCAATATAGTTTTTTTTAATTTGCAGACAAAAATCTGCAGATTCCAAGTATTTTAAAAACCTGAATTACATTTATTCTTCAGTTTCTACAAAGTATACTACAAAAGAAGAAAAGCCTATGACACCTACGATCAAATGAAGTGGTATGACTAAGTGATAACACTATTTGCAAAGTGTATGGCCCTCTTTTATTGAGATAACAATATGTTATCTCTTAGTAGTTTAAGAGCCACCTTATATAGACATATCTCAGCAACTTTGGACATTTGGAAATAGAGAGCAAACAAGAAGAAATTGTCATTTTACTTCCTCTATTCTGTGCCATTCTCGAACATACCAGAAATAAACCAGCTCAACACATTATGCAGAGACCTGCATAAAGTGCACAGAAGCATTCAAAATTTCATCAAATGGAAACTGGAAGAAGATTGAAATGTTAAAATAAACTGCAGAAGATATAAATTGCATGTCCTTCCTATTATCTATTTGAGTAGCTGAAGATTGGAACTACCTTTAGAAAGCTTTTGTTAATATCGAAACCCACATGTGGCTTCATGTCATTCAAGAGCGGTATTATATATCTTAAATTCTCAGTCAGCACAGAATGTCTCTTGGCCTTCTCCTGACATCCCTTCAGGAATTTTAAGTCTGTCATATCCTTTCTCATTCTCCTCAAGGCTAAACACACTCAGTTTCCATAATTTCTCTTTTATGGGCTTACATTTCTAGTCTCGTAATCATCCTCAGAGTTCATTTAGTTTAATACTGTCCATGCTACACATCAGTTGCTATCCTGGATTTCGTATCTTGATATCAAGGTCTAAATCTGACATTTTCTGCATGGTAAGCTAATGAGCAATCACTCAATCTCATTTCTAGTCCTGCATAATTCCAGGATCATGAAGGGCTGTGATAAGGCCACCGGTTACATTCACACATATAAACAAATTGAGTACATTGAGGAAATTCTCATGTTTCAATCATTATCATGAAATTCTCATGTTTCAATCATTATCATCACAATGATACTACTTCAGCAAAGAAAATTCTGTCTCTATGATGAGAAATTAAATGAGGGGTGGGACCGGTTATAACTACCGGTTCGGTGATTTATGATTTGCGCAAGTCTATCATATTATGTTGAATCATCTCATTCATAAAATGTGATTACACCCAATCTTTTTGCAGTCATCATTAAGTGAACATCATAATTGCTAGGCTATCACAGAGGTTGTTAAACAAATGTTGCAGTTGTTAAGTGAACCATTTCACACAATGTGTATTTTTGCCAGAAACCAGAAGAAAACCCCAGAAAATGACAAAACCTGTCAAAAATTGTGGATGCTGTAAATGACTCTAAATGTAAGCTGGCTGCCAAAATGCTACCATGAGATTGGGGGTGTGGTAGTCGTGGTGGACAATTTGACCATCATAACTTTGAAATCAGGTCATAGTTCTGGGGAGCTAAGTCATAACTTTGATTGCTAAGTAGATTTGTTAAGTGAGAAGTATCTGTAATTAAAGTAAGTACAGTATCAAGAAATTGATATTTGGATTTGAAACTTTCTCAGTGTTTTTGTTAATGTGAACATTGAGAAAAGAGACATTATTTAATTTTTCCTGGGGGCCTCATTCATTCCATCTTCTTCTCTTCCCACCCAATTTTAAATACACAGAAATAAGCACCAGTAACAAAGGCCTTATTAAATTGTAAATACTTTTATCTTTGAGGAATGAAAACTTATAAAAAGTGGGATAGTATGAAAGAAAGGAAGAAAAAGACTCCCTGTAGATTTTACTCTGCTAGTTGTTGCCAACTATAGGGGCAGCACTCGTCTACATTTTAAGTCTGTTGAGCCACCACTCCCTGAAGGCATTTCCACAGTTCTGCATGTCATGGAGCACTGGTACTTAAGTGGTACCTATTTATCTACTTGCACTTGATGCTTTTGAACTGCTAAGTGAAAATGGGCATTGGTACCTACCTGACATGCCCTTTCTCATCGAGCTGCGTAGAACATCCAGAGTGGGAGGTGCTCCAGTCTTCACTCTTGTAGGCTGAGCTATAATTGAGGAATGCTCTGCCTCCTCCACGTGACTCCACCGTAGCGTTCCCAGTTTTACAAAGACGAGAAGACAACAACAACAATCATCTCATCTTAACTATTATACCTTTGACAACCGTAAACTGATTAAGTCCTTGGCCGAAACAGGATTCCACCACCAGACGGAACAATTAGGGTGGGGCTGGATGCTCTACACAGCTCGACGAGAAAGGGTGTGTCAGGTGGGTACCAACGCCCATTCTCCATAGAGCTACTGCGAGCATCCAGAGTGGGACATACCAAAGCATGGCCTGTCCTACGGGAGGGACTCCGTCTGGTTCGAAATCTCCTCTAGTTCTCTCACCACTTGCTGAAGAACTCGTCTGCCGAAGGACGCTTCTGCTGAAGCATAAACATCAATCTTATAGTGGCATATAAAAGGAGATGGAGACGCCCAAGTTGCCGCTCGACAGATATCATGGATTGATGCCTGGGTCGCCCAGGCTGCTGAGGTAGCTGCACTCCTTGTAGAGTGAGCGGTTTTCCCTTTAGGAACAGGAAGGGCCTGGGATAAGTAGGCCTTGGCTATGGTAGCTCTGATCCAACGCCCAACTGTGGACGGAGATACTTTACAGCCCATCGTCTTTGGTTGGAAAGACAAGAACAATGACTGTGATTTCCTGATCGCCTGAGTGCGATGAATGTAAATACGAAGTGCCCTTTGGACATCGAGAATGCCACTGCCTTTCCCTTTCTCGAGAAGGCCTGGGACAAAAATTTGGAAGAACCAATTCTTGGGACCTGTGAAAGGCTGAGTTGATCTTAGGCAAAAAAGCCAGGTCTGGCCTCAGAACCACATGGTCAGCATGGAAGACACATAGATCCTTTTTAACGGACAGAGCTGCTATCTCAGATATCCATCTGGCAGATGTGATTGCTACCAGAAACACCACTTTAAATGTGAGAAACTGAAGTGACGCCTCCCTGAGGGACTCAAAGGGAGGTCTAGCCAATGCCATAAGGACCTTATTAAGATCCCAAGTCGGGTATCTATGAACCACTGGCGGGTGTAAATTAGTGGCACCCCTGAGAATGGGCGTTGGTCCTTACCCGACACGCCATTTCTCTGGAGCCGGGAGGATCATCCAGAGAGTGGGAGGTGCTTCAGTCTGCGTTGTTGAAGGCTGAGCTTAATTACTGAGGAATGCTCCTCCCTCCGTCATGTGGCTCCCTTGCATTCCCCAGTTTACGCGAAGACGAGAGTAAAGAGAAGATCGTGCTCTCATCTTACTATGCTAAGCGGTTCCTTGGCCGAAACAAGACCCCACCAGACGGTGAACTTAAAAGGGTGGGGCTGGATGATCCTCCCGGCTCCAGAGAAATGTCGTGTCAGGTAAGGACCAATGCCCATTCTCCTGAGAGCCGGTCGGATCATCCAGAGAGTGGGACATACCAAAGCTTGGCTGTCCTACGGGAGGGACTCCGTCTGGTTCTGAAATCCCTGCGGTTCCTTGAGGACTCGCTGGAGAACTCATCTCCCAAACGAAGTCTCCGCCGAGGCAAATGTGTTGGTCTTATAATGCCTAATGAAGGGAGATGGGGAGGCCCAGGTGGCCGCCCGACAAATATCATCAATTGGAGCCTGGGTGGCCCAAGCTGCTGAGGTGGCTGCACTCCTGGTGGAGTGTGCCGTTATGCTGCTGGGCACCGGCAGAGCCTGGGACAAGTAAGCTTTGGAAACAGTAGCTCTAATCCAGCGGCCGATGGTTGACGGGGACACTTTGTGTCTTAAGGATTTAGGTTGAAAGGAAAGGAATAAGGATTCGGACTTCCTAAAGGGCTGGGTACGTTTAATGTAAATGCGGAGGGCCTGTCTTACATCCAGGGTGTGCCAAAGCTTCTCCCTTTCCCGCAAGGGATTTGGGTAGAAGTTCGGAAGTGTGAGTTCCTGTGCCCTGTGGAAGGCTGAATTGACCTTAGGCAAGAAGGTAGGGTCCGGCCGTAGAACCACCCGGTCGGCATGGAAGATGCAAAGGTCTTTCCTCATTGACAAGGCGGCTATCTCCGATATTCGGCGAGCCGAAGTAATGGCCACCAGGAATACGACTTTGAAAGTTAGGAACTGGAGTGAGGATTCCCTGAGAGGCTCAAAGGGATGCTTAGTAAGGGACGTCAGGACCTTGTTGAGGTCCCAGGTAGGGTATCTATGAACAGTTGGGGGACACAAGTTAGTTGCTCCCCTAAGGAACGCCCTAATGCGAGGGTGGAGGGAGAGGATACCCAGATTGTCGCAAATAATCACAGTTGAAAAGGCTGCTACCTGACGCCTCAGGGTGTTCGGAGAAAGACCTTTCCTCAGACCCTCTTGGAGGAATTCCAAAACTTGAGCAATGGAGGGTGAAAGAGGGTTGATGTGGAAATTATGGCACCACTTGCAGAAGCTATTCCAAGTGGCATTGTATATTCGGGTTGTTGAGGGCCGCCTTGCGGCTAAAATGGTATCAATTACCTGTTCAGAGAACTGCTCCTTCCTTAGACGTTCCCGCTCAACCTCCAAATGGCTAACTGGACCACTGAGGATCCGGGTGTTGGAGGGGCCCCTGGGAAAGGGATATCCTGTGCGGGGGAATTTTCCAAGGTGGGGCCACCGACAGATAGCGGAGGTCCGCAAACCATGGGTGCCTGGGCCAGTAGGGTGCCACTAAAATCAGCTCTGCTTTCTCGGAGATGAGCTTCTGGATGACCCTGGGGATCAGGGCCAACGGAGGGAATGCATATAGAAGCCCTGTGGGCCAGGGGCAGCGGAGGGCATTGTGATTCTCGGCCCCGTGGGAAGGATACCTCGAGAAAAACCTGGGGAGTTGGGTGTTGAGCGGGGATGCGAAGAGGTCTACAGACGGGAGGCTGAATATCATGGTCGCTTCCCTGAACAGTGACGGGTGAATGCGCCACTCGGACTGGTCCACCGTGGTCCTGCTCAGCCAATCTGCTTGGGTGTTTGAGACCCCTGAGATGTACTCGGCTTTGAGAGAGAGGAGATTGCGCTCCGCCCAACGGCAGAGGCGCTCGGCCTCTCTCATCAAACTTATGGACTGGGTGCCCCCTTGTCGGATGACGTGAGCCTTGGCGGTGACGTTGTCCGTGAGTATCAGGACATGCTGTCCGCGTACGTGGGGAAGGAAGTTGCGCAGGGCCAGGTGGATGGCACGAAGTTCTAACCAGTTTATATTGTGTGTGCGTTCTACCTGAGACCATTTGCCCTGTGTCGAGAGCGAGTGGATGTGAGCGCCCCATCCGGACAGGGTGGTGTCTGTGGTGAGGATGAGGCATTGGGGTTCCTTGAAGCAGTGTCCCCTGTTGATGGAGGGACTGGTCCACCAGAGGAGAGGCGTGAGGACCCTTGAAGGCACCTTGACTGCGGCCTTTGAATTGCTTCTGCCGGTCCTTTGGAATGGGAGCAGGAACCATTGTAGGGATCTAGTGTGTAAACGGGCCCAGGGAACAATGGAAATCCATGAGACCATTTTACCGAGTAATTTAGACCATTCTAAAAGTGTTACCTTTCTTGATCGCCTGATATATTTGACAGTCTCCTGAATGCTACGGAATCTCTCAGAGGAAAGGAAGACCTTTCCATGAACCGAGTCAATGATGGACCCCAAGTGGGTGATCCGTGCAGATGGTAACAGATGGCTCTTTTGCCAGTTTACTAGGAACCCA
Organism: Hydrophis major; assembly: GCA_033807585.1. Classification (NCBI taxonomy): domain Eukaryota; kingdom Metazoa; phylum Chordata; class Lepidosauria; order Squamata; family Elapidae; genus Hydrophis; species Hydrophis major. The sequence goes on from CM066331.1 coordinate 30,907,369, forward strand.
TGATCTTGGAGGGCAGAAAGAGTAGCTCTGATACCCTTTTCTGCTTGGGGTCTGGAGTGAGACAGGATGAGGATGTCATCCAGGTAACAGTAGAGACAAACTGGGAGGTCCCTGAGGTGAGCCGCTAGGGCCGCAAGGACCTTAGTGAAGGTTCTCGGGGCAGAGGCCAATCCAAAGGGAAGTGCCACATATTGGAAGTGGTGATGATTGTAGCAGAACCTGAGGAATTTGGAATGGGAGGGCCGGATTGGGATGTGAAGGTACGCCTCTGAAAGGTCTATGGAGGATAGCCAGTCCCCCTGCCTGATGCCTGGTAGAATGGATTGTAGGATGTGCATCTTAAACCTGCGGTGGATCAGGTAACGGTTAAGGCGTTTCAGGTCTAGAATAGCCCTCCATCCCCCTGAAGATTTGGGGACCACGAAGAGGTGAGAGTAAAACCCCTGCCTCTGCTGAGATGGTGGTAGAGGTTGTATGGCCTGTATGGAGAGGAGATGGTGGATAGCTGAATCCATTAGGTTGCGTTTGGTGAGATCCTTGGGGGGGGGGATGCCATAAAAAATTCAGGGGGGGCGCGCTGAAATTCAAGCGCGAGGCCCAGTCTGATGGTCTCCCTGACACAGGCATCGGAGGTGGAAGAGTCCCACCGGTCGGCGAAATGCTTGAGGCACCCACCGATGGGGAGGAGTGGATGGGGTCTATCTGTTGCGCCAGAAGGGCTTCCCTCCTGAACCCCTGAAGGGGTGCCTGTAGCTGCCGCCCCTCCTGCTCCTGTCACCCGGATCAGCTCGATCCTGGGGCTGGAAAGGCCGGAAGGAGGGGGGTCTCGGGTACCTGGCGGGAAAGGAAACTGGTAGAAAGGTCGTGAGGAACCTCTCCAAAAGGGCTGTGCTCTTGAGTCTGACCTACGGAAAAGGAGGGGAAGAAATTTTTTCTTGCTTCTGGTTTTTGATAGAAATGGCTCCAGGACGGTGCCAAATAATTTGTCCCCTTTTATGGGGGCGGTGGCCAGCTTAACCTTGTTTTTTACGTCCGCCTGCCAGTGCTTGAGCCAGAGCAGGCAGCGAGCTGTAACATGAGAGGATATTGCTCGGGCAGAGAACTTAACCGCGTGGTATGTGGCATCGGCCGAGAATTCTGCCGCAGCCGTCAATTTTGCTATGTCCTGGTGTGCCCTTGTGTTAGGGGGGGGGACATGCTGCCTCAGTTGACGGAGCCACCGGATCAAAGACCTGGTGAAGAAGGAAGCGGCAGTGGCTGATCTAATGGCCCAGGTGTCCGCTTGGTGAGCCCTACGTAAAGCAAGCTCGGACCTCTTGTCCTCGGGCTTCAGGACCTCCAGGGGATCACTGGGGGAGGACGAGGATGCCAAACCAACGATGGGCTCATCTACCTCGGGAGTGTTGAGCAGGTTGCAGAAGCTCGACTCAAGGTTAAAGAACCTCCTGTCCTGGCTGGATGGGGCAGGTGGGGCCCTTGTGGAGTCTAACTGGTTTGAGACTAAGTCATGAAAAATGGTGGGGCCGGGATCACCTCCGCCTCCACCACAGGCTGCCTAAAGATGGCGTCCTCCTGTCCCTCTGCTGGGGAAGGGAGAGCCGAGGAGGACTGTACAGACAGGCCAGAAATGTTCCTGGCCTTAAATAGGAGTGATTTGAACATGTGTGGCTTGAACAGGTCCACAAAGGTGGGTTGATCCGGGGTGAGGCCCTCGTCCTCGGACATGTCCCCCTCCATAGGGTCTATCTCCGATAAGGGCTCTCCCTGGTGTGTAGACCCCCATTCCAATTCCTCCTCCTCCCCAAACCGATCTAGGTCCTCCATGGCCTCCTCCAGATCCCTTTCTGGGAGAGGACTGCCCTCCTGTAAAGGTACCTGACCAAAAGTTGGGTCCGATCTAGGCGAGGACCTGACTGATGGCGAGTCATGTTCGGGCACCATCGAGGGAGGACCAGACCTGGACATCTGTTGCAGGCCCTCTGCAATCCCCTGGTGAATAGCCCGTTCCATCCATGCCTGCATGTGCGCAGGGATCTCAACTGTGGCGACCTCCTCATGGCGCAGACTAGCGGCCGTGGGCGTAAATGCTGCTTCCGGTGTCCGCCTGGTCGTTGGTCCGGGAACCTGGTGTCCCTGGGATGGACTGCGCCTGGAGAGGGAAGAGCAATCTGGAGGGGGGGGTGTCTGGAGGTAGAGGGAGCAGAGGGTGGGGGGGCTGGAAATACTGGTTGTGTCTCTCTAGATCGTCTGTCAAATTCTTTCTCCAGTGCCCTATGACGTCTTAGAGCGTCCCTCTGAGAAGCTTTGGAAGTTTCTTTAGGGGCTTCCTTAGCCTGTTTGCACAGGTGGTAGGATTTAGATTTGGCCTTCAAAGAAGGGCCTTTAGCGGAATTGTCATCTGCCATTGTAGAGGAAAGAACTGTAATACAAATGTAAGGGCGGTTGGCTCGCCAAGGGTTCGACCTACAACAAAGGCCGGGTGTCCTTTCACTGGCCCGCACCCCCTTTTGGAATTTTAAATGTATATAAACTAATATAATTATTAATACCTTTATGCTTAAGCATACAATCAAGATATATAAGCCAACCAGTGTTGGCAACGTGAAATAGCCAAATATTGATAAGATGAATATATATATATATATGCAAATACGTACATATATCTATATCTATATCTGTGTGTGTGTGTGTGTATCTAAATATATTTAGATATCTATGTAATGATAAATATTACTATTAGTCTTATTATTATTTATAATATTTAATCCAAGGTCTGGTTGGAGCTCCCAGGAAGGAGTGACCCCAGGAATTGCTGTTAAGATTGCCAATGTGCCAAATAAAACGCCTGAGGCTGGAGTGAGGCCTCGGGCAGCTGGAGCTCCCAGGCAACAACCGGGAGGGATAGGCTGCTATTTCCTGCCCTGAGCGTGCTGCGGAAAGCCAACAAGTTTGCCAATTTCCCTAAATCTCTGATAGCTCTCACAGGCTGGAAGGCCTATAATTAGAGCTAGTCCCTTCGCAGCTCAATGAGGCCTCTAAAAGTGGCGCCTGACATGCGGTGGCGCCCAAAATGGCAGCCGCCCACGCTCCCTTACTCACGGGCTGCTCAGGGCCAAATTCAGCCTCTCCGGCACGTCTAGTGACCGAGAGAGGCAGCCAGGTGATTTTCACCCCTTCCTGGGGCGATCGGCGTTTACGGTGAGGGGGAACACCAGCTGCGCTATTACAGCGCGATCAAATAAAGCCGCTACGAGTGCGGCGTAGAAAAGCGGCAGGAAGAGGATTGAATTGGGGGGGGGATTGGCACCGGAGCGCAGAAGCCGCCCGCTGTGCAGCCCCTCCGGGGGCGAAGAAACGCGCTCCCCTGTTAAATCACTAACCCAATGCGCTTAGAGGCTAAGGAGAACCGGGGCAATGATAATCAAACCTGATGAATAAAGAGCTCTTGAATCGGCCAAGGAGTGGTGAAGTACACAGCCTACTCTCACGAAGGCTGAGCGTAAACTGGGGAATGCAAGGGAGCCACGTGACGGAGGGAGGAGCATTCCTCAGTAATTAAGCTCAGCCTTCAACAACACAGACTGAAGCACCTCCCACTCTCTGGATGATCCAACCGGCTCTCAGGAGAAATGAACGAATGCGAGGGTGATGTGAAAGCGAGCCAGAAGAGATGCCGGTGACCACAGTTGCTAATGCTGCCACTTGCCTTTTTAAGGTGTTGGGGGAAAGGCCCCTGTCCAGCCCGTCTTGAAGGAAAGCCAAAATTTGTGCAATGGATGGAGAGAGCTTGTGCCACCATTTACAAAAAAGGTTCCAGGTCGCGTTGTATATGCGAGTGGTCAAAGGCCGTCTCGCTGCCAGAATGGTGTTGATGACCTGTGCAGACAGGCCTTTATTTCTTAGACGTTCCCGCTCAACCTCCAAATGGCTAACTGAAGCCACTGCGGATCTGGGTGCTGAAGAGGTCCCTGGGACAGTGAGACCTTGTCTGACGGAATCCTCCTAGGAGGGGCCACTGACAGGTTGCACAGGTCCGCAAACCATGGTCTCCTGGGCCAATATGGAGCCACCAGGAGGACTTCCGCCCTCTCGAGGATCATCTTCCGGATCACCTTGGGGATCAATGGAAGGGGAGGGAATGCATATAGGAGCCCTAGGGGCCAGGGGCAACATAGGGTGTCGTGGTTCTCTGCCTCCTTGGTGGGGTATCAAGAGAAGAATCACAGTGTTTGGGCGCTGAGCGGGGGCGCAAAGAGGTCCAGCAGTGGAAGACCGAATATCACTGAGGCCTCCCTGAATAGGGAGGGATGCAGACGCCATTCCGACTGGTCCAAGGTGGCCCTGCTCAACCAGTCTGCCTGGACGTTTGAGGCCCCCGAAATGTGTTCTGCCGTGATAGATAAGAGATTGGCCTCCACCCAACGACAGAGCCCCTCGGCCTCCCTCATGAGTCGGATGGAATGAGTGCCCCCTTGACGGTTGATGTGGGCCTTGGTCGTAGTATTGTCTGTCAGAACCAGAACGTGCCGCCCTCGTACCTGGAGTAGGAAGGAGCGTAATGCCAGGTACACTGCATGGAGCTCCAGCCAATTGATACTGCAGCGATGTTCGGTTGCTGATCAAAGTCCTTGCGCTGAAAGTGACTGAGTGTGGCCCCCCCCCACCCGGAGAGGCTGGTGTCTGATGTGAGAGTGACCCTCTGGGGCTCCTTGAAAAGATGTCCCTTGTTGGCGGTGGGCCTGGTCCACCAGAGAAGGGAGGCGAGGACCTTTGGAGGAACCTTCACCATGGCGTTTGAATTGCTCCTGCTGGAGCGTTGATAAGGAAGCAGGAACCATTGCAGAGATCTGGAATGTAAACGAGCCCAGGGAACAATGGATATGCATGATATCAATTTGCCAAGTAACTTGGATAAATCCAGTAAAGAAGCTTTCCTTGCCCGCCTAATGACCTTGATCAATTTTTGGATGCTGCCAAACCTTTCGGAGGAAAGACAGACCTTTTCCTCAACTGAGTCAATTACTGCTCCTAAATGAGCTATTCAGGTGGAGGGGGTAAGCTGGCTCTTTTCCCAGTTGACAAGGAGACCATGGGCCTGCAGCACCGAGAGTGTAGTCCTTGTGTCCTTCTCGGATTGGCGCTGGGTGGGAGAGAGGATGAGGATATCATCCAGATAGCAATGTATACGCATGGGGAAATGCCTGAGGTGTGCCGCCAGAGCTGCCAGTACCTTAGTAAAGGTCCTCGGAGCTGAGGCTAGGCCAAATGGAAGGGCCACGTACTGAAAATGCTGGCCATTGTAGCAAAACCTCAGATATTTAAAAAAGGAAGGATGAATGGGAATGTGAAGGAAAGCCTCTGAAAGGTCAATGGAGGTGAGCCAGTCCCCTTTCCTGGTGCCCTGCAAGATTGACTGAAGTGTATGCATTTTGAATTTACGGTAGACAAGGAAACGGTTGAGTCTCTTTAGGTCCAGAATGGGCCTCCAACCTCCGGAGTGTTTAGGGACTAGAAAAAGGAGGGAGTAGAAACCTTGTCCTCGCTGAGGGGATGGCACTGGCTGTATAGCTCTGATGTCAGAGAGGTGTTTGATAGCGGCTTCTATGAGTTTACGTTTGGAGGGGTCTCTGGATAAAAGAGAAACCATGAAATGATCTGGGGGGGGGAAACAAAACTGAAGAGAAAGAGCCAAAGTTACTGTGTCTCTGACCCAGGCATCAGAAGTGGATGATGCCCATTGGTCGGCAAAATATTTTAGCCGACCACCAACGGGGTAAGCGACTGTAGATCTATCTGGGGCGTCGAGAAGCCTTGCTCCCTGCTCCCCAGAAGGGTCTCTTGTAGCTGGCCCCCCTCCTATTCCTGTCCCCCGAATCGCCCCGGTCCTGATAGACCGGGCGAAATGGGGAAGACCTCTGAAATCTTGGGATAAAGGGTGTCTGGAAGGAGGTCCGAAAGGATCCCCTACGAAAGGACTGGGGGGATCTGGACTCTTGCCTACGAAAAAGAGATGGGAGGAACTTCTTTTTATTTCGACTCTCCATCAACAATGGTTCCAGGGCTGGGCCAAATAATTTTCCCCCCGATATGGGGGCGGAGGCCAACTTAGTTTTGTTTTTAATGTCGGCCTGCCAATGTTTAAGCCACAGCAAGCGGCGGGCTGTCACATGTGAGGAGATAGCCCGAGAGGAAAATTTTACCGAATGAAAAGTGGCGTCAACCGCAAACTCCACTGCTGCCGTTAACTTGGCAATGTCCTGATGGGCCCTGGTGTTAGATGGGGGGACATGCTGCTTCAACTGTCGAAGCCATCTGATGGATGATCGGGTGAAAAATGATGCCGCCGTGGCCGAGCGAATTGCCCAGGCATCAGCTTGGTGCGCTCGTCGCAACACCATCTCGGCCTGCTTGTCCTCTGGCTTCAGCGCTTCCAGAGCATCAGTGGGTTTAGAGGAAGATGCAAGGTGAACAATAGGGTCATCCACCTCAGATGTATCAAGTATGGCCGCGAATTCTGGGTCGAGGTTAAAAAACCTCTTGTCTTGACTGGAAGGAGTGGGGTGGGGGGTCTTGATGCGGCCAACTGTCTTGTCACTAAGTCTGAGAAGATTGGTGGTATAGGAATGACCTCAGCTTCAATGACTGGCTGCCTGAAAATAGAATCCTCAGGAACCCCAGAGACTGCTAGAACGGGGTCAGAATGCGGCTGAGAAGTCAGCCCCGATACATTCTTTGCTTTAAATAGCAAGGACTTGAACATGTGAGGCTTGAATAGGCCTACAAAGGTGGGCTGGTCAGGAGATAAGCCCTCATCCTCGGACATCTCTCCTTCCACTGGATCTAACTCGAAAGGGGTGTCAGAGTAGTGCAGAGACTCTCTCTCTAACCCTTCCTTGTCCCTGAAAGGCTCAAAGCCCACCTCTTCTTCCTCCTCCTCCTCCTCCCCTTCTGGATAGGGAAGTTCCCTTGGGGATGGTACCTGACCCTGGTGAGGTTCCGGCCTGGGGAGGGATCTTAACAGAAATGGACTCCGCTTCAGGTGTCCTCGCTTGAAACCTGGATCTGGAGAACTGTTGGATCCCTTCGGCGATCCCTTGGCGAATGGCCAACTGCATCCATTCTCTGACACTGTCGGGGATGATGTCGGTAGGTAGGCCCTCTGGGCGTAACCCTGCAGCAGTCGGCGTAAATGTTGCTTCAGGCCGGGCTGCTGGGAGACTCCGTGCAGGAGAACTGTGCCTAGAGAAAAGAGCTTGTTCTGGCAAAGGAATAGGGTTAGTAGAAGTAGAAGGGGTGGAAGGAACTGGTGGTACTGACTGAGAGTCCCTAGAACATTTATCAAACTCCCTTTCCAAAGCTTTGTGCCGCCTTAGGGCATCCCTTTGAGAAGCTTTGGACATTTCCTCAGTCCGCTTGCGCAGGTGGTGCGTCTTGGCCTTAGCCTTCAAAGAAGGACCTCTGGAATTATCATCTGCCATAATAAGGGCTGTATAATACAATATGGCCTATAAGGGCGGTTGGCACGCCTAGGCTTTCGGCCTAAAGTGGGCCGGATACCTTAACATTGGGCCGCGTCCCCCTTTTGATAAAAAACTTTTTTGTTTTATTTTATTTTATTTTTATTTATTTTTTATTTTTATTTATTTATGTACTTTGACAAAAAGGGTCAAAAAAAGGGCCTAACAAAAAAACTGCAGAATAATAAAAAATGAAAAAAATAAATAAATATACAAGCCAATGGATCGAATGAACGCTGAGGCCAGAAAGAGAACCAACAATGAAAAAATTAGGATAAAAATATAAAGAAATAGGCCTCCTGAGACAGCCTCCCAACAACATGAGAAGTAGGTGCCTCTCCTTTGCCTCTGGTTAAGCTGCGGTAACCAGCCAACAGATATTTAAAGGAACAACAGGGCACAGAGCCACAGTATCCCTTTAACAACAAGGAGAACTCCAAACAGGCCAGCCGGTCCTGTTACAAGCCTCCGGGAGCTTCGCAGCGAAAAGAAAGGAAAAACAAAATGGCGGCCAGCCACGAGGTGCAATCAAAATGGCCACCGGAACCAGCGTAAAACGCAGAGGGAAGGAAACAAAATCCCTCAATAACAAAGGCTGCCGAAAAAACAAAAAGCAGGCAGAAAACGAGGGGCCTGAGAGAAGAAAACTCGCCCTCTCTCTTGCGTTCATGGAGGGAAGGTGCAACGGAAGCGCTAATGCGCGCAAACACAAGCCGCTGTTAAAAAAACAGCATGGCTTAAAACAGCAGGCACCAGAGTGGGGGGGGTGGGGGGGTGAAAAGGCTCTAAACCCCCTCAAACTCCCCCCTGAGGGGCGTAAACAAATGACCCCTTTACTCTCTCAAGACAATCCAAATGCACAGGGACCGAGAAAAGGTAAGAAAGAATTCAAACCTGGTGTGAATCAATAAAGAATCCTAGATCAGCCAAGGAGCAAACTGCTAAGCTGCCTGACTCTTAGCGACGCTGAGCTAAAACTGGGAACGCTACGGTGGAGTCACGTGGAGGAGGCGGAGCGTTCCTCAATTATAGCTCAGCTGCAAGAGTGAAGACTGGAGCACCTCCCACTCTGGATGCTCGCAGCAGCTCTATGGAGAATGGTTGCATGATGCTGAGCTCTTGAAACTCGAGGAAAGGAGACAAACCTGGTATCTTAGCCACTTGCACCACCAAGAGATAGAATGAAAGGCTTTCAGAAATAATGTGTCTGCAATTTTTATTTACTATCTTGATTTTTAAAGTGATATATTTCCATCACTTCATCTGACATCACCACTGGTTCTCACTCACTCAGAATAGCCAGCATTGGCTGAAAATTCCTCAAAGCTTCATACAGCCCTATCCAGAAATATTAACGACTTCTGCCACCTTTTTGCTATCAATCACAAACTCCACTACCAAGTTAAATCTTGTAAAAAATAAGATATGCAAAAGGCACACATTCCAGAGCAACTCCCTTAAGGAAGATGACTTGTTGTTTTCCAAGATATGCAAGCAGATTACTTATGTTTTCCAAGATATGTAGGCAGATTATAAAAGTTTGAAAAAGTAAACCTGTTTACATTCAGTCTTTGTGTTGGGAAAGCAAAATGTCTCATAAAAATATGTATGGGCTCTTCCCATTTCCTCATCAACAAAACAGTCTGTCATAAGTAAACAGGTATTTCCCAAATAATTTGCAAGTGATTTGTTTATCTTTTACAAAATTGTACTGCATAAGCCATGACGGTTCCTGCTTCTGGGATTGGGAACCACAAGGAAACAGAACTCTGAAATAAGAAACCTGATTGTACTTACAAATTTTAACTTTTTAAAACTGTTTTTAACCAATGCTTTTATTATGCAGTTGTAAACTGTCAAGAGTCACTTAGGTGATGTGGGCATTGTAGAAATTTAATGAACAACGAAAAATAAACTCCCAAATGAAGTTCATGTAGAAACTTCCTTTCATCAAACACAAGGTTATAGAAACCCTTTCCAATCAGTACTGTACAAATGTCTTCTCTGTGTAATGGGCTATTGGTGCAAGCAATTAAAGAAAGCCTTCCATTTGCATGGATTTATTATTTCCCTAGATTATTTGCTTTGCTGTCATGATGGAAACTGAACACCTGAAAGACTTGTCCTGAGCATTTCTTTCTTTAGTTGATTAAAAGGTGATTTACAAGAACAATTTTGCAAACCCCTGAACAGAAATAAGCCCCACCATATTCAACAGAGTATTCCTGGATAAATATGCATAAAATTATACAAGAGTCAGGCAAGTTTTCCTGTTGAAGCTAATCGGAATCATTTCCAAATAAGTTTGCATATGATTGGGTTTAACAACTGCTAAAAAAAAATTCAGAAAGAACTTAATCGCAGAACATGTTGCCGATTCAAGCAGTCACTGTAAACAGAGCCATGGAGACACTTTTTTTTATTATGTTCTGATCAGAGATGATTGCTTGTGGTTTCTCCCAAGCAGAGTATTTATTTACAGGCTAGACTTTAACCATTTAATAGGATGGGAAAGCAAAAGAGTGAAACAGAGCACTTCATCACTGTGTATTCAATACCTAAGGGATTTGAACCATAGCTATAAGTGGGCTAGAGTTTCATCCCATGAAATTATGTACAACAATACATCTCTGTCACTTTACTATCCCTTCTTCCCACCCATGTTGCCGAAGGGAGTCAGAGATAACACTGATTAAGTAGTATTAAGCATCTGAGTGGCCATAAAAACTTATTACTGCTGTTGTTCTTTAAGCTAAATGAGGTTTGGGAATACTGACTGATTACAGATGAATTGTTGGTTTCAGCAAGACTGAGCAGAACTACATTAGCCATGGTAATAAATGTAATGATATGCAAAGCTTCCTTCAACACCCCTTTAATTCTGAACTTCAAGAAGAAATTCCGATTGGAAATTGGCATTATCTTTGTTAAATAACACTTAATTGCACATGCAAGAAAAGCTCTCCAAGCCTTGCATTCACAGTTAATTTATCAACTGAACAGACGGATATGGGGAGAACAATGCAACTAGTTATGAAATTATAAACTAAACTGGAATTCTCTGAAGTATTTAAATTTAATTTCAGTTATACTGTTTGTTGGCCAAAATAATCAAGCTGTTCAGACAAAAGACAAATGCATGACCTGTTTATTTGTCCTCAGGACCACAGGCCACTGAAAGGCATACTAAGCACTTCTGAACTGAATTAGTGCAACGTCCTGTGCCCTAACAACCTAGGATAGGAAACTTCTGAAGAATTTCTTCATACATTTGCCAAGCCTATGCTCTCTAGACACATTGGATGACAACTTGCCAGATCGTTGATCAAGATGGCTGGAAAGGTTTACAACCCAAAGTCTGTGGAGATTCCCAATCATCTGGGTCATAGCTGTCCAAAAGGTGCTTTTCAAAAGGCAACTGGGTTTTCTTGGCTTTTTCCTTGAAACCATTTTGCTTCTCCTCTAAGTAGATTCTTCAGTCCTTTATAGCTCAGTGCGTTTGAAGTGTACCAAATTGAAGATCAATGCATTTCTCCTGCATGTGAAATGAAAGAATGTGAAGCTATATTATCCTTAATTCTTATTTCTTTCTAGCCTGCTGCCTTTTGTTGTTTGTATCTTAAAAGTAATGAGGACTAGAAACATGAAGTGTTCTTGCTTTTAAAAATGAGAAGGGATTAACATGAAGCACAGGAGGGGAAGGGAATGAAGAGACGTACTTTATTACTGCAAGAGAGCATTTGTTTCAAATCTGGGTGCATTCCATGCCAGAAATCCCCACTAGCATGTTCACTACTAAGTATTCTGAACACTAAAAACATGACATGTGTGGAAGGTCTTCAGGTTGTCTTACGACCATTTCAAATGACAATGGACCTGCCTGACTGCTACTTACGACCCAGATCTGAAGTTCCAATAGTTTCCCTCCCCACCACGGACACATGACCAGTTGGCGCTTGGCAACTGGAGCACATTTACAGCCTTTCACAGCTTCTTGTAGTCATGTGACTGTATTTTATGATGGTTTTGCAGAAAACTGGCCTTTACTTCTGTTTTTTTTTTTTTGGCAAAACTACGCCCATGGTGAGCCATTGGTTCACTTAAAAACCACAGTGTTTGCTTAACAACCAGCACAGAAAAGGACAAAATCAGGTTGGTTACATGACCAACCAGATTTACAACCAACATGACTTGTGATTAACATGACTTGCAATTAGAATGGCCATGCTCCATTATAGTCAACAATTGAGATGTCCCATTATGCTATGTTATGAGTTATCTTGGTTTCCACAAAAAAAAAAGCACCCAGTTATATAATTCAAAGCAATAGGTGTTCTGTAACTATTGCAAAGTGAATGTTGACTGAGGCTCAGGTTCATTTTCAATGTATTTGCCAGTTCCATAAATTTCAAATAGGTTGCTGAGAAACAACTGGCAACAGGACACAATCTAAGAATGTAGCTTTGCATGGTATACATATAATCCTGTTCAAAATTAAATCAAATTAGAAGAGCAACAGATGATTGGAGGACTGGAGTCTAAAACTTAGAAAGAATGGGTGCTGGAATAACAGATATGGCTGATTTAATGAAAAGAAGGACATGGAGTGATAGCAGTGTTCCAATATCTCAGGGGCTGCCACAAAGAAGAGGGAGTCAAGCTATTCTCCAAAGTACCTCAGGGCAGGACAAGAAACAATGAGTTGAAACTAATCAAGGAGAGAAACAATCCAGAACTAAGGAAAATTTTCCTGACAGAACAATTAATCAGTGGAACAACTTGCCTCTAGAAACTCTGAATGTTCTAATACTGGAAGTTTTTAAAAAGAGACTGGACAACCATTTGGGTTTTCTGCCTCAGCAAAGGATTGGACTAGAAAATCTCTAAGGTTCCTTCCAACTCTGTTATTCTATTCTATTCTATTCTATTCTATTCTGTCTGAAATTAAATACAATTTAAAATAAGCTATCAAAGACTACAAATCAGCTTATTTTTTCCTTCCCTGCTAAATACAGTATATATTGACTGATTCAAATAGCCATGAAACATTTTGCAACTAAATCACCTAGTTGAATTTAAAAGAGGGATTTTACCATGTAACATACTGTATATCCTACCAACAATAGCTAATGTACTAGCTCCTGCATACATTCTGCTCAGCGTGTCTATGGCGATCATGGCATGGATTTTCCAATGGTCACATTTACTTTTCACAAAACTGCTACAATCCAAAAGGGCTGAGATTACAATTTTCAGAATTTCTAGCCAAAGACCAGGCAGGTATGAAGCTCTATAGCATAAATATATCAGGGAAGGTTGTCTAATCATGATATACAGGCATGTTATGATCAAGAGAACATCTTACTGAACATCTCTAGGATAACTAGAGCACTATATATTATTAAATAACCAGAATAATTTTGGCATTAGCTATCCTTACAGCATAAATTAAACATTGATGTTTACTTAAACTTTTAATAAGTATACTACATTACAGTTATTGCATATTCACAGTTCCTAGTACTGACTGGGTTGAGAAAACCACAGACAGCACATGGCTCTTAGCAACCGTTCTTGTTAATAGGCTGCGAGAACAGACTTTCTTGTTGAGTGATATAAGAGCCTATTTGCATCTTGACCATGTCTCAAGATGAATTAGCAATAAGATGAGAGGCAGGCAGTGAAACACTTTCAGAATACACATCAGTTGCCAAATCATTATCCATGAGAAATGTGGCCTTTAGGTTGCTAAAATAAATACAAAATGGAAACCAGAAGTTTTCCTTTTAAGTCTGATAGACAAAGAACTTGAAAGAAAAATTGGAACTTTGTTATTACAAATGTTGACAGTAGCGAGGATCTTATATGTACAAAGGTGGAAAGGTACACTAATTCCCACAATGGAAAAGTGGATGACAAAAGAGATGGTAAAGGTGTTTTAATTAAAGAGAAAAATTTATCTTGTTTTGTTTCTACTTGGAAATTCTTTCTGGACTTTTTGCTCAAAACCAAAAGAAATGAAACTTTGATTTTAGGTTTTGATGAATAGAATGATTTTGTTATAGAAATGGCTAGAAATGTGAAATGTAGAGCAAAAAGTCGAAGTGTTATTTTATTATTCTACACTGAAAACACTTGGGAATCACCACTTTATTCCACTCTGTACTTTTTTCTTTTTGTTTCCTAACTTCTGCTTTTTTCTATATTTTTATTTTATAATAAAACTTAAAAAAAATTATATAGAAAAAGAGAAATGTGTTTTTTTATTTAACCCAATTGTTCACTACTTGTTGTGCTTAACACAGCATCACCTTTAAACTCTTTAAGATGTGCAGCTTGTCTGTGTCATTTATATGTATATTCATACAAAACAAAAGAGCTTTCAGAAGTAACTGAAATGTGACTTATCTCTTGAAGAAGCAGAATAAAAACTGCTATCTTTATTCAGAGCACAATTCTGTTTTTCAAGTCTAATCCTTAATTTGATTCTTGTACATACTTTCAGAGGGCCAAGAAAAGTTTCACACATACTAGATGCACTACACTACATTGTAATGACAAAACACATTTTTTTAAAATAAGCATAAATATTTTCTTTCCATATATCTGCTATCCATCAGGATAGCAGAATGTTTACATGAAAACTCTTACTTGTCACAAACTAGAAAAAGAAGTTCCTGTTCTCATCATATATGGAAAAAGAAAAGTATAAAAAGAAGTAAAGCAACAAATATTTCACTTTATAATTAAATGCAACCACAGCACAAAACCTCTTATCATTATAAACTAAATGAAGAGCTTGACTTGTCCATTTGCAGATAATCCAAGTGATTTCATGGGATTGCTTCATTTAATGACTTTCACAATTATAATGGTGAAAAATCAACTTTATGACCAAACCTCATATTTACAACATTCACAGATCTATAAAGCAAAGGAAAACTGAAGTAAGATCATGGTTCCAATTTGTGAAAACTTTGCTTAATTAGAGTTGCCAGTCCCATCTGTGGTTGCTAAACAAGGATTATCTCGATAATATAGTCCTAACTCAAAACAAAAACTATCAACTCCGCTCATAATAAATTTTTAGAGTAGATTATTCACACAAGTGTTAATAGGATGACTGAGGCAAAGTCACTTGAATAATATATATTATTTCTTTGCTTTTTTATATAGTCCAAAGCAAATAATTTTATCTCTTCCATTCTGCTTACAGTTCTAACATAACAGCCTTTAATTATGTAATTAGCAGCACAGAATCTTCCTGAAATAGTTATAATGTTCTTAATCATTAATTCTTGCTTGGGATAATGACCACTTCAAAGTAAAACCACCACAGTGAAAACAAAAATGTGTACAGACCCTTAAATATATTTCAACTATTATGGTTTGAAAACCACTTGTGGTAAACAATATAGGAAATAGGAAACAATGTGGTTTTACAAGTATCAGAAGCTACACCACAAACTAATGTAGGAAATGAGGTAAAACTAAAAGCACGTTAGATTCCAGCGTGGAAAAAAACCCTGTCTATGAACCTAATGCCATCTTGCCTTTTAAAGTTCAAGGATGTTTTAATATCCCTGTAACATTAACAGGTTTTTAACTTATTTCAGTAAATTCTGGGTTTCAAACTTGACATGGGAGGACTGATTCCATGGAAGGAGAAAAGTGATGGTAAAAATAAGAATTAAAAAACAAATGGATTACATTCTGACTCAAATCCATGGATATTTGTAACAGGATCTGCAATTGTTTGGTTATCTCAGACCACTTCATATACAGTTCTTAAACAATTTTGCAGCTGCATCTTCACTGTTATGATTTCTAAATTAATCAATATTTAAGGTGAGAAAATTATTGATTTTCCCCCATTCACCTGGCCCAAAAATGAAATTATGCATATCCCCAAGAGCAGAATAGTTTTTAACTTCTAAATGTTTATATTGATTTTCATTGCAGAAATACAAAACAAAGCTCTCAATCACTCTAGTCCTTTTCTTAATTCATCTCTCAGCCACAAAGAATATTTATAAATACTGTTAAATGCTATGATAAATATTTAATATCTAAAACCTATGGCAAAGAACTGGAACTTTAATGCCAGAATATTTTAAAAGATATTGCTTTTATTGCAAAATTTACAAGAACAATTCAAAGGTAATATAAATGGTTTTAGTTAATAATATCATGCAATCTATTCAGCACAGCAAAGTCAGATAGTTTTATTTTCTACAATTTTCATTTTTTAAGAGCCACAATTTTATTTCATTCAATTTCTACAGCCAATTCCAAATTACTTAACAAAATTGCAGCAGGAAAATTGCCATATTGATGAATAGTTTTCTTTTAAGCCATGTGTTTAATATGAAAATTTGATTTATTATACATGATTTTGTAAGCATTTTCTCTGATGTATGCACACATTTGTGCACTCACTATTTGAGTGGAAAACTGTGATGCAAAATAAGAAACAAATGAGAAAACTGGAATGAATAAGTTTTGTTTCATGCATTTATCTAGAATGTGTAAATTTCTTTCCAAACCTAACTAAAGCACAACATGCACTTATACTTTAAAGGTACAAAGCAAAAAAGAAAAAGAAAAAGAAGGGTCTAATTCTTATTATTTTAAACTCCATTTTACAGGGAACTCAAAAAACAACATACCCAGGCTGAAATCATATATGTTTGCAAGAATTTCAATCATTAGGAATACTATCCCACCTCATTTAATGCACAGTTGCAATTATCATCCATCCATTTGCTTATTTTAAATATATAATGAATAAGCAATTTTCCCATTGTTTTAATTTGGATGGTGAAGAACAGGGTCCAGTGACTCACAATAACTACATTGGCTACTGTAACCTTCACATATTGTGCTATGCGAGAATTTTACCTGGCTTAGAGCAGGGATGAGCAATTTGTATCTCTGGAACTGCACTGTACATTTTGGATAGCCATCAGCCATTACAGTGGATGATGATACAAAATAGGCAGCACCCACTTTGGTTTATTTGTGTAAATCCCCGGTAGTCTCAAGTCCCCAATGACCTCTAAGAAGGATTAATATCACCCACCTCTCCCTCCAGGCTTCCAGAAGCTTAGAAGACAAGCATATCAATTTCATTATTAAAGTTTGGTTCCTCCAGTTATTAGTGAAATTGACAAGAGTTTCCCACAATCTTGATTTTCAACAAAATGAAGCAGAAATTGCGGAGTCTGTAAACAGACAAAGCACCAATAGATGCTCACAAATAGGGATAAAGGAGCAATATTAGGGCTATTTATAAATACCAAATAATATTTTTACGCAAGGAGGAAAAACAAAAATGCATGTAATTCTATGAAAAACAATTAAATGTTTCCTTCAAAGACAACACATCGGTTCATAGCACTAAGAGTATATGGTGAATGAAACAGAGTTGAAAATTCACCATCCTTCAGGAACTTCAGTTCTTTATATGCTTGAAAGGAGTCCATTTATATGCTTGAAATAGATCTGGATTGTTATGCTTTGTCTTCCTTCATTATCCCACTTTTCTGCTGTAGATCTAGGAAAAAGGGCTGACTTGTTTTAGGTTAATAATAATAGCCGTGATATAGATCTGCAAAACAGCTATCTTTAGAATACCACCCTTCCTTCAGGCATAAGCGCTTGAATACATCTATATGTCTATGCATGAATTCATCTAACAGAAAAACCAACCCAAGAAAAACAAAGATGTTGGGAAGGATTTTCTTACAACAAGTAGCTGGAAATATGACAATTATTAAACTGTACATAGATCAGATGGAAAAAATTGTAATACTAAACCAAGTTGACAAGTAGTGAGATTATTTTTACGTAATATATTAACTTAGGGAAACAAACCAAAAAATGTTGACAGCCACATGTTTTGATTATTTAAAAAAGGATTAAATTACAAAAAGGCCTAATTCGCATAGGGAAGTTTCATCACAGAATGCTCAAAATAGAAAATGCTTAGAATGGAATTTGAAGGTTAGAATAGAACATTCAAAAACATAATTTCTGCACAGTCCTACTCAATTAGCAACTGAGGGTTCTTATGATCAAATGATTTAACATTGGGGGGGGGGATCTCTCAATGTAGAAAACCGAAGTTTCCATATAATATTAGTCTATAATTTATAGTTAAAAAGACATGGCAGTCACCTTCCTCTGACTGGCCAAAGTGAATACCCATTTATGATTAAGCAAAGCTTATTGTAGCTCTTGAATTCTAAACTCTGAAGTGTTTTTTTTTTCCAAAGACAAGATTTGTTTCGCAAGTAACTCTGGATGTGTTTCATTAAATGGTACATAAAAGAACAATAAAAAATAGAATTGAATACTTCTGAGGCTGTTGTTGGATTGAATGAAAAAGTAGGATACAAAGGTTTGCAGAAGTTTACTTTGTCACCTTAATCATTGTTCGGCATTTTGGACAAACATGTTTCTATTTTAGGGAGAAGAATTCTAGTTTAACAGGATGGTATGAGTCCAGTCTTATATACAGAGGAAGAATATATTTCAACCTAGAATTTGGAAATATATTTCGAATCTTATTTGGAAAAGAAAAAAGCCCCCCAATTTTCCATCATGCATTTGGAATGGAGGCATCTAGGAAAAGCGACATAGAAGGCAAATCCAAATACTGAAATAACTAAGGGGAAGGGAATGATGACTGATCAGGTGAGAGATCAAATGGAATAATATATATATCCTAAAGGTGAGCCTCCCAATCCCCCCCCCACTAATATCCCAAGCTCTACTTAATGACTACCATGGTCACAATGACCACAATGGGGACAGTATGAATGGGTATTGTTAAGTTAGGCAATCATGTAGGCACCTTGCTTAATGGCCATCACAACCTGAGATCATAATGGGCAGGATTAATTATGTTCATTAGTTGAGTACTACCTGTATCCTGACGTACTATACATCCAAAGGGGTGGGGTGTGTACTACATCAGTGCAACACTGCTTTTGTCATTGCCCCCCTTAACAACCCTGTGGGATTCTCTGGTCATGGATGCATGCACTACAAATTTCACAATGACATAATTATCCAAATGCCACAACTTGCAAAACTTGCACTAGACTTTGCCATGTGTGTGCATCATTGGGGTACAAATACTTGTCAACTTACAACCATTCTTTTAGTGACCAAAATGGCACTGAAAAACATGACTTATGACTGGTTCTCACATTTATGATTGTGTTGTAGCATCCCCAGTCACATGAACAAAAGTTGGGCACTTGGCAAGTGGCAAGTTTTATGACAGTCACAGTTTTGGCAAAGTCCATGGTAATTCCGGATCTGACCCAACCCGGAATTACCCCACAATATTAGAAGTTAGAAACAATCCCCAAAAGTCACATTCTCTAGAAGTAATACAACGTTGCTTGATGTCATAAATCTCCACCTCCAGGAGCCCAAGCCCGGATAGCTCATTTCCCACGGGAAAGAAGATCACCTAGCCATCACTCTCTTTATCTCCATTCCTCCCCCTTAGGAATGTGTCAAGCCTGCAACCCTTACCCCCATGACTGCCAGAGAAAATAAGAAAAAGAATATATACTAAGACAAACTAAAATGGCTACACTTATGACAATTTCGGGCTTGACAGATTGTGGCAAAAAAGTTGTAAAATTGGATGTGACTCACTTAACAACTGCCTTGCTTAACAACAGAATTCTGGTCCCATTAGTGACTGTAAGTCAAGGACTACTTGTATTTACATGGGTGTGGTCATTTTTATATCCTTGCAATTTGTTTTAGTCATCATCAGTTTACAAAAGCTTAATCGGTACGTCTACAAACCTTGGGATTCTGCACAAGCCAGCAAATTCCAATTGATGTAGGTGGCTGATCAAACATAGCATGTACTATTCATAGATTTCAATATATTATTGGATGTCCAAATAACCACACAGTAGCCAGGATGTGAGGATTATGAATTTTAACATCCACTTTATACATACCTAGAATAAGGCTGTAAATCAGGTAGTGGAAGAAATCACAGTGGGCATCTATGCTGGTTATCTTGCCTTGTGCTTTTCATATCTCTCAGGAGAAAGAGCCACAGAGGAAAAACTGGCTGGAGGCAGTGTAATGCTACAATAACGCAGTTGTGAAACATACACAGACTGCAGGGAAACACTTAGGTGTACTTAAGCATTCTGATATAGGCAAAAATATATGAAAAGAATATGAGGGTGGGGGCGGTGAATGAATATAAAAATGGAATTGAATAGATATTTTTAACTTTACTTGCTAATTTAAAATATCTAAATATCCTGTTGTGGATATAAAGATATCACATTATTAAAGAAAATCAGTAACCTAAAACAATTCTTTGAATGACGAATTTCCTGAATTCTGTGAATTACCATCCTTCCCTTCCAATGCTGGGATCTGTTGCTTTTTCCAAGCCCTCCCTAGAAATGCCTTAGGAGAATCAGCAGAAAAACACATAACAGTAATTAGCACACATACATAGGATAACAAAGCCTTTAATGTAATATTTTACACACAATATCCATTTTTGATATATTGTATATATATTTTGAATTGTATCTCCTGCCTCACACTAAGTTTGGTTTCATTTTTTTAAACCAGCTTTGAAAGCAGTCCTGTCTTATCTCGCTCTACATCTCCTGTAGAAAAAGGGTTTTAGGCTCATACTTCTAGCTGCCTTTTGTTTTCCTTAATTTAAATGAAAAGCCAATTGACAACATGTCTTTTATTAAAATACATTTTGGATTTAAAAAAATATGCAGCATGGGTAGGCTTCAACTACAATTACAGCTCTAGAATATTTTTTGTTGTTTTAGTGAAATCAAAAATGACCACACCCAGGGCCTGTATTGATGGCAAACATAGCTGAGCTATCACCTGAGAGCAAGATTATGTCAATCTACTCCTAAGGAATAACTTTTCAAAAGCATTGATAAAGTAAGTATGTCCATGTATAAGAAATAAAGTCTGGAGAATTCATTCTCTTTCTGTATACATCATTTAATATACTTTTGCTTAATTTTTTAATACAGGTACTCTCAGATTTACAACATTCGTCTTCTGACTGTTTGAAGTTATGGCACTGAAAAACCTGACTTGCAACTCTTTTTCACACTTATGACTGTTGTAGCCTCTCCATGGTCACATGATCAAAATTTGGATGCTTGGCAGCTGGCATGTATTTCTGACTGTTACAGTGTCCTGAGGTCATGTGATTACATTTTGAAATCTTCTGACAAACTGAATCAATGGGGAAGCCAGGTTCACTTAACAAAGGTGTTTCTAGGTTAATTGCAGTGATTCATTTAACAAATCTGGCAAGAAAGGTCATAAAATGGGGCGAAACTCATTTAACAATTGGTTTGCTTAGCAGCAAAAAGGTGGGGCTGAAGTAAGTTAAATAAGTTTTTATTAGACTACTTAATCCTATTAAATTTACTCTAAAGGATTTTTTTTTGGATAATTAAACTTCTCCTTTTCCTTTTTTCTACTCTGTCATATATTTCTGGACTTGAGTTCTATGCGTATTTTTGGACTTTCTCCTATATAGCTGGTAAGCTTTTATTTTCTTACAGCTCTGCTAAAGTGATTTTTATGTGATTTTTAGATATTTCCTACCTGCCTTCAGAAGGAAAAAATAGAAATTGATGTTGTGCCAACCAGTCTGTAAGTTTAGCAGTAAAAACCATTCCAAATGGCTGTTTTGGCCCCTTTGATTTATTTTATTTTATTTGTAAATGTGTAAAAAAGAGCTTATCTAAACCATTGAGCTGCCCATAACTTTCACAGGGCTAAATGCACTGTGTTATCTAAAGCTACTTTTTCTAAATTGGTGCCTTCCTAATGTTTTGATCTGGAACTCCTTTCAACATTCTAGAGGAACTTTGGAAATCATCACAACATATCTGGATGGCATGAAATTGGGGAAAAAAGCCTAAACATTTGAAATAACTTCTTCTGGATGTGCAAACGTTTCTTCTCAAGAGATTCCAACCGATACTTTAAATGGTTTTCTCTTTCCCTAGTAACCCTTTGTCCCTTTCTGGTTTCAACTGTAACATCTTGAATGAGTTTCAAGTTTTGATTTTTCAAGCTTTGTGTAATGCTTTTATTGACTTACCTTTGAATTGCTGTGCTTTACATATCTATATATTACTGTACAGTATTGCTTAATCTTAAAATCGCTGACTGATCACAAGACAAGCTGTTTGTAAGCATCTTAAAGATACCACACTGTGCTGTCTGTATTTGTACACTGCAATAAGTCATACTGCAGTTTGCTCAATGCTGGCTTAAAATATTGGGTGTACCCAGCCATTGTAAATTATTCAACAAATCACAGTTTAAATAAACCATGGCTTAAGTGCAGCATGTACTAGATAAAATATTAGATCACTCAGTACTTCCAACTGATAGTGACTCTTGAAGTATGTGAAGTAGTCTTTCTGAATTCTACTTAGAAATACCAAGGATGAAACCTGAGGGCAGAAAGTGTCTATGGAGATTTTCAGTCATCCAAGTCATGGTTGTCCCAAAGGTGCTTTTTCAAGAGGCAACTAGACTCTCTAATTTTTCTTTGAAGATGTTTTGCTTCTCATCCAAGAAGCTTCTTCAGCCCTCTTGAAAAAGTACTTTTGGGTGCTGGGACCAGAAGCCTCATCTTCTTCAGGCAATGTGTTCAGAATCCAGAGAGGCAGCACAAGGAAGCACAAAGTTCATGTGCATGGCATGGGTTAACTCTCCTGTCCACTTTGTCTATATTGTGTAAGTTATTCATATCCTGGAGCTACATCCTGACATAGTGTTCATATGGTGCCAAATATACTGTTAGATGTTTCCAGATTTCCTGCTCTAGTTGATTCTTTTACAGAACCTCAATGTGGGAAGTCCGGGAAACTTTTAGTTTCAAGATTCCACAGATGTGCCAGGAGCTATTCTAATAAAGGTACTTTTGAGATTATGCTGTCTTGGAGTTACTGATTGGAATGGAGGTTTGCTGGAATGCTGACATTAGCTTGTTACAATTTTGTTTCCAATTTCTAGGTCTTGCAGGGCAGCTATGTTAGTACTTTGTTGGCAACTATGCTCATCTGGCCAGGAAAACCATCTTCCTAATGGAAACCAGGACAGGTTCTCAGAATTTCAGACATAGTTTACCTTTTTGGGGAGATCATAAGCAACTTGCATGCAATTTTGCTAGAGGACAAAATGAAGATATATGAGGAACATTCATTGAAATGCGCAGTGTGTGCAAGTAGTAAGTAATCTATCACATTTCTTTTGTGTCTATTAATTAAACAAAAGCTATTAACATGACATGTCAAAATACCTACCATTTATAGAAGACATTTATAGTTTTCAAGCACTCCATGTCTATTGTCTTAGCAATTCTTAAAACAATCTTCTAAACTATATGACTGTTGCCTCCATATGGCAGATTGGTGAGGGAGGATGAGGCCTCCCAGAACACAAACTTCTCTAGCATGCAATACAAAAAACAGTATAATTATACAAATTGCACTGTAATTGGCAGCTGTGTCCTTTCTTTTCAGGGTAAAGGAGTAGGTCTATCAACATTTTATCCAATGATAGAGTGGAAAAGAGTTTGTCACATCCCCATCACTAAATGTGAAGTTATGACTATTGAGGGTACACGGTGCAGAGTATCAAACTCTCTGTGCTTTACCACAGCAAGGCTTATGGTTCAAGAAGCGGCCCCATGTTTAAAGGCAGAAAGACCCAGGTAACATCTCTGGCATCTCTAAATAGGGAGGTAAAATATATGAATCAAGAGTTTTGAAAAGGGAGACTTTCGGTTTGCCAGGCTTCGGCGGCGGCAGGGATTCACGATCCAGCGCGATCTCTGTTGTGCTGGCTGTCTTAGTGCCTCCGATCCTGATGGGTCTGGAGGATAAGGCTGCCCCGTAGAGGCAGCTGAAGATAGGGGGGATCCGGAAAGAGGTTTGGGGGTATCACAGACCCCCTCCCCAGCCGGCAAAACCCCCTTTTCTCAAGACGGTGGAGCGGCGGTCAGCAATGGCTGCCACAAAGAAGCCGGCAGCTGGATAAGATTGCGCAGGAGGAAGAAGGAGAAAGTCTTGAAGTGAAAGTTCTTTGGCTGTACCAGGACCTTAAGATACATTTTATATCCTGAAAACTATGTTTTTCGGTTTGTACCGGGACCTTAAGATACATTTTATATCCTGAAAACTATGTTTTTCTTTGAATGATACTTTGTTTTCAGAGGAGATCTTTAAAGCGGCGAATACAAGTGTTTGAAAGAGAAAGTTTACTCTCCTTCCCTATGGAGTTAACAAATGGACATTGAGAAACCTGCTTTTTTACAGAAGGTAAAAATTTAAAGCTCTTTGTTACAAGCGGGAAGGGAGAGGACAAAAAAAAAATTTATATTAGGATCTTGTTGGAGGAGATGCCTTGAAGATTTTCAGACTAGAAGTTAATTGCAATAAGGCTTTAAGTTACAGACTGGGTTTTTTTCTTTTCAATTTATATTACCCCAGGAAGAGAAAGTGTAAAGGGAAGAACTTTGTGCTCTGTTTGGACTGCTTGATGACTCTGGGACTTTGAGGAACTGTTTCAAGCTTTGAAATATCTTGGTTGTTTTAAGAAGAAGAAGGGGGGAAAAAAGAAGAAGAAAAGGTTTATAATGGCTTTATCTGTTGATGAACTAAGAAAGGAATATGGAAAAACAAAGAAAGAAGGCAAGGACGCTGTGGGAGAAGCCTTTCACTTTTTAGAAATGGCGCTTGCTATTTATCAGCAAACACAACAATTGATGGAGGAAGCAGAAGAAGAAGAAGCCATCTTTAATGAATCCAAAAGCTTGATTAAGAAAGAAACGAGAAAGAGAGGAAGGAAAATGAAGGATTTAAGACCTAAAAAAATACCCTAGAAAAAGAAAAATAAGATGCAAAATCAATACAATCTTAGAAAGCAAAAGAAAAGAGGAATACAACAGAGAGGGAAAGCTAAAAAGGTGGAGGTTAGGAGGTGGGGGGTAAAAAGGCCAGGTGGGATAAGAAAGGAAGGAAAAAGGGGGGGAAAAGCCACAAAGGTATGAAACAAGATGAGAAAAAGAAAAAAAAATTTAGGGATAAAGGGTAATGTATAACTTTTTTAAAAAAAGATTCTGCAAGGTACATAAGATGGTATTGTAGTATTTGTATTAGAAATAGAAAATTAGAATTTTATAAGACCCAATAAAAGATTAAAATACTAAAATGTTTAGTAATGATAGATTTTAAAATTTAATAAAATATTAAAGGGAATGTTTAAAATATTGAGTTTAATTACAGAGTTTAATTGACTATTGCGTTGATATTATGATAAACTTATTGCAGCATTTGTCTTTGAAATAGATAATTGGAATGTTACAAGATTTAATATTTAATTATGTATTTAATCATTTTTGATTTACTACTTTTCCTTTCTTAAAATCTAGTAGGTAGAATGTACTAAGCAGAATCAGATTGGGAACTAGGTGTTATTTTAAATGTCAATTTAGGGGGACGATAGAAAGGCATCATACTTCGATTAGTGATTTCAGGAGAAATCTTTTTTTTTCTACTGTAGGGAAAGAGACAAATGGATAATTGGAAAAGAATGGACAAAAGATACAAGTATAATGATTTAAATTAAGATGAAATAAATAAAATAGAATTAAGAAGAGTGAAAAGTGGGGAGAAGATATGTAGAAGATATAGAATGGTAAATAAGATAGGTAATGGTATATAAGATGAGCATGAATTTAATTGAAGTCCATATAAAGAGAGGTAATCTGGGGCCAAGCCACTTTCTAAAAAGAAGTTTTATGTTTTTGTGTTTTGTGTGTCCATGTTTCTTTGAGAATTAATAAAATCTTAGAGGAATGTTAGATGAGAATAATTATAAACAAGTCAGAAAGAAATGAATATGAATGACTATAAAATGGATAAATATAGAAAAGAAATGAAATTGAATAAGAGTAAAGAGAAATAATGAGAAATTTGCTAAAAGATATTTATGTGTCCATATGGAAATGGGATAAATTAGAATTATGTTGTATAAAATAATGTTTTATTCGACTTGTAAAAATTTTATAATGGAAAGAGGTTTTATGTGCTCAATGTTTAATGATGTTTTGTTTGTCTTTAAAATTAATAAAATTTGTCTAAAAAAAAAGTTTTGAAAAGACAAAAATTTACAAAAATATAAAGAAAAGAGGAAAGAACAAGACAAAAATGCAAGACAAAAGGATGAAAAGAAATAAAACTTCCAATTTGAAGTACAAATGCAAACTAATCACTTATTCTTTAGTTACAAAAAGAAAAAACCCTCTTATTTCCTCTTTTTTCTAATAATCAAAAACATACATCATATGTTCGGGTTTTTTTTTCTGTTTGAGCAAAATGTCCATTTCTAGGGGATTTCTAGTCATCCATAAACATATTGTCTTCTCTGTAATCAAGGAAGGTAATATAGCTACTTCCACAAAATCCATTATCTTCGTCAACCATTCCTCCATTGTGTATAGTGCCAAATCTTTCTACTTTTGTGCATATAATCTCATTAAATTTATACAGATTGACCTAGAACTAGCTATCTGATCTGGGCTGCAAGAATCCAGAAAACCCCAAAATAGAAGCACCAAGTTTTCTCTGCTGAAATCTAACGGTAGTCCAAATCTAGTAACCCTACTCTTGTATTTTACCTGATAATCTCTCAATTTAGTGTTCTAAATACTTGCTTTCATGAACAGTATGGGAACTAGTGCTTATAAAAAACACACAGTAATTAAAAAGAAAACAACTATAATTGGCATGCTAATGTATATAAAATAGTTTTAGCACTTAAAAAGACAAAAATCAAAGTTTGGGAACCCTTGTTAATTCAGTCACAGTAATAAAATTTCCAGTCCAAACAGAATACACAATTTGATATAGGTACATGTACATTAACAAGACCCTCTCCCTCGGTAGCACCCATTATATATATTTTTTCCAACACTTGTCTTCTTTCAATATACTTCTCGTTGTTTTAAATGCTAGTGTATCATGCATTTATATGTCATATGCAGCTTGCATCCCAGAACAAATGATGCAAAATCCATTGTTCAAGTTTTATCTCGGCCATCAATTTAACAAATGGCCTCAGTGGTAAGTTAATGATTCACAACAAATTGTGATTTCCTTATGATTGTTTGGTTTTGTTCTAAAGGTAGGAAACAACACCTAAGTGACCTTGGAGAATCTCAAATGATGACAGTAGCATTAACTGTAAACTCTGGCTCTTTTGTTATGCTCCAACACACTACTGTTGTTGCTTGCCCCCCTGCCCATCCCTGCAGACACACCAATTAGTTAATGTATGAATGGAAGCCATCAAGAAAAGTTAGGCTAGACTAGAAAGATGAAAAAATATCCCAGAAGGTGACAAAGGCAAAATCATTCACACAGCAAGAAAATATGGCTGTGCCCAGGCTCACCAGGTTTGACTCAAACTACTCTGTCACTTCTTCTAAGTGGGCTTGGTCAGGAAAGAGGCAAAAATTCCTTCTTATCCTCTCCTGTATTTCTGGTCTGAGCTGTAATTATTGTTGCGGATCTTCTTGAAAGTTATCTCCATATTACGTTTTTGTTTTTAGATAATGTGATGCACGCCCTATAACAGCTCTTCTCAATTGGCAATAGGGATTCTATGGGACAGTGTAATTAGAGGTGAGGAAATTATTTTTTTAACCATCATGCAATGCTATTGCTCAGTACAATGGGACGTTTTATGCACATGATCCAGCAGCTGACCTTCCACTTTGCTATAGCTATAAATGTTGCTTCAGTCCTAAGAAACAGGTCAGACCAGGAAACCCAACTATACAGGAAACCTAAAAGTACTACAAAACCTCACAAATCTGATTCTGTGTCCCTTCTGAATGTTATCTAGACATTCTGGGTTTTTTTTAAAAATGTTTTTGTCTTTTTTGCCTAGGCAACAGCTTCTACTTATCTCCATCAAGGTCACCTTCACTACTTTACACATATTGTAAAATGTAGATTATGGTGAAGTGAATGATTATATTTGGGGTTTTTGTATGTCTGAAAACTTAATTGTTATTCAGGGGTTTCTCAAGACCTGAAAATTATTTTAAGGATTCCTTCAAAATAAAAACATCAAGAAAGGCTGTATATAGCATTACTTGTGAATCACACTTTTGATAGCTCAATCAGCCATGCATTTTTTTTAGAAACTCTGGATTGAAATTGCTCTTGCCTACTTTGGGGACCAAGTACCAGTCCTATCTAGTTTTCTTCTTTTACTGCTATCATTTCTACTGACATTTATTCTACTAGATTCTTTCAGGTAACTGAGTCAATATATGTAGTACTTCTATTCTGCTGGTATAATATTAAACTTGTTTTAAAATTATATTTTACTGATAATGATTGCTTACAGTTATACCATTTCTGTGAATCCTAAACCTATCAAAGAGTGCTACACAAGGAAAGTGATATAAAAATGAACCACCCGGAGATTTCAAGTGCACCACTGTTATGTGATATTGTTACTGACTCAGGAGAATATGATGATTTAACTTTATGAGTAAGAAGTCTTGGCCTAACTAACAGAAGCTAATTATAGTAGCTGAAATTGATGGCAAATTTGAAGGAAAGACTCAGTGTAGTTTGATACTTTACTTACATACTAGTTCCCAGCTTAAAAAGAACTGTTAGAAAAATTAACATTGGGAAACACACCGATCATTTTGGAGCACAGGATATCTCTCACATCTATGCTTTTATGTGCTCTTCGTATATCAGTTTAATTACCAATAGTCACATAAAATCTATTGTGTGATAAAACATTGCACAAAACACAGTATAGACAACAAATTGTGTATTTTTCTTTTCCTCCTTGAAAAACATTTGAAGGAGAAATATTCAAAATATTTTGCTGTTTGAGACAAGAGTGTCTAAGTTGAATCCTTTGTTTTTACCATCTGCAGGGTGGTAAAAACAAATAAACAAGATAGTTTTGATGCCTCAATCTGCAACATAGGGTGCAGTCAACTTCCACTGCTTAATAACAGGATCACCCTTGGCAGACATTCTTTAATGTTTCTAAACAAGAGGCTAGATATAGTGGTTAAGGTATCAGGCTAGAAAGCAGAAGACTGTCTAGTCCTGGTTTGGGCATGAAAGCAAGTTGAGTGACTTTGGGCCAGTCATTCTCTCCCACCCCAACTTACCTCACACGGTTGTTGTTGTTGTGCAGAAAAGGTGTACTAGATATGTTCACCACCTTATTTATAAAAATAATAAGGGTGGGATTAAAAAATTTTTTTAAAAAAGCAAGCCTAACTAGAAATTAGTCTATGAAGGTAGTTGTGGTCTTGGCATTCAAGCAAATAGGCAGATTCCTATTGACTTGCATATAAGATTCTGCCTTTCATCTTCAAGACCCTTCCGAAGAACCCTCAAGTTATCTACTTATGATTTCCATGCTCATGCCAAAATATAACCCTAGGTAAATATATAATCTACAAAATATTCAATGGGCAAACATTGTTCATGAAATAACTGCAACCTTTCTGAACTGGGTTATGAAATCTAAAGAGTTCTGATGCTGCACTGAAGAGACAATGAAAGCTGAAATCCTGTAAACTCTTAATTTGAAAGTAAGTTGCTTGGAATAAAGGAATTTATTTCTGAGCTGGCAGATATAAAACTTCTCTGCATCCATGTCCAGTTTTGGTTCAGCAGGGTGGCTATGTCCAATTATGACATCTTGTAGGACTAAGGAAGTGTGCCTATTCAGTTAAAATTCATTTCCCCTGAAGAATTCATGTGATTCCCACCCTTATATTATTTAGGAAATTATTGAAGACTTGATTGTTCTCAAAGACTACAAGGACACTGTGGAATCCCTTTTAGTTCTTTAGGCCATTTTGTTTTAGTCTTGTTATGAATCCTTTGCTTTTCTGGTCATAGGATAAGCTGCATCAAGTGGAAATCTTACATGCCAGTCTTTTGGTTTAAATGGTTTGTGGTTCTCACAAAGTTATCAATCTAATAAAGACTGAGGCCTAGATGCAATTTCAATTAATTTCAAAATAGGATGTACTTCCTGCCAAGTATAACAGCTTTAAAACCACAATTTGCTTAAGTACAAAGTAGTTAAGTTTTCATAACACTCTTTTGCAAGCATTGATAGTGCAATTACTCTAAGGAAAGTTGGTATAACAGAGAAACAAATCTACAAATGATTTGTTCATACTTTAATGAGAAATTGAAATGGAAAGTCACAATAATATGGGATGATCAACATGTTATCCTACAAATTTTATACACAATTTTTGTTAATATACAAGTTTTGTTAATTGTGGTGTGGGTGGGTGTTTAAGATATGAAATGGGAACATTGGGTCTCTCCAAGACTTTAGACACACACGTTTTACCTACTGTACCCACCAAATGTTGGCCCTACCTATTCACAAAAGGAATGGTGGCAGGGTTTATGAAGGTCCTCTGCATTCTGGAAATCCTGGGATACAGAGAACAAATCTGCATCCTGGAAATCCTGGGACACATATTTTACCATTTTATAAGGATTCAGGTTTGGTTCCTAATTCAGGCTGAAAATTTAACCAGTAGCAGTAAATAAACAATCTAATCTTTCTCTCTCATTAGAGGTTCCCCAACTTTTTTATGGAGGAAAGTTAATTAAGTAAAGAAATCTCAGAATGTATGCTCTTTAATATTTCCAGGCTCTTGAACCAATCATTTATGGATTCTGGCTCTTGAAAGACAATATTTCTGAAGAATTTATTTTGGGGGCAATCTCCTTCCCAGCTTTTCAAAAAGAAATCCACATTGGAATTTACTCAGCCTGCAAACCTACCTTTTCAAACCCTCACATATACACTTTATTGAAAGCAAGCGCCTCACCTGAAGTTGAATAACTTGTTTCAGAGAACAATAAATTTCAAGTCCATATGTTTTTTACAGGATTAACACGAATAACAAATAGATTTAGAAATCAAAATAGCTTTCCTTTAGTAATAGCTTTTGCATCACCCTAAGTAACGGATTTACGAAAAGTGCCGCTGCATACAAAGACTTTCTATGCAGACACCCGCAATATTGCACCCTCAGTAGTTACTCACTGTTCTTACTCGGATTTAAGAGCAACGCTTCTCTCTCCCACCACCCCCAAACGATTAGTCAGAGCGTTATTAACTGGAAATAGCTGCAAGAACGCACCAAAACCTCCAATGTCACAGAGAAACCCATCAATAATGGAAGTTTGGCCGTGCAGGTGTCCAAGGGCAGCAAAGCTCTTACAAGACCACAACCAACTTTAAAAAGCAGCGCTGAAAGGGAGGAGGAGCACTGCACAGCAAAGCCCAGGATCAAAGCTGATCCAGGTAGAATTCCACACACATACCCGAAGCGACCACCCCACCTTTTTCTCCAGTCCACGTTACTCTCTCGTTCAGTTGCTCTGCAGCTGCCACGAATCCTCGCCCTCAGAAGCAGTTACCGTACGGACATCGTCAGCCGGGGTCCGGCAATCCCCTCCCCACTAATAATACCAACGCAGCAGCTACTTCTCCTCTCCCCATGCGTAGTACAGCATATCCTTCCGCTCCAAAACCAACGTTCGGAAGCAGCGGCAGGAGCGGGCGGCGGAGGGATCCGCGCGAGCGCAGGCTACGCGGTACAGCAAAGAGCGAGCGATAGCCCGCACTCTTTCGACTGCTCTCTCCCCCCCCCTTTCCTCCCCGGCCGTCTCCCCCTCCTGCGCCTCCTCCTGACTCCGTTCTTTGCTGCGGGGCCGGTTGGGCGCTGCCTGGTGGCCTCGGCTCCAGCTGTCTGTGGGGAACGGCCATTAAAAAGCGAGCGAGCGGGCGGGCGGCCATCGCGGCAGTCGCCAGCGCCTCAGGTGGACCCACCCCCTCGGTCCCCTCCCCCGCTCCCTGCCTCGCCGCCTCCCCGCCGCCGCGCAGAGAAACTGTCCGCTGCGGGGCTCCTCGCTCCGGCTGCCGCTTCCGTCCCCGCTTCTCGCCCGCCCGCCTCTGCCGCCGAACCCCGCTTCCGCCCCCCGCCCCTCCACCCACCGAAGATGGCAGGCTGGCAGAGCTACGTGGATAACCTGATGTGCGATGGCTGCTGCCAGGAGGCCGCCATTGTGGGCTACTGTGACGCCAAGTACGTCTGGGCAGCGACGGCCGGGGGCATCTTTCACAGCATTACGGTAAGGAGAAGCCCGCGGCGCCCGGGAAGAAAAGAAGGAGCCGTCCCACAGGGGCGGGGGTTGAGGAAAGGCAGGGAGGCGAACCCGGGGTGGGGGGGCTTCCTCAGAGATGCTGGGCTTTGGATCCGCATCTTGTTGGCCGAACCGGGAGCCCAGCTCTGCGGGTGGGGTGGAAAGGGCTGCAACGGAGCCGGAGCTGCGGAGAGCTGCCGATCCCCAGAAGCCCGGGAAGGCACCTTCCCATCTCCTCGCTTCACACGCGTCCGCACCACTACCGCTTGCGGAGGGGGCTCGCCGCTCTTCCCACCGCCGGGCCGGGGTGGGAAGGGCCGTCCGGCGCTTCCCTTTCTCTACTCTCCCCCCCGCCCCGTCCTTTCGAGAAATCCTTGGAAAGTGGAGAGGGGAGGGCGGGGAGTTCCCTCGTGGAAGAGTTTTGCTCCCGGCCGCGGCGTTGGCCTCATCCCGCGGGTTTCCCGAGAGACCCAGCTGGATTGAATGTGTGAACTGAAAGCGAGTGTCTCCCCCCCTTTTTTTTTATTCCGCCCCCTCCTGGTTTAGGGGCTTGGAGGGAAAGACTCCTCGAGAGCTGGGCCTGTGGAAGGGATAGTCGTGACTTGAGGCCGGGGGGGGGGGCACGGAATAAAGGCCCCCATATTGGGAGGTTGAGGAAAGCTGCCGTTGGGAGTTTCGCCACAGATTTCAGGTGCACGTGGGGCCAGGTGAAGGTAGAAAAGCCCGGTCCTCCTTGTGGGGGGAGCACCCTTTTGTACGGTAGGGTGCGGGGGCGGCTTTACTACCAGCATTGGACTCAGTCATGCCCGGCAACAGAGCGGGAGGAAGAAGAGGAAAAAGGCCGGACCCTGGAAAGAGCGGGCGAGCGCGCGCGCGCGCTTGCGGATGATTCAGAGAGAGTTTAGCGTAGGAATCCCTTAGTCTGGCTCGCGCTGTTGGGGAGGGATTTGCGAATGCAGCGTAGGAGGCTTTTGTGAATCCGTTCCTCGCCAGTTACTCCAGGTTTTTCGCCTCCAAGATGGCGCATTGCCGCTGATTTTTTTTTTAACCCCTCCTTTTCTCACTCCTCTCCCGAGATATTAATCACCTCGGTTCCTGCACTGCAGTCTTCGTCTTTTCGCCCTTTCCTTCTCTCTCCCCCCATCCTTGCTTTCTGACTTATCCTAAAGTGCCCTGGTCCATAAAAGTAGAGCTGATAAAGGAGAGGGATGATCCCTCTAAGAAGGTTCCGTATTGTGTGCTGATCAGCCGGTGTTTGCAGGCTGAAACACCGCAATTATTGACGGTATAAATATTTGTACACATAATCTTCGTCGTGCCAATGCATTCGAAATACAATTTGATGTTGCATTACATTCTGATCATGGCTGGCTCTTTTTCTCCGGAATGCCATTTTGGCTAACTGCTTGTCTATCAGCACAAGGAATGTACAAGAATTGACAAAGTATTGAAATACGTTTTCCTCTTTTGTTAATAATCTATTCCAAGTATAACGAGGATTTTGCTTTTAGGCATCAGCAATGTTAAAATAAGGCTTAAAATATTTTCTTATCTGCAGCAGGTATTATAGGATGGGTTAAAAAAAGCAGTGCCCTTGGTGGCTGCTGAGGTTTTTCTCTATTGTTGAGAGATGGTGATCATGATAGGTAGACTCCTGGCCTGTTCCTGGGAATGACTAGGGCCTGCTATGACTCTGCAGTTCCATTGGAAGGAGACGCCTTCCAATGGAAAAACGTGTGGGAAACACATTTTCTAGCTGAGCTGCCTCTTCTATTATTGTCTGTATTGTTTGAACAAAATGCTGCCCTGGGTTTAGAGAAAAAAGACTGATTTGTAAGCAGCTTGCTTATTCTGTTTTCAGTTGTAAAACAAGCCATGCTTGTTGCTTCATTTCCCTCTTCTGTATAGCTATCCCATGGCAGTTCTGAAAACTTATTTTTATCTGAGCAATTCCAGTAGCTTTGGACTTGCTAAAATGCATTATATGTTTGCACAAATTTGCAGTAATGGGAGTAAGAACCCAGTGTGCTTTACATTTGAGAAACCTGGTTTAAGAAGCCCAAAAGTTAATATTTAAGGATATTCTGAATTTTGTCCTTCAGTATTTAATGTACACTATTAATGACTTAAAACTGTTGTTACATTGCATCTAAGAGGGTTTGTGGAGAGCGTAAGGCTGTTGATGGATTGGTTCACCTTCTGTCTCAGATCTATGCTAAATTTAAAGGTGGTGGCTATTCATATAGTTAAATGTCTGTGGTGCCTATTCCTATACTTCTCTTTGATATTTAAGAAATATCTCCTTAAGCTACATATAACTTTGTTAGCACTCAAAATAACTTTTATACAGTAAAGTTCCAAGCAAAGATGCATGACTTAACCACAAGTATTTCATGCATCCCACGAAAGGATTGGATACAATCTTAAGAGTCTAAACAAAAGCTGGCATCAATTTCTAAATTTTAAAACTAAGAATTATTGAAAATACATAATAAAGTAAAATTTACATTACTCTTTATTTAAATTTTTGCTCTGGGTTCACCTACTTTTAGAGTGCAACTGTGACATGTCTCTCAAATCTAAATGTGTTTTCTCCTTAGAGATTGTAGTTCATAGCTAAAGAACAATCCCTTGAATTCAGATTTCCACCTTTATATTAAATTGCTGGACAAGTTGCTATTGAACTTCTAGATTCATAGATTCTTCAGTATGCAGCATTAAAGATTCAGCTAAAATTCTGGATTTCTCTCTTTGACAGCCTATAGAAATAGATATGATTGTAGGAAAAGACCGTGAAGGTTTTTTTACCAATGGTCTGACTCTTGGTGCAAAGAAGTGTTCTGTGATCCGAGATAGCCTCTATGTGGATGGTGACTGTACAATGGACATCAGGACAAAGAGCCAAGGAGGCGAACCAACATATAATGTTGCTGTAGGCAGAGCTGGACGAGGTAAGCTTTTTCTTCAACTATTGTTTGATTTGCTTTTTTGTTAAATAGAAAATATGCCGGCAATAAATAATATAAATTTATGTCCAATAAAATTTGTTCATAAAACTGTTTTGTCCGTATTGGTAGTATAAGAATTCACAGTATTAAGGCTTAATGCTGAGAATGTAAATGAGTTGACTACATTACTTTCAAAATTGTGGCATATGTATGTAGCATTAGAGAGCAGGGGTATCATGAACCATTCAACTGTCCATTTAAATAGTTTACAAACTTGTATCAAGCTCACAGGCATTCCATTAAATCATTTTCTGAATTTGGAGTGGGTACAAGTAGTTCTCAATTTGTGACTACAGTTGGGAACATAACTTCCTTTGTTAATTGAAGTGGTTGTTAAATCAACCTGGCTTTCTCCATTGACTTCTTTTGTTGGACACCCCCTGGGAAGGTCAGAAATGGTGATCATGTGATCTCAGGGTGCCACAATCATTGTAAAACACATACCAATTGCCAAGCACTCAAATATTGGTCACATAACTGTGAGGATATTGTGATAGTCATAAGTGTGAAGATGGTCATAAGTCTTTTTCCCCCAGCACCATCATAACTTAAAAGTGGTTATTAAATGAATGGCTGTAAGTCAATGATTACCTGTATTACTTTTGGCTTCAGAGTTCAAAAGGTCCCTCCAAACATTTCTGTGGATTGTACTTACAGCATAAATAAGAAATGGAAGTTCAGGTCCTATTTTCTGCCAGTCCTCTAGGGTAGAGTAATTTTGGAAAGAAAAAAAAAAAAAACCTTACCAATGGTCAAGTCACTGCTCAGACGTGGATTTGAATATGGTTCTTTCAGATACAAGTTCAGCATCTTAACCCAGCTAAGACTTTTAAGTATGCCATGTATAGAAAAAGTAAAACAATATATACATGGACACTTTTGTAGTGAGAACATCTTGAGAACAGAATTACTATGTTTTGGTGACATCTGGTGGCATATAGAAGAACATACGAATACATTCTAAATATTTCTGAACTATGCTATTCTGAGCTATACTGCAAATAATTTTGATTATATTTAAACCAAGTGTTTTGATATATTTACTGTAGTTATTTCAGATATAATTCCCACATAAATATGCTACTTCTCAGACATTACAGTTTTATCTGCCTGCACTTAACTTTTGAAAAAGAAACATTTGAATAAAGAATAGTTCTATGTAAATGATTGTTTTAATGTGAAAATCTGAGTATTCTTATCACAGTGCTTAATTAACACTATAATTGTTTTCTCTTTCAGTCTTGGTCTTCGTAATGGGCAAAGAAGGGGTCCATGGAGGCGGATTGAATAAGAAGGCATACTCAATGGCAAAATACTTGAGAGACTCTGGGTTCTAGTTGCTAGGCAGACTGTTAAGTATTAGGGAAAATTGCTATTAAACTTTCCTGACAGTAATCTACATCGTGGAAACTTTATTAGCAATGCAGGGTGATGGGGAATGAACCTGTGTCTCCTTTGTATCCCTCTATTGGTGGGGAAAGGTGTTATTCTTTCTTTATTTCTGTTCATCCTTGTTTCCTTGTGTACTCCAGCATTGGTTATGGTTATGGGAAAGAGAAACTGTCCAAAGGGGGACACTCAATAAGAAAGCTAATGAACTGGCTTTATACCTGCAGAGGTTTGATAGCTAAAAACCTCTCCCCATTCACATAGCAACTCTCATCACAATCCTCGTGTTCACCGTACTACTAGCCTAAAGATGGCAATTTATTTACACATCTTTTCCCTGATGCCATGGCTTCAGTTACTCTTTATGTTAATCATTGTTGTATCCATATTCTGTATCTGGCACCATCTATTGCAAACAGATGATATGCATGATACATTGAAGCCTTGGGAAAAAAAATCATGCTAAGTCCAGACTTTGCTTTGTCTTAGCAAATAATGTGACATTGAGAACTAAACCAGTTTAAATGAAGTGAAATAAAGGTGCCGATTGTACAATCAAGATTGATCAATGCCTCTTCAGCACTTTGAGCATTTACACAGCTCATTAGTCTTCCTTTGTAGAGCATGGTTGGGAGGGGTAAAATGCATGCATATCTCTACTTTCTTCCCCCTTGTCCTCATCCACTTTTTTGTTTCTTTGCTTTCATCTTCTATCTATAAATACATTTTTTAAAATACAGTGCCTGGTTTAACCAATTTGCTGCTTGAAAGCTGTTAAAATTGTTGCTCTAGTTTTGTTGTTGCTCTTCTGTGTAGACTTGCAAACTCTTCATGATGTCTGAAGCACATCCTGCTTTAAAAGGGTAACTGCAAAACTATGAAAAGGTGCCGATGCACTTCTCCCATCACCAAACCACCATCACCATCTTGAATGAATCCCCAGGGACATTCCATCACCACAATAGCTCAGGCACATAACTTTTTTTGCCAGCTCCTGTTCTGTAGTTGAACTGTAAAAAGGCTGCCATCATGGACTTTAGATATCCCAGTGTAACCATCTGGAGTGTGTCCAGTTTCATTTTTTTCCCGTAGGACCAATTTTGATTTGCAGCTTGGGTTTATATGATACTGCAGTGTCACCGTCAGCAAACTGCCACCTTTGGTTATATAGGTAGCACCTTGACTGACATCTGTCTGTTGGAACGTTGAAAGGATATTAAGACTTGCTACTTTGATACCAGTGTATGTTTTGAAGGTTGGCAGTTTAAAAGTCCAAATAATACCATTTCAAATCTAATTTTCATTTGGCCTGTCATGCCCTAGCTGCAGAAATTGTGAAGTAAATTGCCTTGTGCATTAGTCATCTGAAACATATGTAAACAAATTGTCAGTTTGAGCACGGTACTAACATGTATGTCCATTTAAAAGAGAACTGCAGAACTCTGTATACAGAAAATGAAAGATGGTCTTGGTTGGAATAACTGAGTTGGCTGTCTTGTGATAAATTTTTAATATGTATTCTGTGCCATACTAATGTTTAAAAAAAGGATCTGTTGCTATTGTGAGATGGATTTTAACTACAAGAATGGCTTCTGAATGGCACTACTTTAGGGACACTCTAGTATTTGCTTCTATTGTTTGAGCCTTGTGGATAATGTACAGACTTAAACAAATTCTTGTTGCTGATTTGTTCATTTATTTCCCTGCACTTTGTTACATCTGGGATACAGTCTAACTCATCTGATTTAATATGCATTTCAAAAAATGCCATAACTATTAAACACCTTGTTTACAGACAGATGAAATAAATTTATTCCAACCAAATAAATTTTGAATTAGTGTGTTATGTGGGTTTTTTTTTCTTTTGCTTCATTTCCCTTGTGGATTATCTTATACTATTTTTTTCCTATTAAGATCGGTATAAATTTAATTATGCAACCTGTTGAATTTAGTGAGTGGGCCAGCTCTGAAGATCCTTTAATAAATATTGATCACATTTTTCAACAGATCAGGAAAGGGGAACAAATCTTTATAATATGTCAACGTTATTTTTGCTGTGCAGCAATTGAAAAGTCATTAAAACCAGTTTGATCAACAGAAAAAAGCTGATAGCCAAATTTAGAGCTATTGATGAATCTGGATTAATATAGCTATACTCTAACATTTAGTTTTTTGTCTTTTTGAAAACTGCCCCACTTCGGCGGAAGATCTCAATTTCTAGCATTCATCCTCCCAATGCTTTTATTCAATCCCAAACACTATTTCTTAATTTTTACTGATTTCTGGTAAATAACATTTATTAAATTTGCTTGTCATTTATCTTGACACAAAATGACTGGGTGCTGTAGAACATTAAAATAAAATCATGAATATATAACCATTTACAAGTTGGTAGTTTTAAAATTAAATTATATTACATTTGGAAAAGGTTCCAACTATTATGGTAATACATAGATGGATGTGCAGCCTGATACTGTATAAACCTTTATATGTTCAAAAAAAAGTTTTCTAGAAAGAAACTTATAAGCAAGTCCACCTTTAAACAATCCCCTGTCTCTAAATCATATTAAGTATAATTTAAGAAAGGAAATGGCAATTATCACCCAGATGCTTTCCACTCCCCTTTTATAAACACCTCAAAAGTTTTAAAAAAAAACAGTGATAGAAAGCATCTTGTAGTTTACCAGCAACATGACCATGTACCATTGCTTAAAGTTCTTTCCTTATCTTTTATAGCAAACCAATAAACCATTAGGACTTGCAATCTAAAACTTGTCTATAAAATTTGATGTAAGCTAATATCTAATTTTTGAAGCCACTTTATAACGGTGGAAAATAGAATAATTTAACTTTATATGCAAATACATAAAGGTATATCAGTTGGATGAAAAACATGAATGCCAACTTCACTCTGTTTGCTAATAATGGGACTTAAGACTTAATGCTGGGATGTGCCTCAGGATCCCAAGCAGCAAATAATTTTAAAGTCTATGCCTGCCATGTGCAAGTAAGCAATATTCTTTAAAATATTTTTTAGGATGAATATTTGACTTTATTTTTTTTACAAACCTGGTGTAAGAGTTACAAATTCAACTATGGAACTTGTTTCAGACAAATGGCAAAGCACAGACTTCTTAAAGTATAAAAATAAACAGCTACTGAAAGAGAACCAAGAAAAAATGTGATCGTTAATTGGGTGAATTGAAGAGCTTGCAAAACAATTGAATAAATTAAGACTACTTGCTAATTTTAGTCTCTGCTCATAGGCAATATATAAATGGGGTTCCACATTTTAGAAATCAAATATTTAAGATATCTTGAGCCCTCCTTTACAAGAAGATACAGTACTTTAAAAGTATGATGAAGTATATACGGTATGCGTGTGTTGATGACTCACAGTAAAGGCTTTTTTTATTGATTGTATAAATACTAATGTGAAAATTGAAGTAATTTATAAAGAGTTTATGATTTTTTTTTCCTCTTGTTCACTTTCTTGAACCTTATATAGGCATGAACACCAGCTGACTTCAGCCCAACTCACCTCATAGCATTGTTACAGAGAAAATAGGAGGAGGAAGTACTAGATATGTTTGCCATCTTAGTTATAAAAATAATAAAGTCTTGATTAAAATACAATAAATATGTGAAAGAGAAGTTATTTCTTGTTCAGAGAGGCTTAGATAGATAGTTACAAAAATAAAGGTTTGATAAAAATAAATAATGAGTTGTGTGTGTGAGAGAGAGAATTCTGTTCAAGTCTGGCTGGCCTAAACTGCATCCAGGAAACTAATACGATGCATACATAAGCAAGTATTTTCCAAAGTTTCTTACTATCATGCTAGTTCACAGGTCTCATTCAGATGCAGCTTTTTCACAAAGAGAATGGCATTTTTTAATTTATAAAAATCCATGACAAGAGTGTTTTATTGAAATTTCTGATAATCTGCTACTTAAACACCAGCCATGCAGGAAAGGGGCATTACTATTTTTGGAAGGATAAAAAATTCACACAGCCTGTTTTAATATAGATTTGCATATACTGGCAAAATGGCTATTAAAGTGGAAAACGTATTTATTAACATCCTTTCAAACTTTCCTGTACAAGGCTATATAAAAAAACCCTGTAATTTGACTATACAGAAGCATGGCTACATTTTTTACATAGTTACACTTCTATATAATGAAGTTCTTTTCATGATAAAGTGTAAGTAAAATCCTGTTAAGCTATGAGCACTCATTTTCAAATTCAATATGTAGTTTGATTTGTTTCTCTGCATAGTTTTTACCAAGCTAATGTAGGATCAGACATTCTTATTACAAGGTATACCTACCTCCTTTATGAATCTTTATGAAGTACTGCACACAAAATTGTTTCCAAATATGGCATAAACAAAATTAAATGTTCTAAACTGTGCTTTAAAGTTGCCTTTCTGCATTGGTCCCAATCCCTGTCTCAAAGCGTGAAGTATGCCAATGAATAGGGTTATCCTGTTTATTTCCTTAAAGATGGGTTAGGCTAAGCCATGTTGAGATTTCTTAGCCAGGTGCTTACAAATGCAACAGGATAATGAAAAGACAGTCAAAATCCTTCACAGAGTTCAAAGCTCCAATTCTTCTTTGTTGGGAAATACTCTTGGCAGACAAATACAGAACAAGTATATCTTGTTCTTTAAAAGATGCTGGTTCTTGTAGAGAAAGCCTTCACAGACATTAACACCCATACATTTTTGGTTGGTTGGATGTTTAGGGTAGTACTTACCATACATTTAACAACTGAATATAAGTCCCTGCTTACTTACACCCTTGTCACAGGAAAAACACATGTGCAGTCTCAGTTCAACTTCATTTAACAAGATGCTGTTATACCTCTTTTGTGGGGGTGCATTATATTTAGTGGTGGAAGCCCCATTACTAACATTGTGAAGTCCTGTTAAGATGCTTGTCTTCAAAAGACAAATCGAATAAACAAAAAGAAAAACCTGCAATGAGATTAAACTAGAATGCTAAATGAACAGGTGCTTCCAGTGAAGCAATGGAAGGTCTGCAATGCACTTCTCTTATGTACAGGTACATAAGGTGAGGTCTCGGGACAGGAGTTCATGTAACACTGCCCATTTTGCAGTTCAAACAGCATCTGCTGCTCTGTAATCCTTTTCATCATTGGGTTGTAGCTGGACTACTACACTTTCTTCCGTAACTCCATTCTCTGCATCACTACTGTCAATATCTTCATTTCCTTCTTCCTCCTCCTCCTCCTCCTCCTCCTCATAGTCTGAAGATTCTGTCATATTGGGATGAGAGTATGACTCTGATAATGCCCCAAAAGACTGAGTACTAGCTGAAGCAATCGGCCTAAGCAAAGGGGTATTCTCAGAGACTTCATTCTCCTGACTGCTGTCTGTTTCAGAATCGGAATCTCCCTGAGAAGGGACCACTTTCTGTTTACAGACAGGACATGTTTTCTTCGTTTTAGTTAGCCAAGGATCCACACATTTGCAATGGTAGGCTGCCAGAAAAAGAAGGGAAAGGAGAAAGATGTGTTTGAAGGAGACTGGGGGAAATAGGCAGTTATAGGCAGTTTGAGGATAATTTTACATGTTTTATGATAATACACAAGGCATTCTGTGCCACCCACCTTCAGACCATTTTTTTCCTATAGAAGCCAGTTTACTTCTGACGAAACTAGATGCTACTTGTGTGAGGTTTTTTTAAAGTTCTTGCTTACATATTGTCCTACTGCAGAGCAGTAGCCAACGAAATGTCATTACTGAATTTAAGAACTGAAGTAATGTTGGGCCTCTGAATAGTCTTGCATTTTCAGAAGACAGTTATTAGTCTATTATAATGCCCACTATAATCATAAGATGCAGTACAAAAAATAAAGGTTAAACTGGCCCTTCTAAGTCTGCAATCAAACATTGTGCTCCCTGTACTAATTTCTACTACTAATAGTTGAATTTCAACTATTATGAAAAATTAAGTTTAATAAAAATCTGTTTGTCAAAAGCTGTAAATGTGGAACTGAGCACAAACAACACAGAATCCACTACAGGAAATTATTTAGCTACAAGCAATGTCACATTTTTAGCTGTAAGCAAGCCACTGATCTGTACTTTCAAATAACACTCATGACTTGGATCTCCTTGGATTATCATTTCAAAATGCAAACTGAAAATAGCATAATTGAGTTTTTAAAAAGTAATAAATGCTGGCCTGCTGTATCAGACAAAGTCCAGTCCAGCTATTCTATTAATCCTACAAAATTCCTACAAATATGGGACTGTTTCTTCTCCTTACATGCCATACACCGACCTTATTATATTCTAAATTGTTTCTTGAAATAACAGTAATAAATTTCGTTATATGACTTTGCCCAAGATGGCTGGGAATTCTTGGAGATGTAGTCACAATTCTGTAGGAACCAGTCTTTTTTTAATCTGATAAAAACAACTGTATTTACAAATAAATAACATTTGGTTCTTTGTCTATAAGAAGCAAAAATATTGTATCCCTCGCCAAAACAAGAGTTCAGTAAATAAACAAATGTAGCTACTTACCATGAGAACAAGGAAGAATTCTGAGTTTATCTCCATCCTCATATTCATCCAGGCAAATGGCACAAACATCATACTCATCTCCTGAAGCAGAGAAGTTTGAAATGAAAGAGACAGTACAGAAGCAGAATTAAGAGTATATGTAGCAGAATTCATGCCCTGCAGAAATTTATTCAGAGTGCCTTTGGGTAGCTGTTTAAGATCTAAGCCATTATAAGTAAAGTGAGTAATCTAAAATTTACACCTTCCTAGATTACAATTCATTGCCTTCAACCACTATATCAAACTGGCTCTCTTATATAGAGTATTAGCATTTAAATAGTTATATTAAGAATTCAGAACAGCTGCTATGCAAAAGTCCTGACTTACAACTGATTTATAATGGTTGTTTTAAATTACCATGGCAAGAAGAATACTTTATGGCTTATAAAACACTCTTAGCTGTTGTAAAATGTTGCACATGTGTTGTGTGTCCCCCATCACCTGACCACATTTGGGGAATTTGACAACCAACCCACATTCATGACTGGTTGCAGCATTCCGTGCTCATATAACTGCAATCTGCAACATTTTTTGTATTTCTCTAATAACCCTATTCAGAAGAAAGGATTCACATTTATGCATATGAGTCTCTTAATTATTGGCATAAAAGGAGTAATAAAATTAGGTCCAGTCTTTTGGGTCCCCTAACTTGAAACAGTCATGACTTACAACCAAAAATCCAGTCCCAATTGTAGTCTTAAATCAAGGACTACCTGTGGCTCAATGAAAAAAAGTGCTTTATAACAGCTGCTATAGCCATTCCTTGTATCTTTTAAATTAAGATTTGTATCTGAAAACCTGAAGAACTGCTGCCAATTTAAACAGTTTACTGGATTACTAAAAAGGGACAATTATAAGAACATGAACAAATTTATAATTATTTTAAAACTTGCCATATCTCTAGATAAATGAGAGCAGAAAGCTAAGCAGGATCAGACCTGGTTAGTACTTGAATCAGGTACCACAAAAAAAAATAAAAAATCACAAGACTAAGCCAGACATAGAAATTGAAAAAACATCCAAGAAGGCATCTATATATACTCCATGTTGTTCTCACCAAGAACAAAACAGGTATGCCTTATATTCCCCTTGAGCAGAGTTTACTTCAAAAATATTCACTTTATCCAACAGCCTCCTTTTGCCTTAAATGTTTAGCTATTTTTGCTGTTTCATAATATTGTAACTTCTCCCATGTGTTAAAATGCTTCTTATGAACCCAGCCAATTGCACAAATTACAGGAGAATCTTAACATTTTATATAATTATAACACTTAGTGTAATAGGATGGCAGCTTCAATACAAGAATAAATAGAGCACTTTTGGTGAAAGATATTTCAGGATATATGGAGCATCAATCAATAAGCTACCTGCAACTACTTATACCAAAGATCTCTTTTCCTAGTGGGGTACTGCAAAAATCCAGGAAAGACGAAGTACTAAACTGTTTACAGAACCATCACAATATCTTTATTCTTTAAAAAAAATTATTCAGTTAAAATGAAAACATTTGCTTTATTTGAGTTATGTGCCTTCAAGTCAGTTTTTTGACTCCTGGCAATGGCTTAGATGAATCCCTGCAGTTTTCTTGGCAAGGTTTTTCAGAAGTGCCTTGCCTCCTTCCTAGGGCTGAGAGAAAATGACTGGCCCAAGGTCACACAGCTATCTTTGCATTTAAGGTGGGACTAGAACTAATGGTTCCTTCCTTAGCCATTACATCAAGCTGGCTCTCTGCAAATGATATTTAAGAGGGAAAAATCTCCCTCACAAATAACTGATTTTTTTTCCTGGAGGAATGTGGCATAAAATTAGTAAGGTTGGTCAAGAATCTGAGAAACATTTCAATTTTTCATTTGCTGTGGCTGGAGGATCCTGGCTAGATTTCCAAAGCAATTCCCAATAAGAAATATAGAGTATTCTAGTCTTTAAGCACTAAAATGAGACACTGTTGCCAGATTTGCTTTCAGGAGATACAGATAAAACTGGCAACAATAAAGGTTTGCTGCCATCCTCAGTATTGTTCTGCTAACAGACTATAGGGCTATCCCAAAGTGCCAGAAATTTCATTATTAGTCAGCTAAGTGACTTTGATGAGGGAGTAAATTGTGTGGCTACTGAATCTGCAGTTGTCATCAAGCCAGGAGGGTGAGCTCACT
Source organism: Hydrophis major (assembly GCA_033807585.1). Lineage (NCBI taxonomy): Eukaryota > Metazoa > Chordata > Lepidosauria > Squamata > Elapidae > Hydrophis > Hydrophis major. The sequence continues at coordinate 30,952,322 of CM066331.1, forward strand.
GTACAGAAAACTGAGACATGACTCAAAATTATATTGGCAGGTTGGAGCAATGAGCTGAAGCTAGTGTGAGTTTTAATTGAGCTACCAAAAATTAAAAATGGAAGCCAGACTACACTTGCATTCATAAGATGGGTGGCCATAAACTGATTTAATAAACAAGTGGACTAAATGAATACATGTCACAAGGGGGTCTTGACAATATAGATGGTCTTCAATTAACAACCACTCATCTGTAACTGTATTATAATCTGTAACTTATGGTGTCGAATGAAGTTCTGATCATCACAGCATCCTGTGATCATATGATTGCCATTTGTGATCTTCACTACTGGCTTCAGACAAGTAGTCAATGAGAAAGACAGCAAGAAGCTGCAAATGGCTGTCATAATCATGTCATGCTTAACAATGTCTTAGGATTTGTTTAAGGGTGGCAATTCGGAATGCCAGAATTTCTGTTGTTACACTTTAATGTGATATCACACTTTAGAACCATATTGTTTAACCCTGAAAATTCCAGTCTCTTGTTAACTGAGATCCACCAGTAGACATGAAAATGATTTAAGATATTCTAAATAGAACATGATATGACTCTTTTATTAATTTTCATTGATTAGTGCAATCACAGGCCATATTTCATGGGAAATACAGGAATCGGGCTTCAGGCAGAGAAATATGTCAAATTTACCACACTGAAAGTAAGATACTGATATATTGAAACATGTCACAAACAAGAACCTTGATGACCAAGCCCAATGAAGACTCTCAAAGATATGGATAACTCCAGGCATCTTAGCTCTAAGATGTTAATTCGTCTTTGTTGTTACAGAGGACAGGACTAGAATCAGTAGATAAAACTGTAATAAACAGATCTAACAAAACATTAGAAGTACTGTATTAAGGAGGAAAAGAGCTGCAAATAATGAGACCAAAGAGTTATAATCAGAGGCAGGGTGGCTATTTCTCCGCAGAATGAGTAATCTAATTATTAAGATATTTGCATCCCACCAGAAGCAGAGCAGAAACTGTAGTGCTAGTACACATATAGAAAAAAGGTTCACTGAAATTAATGCTGGTAACAATTCAGATTTTCTCATCCTAAATACTAACAATGCTCCAGTTCCCTCATCTCATTACTGTGATATAACTGTCAGGACATTTCTCCATTCCATCCACAAGGAAAGCTAGTTTTTATGCCATACAAGAAGTCTCAGTGTTGTCAAGATACAGCCTAGAACCTGTTGGCTCAGATTTAACACAAAAATTCAATTGGGAGATGAAAGAATCCCTCTCTTTTTCTAAAAAGTTTCACTAATTAGTCTCATCTGAATGCAAAGAATGGCATAAAATTTGCAGGCAATCAGAATGTGTTATAGTTGAAAGAAAATGAAGGAACGCCTGACACCAAGATTATACTCCAAATCTGCCCTCCAAATATGAAATAAAAAAGCAGAAATAGTTAACCATTCAGTGTCAATAGGATTTGACCAGCTGTAATTGGTGCTAATGGATTTTGCATTAGTGCCCTGGGAAATTTTCATCTTCAACAAATGGCAATTCTGGCTCTTCTCTTGCCAAATACTGTATCACAAAGAGCTAATTCTGAACTAGGTTTTCTAAGGTACCACTTCTTCATGCCAAGAACTACAGGGATTATGTAGGCTTGCTTTGTTTAGATGCTGCCGTTCTCATAGCAATGCCTTTGATTAAAGAAGCTTTATAATGCTTTTTGTGTTACATTTTTCCACAATCACATTTGTTTTCCTCTGGGAGGTTAGTATACACAATTTTACAAGCAATTTAGTTGATATTATAGCACTGACAACTGAACTATTAATGGGAGAGTAAGTTCTGTCTTGATGCTTTCCAATTAAAACTGTTGGGGGGAAAAAAACCTAAAGATTTGTTTTTTTTAATTAAATACATGTAAGTCTGTAAATACTGTGAAGTGGCAAGAAATTTGGCTAACTATACATAAGAGAAAAAAAATGCATCACACACCATAGGCAATTAGGTCTGTAAGCATCCAACAAAGCATATTAAGTTTATAAACCACCAATATTATTCTTGTAGCTCTTTTACACACAATATAATCAATCTATTTTCACAGTAAGTAAAAATGTTAATTGAGTATTTATATTTAAAAGCTGGGAATGGTAGAAATGTGCAAGTAATGTCAAACAAGATGACCTTTAGTTTAATGCAATAGAAATCAAGTTATATTTGAACTAGGGTGTTGCGCTTTGTGACATATCCTGCAATTTGTTAATGATATATAAATTATAAGGGGTACCTATAAACCTGTAAGTAGTTAGTTAATTTCCATTTTTCAGGCAATTATTTCTGTAAAGTAATAATAATATCTGCTCTGCCCTTCTATGTCAGATAAATTGAAGAATTATAGTGTATATAGCCATTACTTTTAAAACAATTATCATGTTATTAGAATGTTTGTTTCAGGAGATTTGAAAAGAGGCATTCTGGAAACAGAGGAGTCCAATCAGTTCAAATATACTAATATACAAAAATATTTTTATGAAAGAATGGATTTATTTGAGGCATAAAACACTATTAACTTTAGAAGGGCATGGCCTTCAGTTAGGTTGGTATGCTTTCCTATGGTATGAGAAGAATAAGATACATAGTTATTTTCAAACACATTATGTTAGAAATGTGTTATTATCAGTATGGCTTAAAATTAAAGAACAACACTACCTGAAAATACCAGTCTGGCTTTCCACAATGGAAGCACTGCTACATTCTAATGTTATTAATATGGAAAAAATTGTAAGATATAAAGATATTTTGAATGGAAAAGGGGAATTAAAAACCAAGGAACTTAGTAGACAAGGGATGGACATTGCATGGTGGCCACAAATGCAGATACAATCTCAGTACGAGAAACATGCAAAAATATATGGTTTTAATAAAGAACTAACAGAATTGGACCAGATATTAACTGGAATGGATGAAAATTTGATAAAGAAAACATATTTTATTATTTATGTTATTTATTGGGTATTAAACTTGAAAGTGAGCAGGTAAAGGAGACAATGATTGTTTGGGCTAAAATTTTTGGATATGCAATAGAATTAGATAAATGGCAGAAACTGTGGGATAGAAATGTTAAATTGATTATGTCAACAGCATACAAAGAAAATCTGTATAAAATGTTTTATAGATGGCATTTTGCACCAACAAAATTAGTGAAAATGTATTAGTGAAAATATTAAATGTTAGAAACGTAATTAAATGTCTGGTTTATATTACCATATGTGATGGACATGTCCACAAGTTAAAAATATTGGATGAAAATACATACCTGGTTAGAAAAAATGATAAACAGCATTTAGATATGAAACCAGAAATATTTTTATTGGGCATTATATCAGAAAAATATGATAAAGAGATTATATACGTGATTTTACATGTACTAACTGCAGCTAGCATATGCTCAACAATGAAAGTGTGATGAGATCCCAACAGATGAGAAGGTAATTAAGAAAATATTAGAATGTGCAGAAATGGATAGATTAACACTTACTATCAAAGATATAAAAGAAACTAAATACTTTTTGACATGGGACTTAGTTTATCAATGGCTAGACAATAAAAATAGAAGTTAGAAAGAAAGGGACATAAAAAGGATAAATGTTAAAATGGAAATTTGTTAAAATGAACAAACAAAATTTTATTGTCACCACAGTATTAATGTTATTGTGATACATGTTATTGTAAACACTCTGATTATGACTGCCTAAAATAATTGTACCCAGACAACACACTGTTCCATTGAAATGGAATTTTTATATATTATACAAATAAAACTTTAAAAAATATTTTGTTTTCACACTCAAAATAATTTCTTCAAGGGCTCTGTACTCATATTACAATCTGCATATTTCAAACATTTTATTTTGAGAACAGAACAAGATATCTGTTTCAAAGCACTTAAAATGTTTCCTGAAATTGCATTGTTCTATACAGCAATATGATTGGTGGCCTCTTCTGCCTCTTAACTGGAGTGTTATCTTTCCAGTTTTCCTGCCTGAACCAGGACAGAACCAGGAGCCAGTTATGGTCCTACTGCTATTGGTTAAGTTTAATAGCAATAGCACTTAGACTTGTATACCGCTTCATAGTACTTTACAGCCCTCTTTAAGCAGTTTACAGAGTCAGCATATTGCCCCCAACAAATCTGGGTCCTCATTTTACCAATCGCGAAAGAGTGGAAAACTGAGTGAACTTTGAGCTGGTCAGGATCGAATTCCTGGCTATGGGCAGAGTTTACCTGCAATACTGCATTCTAATGATTGCGCTACCATGGCTAATAAAATCATCTGAAGGGTAGGAATTTGGAACAAAGCAGCAGGCATTTAAAGAACACAGGAGCCTTTGAGGGAGCTTCTCTAGAGCTCATGAGCACCAGAAAAAGACCTAAGCAAGGAGGAAAAAAAATCAGGAATTGCTACAAGGAAGTAATGTGTTAATGCTTCTGCTGCCAGTGCTGTGTGTCGGATTGTTTGCTTACTTCTGAAGCAAAGTATACTTTCATTCCCATTGGGGGAGGGGAAGGTGATTTTTTTAAATGGATTTTATGTTGTGGATTTTTAATGCTTGACCAGTGTTACCATGTATGAGTCGGACGGTCATATAAATTTGTTTAATTATTATTCACTGAATGAAAATAATGAAGTATGGATAATTGATGTGGTAGTACCAGGTTATAATACAATGCAAGACAAAGAATTGGACAACATTTCAAAGTATCATGAACTGAAAACTGAAATATTATGGTATAAACCAGCCATGGTGGTTCAATGTTTAGTGGCACACTGGGTGTCATACTAAAAATACTGGATGGCATTTAGAAAATCTGTGCATTGAAAAAAAATTCCATCTGTCAATTTCAAAAGGCCACACTACTTGGATCTATACATATACATTGATATATGATGACATCTTAGGTTCTTAGGAAGAAATCAAGGTGAATGAAGGCCAACACCAATTAAAGAACTGGCAGCTGTGACTATTGTGAACAGATAATATTTACAAGTGATTCTTGCAACTGGAATTACACAGAAAATATATCAAATAAGATCAAGAAGTAGTTAGTTGTAACTAAAGTGGGCAATCCTTGCTTAATGACTTTGCTTAGAGAATGTTTGAGGTTACAACGGACTCCCAGAAACATACTTATGATCCAGATTCAGAGTTCAAATATCCACACACACTCAACATGTTCATGTGAGTAATTTTTGGTGCTCAGCAACCAGTCCGCATTTAGGACCATTTGCAGCAATACCATGGTCACAAGAAAGCAATTTATAACATTTTTTTTTTATCAGAAATGAACATTTACTTGTGTTCTCTGGCCAAAAACATCTGCTGTGAATAACTGTTTCACTTAATAACTCTGCCGTTTGCTTAACAACTGTGATGTTCACTTAACAACTGCGGCAGTCACTTAATGATCACCACAAAATACGTAGTAAAACCAAGTCAGTCACATGATGACCACTTAATGACTGGCATGACTTATAATTGCAATTCTGGTCTTAATTACAATTGTAAATTGAGGGCTACCTGTACAATTAAAAATACTGGAGTCCAGAAAGTATCTTACAATTAACTTAGCTTGTAATGTGAAGACTAAAAAATATTCACCCCCAGATTCAAAATCTCCTTCAAATCTTGATAGGTGAGTGTAAGTTCTACTGCTGATTCTATTATGTACCACCAAAATGAAAAGCTCTGTTTTACTGACTCCATTAATAATGTGTAACACTGACCCTTGATCAAATATTTATAACTGTTCCAGCTGCCTGTAGCTCTAAACAATAATCTGGCAGTGATTTTGAATTCAAATAGACTGGACGTTATATGCATTAAATGTTGAATATTGGAAAATCCATGTATAATTAACAAGTATTAGCAATTATTAAAAATAGTTTCAATTTAAAATACAGTACAATTCAATAATTTACAAATCACCAGGAACAAGGTTTTCTTAATTTGTGCCCTGGGACTTTCATCTGGCATGCAGGGTTTTTTTTAATATACAGCCGTGGATGTGTTAATGGGAAAAGCAAACTCAACAGTTTACATGAACCTGAAAGCATCCTGCCAAGAACAGCTATTCCCACCCACCTCATTTTTAATCCAATCAATTGCAGTAAAAGAAAAGAAGGAGGTAACTCTTTCTGAAAGTCACATTTTAAAAAACCATTCCAAATCTACACCAAAGAAACACACCACTCTCAATGCCCAGGAGCGGAGGCAGGGTGATGGTGGTATCTGTCCAAAAAGTTAATGTCTTTTGAGCTGCCCTGGAAGAAAGGAATTAGGTCTGGTTTAGGGGCTGTATCTAGTCATCCATTTACTTTAACAGTCAAATGATGGGAAAGAGGCAAGACCTCTCATGTCATCTACTCTATATGACAACGCTTTTGTCCATGTCAGGTGTAGTGGAAAACATGTTCCTCCTTGTTTTGTTTCGTGTAGGCAAAAGTAATCCTTGTATGACCAATTTAAGACTCGATGCAAGTCCCAGTTTGCTCTATATTATTTGTCTGAAGTGATGTAGGGTTTCCTGCCTATGCAGGGGGTTGGAGTGGAAAACCTCCAAGGTCCCTTCTAACTCTGTTATTCTACCCTATTCTACTCTATGCTACGCTACTCTACTCTACTCCCATTCTTATTCTATAACAAGGGTGTCTAAATTTGGCAACTTTAAGACTTGTGGACTTCAACTCCCAGAATTCTTCAGCCACTAAAGTCATTGGGGAAGCTGGCAGGGAAAGTTGCCAAGTTTGGAGTGCCCTGTTCTACAGTAAGGAAAGGGCAAAGTAGCCACAACAAGCTTTCTTTCCAGCAGTCCAGGTGGTTCCCTACAAGAGCAGCTCTGCTCCTAGTTGGCTACTCTGCAATTTTCTCCTTTTCAGCAGCAACCACACAAAGGCTGATTAGAAAGAGTAGTTGCGTTTAATTACAGCTTGATGAGAATGATTCTTCAGTTGTCTGGGACAATTTCCTTCTTTATAATATGAAACAAATTCCCTCAGCTAAATAATAAACATTTATGGAGAAAACTGACTAAACTATTGCACTACAAAATTTATAGTTACAGAAAGGAAGCTGTAACATGCAAATTACTTCTATTTGTGGGGTTGCTTCTATTCAAAGTAATTAAAGGAAGGCCAGAAGAATATGTGTATATAAATTATATTTCTATAAATATAAATAAATAAAAATAACAAAAATTTGAATGGTGCTAACTAGAGATTTTAAAAGCAGCTTGGCATAGAACTCTGGAGTGACTCCTATGCCAACTACTTTCCCTTTAGTGTCCATGGGCATTGACTCTAATTTATGTCCACTTTGTAAGGACAGAAAGGTAGAATTATCTCCAAAGGACATCAATAGAGGGATTTTTCCACTGAGTGCCAAAGGCTCCCATTTTAACTGCCCTCCATATTTGAAAGGAAAATAGCATAGTGGCTCTCTAAATTAGGACGTAATAGCAGCACAAGAAGTCAACAAGCAGCAGCTGTTTAAATACTTGATAATGTGAGTCCATGGGCACTTTTCAACTTACAAGTTGCAATGAAACAAACAACATATGATTACTTTAAGCATGTACAATTTTTTTTATCTCACTAGGGCACTATAAAAAAGATAGCATATGTGCATGTGTACCCTATGAATTCAATGCAATGTAAGACACATAGTTTAACATAAGAGCAAAATAATATTTATTCTTCACAGTGAATGGGCAGTCAACTCCTTCCCCTACTCACTAACAACCAGATACACTGGAATTTCATTTCAGACATACAATTTCTGTATGAGGGACAGAAGAGAAACAGTTTGTTCTTTTGAGGACTGCAGACAGTTCTCCAGATAGCAGAACACAATCAAAAACCAGGGCTAGCAGGAAAGATCATTCTGGAACCTCTGATAATATGTGGTAATCTATAAGCAGCTCCAAAAAAAGCCACAAGAGAAAGGAGGCATCAGCAGCTTAGCTTCAAAGATCATTCCAAGAAATAGGTAGCAACAGTCTGCTATAATAAGCAGCTATAACAATTTTAAACAAATAAATAACAGCAATATTATTGTGGCTGGTTGCACAATTAGCTAGATGTTTATTCTGGATTTGCATTTTTATCCACCTGTTTTTTCCCAACTTTTTATCTATAATTCAAAGTGACACACATACTTAATATTCCTACTTTCTATTTTTCCCACAACAACCCTGCGAGGTGCATTGATTGATAGTGATTGGCCCAAAGTCATCCAGCCAACTTTCAAGCCTAAGGGATACCTAGAAACTCAGTTTCCTGGTTTTTAAGACACTCTTTAACCCCCTCGGATAGCCCTGACCCATGATCAATGGTGCTGAACAAATGGTGGTTACAACTAGTCTTTTGGTGTTCCAGCCATTCCAGCACCCCCATGGTCACTTGTTTACAGTGTGGGAGTTTGGCAAACCATTCACACATCTGACTGGTTGCTAAGCACCCTTGATCATCTGATTGCCATTTTTATCCTTCTCTGCCAGTTTCCCCAGAAAGTCAGTGGGGAAGCTGACAGGGAAAGTTGTACACCAAACTGACCTCATAACTGAGAGCTAGTAACACTGCATAAGATAACTGTGGCTGTGTATGATGTTTATTGTTTTTGATGTAAATTTTCTCTAGTAGTATATCTTAAAGACCAATCTAATCTTATGGTTAACATACAGAGTCTTATAGTTGCCACTCCATTTTTCTATTGGAAGTTATCCAGAAATCCTGCCTATATTTTAGTACTTTTATTCTTTCCTCCATTTTACTGCAGCTACTTGAAGTTAAAAGTAACATTTATGTTCACTCATTTTAAAAGAGAAATTTGATTCTATTTATTTATTGTAAGATTCGTCTCCTTACATAAAAGTAGAGCTGATTACCCTTACCACATGCCTATAAAGTCAGAAGAGGTGGTATTATGCCATTCATTTTCTTTTATCATTTCCCCCCTTTTCATTGTTCCCAGGGGATGTGATCTTTTACATGCTGAGTCATGTGGAGAATAGGTAAAGATATCATTCTGGAAGATAGGAAGTGGCCATGAAAATTGCGAAGCTGCCACCCTGACTTAGAAATTGGACCAAGGGTGTGTGATGCTCAGTTCTGCTACTATATTTATGTATCTGTTGAAAAGGGGAAAGAGGAAAGGTGAATGAAACTTTAGCCCGTTTCATAATCCTTTATAGTCCATTTCAAGCCCAGTGAAATAAAATTATTCAGTAAAGATCACTCAGCTTTGCATAGTGAATTTCATTATCTTAGAAGAAATTAATTTTGCACATCATGTCAAATGCAGTTTTCAACCAAATATCTGCTTTGCAATACTAGTACATGAATAATGCAAGATATTTATCAAGGGCAAACAACATGCAGGATAGGGTTTTGCCTTGAACTCATATAATGTCTTATATATTCCTTCTGTTCATCATGGCAGTATGCAGTTATTATAGCTCTGTTTATAAGCTACAACAAATGGTTCACTGCCATGCAAAAACCCTCAAAAACTAACATCCTCATTCCTCCCTGAACAGCACACAATGAAGAAAAAGTACAAAATACAATGAGAGCACATGTCAAAGGAAAGATCCTATTCAGTTTTTTTAAATGACTAATTTCTGACAACTTAATACAGTATACACTTTCTCAGTAAGATGTCCTTCAGATATGTGGAAGCATATTCTTTGAAACTGCTGGCATACTAGCTGGAAATTCTGCAAATCAGAATCCCAAACAGTTGTCAAACCACTGGGGGAAACAGATATAGTCTATACAGCAGGCTTATTTTTTATTTTTGACAGCAAACATCAAAACCTTTAACCTCCTGAAAAGATATCATTCTGTACTTGAAATACAGAAAAACTACTTTATTTCTTCTAAGAGCTATTATTGCATGACTGCTGACAAATAACTGCTTTTGAAAGCTATTTATATGATTCATATAATATAGGAGGGCAAATTTCATTGAATTAAGCTGTCATAAACCATAGAATAAAAAGAAATCCATTATCTCCTTTCTTGAAATTACAATATTTATTTTGAAACATTTTTATGTTTTATTTGTAATACATTTACATCCAGCTTTCTCACATCATGGAGCTTCATTCTAAGTAATTATTTTAAAAAATATCAATTCCAGTGATACATCAATGACTCATTAGTTTATAAATAATAAATTCAGATTACTAGCAGATCTTCATACGGGCTACAAAGGAATGTTTTAGTGTTCCTGTTAGTTGGTGGTTTAAATAGAAAATTTAAGAGATTAAATACAGAATGTTGAATAAAATAAACTGTTCCCACCGGAAAATTAAAAAAGACTATTTTTTGCTGATTTGTGCCTCTCCCAGATGCCCACCAAAGTGCTTCTCTTTCGATATGACTTCTACAGAGTAGTTTTTAATTGAGGAAGTTGGGCCAGGGGGCTGAAAGGAGCAACTATATTTTTCATTCCAACATGCTCTTGTCTACTCTAGACTTAAGTCAGGAGCTTTGCATACCAATCTTATATTCTGAATCAAAGCTATCCCATGTCTGAAAGCATTAGTTTGTCAATGTGTGAAACATCCAATTGTTTTCTGCAGCTGTTAACACAGTGTTTAAAACTGGTCAGAGTAGAGATTATTTTAAAAGTTCTAAAACACTTACCTTTCTTGAATTTATGTACTGGAAGCTTCTTAAGTTGATCCTTTTGAAGGCGATTCCTTCTTGCTCTGTGTCTGTCCTGAACAAATTTTGTTATCTTGAAAGACAGGGAAAAATAAAATAAGAAAAGCATAGGACTACTCAATTTGTTTTTGAGTTACCTAAAGAAGGATGCATATTAAACAATTTATAAAATATAGCAGCAGGACTCCTACATGTAAAATTCTTATCCAAATCCTCAGTTAACATAATACGATAATGCTTTCAGCAGTTATAGACTACTAAGAAAAACATTTGTAAGAACCACCTACTTCCACTGTTCCCAAAGATGTGCAACAGACACTTACACAGAATTTCAGATCATTTTTTAGATCTCGAAATGGTTTCATTTTTGTTTTTACATATTATATGGTGATATAATGGGAGACAGCTTGATTCGCAGAAGTTCAATATACCTTTAACCCAACAAATGTCTCCTTGGGATAATCTTACAAAGTCTACCATAAAAGCCTGCTTGCTCTTTATGTTCAATTTTTTTAAATTGGTAGAAAAATAATTTTATTACAGTTTTAGTAATAAGTTATAATGAATATTTTATAGTTGTTATTGTTCTGTGAATCTATGTAAACTGCAAAGAATTGGTGATATACAAATAGGATTATATCCCGTATAGCAAGCAGATTCAGCTGGTCACCACCTGGCAACTTTTCTACACTAAAGGCCATTTATTTCTTTGAGTCCTGGCACAAAACTCTTTTCTTATGGTTATGTTCCAGGCGGGATACGATGTCATGTTGAAACTGGATGCATTACTAAGAAAATCTCCACTACACATTCCGATGGATTCCCCTTGCAGCCAGGATGTTTAAATGAATGTGAAGAGCTGAAATCCTAATTGTTCCCTGGCAAGTTTGCCACACTCTCTCCTGTCATGAGCAACTTTTCTCTCTCTAACTGTTCCTATTTTCTTTTCATATGGAACTACTTATACTTCATCTCAGCCTCCAGTTTCTGCATTTAGCAGTGTGGATAAGATAAAATCATATCTCTTGAATTCTAACACAGATGTGTTCCGAAAAGCAAGAAAGCCTCATACCTAACATTCCTGTATGAGAAGTAAATTAGTATCAGAATTTGTTTTCTCTTTTACATGCACTTATTCCTTCATGGAGACTATCAATAATTCTTCATTAATGGTCAAGTCATTTAACTATTGTGTGCTTTGGATCTTTCAAAGTCAGACTTCTTGTGATTATTACTTACAGTTCAAAGAGTAAGTAAAATCTGTATCCTAAGAGAAGATTTTTCTTTCCTTCTGGTCCATTCTGATATGCTAATATTAAAGGCAGGTATTCCATTCCTATTTATAGTCCATTCAGAATCCCATATTAATCAGTACTAATACCTATGATGTTTTCCTAACCTTTCTACAATTCTACCATAGTTATTTCATACTTCTATGTAAATGGGATGAAAGTTTTCCATATGGCTCCTGTTATTTAGACCAAGAAAGATCTAATTTCACAGAAAAGGGCTTAAAACTGTCTCCCCCAAATTGAAGGAATCCAAAAACTACTTTGAGGAAGAAGAGCACTATGGTGATCAATGATTCCCACTGAGAGAAACAAAGACTGTTATGTGGAAGACATGATATAGCCTTGGGGGAAGTACATTGCAAGTCCCTGTATCCAGGATTGATAGACAGCTGCCAAGACTCTTTAAATCACTGATATATACCCATTCCTACTGATAGGATATAACCCATTTAAAAGAAACAGACACAATACAAAGGGAAGAGATATTGCATTGTGCATAACAAAAATATGTTTGCTCAAAAATTCATGAATCAGAATATAGAAATTCATTAAATATACAGTATTTGGCTGGGAACAGGAGAAATGAAAAACAAAAATGTCACCATTATGCCTGGACAGGTAGCAGACAATTAAAAAACATTCCGATCAGATGGCAAAAAAAATTATTTAATTTATTTAATTTTTGAAGTACTATCCACCCCTTTATCCTAGATTAAATTTTAGATATGAAAATAAAATTTATTTCCAGATAAAAATATCCTTCCCAGTTCAACTTCATGTGGCTAGTACTATTTTAATAAATTTGTAGCACACCAAAAATTATCTTATATTCTTAAGTACGGGCTACTTGCGTAATAAAACCCTTGTATTCCAGATACATTTGAAAATAACTGGAATCATAGTTCCCTTAACCTGCAACATAAAAAGGATTTTAACTTTTAATTTGCTTATATATTCTACTATGATATTCATCTTCTTGTCTATCCCAGTTCCTAAAACAAAATGAAAAAGAATTGTGACAAAAAATATAAGCTTCATATGCCATCAGACATAACAAGCATATTTTAATTAAAGTTCGGATTTATAGTATTTGCACGTGAAACTTTGTATGTGGCATGCAAGAGGATTTATATTCATATTAAGCTGAATATAAATACTACTCATAAGGAAGCTCTTCTTAAACCAATGAATCCATGGAAACCTCAATTGGAGTGATGACCCAAACAGCTTTTTAAAGCTAGCTACAGATTCTAATGTACAGTTTACATGTCAGCAATATCTTTCACAAAGACATACACTAAACAGTAAACATTAAAATAAACTGACTTCAGCAATTTAAAAAAAAACTGTTTATGTGTAGAGAAAATCAAAAGATAGCACAACGAAAAAAGATTATACCCACCATGAATATAACTATAAGGATGAGACAGATTCCCACAATTATTAAGAATGGGATTAGATAATATTCCAAAGGAAGGCTGAATTCTGGGATTAGCACGATATGGCCTCTGAAAGAAAGGAAAACCAATTTATTGTAAAAATTCTTCTAAAAAAGTTGTGCAGAGAAGAATATTTGTAATACTGCATATGATAAAAAAGGAAATCTAAAAATACTTTATTCTTTTTCTGCTAAGACACTTGATTGATGTATCTGGTTGTATATTTCTTTGAAGTTTTAAATTTACGCAGATCACTTTTATATTGTATATGTTCCATACAGTGACCATAAAAGCCACCATTATTTTTAAATAAAACTTTATAACTTTAGAAGATAGCTAACAGAAAAACCTTTGAATAAATTTGTTAAAAATTTGAATGCTTTTGTCTACAAATTTCGTATAACTATCACAAGAAAATAAAAGGTTTTGAAATATGAAAAGATACTTAAATATTTGGCAATTTCAGCATCAAAAGCAAGGAAAAGCATATCCTTACACTCAAACTGAAACTTTCATTCTGTATATCAGTAAAGAAATATACTGTGTACAGAATATACAGAAATATACTGTATATCAGTAAATAAAAAGTTTGTGATACATACCCTTTTTCGAAAGTAAATTCTTCTTTAAGAGATTTTGCGGATGTTTCACCAATGAAAACTGATGGAATGTCAATCTTCTTTAAAATTTCAACTGTTTTTTAAAAAAGAGATGATAACTAGTAATCACTAGTCCAACTGTGATATTTATTTATTAAATTTATGCACTGCCCATCACAGCAATGAAGCAATATGCTGCTTCCCTAATGTGGCCTGCATAGTGCTGTAGAAAATGCTGAAGCAGAGCAGATTGCTTCATCACTGGGCTACTTAACCACATCTTAAGTGGCTGCCATTTTAGTGCAACCGCAAGGAATATGCTACTCTAAATATGGTGGCCACTTTCAGGACCCAGCCATGCAGCCCAGGGGAGCTAAAGGATGGAATGGTCTGCCTTCCTTCCCTGATGTGAAGTTCAGAGACATTCAAAAAGTAATTGTGTGATGGGGTGGGGAGGAGCCCAAGCCCTTTGGGGACCTGGTGTGTGTGTGTGGGAGGGAAAGTCTGCGGGGACACATTGGGAGGGGCTCCCAAGTCCTGCCTTCCCTAAATGTTTTGATTCCTTACTTAATTGGGCAATTTTCCCACATTAAACCTTCTATTTGTCATGGCGTATTACAGATTTTCAAATCTGTCCGTTATAGTTTTGTGTTTTTTGAACTGCAGTTCCTTTAGAATAGAATAGAATATTTTTATTGTCATTGCATTCCACGAATACAATGAAATTTGAAAGCTACCCCAGCACAGTGCCCCAAATACCACATGACAATCACTCTACAGAGTATTTAAAATAAAATAAAATAAAATAAAATAAAATAAAATAAAATAAAATAAAATAATAATAATAATAATAATAATACGACTAAATCACAAATGCACTTTTTGATTCAAGACAATTACTTCCTTGGAAAAGAAACTGTCAATCTATCAGTCCTCATTTTAAGACACCTATAATGCCTCCCTGATGGTAACAGTTTGAAATATGAGTGTCCAGGATGAAAACGTCTGTGGAGATTTTTAGTGCTCTAGAGAGGAGTCTGGTCTTCGCAATCTCTTCCAAAGAAGAAAGAGAGCAACTGATGATTTTTTGTGTTGTGTTTATAACTCTCTGGAGCATCTTCTTATCCATTACAGAACATCCAGCATACCACACCGTTACCAGGTGGCTCTCACTTAACAAGCATTCATTCAGCAACCATTCAAATTTACAACAGTGCTGAATCAGTGGTACTTACAACCAGTGCTTGAAGTTCTGGCCATCATAGCAACTCCATGGTCATATGACTGTGATCTCAGAGTTTGGCAACCAGCCTGGATTTCTGACTGTACAGCATTCCATTATCAATTATGATTTGCTACGTTTCCTGCCAGCTTCCCACAAACAAAATTAATGGAGGAACCATCATGAAACTGAAAGTTGCAGACTCATGTGACTCAGAGAGATTCATTTACCAATAGTAACTGGGGACTGCTGGAACTGCTGTATCAGCGCAATCACGTGGCATTGTACATTATGACCACATTGCTCAGTGAAGGAAATCCCAGTCCCAACCCCTGTCTTAATTACTATTAAGTAAACTATCTGTATTCACAGGCTAAAAGAGAGAAGAGCATCTTTGTGTACTTGGCATGTTACATCTGATTTTGTGTTCCTCTCATTTGACTGTAATGATCTGTCCATGAAGCTCATATTTTTTAAAAAAATATTTTGTTGGAATTCTTAGTGGGAACCAAAAGATGATATGCCATCACCACTGAGAAACAGGATAGTTTTCAAACAGGAGAGAATTAATACCTGTACTTACTGTCTTGAGATCCCATGCTAATGAGGTCATCAGAATCAACATTGTGAACAATTGCTGCCTTAAACCCAGCTTTCTGTGCATTCAAAACCTGTGTGCCAAACATACTTGTAATAAGTACTCATTAGAGATATGACATTATTTATTCCTGCCATCCATATATGCTGCATAAAAGTATTGTCATCTTGAATTAACTTGTTTTATTTTTGTACTGTTCTCATACTATGCAAACTGTGCAAAAGAAAGTGGGTTATATATATCTTACCTTTTGACACCCTGCTAACAATAACTCTTGATACTGGAACTTCGATAAACGTAGTACCACTGAGCACAATGCTTTCTCCCATTTACCTATATTTATATGTAGGAACACCTCTGAAACCTCTTTTTGCCCCAAACAACTTCAATGTGTTCTACAAAAGATAAATTAGTTGTTTCCAACATCAGTTTTTTTATTTTACAATTTAATCCAGAATGTAATAGGATCCTGAGAATTAAACTTGATTGGTTTCACAGTCCCATCCTGTGTTTACTAGATCATGCTCAATATTGAAAGAAACAAATATTTCTATAGTAAATTCCACACATCCAATGCTATTTAAAATTTATGCAGATTTCTCCACAAGCATTATCTTAAAGGGCTAATAAGCTGCTTTAAAGGACAACTGAAACTTACACTAGGTCTGATCTCTCCTAAATGGGACAGAAACTCAGATAAGTTTGTATAAGATATTAGCCATTTAGATAAGTCTGTAAAGTTACAGAAATTGTATATCTTTAGCTTAGTGTTCATATGACTGTTTGCTGTTCTTAAATGGGTACAAAGAGTCAGTTTGAAACCAGGACAATACTACAGGAGTTATTTAGTTAATGACTTGTTCCAGAAATGTTTCAAACAACCTAACCATGTGCTTTCAAAATTAGTACATTTGAGAGGGAGATCAAGTTAGCTAAAGTCTATAAAGATAATCAATCATTTGTTTACAATTTTATATAATTTTATCTAGAAGTAAATCTGAGCTATTCTAAATTATCTTACACAGGATTTAGTGTATGTTTCTAGGCAATACTTTCTTGACCTCTCCCGCATATTCATGCCATTTCTTTTAATACTAGATTTAAGGGAGTATTACTTGTAATGCAGAAAAAACAATTATTATAGAAGGAATTGTGCTTGCTCAAGTCTCAAATTTGTCATCAGCAGTCTGCAAAAAGCCCAAAGGTCAATCTTTTAGTTTCAAAAGGTAATGTGAGCCGGCCAATATATTTATTTATATATTTGTTCAGAGTTACAGAAGCAAGGAGGGAAGACCTTTCTCCTAAATCTTAAAACTAAGAAAAGCCATTCAACAGGCAATGACTATGTGCAAAACATTCCCAAGCATATTTACTTTGAAGTAAATATTATCAAGCAGTTTAATAAGCTTTATTCCCTAGTAAACATGTCTGTTTTGGATAATTACTATAGCTCACAAGTTTAACGCAGATGTATTGAAGATTTCAACTACAAATTGCCATTTGCAAATTTTCATAAACTGTATAATATCTTGTTCATTATATATAGTTTCATAAATAGACAAAACAGATTATTTAACATTTAACTATGATGTTTAATTCCTCTTCCACAGTAAACATTTTGTTAGATCCACAGAGTCCTGAATATAATCTACAAAGCTGCCTTCCATATTAGGCTAAATCACAGTTTAGAAGTTCTACACTTTCTATAATCCATAAGGCTTGTTCCTTATTCCACTGTTGTCAATCAAAAGAAATACTTTAGCAGCATTAATTTCAGTTTTCAATATAATAACAGCTTGCACATAGGAATTGCAATTTAAACCAGATAATGAATAGTGATAGTGAATGAAACTACCAAAGTTTGCAGCTTGGGAAGTGGATCAGGATTTATTTCAAACTATACTATCTGATTTCTATGCAGCAAGCCAACTGCTCTAGAAAATAAAGCTAAGCTATATCAAAAATTATTCTGGCCATGACAATTCACTACAATTCATGCATTTTCTCCTAAGCAAAAGTTTAGTATTACGAACACAAATATATATTTATTGGAGAAAAGTATGGTTTTCATACACTGTATTAAGACCAACATATACATTCAGTAGTAGTATTTTGACTATATTGCTTGAGATAGTAAGGAAACAAAAGAATCATTCAGGTAAAATAGTATGGGCATTGGGCAAGTATAGAATTTTTCCTCGATTGCTATTTTTTTTCTTAAATGTTAAAAGTTTCTAAGAAAAGTTTCTAAATATTATTCTTCTCTAGCAGTCAGATGAAGTTACAATTCTAATGCAATTTAGTGCAATTTAACATATGCGTAAATAGCAGCTATTGGAGAAGAGCAAACTTCTACAAATATTCTCTTTTGCATTTGTGGAGTTCAGCTCTCCCCATCCCACCTCGAGGCTGTTTAGAATTCCTGAGAGAAAATAAAAACAAGACAAACACGCACTTTTAATTATGCATATACAACTGTTTTGTTCAGTATAGCATCCTATTAACTGTGGTAGGAGTACACACTCTTTTTGCATTCCATTTTTCTAGTAACATTACTGGTCATCTGCCGGCTTGCTATTTTATTAGCACTGCTCTGAAATATGTGAATGGCACATGGAAGGTGCCATCAATTATATGAACGCACTATCTGTGCACCTAAGTTTTATAACACTTGTCATTTTTCTTTTTACACTTGCTTTAGTTTTTAAACCATAGCAATAGATTTTGTCCAAACCGCAATTCTAGGTGTTAGCAATTGTGATATACTTAGAGGTTAGAAAAATTGGAATTAAACATAATTTCAGATACTGGATTATTTTTACTTGAAATAGGAAAGTAAAGTTGGGGAGGGGAAAATAAGCCTAGAACTGGCAAATGTGTTAATTTTAAGAATATATCACCTTCACCATCTCTCTTCATTAATCCCAGAAAGCCATGTGCATGTTCAGCATGAACCAGCTGTTTTAAATTCTATCTAAATTACATATTTTAATGTACAATTCATAAAGTCCTCAAGAGATCTTATTTCTAGGCAGCTGCATTTTACTGTAGTTTAAACTCCATCACAAGAAGACCAAAATAATGAAGCAGTTCCATTCTGGAACAAAGTCTAGTGCCAACTCTTACACTTCTCAAAATGTAAAGAATGTATAGAGTTCATGTTGCTGGTACCCACAAGAAAAAAAGTTGCAAGCCCTGCATTAAAGACATTCAAATATTGCATATTAAGTGATTGCAGAAGAAAACCTCCAGAAAAAGAGTTTCCTCCCACAATGTTTAACATATAATTGCCACAAGCAAGAGAAATTGATAGCCCCCAAACCATTCAATTAAAAGTAGGCAAAGGTTTTTTGGGGGAAAGGGAAGACATTTAATATTTTCTGGCAATATGAATGCTATTATGTCTGGAAAGAAACACAAAAAAGATAGAACTGTTTTCTGCTTTTTTAAAAGAGTAGGTTTCTGTTTACTTAAAATTGCACTGTCTACTAGTTTTCAAGGTGTTACCCATCTCAAAATACTGAGACATAGTTCCAACAATCTTCAGGAAGAAAAAAAAAATGGGGGGAGGGGGGCAACTTGCCCAAATTTGATTTATGCATATGGATTCGACAGTGTGACTCTTTTCAAGTAGTGTATTTAAACATAATTTTGAAGCTTCAGAAACTCCATACTTGTCTGAATTGAAGATGTGAAAGGTTACTTACTTTTATATCAAAATTACAATCAAGTCTTCTGATTAATACAATGAATTCACGGGATGAGTTATCCTTCAGAGGTGGAGGAATTATAGGCTCACAGGCATTCTCGGGTTTTGAATTTATTAGGAACCCCTGAAAGCCATTTTCAAAAGATATGATTAGCATTTTGACATAACATGGGAAAATGTACAGATTTTTTTTACAGTTCTCGTGGGTTATGCAGTATAAATAAAAATGTAATATAATTAACAGGAACTATAAAATAGCAGTGCTGATCCCATAACCATTTCGAATGAAGCAATTTTGATGACTGCGGAAAGATGATGACATTTCTTTGCAAGGAAAGTATTCCAAAGACTGAAGAAAGAGTGCAACCGTGCCTCCGCCCACAAGCAGGCTAATAACTTGCACAATAACTCACCTGGTAACAAATCACAGGCCAGGAAAAATCATTCTGAACTAGCCAGCCCCTCCAATTACCGAGTGCTGCGCCATACAACAGTTTTGGAACAATTTAGATTGAGCTTGGGACTTTATCAGTGCAGCAAAGAGTAAGTATGACTCTGTAAATGCTTGACTGCTGTAGCCTCTATCAATTGCAATTTCTCAATTTCCTTCAATAGTATCCTTATTTAGAGTGTATTGCAGAACTGGAAATATACAATGGGAGTATGGTTGATTTCCATCAGGACTTTATGATCCAGGAAGGGCAAGAGACACAAGTCAAGGAGGGGCTTAGTTGTTTTTGAGCAAATGAGGAAGCTTGGCGCTGAGCTATCTATTGCTATAATTGAATCAGAGCTAGAAAGTCCTAAAAGTACGGTACTTCCACCTTGCTAGGATTTAATCTGAGCTTGTTTTATCCCATCTATTCCCTCCAAGTTCTGAGTACTAATTCTACACCTTCAAATAATCTCTATCCTATCCTAGCCTGGCCTGTGATGTATAACTGAATGTCATCAGTATTATTGATAATTGTAACAATTAACATGTTATACTAAATCTAAAATGCATCAGTCAAATATATACAGCCTAAGAAGGTAACATAAAAGTAACATCTCATTCAACATATCTGTATTGGTTTTATTTCACAGAAGTTGCTATGATACCCTCTAGTGGATAGTTTTAGATAGTTAACTGTCAATAGTTGTTAAAAAGGCAGTAGCTCTGGCTTATTCTATCATGGAATTTCAGCTCTTGAGATATAATTTCTTTTAGTATTACCCAGTTTGGAAAGAGAGCAGTAGAAAGCCATCTGACAAATTTGTTGTACATTTTCTGTACAGAACGAAAAAATATTGTGCTAGAAGAAGAACATTCCAGTATTCTTGTACTGTATAGGGGCCTTCATTGTGCTATCAATTACAGAATGTTTATAATCCAAACTGTCATGGCCAGGAAACTGCCTTTGCAACACTTACCAACTGTGTGATTCCCCAAATAAGCACTAACATTATTTAATCTTTAGTACCAGTTGCTGGGAAGAGATGCTCTTCTAAAGATTCCTTCATGCAGAGCAATAGAAGAGAACTCATCCTATCTGTTTCGCAAAACTACATCAACATTTCAAAATCCAAATTATAAAACTTCTAATACAAAACATGGCAATTAGTTCAGTTCACTTATGATTGCCTGTTTTAAATTCTTCTATTTGGAATTAAAAAATGATGGAAGTTTCATCTAAGTCAGTCAAAATTCTTAATGGGGCAAAGATGACATTACTGTTATCAGTATCCTTTTGACAGGTAAGGACAAAATCAGAATCCTAATATCCTAAAGTCCAATACAAATTAATCAAATATCAAGGTACAATATAACTTATAACAGCAACTTTCAAGTGTAACCGAGCTATGCTTCCAACTCTTACTTCACATGGGCATTGATCCAGCAAACCACTTAAGAATGTACTTAAATACACAGATAGGTACAAAAGTTTAAGTTTTAAATATTAAAAAGCTTTTGTTACAGCCTGCCAATTTTATAGTATTTTAAGTACCTTTTGGTTAATGCATTTTAGGTACTTTCATCAGGAACATAATAAGAATTTTATTTAATCTTCATTTTATATCCTGGAAAGGGAAAACATAGGCCCTCTCAGGATCTTTGGCCCTGTTGAGTGTAATCACCAGAGAAGGAAATAGTATACAATACAACTATTATATAGACTTTTTGAATCAAAGCTTAAATAGCTTTGAGTGGTCCCTTCACAAGTAGTCCTCAACTTATGACAACTGGAACTGGAACTTCTATCACTAAGTGATGCAGTCATTAAGTGAGTCTCTCCTAATTTCAACACCCTTTATGCCAGTCATTAAATGAACTTTAACTTTCTATTGCCTAATTGTTCACAGGATTCAACTCCTGTCAGATAATACAGTTCAAATGTCCCTGCCTTTCATATGTATTTAATTATACCCCCAATATGTAATTGCTAGTTATTTAGTTACTTCTGTGACACAATGGACATCAATTTACCAGGACTGTCCATCAATAAGTTCTCCTTTCATTTCTTGTAAACTCAATAACAGTGTATTTTCCCATCTTGTTTTCTGTCAGCCTTTTCACTAATTGTTTCTGATTCAACAAGCATTGGGTCTTCTCCAGTTACTCCTGTCTTCATGGTACAGGTCCAACATATTTAACCTTTACCTTAATCTTCCTGTGAATTTTATGGCATATTGAATTATTTGTTCTTACAGTCCAAAGTATTCTCAGTTTTCCCATTACCACAATTCAAAGGCATCACTTTTTCATTGTTCAACCTTTCTGATAAACAAGCTTTCAAAGTACATGTTTCATCTAAAAAAAACATTGTCTTGACAAAATGTAATTTTGCTGTTGGTGTGATATTTTTGCACTTTAGCATTTTGTCTAGATTTGCCACAGCAGATGTCACTTTATTTTATGAATACCATGGTGCATCTTTGAGCCTAGTTTCCTTATTATCTGTCCACATTGGGCTTCATTGCTTGTTGACAGAATCAGAAATATTGACCAGCAGACTGGCTTTTGTACTCTTTTACTTTCAATAAGAGTAACTTATTGTAGTCACTTCCACTTTCCTTTTAGTCATCAAAATGGCATTAGCATATCTGAGGTTGCTAATGTTTTTTCCAGCAACCTTAATTCCAGTTTCTGTTTTTTTTTTCCCCAGGCACTCTGCATAAACATTATTTCTTTGAGAAACCACAGGATACAATCTTGAACCATGTAGTTGCTCCATATTCCTTCTAACAGTTATTTCCTGGTGATTGCATAAATTATTCAACAGGTAGATGAGGTAATCCAGTATTTTTAAGGGTTTTTTTTTTTGTGGTTTGCAGTTATATAATTAATAAAGCAAAATATAATAATAATGTATGCTTGAAAGTCCCTTGTCTTTTCCATTATTCATCAGATGTTTGCAATATAATATCAGATACTTCTGCTCTTCTGAATCCAACTTAAACATCTTGTAGCTCTTTCTGTGCATGCTAAAGCCTGAATAGGAAAACAAATTGAGCATTTTCTTACTGCCATATGAGATAAGTGCAATTTATGCTTTGAACATTCTTTAATATTGTTCTTTTTACTATCGGAATAAAGGTTTTTTCTTTCTATCAGTCTGCAAGCAGAAAACTCTTAGCATTTCAACCATATTATCTTAAAGTTGCCTTCAGCCAGAAGATAGGTGGCATATAAATTTAATCAATAAAGAAAATAAGCTTTAAATAGTTGACTGATATTTCATTAAATCTCACAACTCATTGTTAGCAATATTTCCTGTAGTCCATTTCACTTCATTTTCCAGATCCCTGGCTCTAGTTCAGAAATCAAACTACACACCCATACACAGAGAGAGAGGGGGCGGAAGAGAGAGAGAGAGAGAGAGAGAGAGAGAGACGGGGGGGGGGGGAGAGAGAGAGAGAGGGAGAGGGGGGGAATATCTCATCAATGGGGATGCTCTCATACAAATTTTTCCATATATTTTTATCATGTTCTTTATCTTTTTTCTTCAATAGATTTTTGTCTTCTTTGCCTTTTACAATGTTTCTTCTGTACACAAAATTTGCACTGATTTATGTAAATCTCTTAAATAAATTGCACTTCCAGAATAATTATCCTCAATTTATTTGCACTGCTTATTTAAATATATTTCCTTTCCTCTTCCTCTTCTCTGTGTTTAGTTTGGCAAATTTTCACTATCACCTTCTACTTTTTTGCCACTATACTAGCAAACAGACATTTCATCTTCTTTTTGTTTTGTTGTTCATTTAATGTATTTTTGTTTGTTTCATCTTGAATGATGTCATTCATTTGAAAACATAGTTCTTCAAGCAGTCTATTTATCAGTTTTAAATATTTTTTTTATCTTCACTGCATTATCATGCAGACTACTTACTGATAAGATTACCCTATCTTATTGGCCAGTATTTTTAGTTTTGTTTGTAATTTTCTAATAATTGTTTCATGATCTGAACCACAATCAGCCCCAGACCTCATTTTTGATGTCTGAAGACAGCTCCTCCATCCTTGCTTTGCACACTACACACTTAAATTGATTCTAGTATTGTCCATCATGTAACAAAATGTATTCATTCATCTTGATTTGTAACATATTTTACTATTGTAAACTGCTAAACACTGTTTTTCCTGTTAGTGCAGATGCTATTTGATTCCAATTTCAGCATTCCATTCTTCTATAATTAATGTAATATCATTTGAGGATGTTTTTGCTAATAGCAGAATGCCAACATGGTGAATCCTGATACTTTTGTCTGACATTCACCTTAATTCATGGTTTTGACACCAGCAGCTGAATGTTCATTTAATTTGAATCCAAGTACATCTCCAACATAAAAGCTATTCCTATTTGCCCTTTGTTCTTTGCAGTGGAATACTTTCTCATTGAATGTTCATTCTATACTTTCTTAACCCATGGGACTTATCTTCCAGTACCATATTGACATTGTCCTCGATTTGAAAAATCTATGTGGTTCTCTTGGTAGAATTCTGGAGTGGGTTTTTCAAATGGATTGAATTCTATTTGCTCTGTTTTCAGTGACTGGACTATCATGGATACCCTTTTGAAAGTATACAACACTAATGGTATAGCTGAATGTCACTGAGATGTGCACAAGTCTATTCATTGATACAAACTAATGTTCCCTTGATTGATTATGTGCCATCAAATGGTTTTCGATTCCTACTGACCATACAGATTTTCTCTCCATGAACCAAGATAACATTTTCTCATGTTCCAAGAGACAGCCTATATATTACTTTATTTTAAAAACAATTAGACCAGTAGACAATAATTCAAGAACTCTTCATACAAGCTAACAAATTTTCTGATGCATTTTACAGCATTAGCAGAAATACAACCTGACAAGTAATACATTATATTTACCTTAAGGTGCTAATTTGCCATTTTTCTTGCAATTACGTTTGAAAACAAGTGACAGAGATCTCAGTCAATACCAAAACCAAAGCATTCTCAGAATATATCACTCTAGAAATTTATGTACAACATTCTGCAATTCCTTTTGATCTTGGCATTAGCTATTATTGCATATTAAGGCTATATAGAATCAAATGTTTCTGAAAACAAGCATCATGTTTTGACTGTAAATTGGCAACTTAGTTGACAGAATTCTCAAGCTGTTTATTCTAAGAAATACTGTCATTGCAACTGTTATCAAAGTAAGTTAGTAGTGCAGACTGTATAATAACTGTTCCACTCAAACCAAGAGAAAAATGAGTGCAACAGAAAGTTAGATGCATAATTTGTTGTTAGTTGAAAATATGATATTTGATAGGAATATCACCAGAACATATAGTAATATATACATATACATTACAGCCCTGAAGATACTGCACAGGAGCTGAGAATTCCTAATCAACAGACCTACATTCAGTCCCTGATTTGAAAAGTACTTACCGTATATACTCGAGTATAAGCCGAGTTTTTCAGCCCATTCTTTGTGCCGAAAAACCCGCCCTCGGCTTATACTCGAGTCAGATTCCCCTCTGAAAAAAAAATGGTGTGGAGCTCCGGAGCTGGGCAGCCGCTTTCCTGCAGGCAAGCCCCACTTCATGGACTCCGTCCATCCTCGCTCCCATCCACCCACCCACCCAAAGCGACGAAGTCCCCCAATCGCGCAGCCCAGAATTGCCCTCCCCTCAGGGGGCAGCAACGACACCCGGTGTTTCCCGAGACAAGAAGCTCCACCGTGCAATGAAAGTGCCCTGGCTCTAGGCTCAGAAAACAATGCAAGGCGAGGTCGCTTCGGCTCCGCTGAGCTTCGTTTCCTAGCTGCTTTCAGTCCGCTCGGGAGGAGGGGGAGGAGGTGGTGGCCTAGAGCTCAGAAAACAACGCAAGCTGCTGACACCACCTCCTCCCCCTCCTCCCGAGCGGACTGAAAGCAGCTAGGAAACGAAGCTGAGCGGAGCCGAAGTGACCTCGCCTCGCGTTGTTTTCTGAACCCGCGAGCCTGGAGCCAGGGCGCTTTCATTGCACGGCGGAGCTTCATCTCGGGAAATGGGCGTTGGTTCTTACCTGACACGCCGTTTCTCTTGGACTGGAAGGATTGTCCAGAGGATGGGTGGAGCTTCAGTCTCTGCTTATTGTAGGCTGAGCTTGATTTCTGAGGAACGCTCCTCCCTCCATCACGTTGCTTGCCATCTCGTTCCCCAGTTTATGCGAAGAAGAGAAGAAAGACACAGGCATTCATGCTGTCCCTTTTGCTAGACTTAAGGTGCCTTGGCCGAAATGAGAACCCCCCCCAGACGGTGAAAGGAAAAGGGAGGGGCTGGACAATCCTCCCAGTCCAAGAGAAACGGCGTGTCAGGTAAGAACCAACGCCCATTCTCCTTGGAACTGCTCGGATTGTCCAGAGGATGGGACATACCAAAGCTGGGGCTTGTCCTACGGGAGAGACACCGTCTGGTTTGACGAGTCCTTGGGATCCCCGAGCACCCTCTGGAGGACCCTTCTACTGAAAGACGCCTCCGCCGCAGCATACTTATCAATCCTGTAATGCCTAATAAAAGGCGACGGGGAGGACCAAGTTGCGGCCCGGCAAATGTCGAATATAGGGGCTGTGTAGCCCAGGCAGCTGATGTCACCGCACTCCTGGTAGAGTGAGCCGTGATACCCCTGGGCACTGGGAGTGCCTGAGCCTGGTATGCCCTAGAAATGGCCGCCCTTATCCAGCGGCCTATTGTAGTAGAGGGAACCTTGAGCCCCTGTGACTTTGGTTGAAAGGAAATGAACAGGGCCTCGGATTTGCGGAATGACTGAGTACGTTTAATATAAATCCACAAGGCCCACCTAACATCTAAGGTGTGCCAAAGCTGTTCCCTTTCATGAGTTGGCCTGGGGCAAAAATTGGGGAGGATAAGTTCCTGAGCCCTGTGGAAAATAGAATTAATTTTTGGTAGAAAGGAAGGATCAAGTCTAAGTACTACTCAGTCAGAGTGGAAGACGCACAGGTCTTTCCTGACTGACAGAGCAGCGATCTCTGAAATCCTTCGGGCCGAAGTAATCGCCACCAGGAAAACTACCTTGTAGGATAGGAACTGGAGGGAAACTTCTCTAAGGGGTTCAAAGGGAGGTTTGGTGAGGAAGGTCAAGACCTTGTTGAGATCCCATGTTGGGTATCGGTGAAGGGACGGAGGCCGTAAATTTGAGGCGCCTTTTAGAAATGCCTGGATGCAGGGATGGTGAGAGAGGGAATTAGCGCCCTCGCAGGAAATTACGGTGGATAGGGCAGCTACCTGACGCCTTAGAGTGTTGGGGGAGAGACCTTTACCGAGACCCTCCTGGAGAAAATCGAGGACTTTTGCTACCGATGGGTTTGATGGATCAATGTGGAGATTGGCACACCATTTGTGGAAACTGTTCCAAGTGGCGTCGTAAATCCTTCTGGTAGAAGGACGCCTGGCTGCTAAAATGGTGTTGATGACCTCCGTGGAGAAATTTTCCCTTTTTAGACGTTCCCGCTCAACCTCCAGATGGCTAACTGTAGCCATTGGGGGTCTGGGTGAAGGAGGGGGCCTTGAGTCAGAGAGATCCTGTCTGCTGGGATCCTCCAAGGTGGAGCTACTGATAGGCTGCGGAGGTCCGCAAACCAGGAGCGACGGGGCCAATAAGGAGCTACCAGAAGCAATTCCACCCTTTCTTGAAGGACCTTCTGGAGTACTCTTGGCACCAGAGCCAGAGGGGGGAAGGCGTAAAGAAAGCCCGAGGGCCACGGGCATAAGAGGGCATTGTGGTTCTCCGCCCCGAGGGACGGGAATCTGGAGATGAACCGTGGAAGTTGGGTATTGCTGGGGGAGGCAAACAGGTCTACCCCTGGCAGGCCAAATATTGTTGTCGCCTCCCTGAACTGGTCTGGGTGGAGGCGCCATTCCGCCTGGTCTATGGTGGCCCTGCTCAACCAATCTGCCCTGGTGTTGAGGGTGCCTGAAATGTGGTCTGCCCTGAGTGAAAGGAGGTGAGACTCTGCCCACCGACAGAGGCGCTCGGTCTCCCTCATTAGACTTGAGGACTGAGTGCCCCCGTCTGTTGACATGTGCCTTTGCTGTTATGTTGTCGGTGAGAATGAGGACGTGGCTGCCCTGAATATGATGTAGGAAGCTGCGGAGGGCCAGGTGGATGGTGTGAAGCTCTAACCAGTTTATGTTGTGCAGCCTCTCTGACGGTGACCATCTGCCCTGAGCTGTAAGGGAGAGAAGGTGGACGCCCCATCCTGACAGACTGGCATCTGTGGTGACAATAAGTCTTGGAGGCTCCTTGAGGAGGCAGCCCTTGTTGATCGACGCCTTGCTCCACCAAAGGAGGGAGGTGAGAACCCTTGGCGAGACCTTGACCTTGCTCCTTGAGTTGCTTGTCCCAGCTCTTTGATACGGAAGCAGGAACCACTGGAGGGATCTGGAGTGGAAACGGGTCCAGGGAATAACGGGAATACAAGAGATCATTTTACCTAATAACTTGGACAGATCAAGGAGAGAGACCTTCCTTTGTCGTCTGATGAACCTGACTGATTGTTGGATGCTGAGTATCCTTTCTGGGGAGATGAACACTCTCCCCATGACTGTATCAATTATGGTCCCTAGGTGGGGTAGTCTAGTGGCGGGGGCCAGTTGGCTTTTCTTCCAATTTATGAGGAACCCGTGTTCCTGGAGGGAGGTGAGGGTAGTATGGATATCCCTGATAGCCTGTTCCCTGGAAGGGGAGAGGATAAGAATATCATCCAGGTAACAGTGGAGCCGTACCGGGATGGATCTGAGGTGGGCAGCCAGAGCGGCCAGCACCTTGGTGAAGGTCCTGGGGGCCGAGGTTAACCCGAATGGAAGGGCCACATCCTGAAAGTGTAGGTTATTGTAGCTGAAACAGAGAAATTTAGAGTGGGAGGGTCGAATTGGGATGTGTAAATATGCCTCGGAGAGATCCATAGAAGACAACCAGTCTCCCTGCCGAACCCCCAAAAGGATGGATTGAAGTGTGTTCATTTTGAATCTACGGTACACTAAGTGACGGTTTAAACGCTTTAAGTCCAAAATAGCCCTCCATCCCCCCGAGTGTTTGGGCACCACGAATAAACGTGAATAAAACCCCTGTCCCTTTTGGGATGGAGGAACAGGCTGGATAGCCTGAATATCCAGTAGGTGTCGAATTGCCTCCTCCATGAGGTTACGTTTGGAAGGATTGTTGGAGCGGGGACATGAAATGTAAAAATCGGGGGGGGGGAGAGAAACTCGAGGGCAAGGCCAAACCTGACTGTATCCCTGAGCCAAGCGTCTGAAGTGGATGAATCCCATTGACAGGCGAAGGCTTTAAGTCGCCCACCAACGGGAATAATGTCAGGAGGCTTATTTGGAGCGGCGGAAGGGCCTGCTGCCAGAGCCACGAAAGGGCCTCCTGAAGTTTCCGCCTCTTCTGTGCCTGTTGAAGGGATCGGACCTGTCCTGGGACTGACCCGAACCATAGGAGGAGGACCCTTGGTGTCTGGGAGGAAAGGGTTGGTGATAGGGACGAAAGGAAGCCCTCTGAAAGGGCTGCAGAGGTCTGGAATCAGACTTGCGGGAAAGAGAAGGGAGGAATTTCTTTTTGTTCCTTCCCTCGACAAGGAGAGGGTCCAAGGACGTACCGAACAACTTATTTCCGGCTATGGGTGCGGAAGCTAGCTTGACCTTGTGCTTAAGATCTGCCTGCCAGGGTTTTAGCCAGAGCAGGCGGCGGGCCAAGACATGAGAGGAAATGGCGCGGGAGGAGAATTTTACGGAGTGAAAAGTGGCATCAGCTGAAAACTCAGCAGCAGCCGTTATTTTGGTGATGTGTTGATGGGCGCGGATATTGGAGGCCGGGACATGTTGCTTAAGCTGGCGAAGCCAGCGAATGGAAGATCTGATAAAAAAAGAAGCAGCCGAAGCCGACCTGATTGCCCATGCGTCCGACTGGTGAGCTCGCCTTAATGCGAGCTCTGACCGCTTGTCCTCTGGTTTGAGGGCCTCTAAAGGGTCACTGAGGGCGGAGGAAGAGGACAGACCTACGACAGGCTCATCAACCTCCGGGGTACTCAGCAAGGTCGAGAGCTCCGGGTCGAGGTTGAAGAACCTTTTATCATTGGCCGAGGGGGCCGGGGGAGCAACTGAAGAGGACAGTTGCTTGGACACCAGGTCCAGGAATATGGGAGGGGTAGGGATGACCTCGGCCTCCACTACCGGTTGTCTGAACATGGAGTCCTCTTGTCCCTCCGAAACTACGGGGATGGGATCAGAGGAGGTCTGGGCTGTTAGGCCCGAGATGTTCCTAGCCTTGTAGAGGGATTTAAAAAGCTGGGGCTTAAAGAGCCCTACAAAGGTGGGCTGGTCCGGAGAGAGATCTTCGTCCTCGGACATTTCCGCCTCTGATGGGTCAGAGTCCAGAAGAGGCTCGTCGTATGGTAAGGACCCCAGGTCATATTGTTCCTCCTCCTCCCTATCTAAGTCTAGGTCCCCTTCCACTTCCTCCTCATCCTCCCTGACTGAAGGGCAAACCTCCCCTTGGGGAGGCATAAGAGAGAATGATCTTACAGATTCGGTGGCCTGTGGAGGCAACCCCGGTCTGGTCATCTGCTGCATCCCTTCTGCAATTCCCTGTCGAATGGCCATCTCCATCCAGACTCTGAACTGTTCCGGAACCGCCTGAATGAGAGGTTCCTCTTGGCGCAGGCCAGCAGCCGTGGGCGTGAAGGTGGCCTCAGGAGTTCACCTGGTTGGTGTGCCTGGGGCTTGATGCCCTTGAGAGGGTGAGCTGTGCCTGGATAGGGAGGAAAAAGCCACAGGAGGGGGAGGGAGGGTGGAGGTGGAAGGAGTGGCAGGTGCTGGAGGCACTGAGCCTGTCTGTCTAGCACGTCTGTCAATTTCTCTTTCTAGAGCCTTGTGATGTCTTAAAGCGTCCTTTTGAGAGGCTTTGGTGGGCTCCTTAGCCTGACTGCGCAGGTGGTGGGTCTTTGCCTTAGCCTACAAGGAAGGCCCCTTTGAGGGATTGCTCTCTGCCATTCCCAATAATTGGGGGTGCAAATCTGAGGCGGTTGGCGCGCCTAGGGGTCAACCTACAACGAAGGCCGGGAGCCCTGGGAGTTCCTTTATACACTGACACACTTTGCCCCCTTTTGCTCCGTAAGATTATTCCCCCCCCCACACTCTGTTATTTTCTCTCTTTTTTTTTTTTTTTTTTAAGTCAAGGCCTAGGAAGAACTTGAAGAAACGACCTTGCAAGGTCTCAGATCAAGGGCCTTAAGGGCAAAACCGGGCCTAAACAAACTGCCGACCCAGGCAACAACCGGGTGGGAGTGGTGGAAATAACCGCAGCCGCTACAGCTGGTTGCGGTGAGAGCCAACAGGGGGAGGAGGAGAAAAAACCTCCAACTGCAAAAACATTTTTTTTTTTTTTAAACCTCGGCAGGCCTAACGGACCTGCTGTTTTGAATAGGCACTCAGTAAGACGAAGAAATTAGCTTCAAAATGGCGCCCGGCCACGAGGCAAGCTTCAAAATGGCGGACGCCTCTAACAGTTCTTGTGGAGATTAACCTGGCAAGGCCAGGAGGATCCTGGAAACAATCAGAGGGTCCCTAGGGAAGCCCACAGATGATAGAGCCAAAAAAACCTTAAACGCTATGAAAAAATTCAAACGGAGCTTTGGGGGGGGGCGGAACGAAACGGAGCCTTTTAAACAATTTTTACACGGCAGAAAAGCTGAGAAAATAGGGTGGGGGAGGCAGCACAAAGTTTTGAGCCTGCCCCCTGGCAACCCTTGGGGGGGGGAAACCCTCCCAGGAAACCAAGCCAACGAAGGAACCAGCTGCGCAGGGCTAAGGAGATAGAAAGGAATAAGGGTTGTATACAACCTGAACAGGTAGAAAAAGGGGTGAATGAGGGGAATTCAGCAACGGCCAAGAGCACGCAAACACACAGCCTACTCTGCTCGAAGGCTGAGCATAAACAGGGGAACGAGATGGCAAGCCACGTGATGGAGGGAGGAGCGTTCCTCAGAAATCAAGCTCAGCCTACAATAAGCAGAGACTGAAGCTCCACCCATCCTCTGGACAATCCGAGCAGTTCCAAGGAGAATACCGGGCATCGTTGCTGCCCCGAGGGGAGGGCGATTCTGGGCTGCGCAATTGGGGGACTTCGTGGCTTTGGGTAGGTGGGAGCAAGGAAGTTGACTTTAAGCGCTGCCGACCAAGTGTTTCACAAATACCAGTGGGACCTCCGTCCACCACCACCCCTCCCTCTTTTGCCTCCTTCCTTCTGATCAATCAGGTTTTCCTAGTATTGGCTCAAAGCTGCGTTTTCTTTTCTGCTGTGCTAGGCATTGAACGCGGGGATTTCTGATTCCCCTTACAGTGACTCCTGCCTCCCACTGTCATTGTCATCTTCTTTTGGGTTAGTGAATCAATTAAACCTTTCATGATAGTGAGATCATTTCCCAAATTGATTAATCTGTTTTTCTTTGAAATAAATATTCAAAAACATTTAATCTACTGATGCCTCAATTAATGTAATTTTATTAGTATCTATTTTTATTTTTGAAATTTGCCAGTAGCTGCTGCATTTCCCACCCTCGGCTTATACTCGAGTCAATAAGTTTTCCCAGTTTTTTGTGGTAAAATTAGGTGCCTCGGCTTATATTCGGGTCGACTTATACTCGAGTATATACGGTATGTAAAAGACTGTAACAGGTGCCATGTTACCAAGGTCTCCTCTCTAGCTGGAACAGTTAGATTGCTTGCTCACAAAAGCAAGGTGATAAAGATTACAGGACACTAGAGAAAATTATAAAATATACAGCAGCTTATTATTTTCCATTTTTCTATGATGATCTGCGCTCAAAGTAACAATCCAGTGAGAAAATCAAAATTTAACACAAATATGCTGAAGATGTTCATTAATACAGAGATCTAACAGAATATTTAAGATTAAAAGATGAGGTACTCAATTACAGATGGATTAGGTTACCTCAAAGTGCTCAATTAGTATTTCAAATGGCAAGAACATAATGTTTGTTTAAACAAGAATCCCCAAATTTATCTTTCAACAGCAGATGATTATTTGTATATTCATAAATTACCATCAGGTAAATTACCATTTAATAATCTGTTTCAAATTATTCCTTCTTACCTTCAAACCTTCAGTAGGCAACCTATAACCAAATCTTGCTGGTAAGTCATCAAATGTCTGTGTTGCATTTTCAAAATTAAACTATAATACACAAGAAACATATATCATATATTAAACTGCAAAATTAGTCATATAACATTATTACATAATTGTACAGTAGTATTCAAATAACATACTCTTAATTTAAACAGCAATATTTGCAAAAGGGTTGTTTCAAAGTACAGATCAAGACACTTCTAATTTTGAAAATTTAAAATAGCCCAAATATAAGATTCGTTTTGCTTTCATCTATTAAAACTGATATTTAAACCAAATCCATGAATAACTGTAGAGACTGTAAACTAATTTCCTTTTATGGAGAGTCAGAGTCAGAAAGTGCCAGAAAGAGAAAAAAACTCAACATTTAGAAATTCAGTCAGCTTTTTGCTTCTATTATGTTTGCTGCAACAAAAAAAGGAAGTAACAATCATATAAAGCTTACTTAAATCTTATATATGACTTTTTCAATGTGAAACTAACTTAAACATAAACTAGAACAAGTTAAAATTAATATTACTTACATTTACTTATATTACATTACATTTACAGAACTGAAAACTTATCAGTGGAGAATAAATGAAATGTGGAGAAATCTAAGCACTAATTTTTGTTGAGAAATACTGAAAACATTTTATTAAATAGAAATATTCTGTACTAAGAATTGGCTTACTTAGCAGTCATTGAAAAAATAAACCACAGAAAGGAGCAACAGAGATTCTTTTTGGCAGAAAGAGACTTCTGCAGAGGTTGCTTGGTAAAATATGGGCATACACTTTGACCCACAGATTGCTCCCTGTGTGGCTCCCCAAGTCATTACTCATATATCATATGTTGGTCATAAGTTACAATTTAAGACTTTTAAGACTTAAGTTGGGAGAAGATAGAAGGCAATTTATGAAAAAAAGGATATGAGCTGAACAAAAATATGCTTTTCTGTGGATACATTCACCTGCTGTAAGCAAGCACAGTTTCTACTTTGCCCTAGTAGCAAAGAGGCCCTCAACTCATTTTTCTAAAGCTATATTTGGCCACTGACAAGTTTGTGCATCTATGGAACAAGACTTTGGAAAAGCAAAATTGAACTGAGGCCATAATTACCTTTGAATAACGCATTAGCGTTAAATGCTAAATGGGATAGAGCCATTCTGCAAATGAGTGAAGTCATATCAGATTCAAAAGACGGGCACATAGTTTTATTTTTTTATAGTTCATAAAAGAAGGCAGGAAAGACAAGGGAAATAATAGCAAAATAACAGATTATTGCTTAATGGGAAGCAAGATGAGATAATGAGGTAGTGGGTGTTATAGATAGTTGAGATAATACAGACCAGTGGGAAATGTAAGTTAGGATATGTGCTATGAAAAATTTAGCCATAGGATCTGGTGAAATACTTGAGTCTGTATCTAACATGCAATTAACCTAGGTTTAAAAGGTTGAGTATCATTTTTGAGGAATATTTTATGCTATAAAGTAATTATAAAACTTACCGCTAAGATATCGGCTTCTACTGGCAATAGGTTTAAAAAAGCAAACAACTGAACTGTGAGAATAGTATAAATCTGAGTGGCAGACAACATTAACATTCCTACTGATAGTAGCATCTTAATGAAATTCCTGAAAAGAACAAAAAAGAGAATCGAGGTATGAAAAAAGCATTCACTTCTTTTTCTTTTCCCGTTTTACCCCTTTGGGTGTCGAAGAAGATATAAAGTTCTGGCTCTTGCTCTTCTGGCAACCTCAACCATTGTCATTGTAAAAGAATTCACACTCTGATCTAATTGAAACATGTCATCACTGAAGTGCTTTAAGAGGTGATCTAATTATAGCCACAAGTTATAAAAGCAAGCTAAATATCCGGTTGTTAAATAAATAGCACACAGTCTAAGAAGTTATTGACAAGGGGTATTCTAAGAAGCACAGGGTGATTTTAACACCCAGAGACCAGACCCAACATGCACACACACATGACAATCCCTAAACATACCCCACCCACCCACCGCTGCCCTTAGCTCTCCACCTCGCTTGGCTGGAGGTGCTGGAAACCCTTTTTGCTAAGCCGCTGGGCCGTTCCTGGGGAACTATGGCCTGTATCATTCTTTTCTTTCTTTTAATTGCTGCTTTTGATCCTTTTTAAAAACAAAATAAGTCTACTTCAGTAAACTGAAATTGGAGCTTTCCTGAACAGGTCCATCCTGGCTGGGACTGAGTCGAAAGCTGGGGCGTGGCCAGCAGTGCAAGGTGGAGCTAAATTCAATTAAGCAGACTCAGTCCAATCAATGAGGACAGGAGTCATCCCCACTCTCTCTGGACTCTCGTAGCCACAGAAAGGAGAAGAAAAGTTGAAGCAAGATCAGAAAGCGCAGTCATAGTGTCAATTAGCAATTGCTTTGCTTAATGACAGAACTGCAGGTAACAGTTGTGGCCATTAAACAGGGACTACCTGCATGTTACTATTCCTGAATTATAAGGAAAATGTTATCAAAGATTTTGTGAAGGCTAAGGTTGGGAAGGTGGGAAGCAAAAGTTTCCAGGCCGGAGATGGTCATTACGCAAGCATGGGGGAACTGCACAGACCACCAAGTATTAACACCAAGGACCAGTCAATTCATAAAGGTAAGGAGAAGAAGCCTACGTTTAAAACCCTAAAAATATATCTTTGCACTGGCAGTGAGCGGGCAATCATGTGTTACATATGGTTTTGTCTGGAATAAGCATTCTAACCTAGCCAAGATGCATTTATTTTACAAATGTACATGGTACCAATCTTAATTAAATAATTCTAAGTGGCTAACAAGTAATAAAAACAAGCATATTAAAAACAGCAACAATAACAATAAAAGACTTCTGATAAAATAACCGATTCTTCAATCATGACAGAGCAAAACACATACATTGGATTCCACTATAATCATGATTCCTTTTTAAAGGACATCTGAAAGGCCAATAGGGCTGAGGCCTTAGCAGTGGGAATGAGTGCTGTTCCACAAGGCAGGCACTGGGACAGAAAAGGTCTCATAAGATAACATTGTTTCACAGAAGGGATCTGGCACATGGCCATCTTTTCAAATCAGGTAGAACAAGGAAAGAGAGGCAGACTACCAAGTAACCTGGCCCTATGCTTTAAAGGTGGTAACTAGCATGCTGAATTGTATCTAAAAACCTACTGAAAGTCAGAGCAGCCCACATAACAGTGGTCTTACATGCACATAATATGATATACCCAAAACGGGCTACACTGCTATATTCTGGATAGGCTGTACCTTCCAAATGCTTTAAAAAATGGTACCCCATGTAGTATTCACTGCAACCATTCGATTGGGAATTGAGTAAAATGATTAAAGTATGAGTGACCACGAACAGAATCTCTCAATTGAAGAATAGTCACAACTGATGCACATCATGGATTTAACCAAAAGGCCCTCTTGCCCCTGGCCAATTCAGTTTAGGAGAATGCTCTTACACCTGGAGTTAACAAAAGACACTCTCCAGAAATAGGGGTGGGTGACTGAGTGGGGGAGATCACTGAACACTATTTTTGTGAAGGTCATCTTCCTTCTTCTCTACAATAGTTTGAGTCCAAACCTGTTCCGTCTCATCCATTCAGCTGCCAGGCACTGTATGACCTAGAGTATTTAACTGAGTCTCATCAGAATACTATCATTGTGGGGAAAATAGGAGGAGGAGGAGTGCTGGATATGTTCTCTGCCTTGAGTTATTTGTAAAAACAAATCCAAGAACTATTCAGTAAATATCAACTCTATCCTGGGAAAGATGAGGCATGAAACAAACTCAAGGCAAACTCGGTTTTATTCTGTTTTGTGTGAAGGGAGACAGAGGGATATTCTGGGAGTCTTTCAAAAGCCTGTTATTATACCCTATAATAATAAAGCAGAGTCCTAACTAGATCTACCCAAATACCACCTTCACCATCAATCCTTGTAAATCAAGTTTAACAATCAAAAATCTGCCAGCTACCACTTAATCTTGTGTTTTTTCCCAGCCAAGCCAAGATGTTAATCTAAGCTATAAAGTAACATCTTATTTTACTGCCTATCTCATATTGGGAAACCTGACAGGTTTATCTAATTACAGCCTAGATTCCATAACCTTTGTCCCATAGGCAGATTAAGAATTCTGAAAAGTTAATTTGGGTGCCTTTACAAAATGGTTATAAGTGCCCTTACAAAATAGATTTCTTGATTAGTCACAAAAGATGCACTTACTCAAAAGCAAGTTGGCGAGAATCTCTTGTGCCTTTTCTTATTAATATTTCATTTATCTAGGCAGACCGTCACAGAACTAAACACTAAACTACAAAGGTTCTGTGGGCCTGTTGAAAATTAAGACAATGCTAGAGACCCAAAGCTTTTCTCTTGATATTTAAATATGGACTTCTTTTTTAAAAAAGGAAGTACTCCAAAAATGATTCATTAATCTGAAAAATACTGTTCCATAATTTGCTTTTCTAAATAACAACACAATATCTTTAAAT
Organism: Hydrophis major; assembly: GCA_033807585.1. Lineage (NCBI taxonomy): Eukaryota > Metazoa > Chordata > Lepidosauria > Squamata > Elapidae > Hydrophis > Hydrophis major. The sequence continues at coordinate 30,990,086 of CM066331.1, forward strand.
TTTCAAACTGTATATTGAAGGCAGTCAGATACTTAGGTCCCTCTTTTACCTGACTGACTTTGTAAACATTCCTCAGGTCTAAAGATGCAGACATTCTGCAGCTGGTCTGACAGGTCTGATATTACAGGAAGTGGATAATGATCCCAGAACATGTCCTAGCTAAGATCCTTTCAATCGTGAATGGTGTGCACTCTTTCATTTTTTTGTCAATGAAAAAGACTGGGGCAGAGACTGGGGATTTAGGGGGAAATCTTAAAAAGAGATTTAGCAGACCATCAAGATATTCCTTTAAAATACTTTGGTATACATGGGATAATGTCTTTTGCCTGGAATTTTTGCTCCAAGTTTCAGGTCAAATTGTGCAATCACAGCCCCTATGAGGTGGAAGTGTGGTGGCCTCCTCCTGCTCTCCAAAGACATCTGCAAAATCAGCGTGCTTAGTAGGTATTCCACATACTCTGGCTGGACACTCACTATAAACACCAATGAGAGCATGGAAGTGGAGAGGAAAAGCAGATTGCCCAAGTCGCCAACTCACTCATGGTTTATAGAGCCACAATCAGGAAGAGTCTAACACCATAGGTACTTGCAAGGAAGCAGTTACATAAAAGGGCAAGAATTCAATTTGCAGCTATACTAGAGCAATGAACTGCAAAACAAGAACCACCTTCAAAGTCTGGCCATCTACAGTCTCTTCTTCTACAAGTTTGGTAATATTACTGTGATTTATGCACTATCTCTATATCTATAAAGTTTGTGATGTGAAAGCTTCTATTACTACCATACAACCCAGTTCTAATGTTATAGTGACAGGAGTAAGAAAAAAATATTCTTACCCCCTTCGTCTTGAGCTCTCTTTATTTGCTGGCTGGTTCCTTCCTGTGAACTCTCATGATGGAGGCTAGTGGCGTTCCCCTGGTTAGCACCTGTGGATGACAGTAGGTACTTGCTGGCAGGTTGTTCAGATGCTCTAGTTCCCGCTGTTGGTTTTCTCACTATATAGGTCCTGGCTATATGCCCTGAAACTCCACAGTAAAAACAGATGTACAGATTTGCCTTTCCCCATCTCCTCCTCTGAGACTGACTTATGGACAGTTCCAATTTGCACTGGCTTCCCTGTCCGTGTCTGGAGATGCGACTGTTAGAAATCATGATTACCAACTTGCAGGCATCTCTGCCTCTGGTGTCCTTGATCTGCTTCAATTTTTCCAAACGAGTATCAATTAATCAAACAATCCTGGATCATCTAATGAGGCAAAAAAAAAACCAAAAAACTGCCATACCAATTCATCTCGAGTGTCATCACTCAACCCCATTCTAAATTGGATAAATGCCACTTCATTCCATCCATCCGAGGCCAACAATTTAAAAATTTGAGATGAACAAACTTATTTTCTTATTCCTCTGTTTGAGTTTCCAAATCCCCCAACTGACTGTGATTCTCTGAATGGTATCACTGAAATTGTGTCTAAATCTCATGAGGAAGTTCTGGTAGTTGTCCAGTATCAGGTCATTGCCTTCTATCATTGGAATGACCCATTTCCCAGCTCTTTCAGCAAATTCAATAAAAAGGTTACACTAATGTGATCTGTTCAGAATTCCACTGCTCTACTATTGTTGAACATTTCATTGTGAGCCAGAAAGATTCTTAGTTGGTCTATAACTAGTCTGTATTTCTCTGGTAAGTTGTCATAGAGTGCAAGATAACTTGTTGCACAATTGCACTACAGCAGCTTGTAAATTATTGATCTGTACCTCTACCTGCTGGTGGTGCTGGAGTAAGGATGCTGCTAACTGCTATGGCGTTACTGGCACACTTTTGGATCTGTAGTCATGCTTGAAATTTTCCTGCTCCTTACTAAGAAATAAGAGTTCGGTAAGATTGATTTCAGGATCAACCTCAAAGACCAATCCTTTATTTGCTTGCACCTAGTGGACAGAATCTTGCAAAACTAAAGCTGTAACCTTTTAATACTAGGTATATCCTGAGAGATTCTAGAATGTGGCAACCTGGATATGTCTCCCCCCACAATCCATCTTGGGATTTCATAGTCTCTTAATCTGGGCCTCTCTCTCATATTGCCCAAACTCCTCCCCTCTGCTTCTTCAGGTACAAGTTCTACCATACTTGAATTCTGCCCTACATGGCAGCAGCCACTTCTGGACCTGCTACATTTACACTACATAACTTGATGGCCAGGCTGCTTCTGAGCTATCTGGGAGTAGTTTAATGATGCATGATACTCACTTAACAATAGCAATGGGAAGTGTCAAGATTATGTCAATCTTTATATGATCACATTGCTTAGTGACAGATATCCAATCCCAATTATTATTGTTAACTGAGAACTACCTGTTTCTTGAAAATGGGAAAGAGAAGATAGAAGATAGATAGAAGCTGTGATTGTTCCTAGTATGGTAACTGCCCTGGATCTTTGAGTCATCTTGCTGCTGATATTGTAAAAATTGAAATATGTTTTTGGGAGACTAGAACTTCCATGCATTGGTACAGGAAACTGGGTCAACAAGAAATTTCACAGCCTACATAAGAACAATGGGCTTGTCTTAGATAATTTTAGCCCCAAATCATAAAACATATGTTAGAACTCCTTTTTAATCTAGAGTAGATGAGATATAATTTGATTATAAAAGCTACTGATATTTGTCTTCAGATTGTCTTCACTTAGGCAGTAAAAATCAAAGGTATAAGTATAGATTAGGCGAAACCTGGCTAAGAGGGACCTTGGAATGTTAGTGGACAATCATTGAAATGCAAACCAGCAAAAAAAGCTAATCTAATCCTTGGTTGTATAAACAGAGGGATAGAATCAAAATCACGTGAAGCATTAGTACCACTTTATAAAAACTTAGTAAGACCATACCTGGAATACTGCATCCAGTTTTGGTCACATTACAAAATCAATGTTCAGACTTTAGAAAAAGTTCAGAAAAGAGCAACTAAGAATGATTAAAGGTCTGGAGACTAAAGCATACGAAGAATGGTTGCAGGAATTGGGCATGGCTACTCTAGACAAAAGAAGGACTAGGAGTGGCAAGATCGCGGTATTCCAGTATTTGAGGGCCTACCACAAAGAAAAGTGGGGTCAACTTATTTTCCAAAGCACCAGAGCCAATACAAGAAACAATGGATGGAAACCAATCAAGGAGAAAAAACAACCTGGAATTAAGAAGAAGCTTCCTAACCAATTGCTTTCAGAAGTTGTGGGGGCTTCATCACTTGAGGTTTTTAAGAAGAGGCTGGACAGCCACTTGTCTCAAATTGGATAGGGTCTCCTGCTTGAGCAGGGGGTTGGACTAAAGGGATATAGGCTTCTCTCAAACTCCAATGAAAGTTGTTAGGCACAGAAAGTACCATGTTATTTTAATTTATTATACAGTTACCGCATTTCCAGTACTATAGTTTTAGTTGTAAAATCCACCTCATTTTAGGGTGATAAAAACTGAATTGAAATATATCCCTGTATAGTTATGAAATTTTGTTTAGCTATTTATCCATTCATTTTAATCCTTAATAGAAATTGTGTAATGCTTAAGAGGAGCCCAGACGTTATCAAATTTCTAAGCTTGGCCCTGATAAAAAGGCAGAAAGGAAAGAAGGGCTTTCTTATTAAGCATTATATTTAGAACATCAGCACTTAATAAGAAAACTCTTCTTTCTTTTCTGCTTATCTGCCTTTCTATCAGGGCCAAGCTAAGACAGTTGATAACGCCTGGGCTCCTCTTAAGTATTATACATTTTTTCTATTAAGGATTAGATGAATGGATAAATGGCTAAACAAAATTTCATAACTATACTGGGATAATTTTTATTTATAAACAATATACTATAATATAGAAACAATTTAAATTTCTTTTAAGAAAGCACATGAGAGAAGGCAACCACTCATTTTTTGATCCCAGACTATTTATTAATAGTCTATGGGTCTAAACCAGTGGTTCCCAACCTTTTTTTCGCCCTGCACCCCTAAAGAAATTTCACTCGCACCCCCTGAAATTTAGACTTTAGGAACTACTGAACGCGTAGTGAATCTTTTCAGCTATGTATGTGACTGCCACTAAATAACGATACTTAACTCTAAAATGAAAACAAAGTTAATCCATTGCATAATAAATAAAAATGCCAACATATAGCCAATATCCTATTATTTACCTGGACTTTTCTCGCACCCCCTGGAATATCGTCTTGCACCCCAGGTTGGGAACCCTGGTCTAAACTATAACTTTTAGTGAAACAAGAAGACAGAAAATGACTTTCACAGCAATCACACCAGGAGTATGTCCCAAGATTTGACAGCATATCTGCCAACCCTTCTACTCCTTGGTCCAAAAAGTCTTTAGCCTCTGGAGCTCAGCAATCTGGAAACACCAACTTAGGGGAAACTGCATTATAGCTTCCTCGGTGGGTGGGTGGGGTAGAACTAATCTGAGATTTCCCAAGATATTAACTTCAAACTTTTGTACAGCAGTTTACACGGTATTTCTGGAACGACTCAATCCCTTGATTGGAGTAAACACGCAGATTAGTGACTGTGTCTTCAAAAAGCCACTCCCTATATGTAAACCTACACGAAACTTTAGAGGCAAATAACGAAAGAACTGCATGACCACATCCAAACTGTACTGATTTTTTTTTTCACTCGTTCTCGATCCAACGTGACCAAAGTTGGAGGCAACCCATGTTTGTTTCCACAACTAAACAATGAGACAGTAAATGATTTTCTACCCCTTTCAATGCGCTATTGAAGAGCACGCATAAGTTCTCCCGGCGCCCGCTAAGCCCAATCGAGGGCCCTAAAAAAAAGAAAGAAAAAGCTCGTGTCATCACAGACATTCACTGCATCACAAAGACGCCAGAATCGCCGCCCGTGTGCGACTGGGTTCAGCTTCTGCTTACTGTGGGGAGAAAAACAGGCGTGCACCCCCCACTCGCGCCTGATGGAACTTCACTAACCCCAAGCGGGGCGATTTTCAAGGTTCTTTCATCCAAGGCGCTGCGGAAACGACGTTGCGACAAAGCCCGTGGGAACCCTATCCACCCGGGGTGCGCGGTCAACCCGACCAGCCGTCTAAAAACCGCAAAACGAAGACGGAAAGGAAGGAAGAGGGGGGAAGGAAAAAAAAGAAACAAGCCGCAAAAGTCAAACGAAAGTTACTTTATTGAGCAGGTGGGTGGAAAGAGTTGGAGAAACAGTCCTGCCCCCCCCCCCGCCACTCTTTTTAATCTTGCACAACCCGAACCGTGCAACAGAAGCTCCGGCGCTTGCAAAGGCCAACAAGGGAATAAAGGGATCAACGGGGGTGGGCGGGGAGGGGGGAGAAGAGACAACAAAATCACGCCAGGGAAGGCAACAGCTTCCCCACCTCTCTCAACGACAGGCTCGAAGAATAACCCCGACGCTCAGCCAGAGGAAAGAAGCCTAGGCGCTACCACGACACCAAAGCCTTTCGGCGGGAAGGAAAACCCCCTTACCGAGGAAGGAGAGACTCCCAAACCAGACGAAGGACCGCAGCGCAGTTTAGCCAGAAGCCATAATCGAACCCTCCCTCGGTCCGTCAGCAAGCCAGCTGAGAGCTGCGGAAATCCCACCTCCCTTCGCGTATAGGCCCAGAGGACCAAGCGGTTGGCGTGGATTGGCTTCCTCTACCCGTCACTCACAAAGACATCTGCAAAATCAGCGTGCTTAGTAGGTATTCCACATACTCTGGCTGGACACTCACTATAAACACCAATGAGAGCATGGAAGTGGAGAGGAAAAGCAGATTGCCCAAGTCGCCAACTCACTCATGGTTTATAGAGCCACAATCAGGAAGAGTCTAACACCATAGGTACTTGCAAGGAAGCAGTTACATAAAAGGGCAAGAATTCAATTTGCAGCTATACTAGAGCAATGAACTGCAAAACAAGAACCACCTTCAAAGTCTGGCCATCTACAGTCTCTTCTTCTACAAGTTTGGTAATATTACTGTGATTTATGCACTATCTCTATATCTATAAAGTTTGTGATGTGAAAGCTTCTATTACTACCATACAACCCAGTTCTAATGTTATAGTGACAGGAGTAAGAAAAAAATATTCTTACCCCCTTCGTCTTGAGCTCTCTTTATTTGCTGGCTGGTTCCTTCCTGTGAACTCTCATGATGGAGGCTAGTGGCGTTCCCCTGGTTAGCACCTGTGGATGACAGTAGGTACTTGCTGGCAGGTTGTTCAGATGCTCTAGTTCCCGCTGTTGGTTTTCTCACTATATAGGTCCTGGCTATATGCCCTGAAACTCCACAGTAAAAACAGATGTACAGATTTGCCTTTCCCCATCTCCTCCTCTGAGACTGACTTATGGACAGTTCCAATTTGCACTGGCTTCCCTGTCCGTGTCTGGAGATGCGACTGTTAGAAATCATGATTACCAACTTGCAGGCATCTCTGCCTCTGGTGTCCTTGATCTGCTTCAATTTTTCCAAACGAGTATCAATTAATCAAACAATCCTGGATCATCTAATGAGGCAAAAAAAAAACCAAAAAACTGCCATACCAATTCATCTCGAGTGTCATCACTCAACCCCATTCTAAATTGGATAAATGCCACTTCATTCCATCCATCCGAGGCCAACAATTTAAAAATTTGAGATGAACAAACTTATTTTCTTATTCCTCTGTTTGAGTTTCCAAATCCCCCAACTGACTGTGATTCTCTGAATGGTATCGCTGAAATTGTGTCTAAATCTCATGAGGAAGTTCTGGTAGTTGTCCAGTATCAAGTCATTGCCTTCTATCATTGGAATGACCCATTTCCCAGCTCTTTCAGCAAATTCAATAAAAAGGTTACACTAATGTGATCTGTTCGGAATTCCACTGCTCTACTATTGTTGAACATTTCATTGTGAGCCAGAAAGATTCTTAGTTGGTCTATAACTAGTCTGTATTTCTCTGGTAAGTTGTCATAGAGTGCAAGATAACTTGTTGCACAATTGCACTACAGCAGCTTGTAAATTATTGATCTGTACCTCTACCTGCTGGTGGTGCTGGAGTAAGGATGCTGCTAACTGCTATGGCGTTACTGGCACACTTTTGGATCTGTAGTCATGCTTGAAATTTTCCTGCTCCTTACTAAGAAATAAGAGTTCGGTAAGATTGATTTCAGGATCAACCTCAAGGACCAATCCTTTATTTGCTTGCACCTAGTGGACAGAATCTTGCAAAACTAAAGCTGTAACCTTTTAATACTAGGTATATCCTGAGAGATTCTAGAATGTGGCAACCTGGATATGTCTCCCCCCACAATCCATCTTGGGATTTCATAGTCTCTTAATCTGGGCCTCTCTCTCATATTGCCCAAACTCCTCCCCTCTGCTTCTTCAGGTACAAGTTCTACCATACTTGAATTCTGCCCTACATGGCAGCAGCCACTTCTGGACCTGCTACATTTACACTACATAACTTGATGGCCAGGCTGCTTCTGAGCTATCTGGGAGTAGTTTAATGATGCATGATACTCACTTAACAATAGCAATGGGAAGTGTCAAGATTATGTCAATCTTTATATGATCACATTGCTTAGTGACAGATACCCAATCCCAATTATTATTGTTAACTGAGAACTACCTGTTTCTTGAAAATGGGAAAGAGAAGATAGAAGATAGATAGAAGCTGTGATTGTTCCTAGTATGGTAACTGCCCTGGATCTTTGAGTCATCTTGCTGCTGATATTGTAAAAATTGAAATATGTTTTTGGGAGACTAGAACTTCCATGCATTGGTACAGGAAACTGGGTCAACTAGAAATTTCACAGCCTACATAAGAACAATGGGCTTGTCTTAGATAATTTTAGCCCCAAATCATAAAACATATGTTAGAACTCCTTTTTAATCTAGAGTAGATGAGATATAATTTGATTATAAAAGCTACTGATATTTGTCTTCAGATTGTCTTCACTTAGGCAGTAAAAATCAAAGGTATAAGTATAGATTAGGCGAAACCTGGCTAAGAGGGACCTTGGAATGTTAGTGGACAATCATTGAAATGCAAACCAGCAAAAAAAGCTAATCTAATCCTTGGTTGTATAAACAGAGGGATAGAATCAAAATCACGTGAAGCATTAGTACCACTTTATAAAAACTTAGTAAGACCATACCTGGAATACTGCATCCAGTTTTGGTCACATTACAAAATCAATGTTCAGACTTTAGAAAAAGTTCAGAAAAGAGCAACTAAGAATGATTAAAGGTCTGGAGACTAAAGCATACGAAGAATGGTTGCAGGAATTGGGCATGGCTACTCTAGACAAAAGAAGGACTAGGAGTGGCAAGATCGCGGTATTCCAGTATTTGAGGGCCTACCACAAAGAAAAGTGGGGTCAACTTATTTTCCAAAGCACCAGAGCCAATACAAGAAACAATGGATGGAAACCAATCAAGGAGAAAAAACAACCTGGAATTAAGAAGAAGCTTCCTAACCAATTGCTTTCAGAAGTTGTGGGGGCTTCATCACTTGAGGTTTTTAAGAAGAGGCTGGACAGCCACTTGTCTCAAATTGGATAGGGTCTCCTGCTTGAGCAGGGGGTTGGACTAAAGGGATATAGGCTTCTCTCAAACTCCAATGAAAGTTGTTAGGCACAGAAAGTACCATGTTATTTTAATTTATTATACAGTTACCGCATTTCCAGTACTATAGTTTTAGTTGTAAAATCCACCTCATTTTAGGGTGATAAAAACTGAATTGAAATATATCCCTGTATAGTTATGAAATTTTGTTTAGCTATTTATCCATTCATTTTAATCCTTAATAGAAATTGTGTAATGCTTAAGAGGAGCCCAGACGTTATCAAATTTCTAAGCTTGGCCCTGATAAAAAGGCAGAAAGGAAAGAAGGGCTTTCTTATTAAGCATTATATTTAGAACATCAGCACTTAATAAGAAAACTCTTCTTTCTTTTCTGCTTATCTGCCTTTCTATCAGGGCCAAGCTAAGACAGTTGATAACGCCTGGGCTCCTCTTAAGTATTATACATTTTTTCTATTAAGGATTAGATGAATGGATAAATGGCTAAACAAAATTTCATAACTATACTGGGATAATTTTTATTTATAAACAATATACTATAATATAGAAACAATTTAAATTTCTTTTAAGAAAGCACATGAGAGAAGGCAACCACTCATTTTTTGATCCCAGACTATTTATTAATAGTCTATGGGTCTAAACCAGTGGTTCCCAACCTTTTTTTCGCCCTGCACCCCTAAAGAAATTTCACTCGCACCCCCTGAAATTTAGACTTTAGGAACTACTGAACGCGTAGTGAATCTTTTCAGCTATGTATGTGACTGCCACTAAATAACGATACTTAACTCTAAAATGAAAACAAAGTTAATCCATTGCATAATAAATAAAAATGCCAACATATAGCCAATATCCTATTATTTACCTGGACTTTTCTCGCACCCCCTGGAATATCGTCTTGCACCCCAGGTTGGGAACCCTGGTCTAAACTATAACTTTTAGTGAAACAAGAAGACAGAAAATGACTTTCACAGCAATCACACCAGGAGTATGTCCCAAGATTTGACAGCATATCTGCCAACCCTTCTACTCCTTGGTCCAAAAAGTCTTTAGCCTCTGGAGCTCAGCAATCTGGAAACACCAACTTAGGGGAAACTGCATTATAGCTTCCTCGGTGGGTGGGTGGGGTAGAACTAATCTGAGATTTCCCAAGATATTAACTTCAAACTTTTGTACAGCAGTTTACACGGTATTTCTGGAACGACTCAATCCCTTGATTGGAGTAAACACGCAGATTAGTGACTGTGTCTTCAAAAAGCCACTCCCTATATGTAAACCTACACGAAACTTTAGAGGCAAATAACGAAAGAACTGCATGACCACATCCAAACTGTACTGATTTTTTTTTTCACTCGTTCTCGATCCAACGTGACCAAAGTTGGAGGCAACCCATGTTTGTTTCCACAACTAAACAATGAGACAGTAAATGATTTTCTACCCCTTTCAATGCGCTATTGAAGAGCACGCATAAGTTCTCCCGGCGCCCGCTAAGCCCAATCGAGGGCCCTAAAAAAAAGAAAGAAAAAGCTCGTGTCATCACAGACATTCACTGCATCACAAAGACGCCAGAATCGCCGCCCGTGTGCGACTGGGTTCAGCTTCTGCTTACTGTGGGGAGAAAAACAGGCGTGCACCCCCCACTCGCGCCTGATGGAACTTCACTAACCCCAAGCGGGGCGATTTTCAAGGTTCTTTCATCCAAGGCGCTGCGGAAACGACGTTGCGACAAAGCCCGTGGGAACCCTATCCACCCGGGGTGCGCGGTCAACCCGACCAGCCGTCTAAAAACCGCAAAACGAAGACGGAAAGGAAGGAAGAGGGGGGAAGGAAAAAAAAGAAACAAGCCGCAAAAGTCAAACGAAAGTTACTTTATTGAGCAGGTGGGTGGAAAGAGTTGGAGAAACAGTCCTGCCCCCCCCCCCCGCCACTCTTTTTAATCTTGCACAACCCGAACCGTGCAACAGAAGCTCCGGCGCTTGCAAAGGCCAACAAGGGAATAAAGGGATCAACGGGGGTGGGCGGGGAGGGGGGAGAAGAGACAACAAAATCACGCCAGGGAAGGCAACAGCTTCCCCACCTCTCTCAACGACAGGCTCGAAGAATAACCCCGACGCTCAGCCAGAGGAAAGAAGCCTAGGCGCTACCACGACACCAAAGCCTTTCGGCGGGAAGGAAAACCCCCTTACCGAGGAAGGAGAGACTCCCAAACCAGACGAAGGACCGCAGCGCAGTTTAGCCAGAAGCCATAATCGAACCCTCCCTCGGTCCGTCAGCAAGCCAGCTGAGAGCTGCGGAAATCCCACCTCCCTTCGCGTATAGGCCCAGAGGACCAAGCGGTTGGCGTGGATTGGCTTCCTCTACCCGTCACTCACAAACTGGACGGTGTGTTTGCGCACGGCTGCTCGCACGTGACGACTACTGGGGAGGGGTGGGGCTTTGAGTGAAGCGGCCACCTCCCGAGGGATGCAGGATTGGCAAGGAGAGGAGGACGGTAAATGAAAGATGGGCAGGCTATTAGGTTAATTGAGGGTGTCTTGGAATTTGTTGTTTCCTCTGTGTCAGAATTTAATTCTAGAGGACAACGATAATAATGAATGTTAGTTTTTTTCTATTGAAGGCAATCATTGGGCTAAGGATAGTTTAATACTAACTTACTGATTAAAATATAATTGGTACAATTCATGCAACATGTTAAACTATAAACTGAAGTTGACTAGCAAGATTAGTGAGTGTAAATGGCTGTGCTTACACAGCATGCACACCTATGATTGGATCATGTTTCATTGGGTTCATATATATACTTAACTACAAACAAACCACAGAGGCTGGTTTTGGACACATAAGTCAGCAGAGCATCAATTCACACATCAGGCTAAGACATATTTGGTTTTATTAAAAATAAAATGACATAAATAAGCAAGTAATAAGTTATATTTATTAAATAAACTATAATTACCTGCATTCAAACATTAAAAATTCTCCATAATATTATGAACTGAGTTTCTATTGCACTAAATCCTAGCAAGGTTTCTGCATATCGCATCATATGTTCCCAGCCAATATACTGTAATTGTGTCATATAATGTTCTGTATTAGAAAACATCTTAAGAATTTTAAGCCTTGAACATACAGGGATTATTTTTCATCTTCAATATTAAGAATATCTCCTCCATAGACATTTTGTAGAAAGTAAGCCTAGTTAAAAGAAGGATTTGACTAATAAGGAATAAATGTTAAATGTTCCAAATCTTATACTTTCCATTAAACAATTCCTTCATTTTGTCACAAACTGGAAATTGAAATACTACAAGTTTGGAGAGCATCAGGTCAGGGCATTGAAGATAATGAAGTTCATTTAGTGATTAAAATGAAATATACCTTAAGAGGCAGGAGATCAATAAGAGCAATATTAGTATGAAATTAATCGTCATTTTGTGAATTATTAATTTTTTATTGAATTAGTAGTCTCTAAAAAACATAATGTTCAGCTGTGCAATTATTTGTACAGAGTATTTAATTCAGTTCTGTGACATGCTTTTAATGCAAATACCTCATTCACATTATCAAAACAACAACACAAATCAAAATGCACACGTGCTAAAGCCATCACAAATTGTACAATATCCTGATATTCCTATTAGGAAGTATAAGAACAATCTATGAATGAGTCATTGCTAGTCTGAGCCATGAAAAGTGTTGCTTACCTTTTACAAAATTTGAGGCCCATAGGATACAATGTTGCTCAAAACATGCATATGTTAATCAATTAGACTGAATGTCTATGGAAATTATCAGTCATCTAGGCCATTCTCAGTCATCTAGGCCATGGTTGTCCCAAAAGTGCTTTTTCAAGATGCAACTCGACTTTCTGGTTTTTCTTTGAAGACGTTTCACTTCCGAAAAAGCATTTTGGATGAGAAATGAAACATGTTCAAAAAAAAAACAAAGTCGGATTGTCTCTTGAAAAAGCACCTTTGGGTCAATTAGATTGACTTAAATGTATTGTTGAAAGGTGTCAAAATGCCTTTCTTTCAAGGATTCGATTTTCCCACTGGGAGAGCTCCGGTGCAAGGATATGGACAACTGCTTGAAAGCTGGATCTTTTTATTTTCCAGGAAGGTGGAGAACAGCGAGAAGTCTGTGTTCCTGGGCTGGCTAGCTACTTATGGTAAATCCCTGGTTTTTTATACCCTTTTCTCTCTTTGTAAGTTGATTTTGTGTGAGTGTTTGTATTTGAGCCTAATGTTTCAAATCCTGTTTGAGTTTGTCTTTATTCCCGCTGCAGGGCGAACTCCACGGGGTGGCCAGATTGTATCATTGATTTTCTCTAATCTCTTTTAACTTTAAGATAGTTTTTCATATTTGTTCTGTGGCAATCTCCTGTCTGTCCCTTTTGTAATTTATATTTTGTGTCTTTTGTCTGTTTGTTTTGCTTATTTAGTATGTCCTGTGTTTGTAAGGGTTTTCTAAATTATCTTTTGTTTCCTTTTCTTATTCGTCTAGTTTTCTTAATTACTTAGGCTTTTGTCTATAGGGATTCTTTAATACTTTTTATTTGATTCCTTTTCCTATGTAAGTTTGTTTTCTGGCTGACCTGATGTTCCCCTTGGGCTTTTCCTGTTTTTGTGACACTACTGTCTTTGTGAAATTCCCTTTCCACAGTATTAAATGTTGCAGAAGGCAAATTCATTTTCTATCATGAGATACAACGTGATCACTTGTTCAACTTAAAACTTCCCTGTAAAAGGAAGTAATCTACCATCCATTTTCTTACTTCTGTTAGTTGTAAACTAGCTTTTTTTGGGGGGGGGGAAGTGGGATGGCTATTGAAATAAATACTTTCAGTATCCAAAGAAATATTAAGACTGCCTACATATTCTTTCCTTTCTTAATGGCAAATTAATGTTCAAATTATATATCTTTGCACAGGAATAATTGGTGTCAATAGACTATGACAGCCACATGCTGGCTTATACACAAAGCTAGAACAAGGAGTTTATTTTTATAAATGAACTGGAGTTGCAAGAAGTGATTTTAAAATTTTTCCTTAATATTGTAGCTTTATGCTTGAATCCTTTTTTCCAGTTAGCAAAAGGATGAAGCAGCAAATGCAAAAAAAATTAACATTGCAAGAAGTTCTATGTTCTTGTTTTCTTTTTACTTCTCTTTCAGCAACAGTGAAAGCAAATACTTAGTGTTGTTTTGGCTCCTTCTGGAGATCAAAGAAGGAATGATTTGCAACTAATTCTAACAACACACATTTCATTATTTAAAGCCTTATATTTAAGGCTGCAGATAATTATAATTAGAAATAATCAAACAAGTTTGCTTTTCACTTAAAGTTCTCTCTCTCTTTCTGTGTATTTAAATCCTTAAAATTTGGAAACAAACAAGGAAGTCTCAGATATGCTCAGGGAAGTATCTACAGACACAGTAATAATTGTGGGATCTATATCAGGAAGATCTGGCCTAAATATTAACAAACTTTTTGAAGTGCAACAAGGATGGCTAGCAGAAAAATCCTGCAAATTTGAAAACCACTCATTATTTAGCTCTTTCTCTAGTGCTAATTAGAATGAATAATTTTTTTTGCAAATTTTGACATTAGGAAAAAAAGTCCTTTCAGTCATTGTCAAATTCCTTAAAATATTCCTAATCTCTTAGTGAATGAGTGAAAGAACATTTGTTGTTTTGATTGAAATGTTTGTTGGGGTTAATTTATTAAAAATAAAGAGCATTATAGATCTTGTATTGTTTAATTCTTATAAGTGACCAAACTGGATAATAATAATCCTAAAAGGATTTTAGGATGTAAGAGGGAAAACAGTTCATGCATATTTTATATTAAATAATTATTTTTTATTTAACTGTATCTTCATTCCACTTTTTAGATAGATAATAGTTTTTACTACAACAATAAAAAGAATTAGAGAAATTCTGTTATTAGGGTTCCAAATTAAAAAAAAATCAGGATATATAAAGAAATTAGAGTTAAGTGAGAAAGTCCCCCTACAAACAGAGGGACATTAGATTTACTTCCAGAGTAGTGGTGGGATTCAAATTTTTTGCAACCAGTTCTGTGGGCATGGCTTGGTGGGCGTGGCAGGGGAAGGATGCTGTAAAATCTCCAGTCAGAGGTGGTATTTGTCGGTTATCCGAACTACTCAAAATTTCTACTATCAATTCTCCAGAACTGGTCAGAACCTGCTGAATAACACATCTGTTCCAGAGTATAGAAGTAGAAAGGTAATCAAGAACAGTTTTGGTTTCAGCATTTTAGAGCCAAGATGTACAGAAAATATGCTATAAAGTTATACTAGGCAATAGACTTTACGGAACAATAATAACAGTTCTAGCAATAAATGGAACCATGAATCAAAATAGTTTCATTCTCAAGGTTTCACTTCAGTGTTTCTCCAGCAAACTCCAATTCCTGTTTTTTTAAATAGAAAAGGGAAAACAATTGTGCTTCCATTTTTCTCTCATTGAGGGAAGTCAAAACTATTGTACTTCTACTGCTATTCAATGTGTGTGTGTGTGTGTGTGTGTGTTTTCTGAGGTTCTCACGGGTATTTGTATGTGGATCTTTGGTTATTCGGGTTTTCTCCCGCGTAAGATTGGAAGTATCTAGGCAACGTTTCGATGAAGTCTCATTCATCATCTTCAGGCTTGTGTCTTCAGCTGAAGACACAAGCCTGAAGATGATGAATGAGACTTCATCGAAACGTTGCCTAGATACTTCCAATCTTATGCGGGAGAAAACCCAAATAATCAAAGATAGATAGATAGATAGATAGATAGATAGATAGATAGATAGATAGATAGATAGATATACATACACACACACACACAATGTAAAAATGAGGTATTAAGTAAATTATTAAATGTACCTGGAAAGATGTTTGGCAAAAATCTGATGGAAACAATATAAATGATAGCAAGAGGCAATATTTAGAAAGCATTTTATGCTAGACAAACCATGTTCGTACTTTTTAGTAAGTCACTGAGTAGTATATGAATGCAAAAAGGCTCATTGTATACTTTCTGCTTCAGAATAAGCCTGAATTATGGAATGTTTGAAGTAAAGCATAATGAAAGTAAATGAAATGCTTTGTGAATGATTTACCGTTGAGAAGTTGATGTCCTATGGGTTGTTGAGTGTGTTTATTGATATATATTCTGTCACTTTCCCACCTGATAATCAGGGAGGCACCAAATCTCTTGGCCTTAGCTGTGGAGCCTGGAGTCCTCCCCTAGAATCTTTTCCCTCATTATACACAGGAAAATATTTCGCTTTCCTAAAGGAAACGATAGAATACAAGAATATAAAATATACATTTCTTTTTCCCCTGGCTATCATCTTACTTGCTTATATGACCCTGAAAATCTCAAGCTGTTGGCAGATCCTGTTGATTTCCAAGCTAAGCTGGCAAGGTTAGTCACATTAACAGGTTTACAGAGTTGTTATGGTAACATGAGTACAAAGCTTAGATTTCTTTACATAAAGTTTGAAGATTGCTATGAACAATTGAGTAAACATATACTAATTTAAGTCAAGAGACTTTTTTTGGGGCTTAGATAAATGTCATTGAGCAAATACTGCTGCATGATTGGCTGGGAACAGCAGTCTATACATGCTGAAATCTTGTTCATGCTTGCCTTGGTCAATACGTGCTTTGAAAGATTAATTAGGTTTGTAAAGCAAACTTTTTTTCTTTTCAACTCAGTCTGTGATCAAATTCTTCTTACTGTTTTCAGAGTCCATGGACTGACTCTTCAGAGGATTTTCCAGGCTACCTTTTGCTTTTAAAGGAGAATACGCAAGTTTAGACTGGATACTTTTAAAAATTGGGATTCCCCCCCCACACACACACATACACACTTCTATTGTGGTAAGATGAAGCTTATTAAACTCATTTGAAGAATGTAAATAACATCCTTCAGAATGAGGATATTTGTCGCCTTTGAAGGGCTCTGTGAATCTTTTGACATTTCACCAGAGAATACTGTACAAGACGTAAAACTGATGATAAAGGTAAGAAGTTGATCTTTATCTAATTGCTTCCTTTTTTGAACTTTTGATTTTCTCTCCCTGTGAAAAATTGAAATCAGTAATAAATTTCACTGCCAAAATGAAGAAAAATTTCCTTTCTGGTATATACAAAGCTTTTTGTGAAACAAGGAACTGTTGCTACCATGCTTCTAATTTAAGTTACAATCACTAAGTTATATGAAACTAGAATTGTCTTATGACTTCCTTTTTTCCTTTTGAACAGTTACTTTCTAGAAAATCAGTCTGCAAATAATTTGAAAACTCTCTCTCCGTACATACATTATATGGGAGGGTTGTTTATTTTGTTTGAATGGGAGAGGTTAACAAAGAAAAAACTAAATAGCAACACAAGCTACATGACTAGCATATTTACACAAAATTCATTGGAGTTGAAGTACATAGGGCTGCAACCTAAGGATTCATGTGTTTATGGTTTAGTCCTATTTCCTTTAATTGCAGACTACAAATGGGGTAGAGAAAGCGTGCACTTTTGGGATTTTTTTTTGAACTCCTTAATAATATCTCTGGTCTGAGTCATGTGAGAAAGCAGGCTTAGAATGAAACAGTTGGCAACATTCTGAGCAACTGCCCAACTGCTTCTCTTATAGAAATAAGGGTTTTTTTTTCCTACATGTTTTCCTCTGCAGCCCCAATCTTGATCTGGCCTGATTTCAAACTCAATTTTTTTTCCAGATTCTCCCCTCCAAACTTTGTCATGTTCTATTCAGTTTTTGCAGATAAACATGCAAACAGATGAACAAGTCCTGAGTCTCTTAACACAGTCCCTGTCCAACATTCTGTTGGGTGGAAAAGAACAGAAAAATAAAACTATAACTTTTTCATCTTCATAATTTAGCATACCACCATTAAACCCATATCTATATAATAGTGTGAATTAATATGGTAAAGCAAATACAGTAGCTACGTACAAAGAGTATGGACACTCTGCATTCCTTTTAAAATGTTTTGTTAGGAATAACAAGGTTACCTAACTTAGTTTGGGTAAAATAATATATATAAACTATGATTGTAAGTAAGTGTTTGTCACTTTAACTGCAAATTTGGGTGCAGCTGTAAAACTGCCATAAGAGGGAGTAAGAGGCTTACTGTATTACTGGCTTACTGAATTGCTTGCTGACAATGATGGATTGATGGTTCCCTACTGCTGCTGCTTTTGCTGAAGGGAGAAAGGAGGTTTGAACTTCTTCGTATCTCTACTGTGAGAAGATTTATTATTGGACTGATATTTGTAAGTTTACTGACCTCTTTTTCGACACTGGACTTTGCAACTGAATAATCCCCGGATGGACTGAACTAGTGAATGATATATGGACTGTTTTGACTATGCAAAAAAAACCTCTTACTGGAATAAACTATTTAACTAGCACAGTGTATCTGTTTTACTGAGTGTAAGCTACAAAAACATTTATCTCAAATATTTTGCCTGCCTGCCTGACTGCTGTGCAGATTCTGCTAGGGTGTATCCCTAACACTGGTTATGGGCCCAGCTGCACAGTCAGACTAACCAGGATATAATAGGCTTATATAAAGTGAGAGTTAGTGTAGTTACACAATACTGTAACAGACAGCTGTGTTTTATTAATTATAGTTTAATATCCAGAAAAAGATGACACAAGTCAATTTACCAAGTTTGTCTCTAATATCCAAACTGGATGGAACAAACTATGCTTCATGGTCTATGAAATTCAGCCTACTTCTACACAGAGAAGGTTTGTGGAGTATAATTTAAAACCCACCAGAGGAAGATGCTTGGGATCTGGAGGATGAGGATGATGCCCAGAAAATACAAGAATATAAACTGAAGAATGAGCAAGCTCTCTGTATAATAGGACTGACACTCTGTGACCAGCAGCTTGTCCATATTCGTGGAGAAGAAACAGCTGCGAAATGTTGGGAGAATTTAAAGAAGATTTCTGTTGGAGACAGTGTAGGAGCACATATAAATCTTACACGAAAGCTGTTCAGAACACATCTTCAAAAGAATGGAGACATGTTGACTCATTTAAACACTGTGAAGAGAATTTTTCAGGAACTGCATGAAAAAGAACTTATCTTCACAGAACTACATCAGGTTTATATAATTTTGTCTTCGTTAAATGAGAGCTATGATGACTATGTAACTTCACTGGAAGTGCTGCCAAAAGATAACCTCACATTAACTGACATTACTGGCAGATTAATTGAAGAAGCCAGGAGAAGGCTTGAAAGGGATCAACTCAGAAGGGAACAACCACAAGAAGATAAAGAATCTTTGACAGCCTATACAATTAGAAAATGTTTTAATTGTGGAGGAAAAGGACATTTGGCTAGATTCTGCAAGAAAGGAAAACGCCACAATGCCAGCCAGAATGCTAAAAGGCATAAAAAGGATAAAAAATGCATAGAGTTAGCCATGTATAGCAACGAAACTGTGAATAATAATTTATGGGTTGTAGATAGTGGAGCATCACACTGCATAACGAAAGATAAGAAAAGATTTATTAAGATGTCCACGAGTTCACAGCAGGTATCGTTAGCTAATGGCTGGAAACTGAAAGCAAAAGGTGAAGGTATTGCACATTGTTCTTGCATAAAAGAAAATGTAAAAATGTTATATGTACCACAACTTAAGTTTAATTTGCTTTCGGTTAGAGTTTTGATTAAACTAGGTTATGTAGTTACCTTTAGGGGAGAAAACTGCACAATAGAAAAGGAAGGTAAAAAAGTGACTGCAACTTTAAAAGGTGAATTGTATGTGTTAAATGATAATCAGTTAGAGGTAGCTAGCACAGTGCATAATAACGTTAAGCCTAGTGATGAATGCATACATTTGTTACACAGATGTTTAGGGCATATAAATTTTAAAATGCTCAAGCAAATGGTTGAACTGTCTAAAGGTATAAAATTGAAGCCTTGCAGTAAGTATTTGCACTGCAATGCTTGCAGTCAAGAAAAGAGCAAGGTAATACCAGCAAATAGAATTAATGGATTTAAGACTAAGGAACCTCTAGAGGTGGTATTTGCTGATATTATAGGTCCTAAAAAACCAAGTGTGGGAGGTGCTCGTTATATATTAAGTATAATGGATCATTATTCTAGATATGGTTTCTGTTATTTAATGAAGAGTAAAACAAACATATCAGAATTTCTTTAATTGGTTGAAGTTTGCAGAAAGAAAAACTAAAAGGAAACTAGTGACTCTTGTAACTGATAATGGTACGGAATTTATAAATAATAAATTCCAAAATAGACTGAAGATGGCAGGTGTTGAACATAAAAAGTCTGCACCGTATAGGCCACAACATAATTCCTTTATAGAAAGACGAGGCCAAACAATACAGGCAATGGCTTGTACTATGCTGTCGGATTCAGGATTACCTGAAACTTTGTGGGGAGAAGCAATAATGTGGGGTAATCATATACTGAATAATGTTGTTAACTCAACAACAGGTGAATTACCATTCACACGGTGGCATGGTAGAAAACCTGACCTAAGCTACATGCACACTTTTGGAGCACCAGCATGGGTGCATATTCCTACACAACTGAGACATAAGGGGCAGCATAGGGCTAAAAGGTTATTCTTTGTAGGTTATGAATCTAATCACAAATCATACAGATTCTGGGGAAAAGGTACATCTAGAGTTTACTGTAGTGCTAGTGCACTATTCCTTGAATATGTAGGATGGGAAAAACTGGAGCAAGATTCAAGTAAGGATGTAATCATAGAAACCTACAAAAGACCAAAACAACATATCAGTAATAAGAAGAGTACAATTAAAGAGGAAGTACAGGAAGAGCACATAGGACCAGAACAGGAAGAAATAGATTAACAGGAAGAAATAGATAATCAGGAACAGGTAGTACATGAAAGTCCACCTGTAAGCCCTGTAATACCTAGACGTTCAACACGTGAAACCAGACCACCTGACAGGTACCAAGCAAGTGTAGTTTGCCAAGTTAGTAAAGTTCCAACTACTGTTGAAGAACTTAGAATGTATCCTGAAAAGGATCAAGAAAATTGGCATAGAGCAATGGAGAAGGAACTAAATTCATTGAAACAAATGGAAATTTATGAAAATGTTAAATTACCTCCAGGTGAAAAGTCCATTGGCTGTAAATGGATATTTAAATTAAAAACAGGTAAAAATGGGACTGTTACCATAAGGCTAGGTTGGTAGCTCAAGGATTTAATCAAACTGTATGTGATTATGATGAAGTATTTGCACCAAATTTAAAGGCAACAAACAACCTTGAGAGCAGCTTTAGTGTGGGCAGCTAAGAAGAACTATATCATAAATCATTTAGATGTAGAAACTGCCTATCTGCATGCACCATTGCAGCACACTATATACCTAAAGAAACCTGTAGGAATTAAGGATGATAAAAATGAATAATGACTGTTGGAAGCTTAAAAAGAGTCTCTATGGATTAAAACAATCTGGTTACGAATGGAACCAGTATATTGTTAAGGAGTTAAACAATATAGGATTTAAAGCAGGTTTAGCTGATCCATGTGTATTTAAGAAAGAGACAAATGGAATAGTATTATTATTGTTGTTTACAGATGATATTGCCTTAATTACAAAAGCTAATAATGAAGCTACTGAAATAATATCATTATTAGGTAAGAGGATAAAATTAAAGCAATTAGGAGAGATAAAACAGTATCTCGGATTGACAATAAATAAAACCAAAGGTGGCTATAAGATATCTCAAGAGGATAAGATTTATCAATTGCTAAAAACATACAAGATGGAACTTTGTAAACTAGCTAAAACTCCAATGAGTAAGGAATTTGGCCACACTGATGCTCAAAGTCCAAAATTCGATAAGACCATTTATCAATCGTTAATTGGTAGTTTATCGTACATTAGTAATTGGTCAAGGCCAGACATTGCCAAAGCATTAATCAATTGGCAAGATTCAATGCTGAACCCACTGAACAATACTGGCAAGCAACAAAACGTATCTTAAGATATCTTAAAAAGACAATGCACTGTGCATTATATTTGGAGCCAAAAGATGATCTGATTTTAAGTGCATATGTTGATGCAAGTTTTGCAACAGACATAAACACTAGGAAATCAACTTCATGTATGGCTATACTGTTAGGAAAAGCACTGATTGGCTGGAGGTCAATTAGACAGCAACACATAAGTATGTCCACAATGGAAGCAGAATTTTCATGTCTATCTTTATTTTGTACTGATTTAATTCTGTATAAAGTTGTTATTGGATTTGGGAATAACTGTTAATGATTCCAATGTAGTTTATGAGGACAATCAAGCAGCCATACGGATGGCTACAAATATTGCTGTAAAAACGAGATCTAAGCATACAGATCTTAGATATGTGAATGTAAGGCAATCTGTAAAAAATGGTTTAAAAAGATTGGAATATTGCATGACTGAAGAAAATATTGCTGACCAGTTTACGAAAGCCCAAGGTTCAGTCAAACACAAAGAAAGTTGTGATAACTATGGTTTAAAGTTATAAATAGATATATATATATATTATTATATTACCCAAAAGGGGAGTATGTTAGGAATAACAAGGTTACCTAACTTAGTTTGGATAAAATAATATATATAAACTATGATTGTAAGTAAGTGTTTGTCACTTTAACTGCAAAGCATGTAATTTTGGGTGCGGCTGTAAAACCGCCATAAGAGGGAGCAAGAGAGCTTACTGTATTACTGGCTTACTGAATTGCTTGCTGACAATGATAGATTGATGGTTCCCTACTGCTGCTGCTTTTGCTGAAGGGAGAAACGAGGTTTGAACTTCTTCGTATCTCTACTGTGAGAAGATTTATTATTGGACTGATATTTGTAAGTTTACTGACCTCTTTTTCGACACTGGACTTTGCAACTGAATAATCTCCGGACGGACTGAACTAGTGAATGATATATGGACTGTTTTGACTATGCAAAAAAAACCTCTTACTGGAATAAACTATTTAACTAGCACAGTGTATCTGTTTTACTGAGTGTAAGCTACAAAAACATTTATCTCAAATATTTTGCCTGACTGCCGTGCAGATTCTGCTAGGGTGTATCCCTAACACGTTTACTCTAAAATGATGTCCTATTCAATTGAAAGGGACTCCCAGTGAAGGAGATATAAGGTCTGAAACTAGCAAGGAGAGGACTTCTGAAGCTGAAGAAAATAATTATGTAAACATTCCTCAGCTGCAGCTGTCTTCCATGACCTTGAAGAGAATCTCAAAAGGTAGAAGGAAAACACATCAAGGACTTAATCCTGGAGTATAGAGCACACACAACCACAGACACACACATGCGCACACATACACACACACGCACTCACGCACATTTTAACTGCTGTGAATTGCAGATGTTTGTGTTGTTTGTTGAGGACTCTTTTCTTCTCTGCAACAAAACTATTGATCACACTGTGATAAATAAATTGCAAATAAAACAACTCAGTCTTATGTAACTTTACTTATAGAGTAGTAGAATCCATTGAGTTAAAAAAAACATAGATTTAAAAGAATGCATATAAAAAAATTCAGACCACTAATACTACCAGAACAGAGCCTGGTGCTAAGATGCTCCACACAGAAACAACGAAGTACAGGATCTGGTACTGCATCTTCTACTGCAAGTACAATGGGATCGTTCACATCTAATCCAGTGCAAGAGCAGAAATCATTTATTGTTACTGATTCAAATTTTTAGCAAAATATTATATAATCCTAGAATATTATTCAGAGAATTTTGAAGATAGAGTAAAGTTGGTAAGCATGTGGGGTTCTTGACAGCCATTGTAATCCATTGTAAACTGGTGAGTTTACTTTTTTTTTTTTTTTTTTGAAAATTTTATTTGGGTTTTCACAAAAACAAAATACAAATAAAACATCTTTTTTTGAAAATAGAATGGTCCCAGGTTATCACTTCTTCATACAGATACAAACTCAATTTCATGCTCATTTTTATGTTCTATTCCATATCTTATTACTGTTTTATATTTTCTACATGGTTTTCCCCTTCTTTTAATTTTCTCAACTTTATTTTAATTATCTCATCTTAATTCAAATCATTATATTTATACTTTTGTCTGTCCTGTTGCAATTTCATATTATCTTTTCTCATTAAATAAATTTTCCCCTGTAGTTACTAATTGGAGTATGACACCTTTATATCTTTTAATTTTATCCATTCAAACTCTTACTTAAGCTTCAATGTATACCTTTAAGATTATAGCATTCAGTGACTTCCAATTGAATTCTGCTTGGTACATTCTTAAAATACACACTATATTCTTAAAAAGAAAAGATTGTATGTATGTATGTATGTATGTATGTATGTAAATAAATCACACATTCCATTCCAATTCAATTCTATCAATAATATTCATTAAAATCTTAACATCTTTAACATTTCTTTTCAATTAAATATCATACTTCCTTGGGAACACTTATAAACTTTCCATAATTAATTCTTCCCCCCCCATATTTCTCACTTATATTTTTATAAATCATTAATAATAATTAAAATGTTCCCATCCTTTCTTAAATTAATTATCTCATTCACTTTAATTCATTTATTTATTAACAAATATTCCACTACATTACAGTGAATATTTTATCCATCATTTTAGTCATATTTTCTAAAATTATTTCTATTTGTAATATAACAGTGCTATCTTATGTACCTTTGCAGAATCCGTTTTACAATTAAATTTTCACCCATTATCTCTAAACAGGCTTATGGTTTCAATCCTTATATTTTTTCCCTGTTTCTCTATATCTTGTTTCTGTCTTTTACAACTTCTTTTCCTTACCTTCTTCCCCCTCTTCTTCTCCCTCCCCTTTTTACCCCCTCGTCTCTCTACTTCTAATTCTCTCATCTGTAATCCCCTCTTCTGTTGCTTTCTAATATTATACTTATCTTTCAAACTCTTCTTCTTTTTTTGGTTATTTTTTCTAGTCTTAAACCTTTCACTCTCTTTCCCCCCTTTCCTTTTTCCCCTCACTTAAAATTATTTGATCATTAAAGATGGCTTCTTCTTTGTCCCGATCTTTTTGTTCTGCAAGCGTTTCTTGTTGTTTCTCATAGTTCCAGATCTCCATATCTAAGAATTGAAATACGAAGCCAAAAGAACCTCTCCCTTCTTGTGCATCTTCTTTCCATTTTTTAAGTTCCATTTTCAGTTCTTCTAGAAGTGATGCCATTTTAAACACTTTTAAACAACCACCCAATTAGTTTTAGTCATTTAGATGCAAAAACCAAAAATCACCAAGTAATCCAAATAATCCAAGGCTGTTTGTTCTTGCTTCTTTTTTCCACTTTCTCTTCCTGGGGTTCTATTATTTTGTTGCCAAGTTTCAGTTAGGATGTATCTTTGGGGAATCTTGTTAAAGTTTCACTGTAAGTTCCTTTTAGTTACAGTTCCATTTCTTAGTTCCAGGCAGTCTCCTCCATTTTTCCAGATCCTACCCTTTTATTCTTTTTTTTTTTCTCCTTTCCTGCTTTTAAAAACTTTTAAATATCCAGAAATCTTTATTATCCCTTTGACTTTCATTTTCAGTTTAAATGCCTATTAATGTCAAAGTGGTTTTTTTTTTCCAATTTCTTGCTTAAGTCTCTTAGCTGTCAGTATATGAAAGGAAAGGAAAAAACCCTAATCCTTTCCCTTTTTTCTCTCCTTCGCTGCTTCAAAATCTTCTTTGGGAACAATGATATTTAGTTTAAATTCCAGGGTACCTTACGTTATTGCTTTTTCAGCCAAAACTTTCTCTTCTTATCTTCCTCCTGCACATTCTTTTCTGGTTCAGTTCTTCTTTGAGGTGGCCATTTCTGACCACCACTGCAACCGCCTTCGGGAAAAGGAGTAATGGCCAGCTGGGGAAGAGAGATGCAGCTCTCCTCGACCATGCTGGCAGTCTCTCCCCTCTTCACCACCTCTACCGGGTGGCTTAGCCCCCAAACCAGCCGGCTCGGGGCACTCTGGCAGCGACCACAGGTCAAAACCGCGCACGATCGCAGATTTCGGTTTATCACTGAAGAGACTCAAACCGGAAGCTCCTAAACTGGTGAACTTATTTTGTGGAAGATGTTACGCTGTCTACTACAACATGCATCCCTGCTTGTACCATATTATTGTGCCATATTATGGCATGTAAAGGGAAGATCAGGCACTGGAATAACTGTACCATAGAGCTGATATAAAAAAAATCCTGCCTTATCAAGTGATTTTAAGCCAACCTCCTTGGTTCAATGGTAAACTGAGGGGTTCTTGGTGCTCTCTGAGCTTGCTTGTTTTCTTGCAGAAGTTTCATTACCCAAACTAGGCAACTTTATCAGTGCTAGTAAGGGGTGTGGTTTGTTGTCAGTTTATGTTAATAGTAACCTATTAGGGGCTGTTCTAAGAAGAACAGCACTATTGAAATAATGTTAAATATCAACCAAACTTCTAATCTCTAGGCACTTGGTAAAACAAGACTAGGAAACCCTATAACTGCTGAATTACAACTCTTGGTACTTCTAAGAAATTAGTAACAAAATCAGTGCATGCTAATCATTATGTGCCTTTGCTCAAGGTACATGTTCTCTTATTCAAGCTTCTAAAAAGTAAACCATCTCTTTAACTATGTATTCACAATATTGACACTTGCCATTCATCCTATGCGAGAGTTGCTTTTCACCTTGCTCTGCTTAAATTGTGTTTAATCTCATGGTGGACTTTGACATGTTTATATTAGTTATAGACATAGGAAAGTATCTTACACCAAAATAAATCACTGATTTATCTAGCTTCTTAATATTTGCATTAGCTTTCTTCAAATCCTTGCCGTCTGAATACATTGGACTTTAACTTCTATATGGGATGTTGTCTGAGATAATGGGAATTGAAGTCTAGTGCAATAGAGAGTGGGGGAAACTGGTTCACACTCACTGATAGTTGTTTTACATAATTCAGAAAAGGGTTCTCCAACTCTGCATTTACATGTCAGGGAAATAGACTAAATATCCCTGTTATTGAGGTCCAGTCCTTCCCCCTAGTTCCTACAACTATGGTTATTGAATGATAACTTGGATATTTACCTTGAACTTTCAGTGTTTATGGTTTTTTTATTTAAAAAATCTGTTTTCTTCTATTAAGGATTATTTTCATGTTCCACTTTCTGAAGACAAACAAGGGAGGAGATACTTGGAGCTGATATATGCAGGAGCAGTGCTAAAGGACAACTGGGTACTTGCTGATGTAGGCATTACAGTTTCTTCCTCAATTAAATGTGTCATCAAGGTACAGTTTAAAAAGAACAAAAAGACTGCCTAATACAGAAATTCTCTGCATTACTGAACTTGTGCTAGCATCATTACTCTTGAGAAGAATTTACAATCTACACATGAAATACAGTAATCTTTGAATAATAAAGCAGAATGCATAAAGACCATGAGAATCCTTAGACTCACTCCGATTGCAATGAACTTATAAACATTTTAAGAAGTTCTTTCAAATGAACAATTATATGTTTTATGTGTCTTAGTATGCCATGTATTCTAAAATTTGACTTGTTCATTAGTTCTTATCCATCAGCGTCTGTAGCACATAGCATGAGACTATGTCTAATAAGAGAGATTGAGAACGGTGGATGGATGTGTATATCAAGTTTAATTTTCAGCAAATAAAACAGTCTTTGGTAGAATCTGACAGACTCGTACAGTATGGTGGCAACAGCGAGCGTAAATCAGCCAAGCAGACAAAAGTTACTATTTTGATTTCCAAAAAAACATATAAACATAGCTCAACCTCACATCCCTTAAGTGTAGCATAAAGATATCCACTAACTGTTTTTAGAGCTTTTTGAAACTGTCCACATTCCACAGTCTTAATCTCATGCCCAGCTGATAAGTTTCAGTTACAGTCAAAGTTTTGTATTTTAAGGCAGAAAGCTGCACACCCAAAACTATCTTTCACAATCTTTCTTCCTTCCCTGCAACCAGTCCTTCAAACAATGTTTGAATATAATTTTAAACATAGCCCAGTGAGATGGAGACTGGCCTGGGGATGAACGGGTCCAAGTGGAAGGATGACGAGGGGAGAAAATGAGGAAGTATATATAATGACATTACAACACAAATCCCTTAATCGTGGGGATAGTGTACTTCTGTACAATATTGAGAAACAAGTACAAAGGGCATATTTCAACTCTTTTTGGCTGTCATTATGGCAGTTCATACCAAGTGCTTATGGGAGGGGACTTTCCTGATACGCCTTGTGAACTTCCTTCTGCTTCCCCCAACAACTCTCTATTACCCCACCAATCTTGAACTATTTTTGGACATGGTTTAACTGGTCTTACAAAATTAATTACCATCATACTTTTCTGCCTCCCTAAGGAACAGAAGGACACATACATAATTTTGTGTAAGCTAGAACCTTTAGTAAATCATAGTTATACAATGACTGCGCAGTGTGAAAATGTGATATGTGACTTATGTGCTAGAATTGCACATTATTTCTTAAAAATGTAAATAAGAAATTCTGTCCCATGATGTTAATGCCTTTTCTTGAAAGAGAAAAGAAAATAAGAAATTCTCATTGTTTATTTGAAGCTAATATATAAACAGGGAAAGGAAAATTACTTGCAACTAAATTGAGAAACCAGGAATTATTGCTATCTTGCTTATTTTATCAATTCAGGAGTTAGACAAAATTATTGTTCTTGGTGCAGCATTACATGGTACATAGGACATAAAAATAAGAAAAGCATTAGAGCTGCTGTTTTCTTCTCAATCTAGTCTTTGCACTTAGCAGGACTTAATTTCTAAATAAGCAGGCAAAAAAAGTTAGACTGGAAAGGAACTGCATATATACAAGTTCATTAGTAATTACATAAGCGCATAGTCAAGCTTTAGATCCCACATGAGAAACAAGCGCTTCCATTGCTATAGCTCTTTTGATTGTGGAAAATATTCTATATGATTTCTTTCTGTATATTTTCATTCTGAAACGTACATTAGCAATTATTTTCATTCTGGAGATGGAAATTAAGCCAGAATAAAAGAATGTTAAAAGTTATTCAAAGACTACCAGAACTGATCTTAAGAGGGTGTAATTTTAAACTAATTCTCAGCATATACAGCATTTTTCAAGCCTAGGGCTGCATTTGTTCTTTGAATAGGATAAATAAGGATATATGTCACAAGGTGGGTAAAGTTAGGAGAAAAGGTGGGTAAAGTTAGGAGAAAAAAAAGACAATCTCATTTATTTTAATTACAGTTAATAACAAACTTACCTCCTGTAACAAATTGTAAGATAAACATTAACTATCAGCTATATACATGAGGGAGGTTTCTTGCACGTACATTTAAGATTGCCTTTGTCAAACCAACGTCCACCAAATATTTGGACATTCTGACTAGGAATTTAAATTTTGTAGTTCAATAATTGTAGAAATGTAGTATTGCAGTTCAACAAATCTGAAGGGAACTAAATTATTTAAGACGTGTCACATACATTATGTTTCTTGTTCATTAATATTGTTTTTTCCACCAGGAAGAAGACAAGCCAATTTTCTATGTGTACAACCCGGTCACTCATGAAAGATTGTCCATAATGGGAAAGATTTATCTTCTTTCATCGAAGGTTTCAGAACTGAAAACTTTAGTGACATTGAAATGTGGTTTTCCAAGTAGCATTTATTGTCTCAGGACTCCAGAGGGCAGGGAGATGTTTGACTGCAATACTCCAAATGATTATCACTTAGATATAGGTATAAGACTGTTTGATATTATATCTGTTTTTAGTTGATAAGTTTAGGACCTTTGGATCTTATTTCGGTGACTCAACATTGTAGTCCAGATTTCTTTAGCTGAGACGGTTAATGAGTCTCAGTGAATCTAAAGCAAGCTATTTTTGAATAGACATACAGAACTATATTATAAGAAATATTTACACTTACTGAGAGAAAATGAAATAAGGTTTTCATATTTGTCAGTGCCATTTTACTATCTCTTCAGTCTTCAAATCCTAAATACCTGCACATGGTTGACGATTTAAAAATGTTAGAACATAAGCAACTGGAAATAAGCAAATAAAATTTAACATTTTTAAGGATGTTTATGGTTAGATAATTTAGCTATTCTGAATTAATGTTGATTCAATTTTACATTATGTCCATAATACTATGTAAATAGGTCCTTTTCTAAATGTAAATTTCACTTTTCCTGCTACTGTTCATGAAATGAAAATCTAGTACTTCAGAAGAGAATGAATAGTATCTTCTAGCCAACAAAGACAGAAACAGAAATAAATGACAATGTTTTCTGTTAACAGGCACAACTCTTCGTTTGGATGTTTGGAATGGATGGAGAGAATTCTTAACCAGCTGTATCCTGGGAAACAAACCAAAAATCCAGTATTATCTGTCAAAGGAAGAACCAATACTCAGGTATGGAGGTTCATCATACACTTTTCAAAATCCAGTTTTATTTTAGATTCGAATGTTTGTTCCGAGATGGTCATTAAGTAGCGAAAACTGACAGCTAGAGGGAATAGGCAGAAAGAAAGTGAAAGTTAAAATCAAGAAAGTCAAGTCTTCTATTGAAAATTAAACCTATTTTGCCTTTGCTGCATTGGTTACTATAGGCTTCCAAGATCGTTTCAGGGTGCTGATTATTTATCAATCTTAGTTCTGGGTTATATGAGATATTGCTGTATGTAAATCCATAATGCTTCTCTAGTGTAATTTTGATTACACTTGTGATTTTAAAAATACTATACCATTCTTTGCATGGCTAATCATTATTATTTTTTTGCACACATTGTTTCAGATATCAAAAGAGAGTAGCTCTTTATATAGCAGCCTTTTTCGGACACCTTCAGGTTTCAATCTGGCTCTTGAAAAAGGGAATGAAGCCCACTGAAACAATTGGTGTACATCCTTATCGTGAATGGTGTCAGGAAGACGATCATTCTGACAACATGAAATGTCCTGTTCATGCTGCAGCAGAAGCAGGCCAACTTATGATACTGAAAGCATTTGTTAATTCCAGTGCCTTATCCCTTGAATGCCAAAATTCTGCAGGGCAAACTCCATTGCAGTTATGTATCCAGCACAGGCATAAAGATTGTGTATTGTATTTAGTCACCAAGTTATGGTCGGTGGTTTCTTATCCTACATTCTCTCTGCCCATGAAAATCTATATTAAACTAAAGCTGTGGCTTCTTAAATCTCAAAATAACATCAATTCAATCAAGAAGGGAAACCCTGCTGCAGTCTTCAGAACACAAGTTGGGGACGCTGTCTTTGTGGATGGTTTCACAAAACCAGAAATGACCTCCAAAGGTTTTTGCTCAGCCATGATCAAACATGCAAGTAGCAGAGGTTGCACACTGCCAGATTTAAACAATCAGTTTCAACATGAGCAATCTCAGTACCATTTAACCATATCTGATATGTACCTCAAAGCGAAAAACGTTAAATTACCTCCACTGGCAGGTGCAAAGAAGAGAGGTAGCAAAGATGGACACTGGCAAAAAAGGAAGCCTACAAAGAAGAACACACGGCTTAGTGAAGAATATATGGACCAAAATATGTGTTTAGCAAAAGTTCCTCTACCTTCTAATTCTCTCCTCAAGCCAGCTTACTATTATTCCATACCTAATGTAGAGTTTCTGCTAAATCCTTCCCTGGAGTCATTTTCACAATACTGTGGAAGAACTCCAAGAGAGAATGCAATCTACTGCTTAGCCATAGCCAGGTATGTGTTGGCCTTTAGTCAGAAATACATAATTTGAAAAGCAGCGTTAGAAGTTTTTTTTCTTTCTTATGGAGACCTTATTCTTCCATTCACAGTCTTAAAGAGATGCCTCAATCCCAAAATTAAACTTAAAAAATTGTGACAAAAATAGCGATTAGTTTCCATAATTGACAATGTGATTTTTCAGTGCCAGGGGACACTAACCTGAATGCTGAGAGGCTACATGTAGGCTACAGTCTACCCAGCCTTGCGCCTTTTTTGTGTGACAGAAGTATTCAAAATATTTTCCAAATGATACTGAGTTTACGGGTCACCTATCCCAGCAGTTTCATGTAGATATTAAAAAGAAGGGAGGAGGACTTCATAATTAATCATCCTGTACGATTGCCAATTATAATCATTTGGAGGAGCTTCTGAAAATATAAACATTCTGATGCATAGATACTGCCATCAAGTGGCAACAGTAATTTCAGTATAAACTAATCCCCTCAGAAGAGAGTGGGAGTCTAGGTCAAGGCTGAGCAAGTTGATTTTAACTTGATTTGCAGAATAATGAAATATTTTTTTAAAAAATTATTAAATAAAACTAAAGTGTTGATTGTCCTCTCCTGCAAAAATTTTTTGATCCACTTCATTAGGCAACATCTCTGTCAAGTTTGCAACATTCTGTTGGAAGAAGCTTCTGAGAAGAGTTTAGGGTATCAAATACAGAAGATGTATTAGTTTGCTCTTTGATGCAGTATGTCAAATTAAAAAATACATTAATTTAGCAGCCTTTTTAAATTTTATTTTATGAGAAATATATTGAGGGGATGCAATGGCTCAGCAGTAAAGACACTGAGCTTGTTAGCTGGAAAGCTGACAGCTCCAGTATGTGAAGGGTGAACTCTTGTTACTGGCCACAGGTCCTGCCCACCTAGCAGTTTGAAAGCATGCAAATGTGAGTTGATAAATAGGTATCACTTCAGTGTGAAGGTAACCTTTACCTTTATATACTGTCTATTTATCAAACTCTATGCAATTACAATAGCCAGCTGTATCATTTGAACACAACCATAAATAACATATCACAGAGCAGTCTTCTCCAAGGTACTTGTCTATATGTTTTCTATTAATAATGCCTACTAAGCAGTGGTGGTATTCAAACGGTTCTGCCCAGTTCTGGAGAGCCGGTAGTGGCGATGAGCAGTGGAAACCGATCCGGTTCTCTCCGCTGCTCTGTGTTTGGCCCACCCACCTGCTTTTATGGCCAGAATTCAAAGTGCAGCTGCTTTGCGCAGTGCAAAATAACGCCACGCGGCTGCTGCTGCAGCGACCAGCATTGTGCAGGCTTGCAGGAGGCAAGTTAGAATGCCTCTGCGCCTGCGCAAAGTGTGTGTGCATGCGTGCAAAACAGGCCCACCAAGCCATGCCCACCAAACTGGTGGCAACTTTATTTGAATACCACCACTGGTACTAAGGGTCTGGACATAACATTATCACTTTGTAAACGATGGAATAGTTGGGGTATACTTGCTTTTATATGTATGTATAATTAATTGATACCTTATATGTGGTTGCAAAAGTAACAAATATCTATATCTTTTATTGCAGTGAATTTAAAGAGAAGCCTTGGTTGCAACAATTGGACATTGCAAGAACCCTAGCTAGAAAAAGTATACATAAACCCACATACTAACTAGATTCAGATGAAATAGACTATATAATACCATAGTTAGACTAACCAAAAAGGTTTACGGAAACAATGCATCCTGGCAAGCAAAGTTGCATTGGGCTACCTTCATACATATTCTGAGGATCCTGGAATCTTCTTTTTTCAACTGCTTCCATTGCTATTGAAATGCCATTCACATTCCAAAAGGATGATCACAATTGGTTTATAAAAAATAGGAAACGGTGATATGTAATTTTTGAACATTTTGGAGGACTCCTATTGGGGATTCTTTAAACAGAAACATTGTACTCAATCAGCAAACTAATTTTTCTGAAGCTTCAGCAATGGGACTGAAATGTAGTGGGTTGGAGACCTTGAAAAAGATTGTGGTGGACAAAGAAGTGGTATTCAGAAGAATCATCTGAATATTAAAAATGATCTTTGCTTACATGCATGTAAAAAAAAAGTACTATTATTGGAGGAGTGGACTCGCTTATCCTAATTTGGAAAGAAGACTGACAGTCTGAATTATAATGCCATTCCCAAATTTATCAGATATAATTGATCCCTATTTATAAAACATTTTAATACTTTTGAAATGTATTTCTGCCACTTAGAATTCATACATTCTTATTTATTAAATCATTAACACGTATTAATGTAATTATCATTTTGTACTAATTTATTGAGTTGAATCTGCTTGGAGAACAATAAGTTATAGCTGTTACACGACTGAGGCGAGATATGTTGGAACATTGCCAGAAAGACTGCTATTTCTATGACCTCTTACAGCAAGAGAGAAAGGAAAATCTAATAAATGAGGGCTGGAGGTTCACTTATTCGGTTTTCAAGGTTTTGTATCCTACCCCTTTTTTGCTGCTATTAAACCTAATATTAATAAAGTTCTACAGCAGGGGTGTCAAACTCAAGGCCCGGGGGTTGGATTCTTAGACCTGGTCCATGGGGTCACCCTGGAAACAATGAAGGTACTGGCCTGTGGTCCCTCTGCCAGTGAAAACAGAGCTTGGGAGAGCCGTGTGTGGCAGAGGGTTGCAGGACGCCATAGTAGCCAAAAATGGAGCTTGGGAGCCTGTTTTCTCTGGCAGAGCACTCAGTCCACCATAGATGTTCCCAACATGAGTGATATCACCTAGTCATGCCCACCCTTGAGGTCAAACACAACCCTTGTGGTCATAAGTCAGTGTTGAGGTAATTCCCCGTTAGGAGAATGAGCGCACCCAAGGAGACGTAGTGAGAATAGTGAAGAATAATACACAAACAGCACACAGATACACTGTACAGTAAATGTATGTTTTTACTGCCAATAAACGTTTAAGCACAGTTCAAGATAAGCAGTCCAAGTCATTCATAGGTAAAGCAGTCAGTTTTTAGTTCAGGGATAATCCAAATATCAAAGTCCAATGTCAAAAAACAGTTCAGTAACAGACTTACATCAACAATCAGTAACAGTCATTAGGAGGAATGGCAAAACTCTCCAACAGAAGGAAACAGACTCACTCACTTCACTGAGACTAAACAACCCAGATTTCTGGCTCCATCTTATGGCCATTTGCCAAACCACACCCAATTATAATTTTAGCATTCTCCTAAAGATACAGTATTAAAATGTCTATCTTAGTTTATATATTTCCAACCCAAATAACTATTAGGTGACTTACATTCATAACAGTCAAGTACTACTTTTATTGCCTTCTTTGAAGGTATTTAAATAGACCAGGTGATCACTGGTAGATATGTTGTACAGTGGTCATAAATTTCAACCATGGGTAAAGAAGCGGATTAGATTATTTCTTTTTTTTAATTAAAGCAGGTATTTATTACTAATATGATTTCAAAAATAGGAAAATGTATAAAAATACATTTAAAATATAGAAAATATGGGGGGAAAGAAAGGGAGAGGAAAAATAATAAAATGCAGTTGGGTAATTAACAAGGATGCAATATTAGTTTTGGCACATCTGAGCCAATATATCAGAAGTATAACTAAAATCTGGTTTTATCTAAAGCAAGCTCATATTGCTCTATATATCTTTTTCTTTTATGCTTGCTTTTAATGTTTTTGTTTGCTTTGTCTGATATTTCTAACTCCAGGACATCACATGATGCATTGTATGCAATACTTCACTGAGTTTATTTTTAAGGAGCCTGACCAAGAACAACTTCTTCAATAATTGTTCCTTACTTTTTTTCCCCTCCTGCCTTTTTTGGAGGAGACAAGTATCCCTTGTATCTTTGCAGGTGGCTACAGTAGGTTCCAACACAAAATATGACAAGTTTACTCCTTAATTGCAGACCCTATCATAAACTCTGGAAAATATGATTCATTAGCCCTGAGTGGCTATGAAAACCAGATAATATGGGGTGTTCAATAAATTTATTTTAGTACTAAAGATTTTAATTCAGGACACCAAAACGCTTCCCTTCACATTTTCAAAAGGGGACTCTCTAAGCGAACCTGTTAGTAGTAAGCATTGTACGGTCATGCTTAATATTAAATCTGCATTAAAATGTTTTAAACACGTTACAGAAGAAAGCGAGTAGGAAAGTTCTGCCAGGAGGCAGCGGCAGCAGCAGCAGCAACGCCTCGACTTAGATCCTGAACTCCACATAAGGGCTGACGCTATATAAATAGAGTAGAGCGCGTTCGCCTTAGCGAGTCCGAGTGGGAACCCTTGATGAGGGAAGCTTCCTCTCGGCGGAGTGCTATCTCGGTAACACCAGCCGGGTGGGAAATTTTGCCCGGCAGGTAGCGAAGTTGGGAAGTGCCGCTTGTGTCGGTGGAGGGAGCTAGGCGACGAAGATGCTGCTGGTGCTGTCGGACGAGCACAAGGAACACCTGGGCTTCCTTCCCCAAGTAGACGGTTCAGGTAGGAGCATTTCGAGGGCTTGCAGGATTGCGTGCCGCTCGCTCCACTTATGGCCTCGTCCACTCTTGGACCTGCGTGGGTCCTGGGATCACGGCTCCTTCCTCGCCCCCATCCCGTGGGGTTGTGGGGGAAATGGAAAAGCGCTTGATGGGGTGCGCGGAAGTAATCCTAATACCAACAGAAGCCTTTGCCTGTTTATTTGGAAATGTTCAGTGGGGAGTATCGGATGATTTAGGGCTGCGACCTTCAGAGCGCCCTGGATACCTTTGCTCAGCTAAAAACACCCTTTGGATATCTTTAGAATACGCTTCCAGGGAAGTGTGTCTACCCTCGCATTTTAAAAGGGTTTTATTGCCAACAAATACGTTTGTAGCAAAAAAAATTCAAGTGCCCAATAAAAATAGCTTTCCTGCCCCTGCTTTTGTGGTAAAATTATTTATTGCAAGTAAGCATAACAATTCTAATAGTTGTTTTATTGATGCCTAGGGATATGGTCGTCTTTTAAACCTCTCCATCATGTGTTCACTTTATTTTCTTTGTAGACTTATGATTCATTTTGACCTTAAGCTTTAAGAAATGCAAACCTACTCTATAATTTGACCTATGTTAATTCTCCAGTTTTAACATGAAAGCTTTGCAAAGACCTTTAGAACATCTTGCATAGCTTACAAAGACCAAACAGACTATATAACACAGTGTCAGGAGTACTTTGTTCTGTATCTTCAAGATCAAAAGTTCATGTAAATATTTTTAAATGAAGAGCACAGACTATAAATCTAAATGATTCCTATGATGTTTACTCATATATCTGAGTATCTTTGTTAAATGTAAATGTTTGCAAAAATTCTAAGAGAAAAAATTGTGAAACTTTCAGTTGATCAAAAATTGTATTGGGAATGACTTTGCCTTGGTTATTTTATATTTCACTTTTTTACAATTAAAATATTTTTACAGTGAAACAAGTTATTTTTTCTTTGTTCACATATTTGATTAAGATGTGATTTGATTAACAGTTAAATGAAGCATAATTAGCTGGTTTCGTGTAACAAATTAAGCAATAAGCCATAGTTTACAAACTACCGGTAGTAACTGAGCACAGTGGCTGTGATATAATGTGATTAACCAGCTTATAGAAATAAACTTTTTAGGTTTATACAAAACACTGAGGAATGGAATAGCTAAATGGCCTGGGTTGGTGTAACATGCAAGTGGGTAGTTAACAAAGTTAACTAATCTATTTTAGGAAGTTTGTGATTGCTTCTGTATTGGGTAAACATAGCAAAGTCTACCAACATTTTATTCATTGAGTAAATTGAACCAAATTAATCATATAACCTGAGTTCAGATTGTATACTGTATGATGTTTGGCTCATTTTGTGATTTCTTATGAATATATATAATTTTTGAGCTAGGGACTTCCCTGGTCACATTTGAGTTTAAGTAGACTGTAATATTAGGAAGCACATTGTGGCTGCCACTTCAGAAGCACTTCAGAAACTGCCAAAGCTTCCCCACCCAGGTTCAGTTCATATGCAGTTTAATATGCAAAATTGATAGCGCTACTTCTATACCCAGAAACTTGTATAAGTAGAATCATATACAGATTAATATTACATATACCAACTGATTAAATATTTAACAATTTGATTTATGTCCACATGTGATTTATGTTCTCATTAGTAGACTAGATAAAACATACAGAAGTGCTTTATAAAATGCAGAAATGTACATATAGCATTTATTTTTGAACTGCTAAAGCAGCTGTTTATTTTCATCCCAGTAAAGTGATTCATATAGCAATAGCCAAGATCAGTTTTTAAAGTAGCAGTACAAGCATTGCAAACCATAATAACTGCTTTAATGTTCCCCAAGGGAGTTGGAAAACTTCATTTTTTTAATGCTTTGCAAAACCATCTTCACTGTTACTTTCATTCATGTTTGAATGAAGCACCCTTCATAGATTATAACTGCAGTTATAGATCAACTAACTATTCTTTTTAGATAATTAGAGTCCATAACAGACATGTTGCAACTATGTAACATTTGAGCAAACCAAAACATTTTTTCTTGTTACTTTGCTTATTTTTGTCTTTTTGGGATTTGGGGAAGCCAAAGAATTAAAACAAAATGCTGCATAAATTGGAATAAAATAGAATAGAATTCTTATTGGCTAAGTGTGATTGGACAGACAAGGAATAATAATACTTTTATTACAAAGTATGGTATATTAATACTTTGAAGAGGAGTAAGAGTTCCTGGATCATATGACAAGGAAAACCACAGACCTAAAGGTAAATTGGCTAACTGTTGACATGCAGTTAGTTGTGGCAGTATTCTGGCTTATAATTTCAAGGGAACATGGTCATTTTGTGATCCAAATAGTCTTTTTATCATATGACAAACATCATTTATCATATAACAAATATTTCTAACATAATTTTTTGAGGAATTCTGGTTTTCTCCGAAAAAGCACTCTGCTTTTTGGGCACTCTGCTCTGTTGCTGCTACTTGGCTGTTGCTCCTAGTTAAACTCCTATGCAAATTGGTTTAATGTTATAAACCTGAGCCCTGCTTTGTTTCTTAACATCAGAAATCATGGATTCTTTTTAA
This sequence comes from Hydrophis major, assembly GCA_033807585.1. NCBI lineage: Eukaryota > Metazoa > Chordata > Lepidosauria > Squamata > Elapidae > Hydrophis > Hydrophis major. The sequence continues at coordinate 31,028,597 of CM066331.1, forward strand.
ATTATGGTTTATTGACAGAAGGCAAAGGCACACATACTAAACAAACCAGAAATAGTACCATTCAAGTTCATTTAACTGACAGAATGAACTGTACATAAATGTTTGAATATTGTGCATTAGTGTAATATTTATTCCCAAGCCAGAATTTTTTAAAATCTAATTCACTGTTATATAGAAAATGTATAAGTGAAAAATATGGAAAATGTATAAGTGAAAAAAAGGATTGAAATTTTACTCTGGCAGTCAATAATGATTTTATTTGTCCATTTCTGTCCACATTCATTATTCTCTAAATTTCTGTCTGTAAATTCAGAAGCAGATTCATAATTTGCCGTGGATGGAGATATATTGTATTCAAATGGATTACTTTTAAAGGAGGTTCTTCTATATCCCAGCCATAATTCCATTATGGTGTTTCTTTTTTCAGTTGTCAATGAATTTGGTCGTATTGCTATTGAGTTCTTAAGAAAAGGCACAAACCCTAAAGTCTACGAAGGAGCAGCAAGTAAGTATAAGGACATTATGTTTTCTGGCTATAAAAGCAACAGGCAGAAATAGATGACATATCTATTATTGATATTATCTATTGATGAGAAATAATGTTAACCGAACAAACAATTAATTTGAACTATGGATAAGATTTGTACCTTGGTCCAAAATAGTTTAAGATCATGGTTACAAAAAATTGTAAACAACTCAGCAGAGTGATAGGCATAGGAAACTATGTTGAACAAGTTAAAATAAGAAAATACAACTTTTTTCAGCTTGAGGGCTTTATATAGTATGCTAAAGGCCACCATCCAAAAGAAATGGGACAACTATTTTTTCCTTTGATTAATTTTAAAGCTTTTATTTGTTTTAAGGTTAGGATTTATTTAATGTTTAAATGTTATTGGGGAGGGAGTAATAACAGAATTTTCCTTATCATAAGCCATAGCTGATTCTCTTCATCTATGGAGACTTGTTTCATTGTTAATTTTCCCTATTGATAAAGAGAAGACACTACAACCTTTTTTTAAGTGAAATTGTAGAAGGGAAATCAGAATAAGCAAGTCCATTTGTTTTTTACAGGGAAACAAAGATTTGTTTGGATTTAGTTTTAGACTATGGGAGGTGTTTTTAAAGGATACTTTTTCTCCTTTAAAAATCCTAAAATTAAAAGGCTTTTAGCTTTCCCATCTACAATCAAAACAATAAGCTTTGAATTCAGATATCAATGCCTGTGTTAAGCATAGAAGAAAAACCAGTAAGACATTGAAGGAGAACAATAAAATTACAAAGGTAGTGAGAAAAGGCCCGATTCCACTCTTGCAAATGAGACCTCTGACATGTGCAAATGTTTTAATCCTTTAAAAAAATCAGAATTTTATTGAACATGAGAAAGGAGGAGAGAATAATTGATTTCATATTACTTGCAGAGGAAGGATTTCCTCTGTAATAACCTGTTCGTTTTTCTATTCAGTTTGGAGAAAAGATGAGGCATTTTATATTTCTTTGATCAGCCTGTTTACTTATTTTTCTGCAATTCCTGTTTGCTAAATCAGTCCTTAAATATGAATCAGGTTTGATGGGATCTGTACATTATAAATTATCAAAATAAACCGTTGAGCAACTTTCTAATGTGCTGAAAATCAGAAGCAATTTAGAAAATAAAAATTAAATATGAATGCATGCTTATATCTATAATTTCAGAAAAAAATAAGTTCATATAATTTTATTTATATAGTTTATGACTCTGGGTCCTGAAATGGTAGACTAAAGCTTGTTTGCAAATGCAAAGCAACAAGGAAATTCTGAAATCACATCCGTAAATAATGAAAGGTATATCTCTGATAAATGTGGTCAAATTCTTTTTTCAGTTCCTTACAAAGCAGGAACCATGTTTTTTTCAGCTATTGCTAAATTACTGCACTTGTATTGAGATTTCATCAGAATTGTATAGCAGTTTCAGAATTGGATTTAAGTTAGGAATGTATACTCTGAAAAAAGAGGTACAATCAGAACATATAACATGTTATGGAGATGTCACGTATGGTAAACAAGCGTGTTTTCCATAGGCTTGGAATATTTGACAAAGTTTGTAGGCAAGATATTTGCAGTTTGCATTCTAAACAGCAAAGGCCTGGCTTTCTAATTTCCTTATTCATTTTATTTTCTGATAATTCATGAAAAATGGAAGCATTAGCTTTAGAAGAAAAACGTTTATTGAGCTCTGATCTCTAATAGACATTCATATGAATTTCAGTTGATACTGTAAGCCAAAGATCTCTTTGTGCCTCTCTTTTCAATCATTGTTAATCATTTACATGCAGAATTCAAGAGAGCTTGCTTTTAATAAATACATTTACATTTGAAACCTAGCTTATGTTTTCTAGCTATATATTATGATTTATTTTTATGATTTATTTCCTTTATTGGCCATTTATATGTTGTATTTCTGTGGACTTTTTCATTTTTTAGGAAAACTTAATGTTAATAGTGAGACAATTCAGCATGGAGTAGAAGGATTAACATACCTTCTCACTGAGAGCTCAAAACTCATGGTAAGTGGTTACACAATGTGTACTATTTAGAGAAATAAGCATATACTTCAGATTGTTTTGTGGGGGAGAATTAAGCATGTGTCACTTCTATGAAGATGTGGTGTTTCAAATGAAAGTTTAAACATTCTTCTGGTTTTGGTGCATTTACTATTTATTAACTTTTTCACTTATTCAGGTTTCATTGACTTTAAGAGCACTTATTGATGATTATCTACATATTTTAAATTTTTTATATGCTTATTTCTACTGACCAATCATATTTCAAAGTGGGAAATGTGATCATTGGAACAAAAAATACATTTGGAGCAAAGCAAAATGTGATAAAATCCACTGGAAATTTAAATGTTCTGCATTTTACTATTGTTTAGATATCTGAAATAGATTTTCAAGACTCGATCCTTGTATTACAATTTCCTGAAGAATTGAATGCCTTATTACTTCAGCTGTATCTTGACAACAGAAAGGAGATCAGGAATATTCTGAGTGAACTAACACCAAAGTTTCCTAGTTATCATAATCTGGAGTGGAGACTAGATGTGCAGGTAAGATTACAAGCATTAGTAGATATTCACTGATTCGTTTCAGCTTCAGTATGAACCAAATTTATTTATTTCAAATTAGTAAATATTCATTCTTTCCAGAAGATAGAGGTAGCAGTATTTTGAAATCATGCATTTTGCCATATAATTATTCACAGAAGGATACAATAAAGTGAAGTGTATAAATTATCCATTTATTCATTAAGATAATGCAATTTTCATCTTTATTCATACTAAGAAAATACTTCTATAAAATTCCATCATTCCCATTTTACTAGTGCAATAGTGGCAAATTATTGGAATTTTATTCAAATTACCTTTTATTTTGCAATAGAAAATTTGGAATAAATGTTGGTCATTTTAAATGGCAATGTAATAAATTATTCAAAGTAGCTTCATGAAAAAAAATAAAAGTTCTAGTGAAAATATTAAGAAGTTATGTATATAGTCTAATAAAAATTAGACACTAAATTGTTTATAAGCCCATTCTTGAAATTAGAACTAGGGTAACATATTTACAACATTGTAATGTAACACACACCATAAATGTATGTGTTTGTGTGTGTGTTTGGGAGGGTGGGAATATCCAATTGACAGGCCCTATTGAAGTCTCCTAGAAAGATAATGTAATAGGTCAGGGGTCCTTAAAATTGGCAACTTTAAGACTTGTGGACTTCAACTCCCAGAAGTCTTAAATTTTCCAAGTTTGGAGACCTTTGTAATAGGTTCACATGGGAGCCAGTTTGGTGTAGTGGTTAAGGCACCACGCCAGAAACCAGACGCTGTGAATTCTAGTCCCACCATAGACACTAAAGCCAGAAGGATGACCTTGGGCCAGTCTTTCTCAGCCCATGACACCTTTTAAGAGTCAAGCTAGTTGTTGAGTTCCTGTCATAATCAAATCAACACTTGATTGATCTGAAAAAAGTAAAACCTGATCATGCCTGGAAAACAGTAGGCTTGAATGAACACACACACATACACAAACAAACAAATAGCATAAATTGAAACAAATTATTCAAATTCAGTGGATGTTTGGATTTAATAGGCATTCCCTGCACCCAAATTGGTTATATTTGGACAACCATGATATTTTGATTATTTGACTTTTATAAAATAATTCAATTGCCTTTTTGTTAAATGTAAAAAATGTGTTAGATTGCAGAAAAAGGAATCACAATATATTTTGGCTGCCTTAGTTATCCATGAAGTTTTAAAGCAACCAAATAACTGCAGAGAATAGACTGTGTATGAGATAGTCTTTGACTTACAATCGCAAGTGAGCCCAGAAGTTCTGTTGCAAAGCAAGACAGTTAAGGTGGTTTTGCCCCATTTTACGACCTTTATTGTCACAGTTGTTCAGTGAATCATGGCCCTTGTTAAGTTAGTAACAAGGTTGTTAAGTGAATCCATCTTCTCTGTTAATTTTGCTTGTCAGGTCGTCACAAAAGGTGATGGTGATCCAATGACCCCTGAAATACATGTCAGTTGCCAAGCATCCAAATTATGGTCAAGTGATCACAGGGTTACTGCAATGGCCAAAACCATTATTAGTCAGTTTTTTCAGTACAATTGTAACCTCAAACAGTCACTAACCAAATGGTCGTAACTTGACTATAGAGGTAATCCTCAACTTACAACCATTTGTTTAGCAACTGTTCAAAGTTAAAGTGGCTCTGAAAATAGTAACTTATAGCTGGTCTTCGCATTATGACTATTGCAGCATTACCATGGTTATGTAATCAAAATTTGGGGGCTTGGTAATCAGTATGTGTGTATGATAGTTGGAGCATCCCAGGATCCCGAGATTGCCATTTGTAATCTTCCTAACTGGCTTCTGACAAGCTAGATCAATTTGGGAAGCTGGGTTGCTTTGATAAATATGCCAAAAGAGAACCTAAAGTCAGGTGTGACTCACTTAAGTGCCTTGCTTAACAATGGAAATTCTGTTTCCAATTGTCCTAAGTCAGGACAACCGGTAATAAGGCAATGAAAAAAAAAATGTCGACAGATGTGCAAAAAATGTACTTTACATCTGCCTTCTTGAGCATACAATATTATACACAACTGAATGCCCAAGATGATATTTAGTTCTGGTTAAAATTTTCAAACTGCAGTGAATGACTATCAGTAAAACCAGAATATTCAGTAATAATGAAGAAACAGATATGTACTGTAACAAACTTACATTTTTGTAAACATTTGTTTTATGACTGTTATGAATATGGCTGCTCTTGATTCACCCTTATATTTTATCACTTTTTCCATCTCACAATTTAAATAGCTTGCCAGCAGAAGTCTGAGGCAACAAATTAAGCCAGCTGTAACTTTGAAGCTACACCTTAATGAGAATGAAAATCAAACGACAAAAATACTACAAACTGATCCTGCCACATTACTCCATCTAATTCAACAAATGGAGCAAGCACTGGGGGAAATGAAAACAAATCATTGCAGACGAATAGTGCGCAACATCAAATAGTATTTTCGTTACAGTAAAATCTGCATAATTACAGGAAGCAGTGCATTTGGACCAGTCAGAGCAGTATTCCAAGAACATAAAACAATATTTACTGGTTGAAGTTGATTGGGTGCTTTGTTGATAATGTTGCTGGATGCAAGTTAGAATAACTGTCATAAACTTTAATCATGCATAAATAGTTGATTATGTGAGCTTTTTCTTTTCCATGTATAACAACATACAGTGGTTTTTGACCAATTGTTTTTTTCCATTCTTTAAGAATAAAACATGTATATTAACATTTTATATGTTTTTGGACTTCAGACTTGTTTCTTACAGTTACAGTATTATTCTTCAACAAAATACTGGTTAATGAAATATAACATTTTGTCATGCTGTAACTCAACTGATACTGTGTAAAAAGCAATATTACAATCTAATATTGCATTCTAAAAATTCATTAAAGCAACATTCACACAAGTTACTTTTGTTTGTATATTCACATGTGTATAATTTAGGCAGCTGGGCTTAAAGAAAAAGTATAAATCAGAACAAATAATGGATCCTTTAAAAATAATTGTTGTCATGAATGTATATACATTATTTTAGTGGAAATTGTCACAAGTTTGTGTTTATTTTAAATATTTGGTATGGAGAAGTCCCAGGTACCCAAAGTCTCTGTCTTTTCCAGATACAGGAGAAAAGTTAATCAAGGGGCCTTGGGCTGAAAACTTGGCAAATACTGGACATGCTTATGTTAAACAAATTAATAGTCTGATTTGGGGCTTATTGAATACAATGGCTGATTTTAGGGTTTAAGATCGGAGAAAATATTTCTATCCTTTTCTAAGAACATACAAGGCTTGTTCCTCATTATGTAATATGTCCAGTCTCTTTCTCAAGCTGCTCACTGCCTTTCCAGGCTATAATCTTCATCTTAACTAGCATGACTTTTCAGTGAAAACTTGTTTAAAAATTAACTTGGTTAAGACAGGACAGCAATATAATCATCGATGTATTTACTAAAAATTAGCCCCCCCCCATTATTCCGACTGAAATCTGTTAGGGTTGCAATCCTAAAAATACCAATTGAATATTTCTGAAGTAGGCAAATTATAAAATTAAAATAATTGCATAGTTATTTTTATCTGGCAGAAGACTTCCCTCTACTGTAATTGTACTGACCATCCTATTATACATCTATCACAATTAAAAACAATTCAATGTATTTGCTCAGCATATTAAATGTGGCCAGTTTTAAGCCTCATTGGGATTTTTTATGGTTTAATCTTACTCATCTGGTAGGTGTCATAGCTAAACAGATACTTAAATCTGATTTTAATTTAGGCTTAAGTACTATGCTGAATAAATAGTATTTAACTGCTATGTTCCCATTGGCTCTCATTTAGCAGGGTTTTTAAATAGAATTTTGATGAACCATAAAGTCTCAAGTGAATATTAAAGTATATATGATGGAAGAGATTCTCTTTTGAAATGCAGCTTCTGGAATGCAACCAAAGGCTCATTGATGGCTCAGTTAATGCGTCTTGTAAGGTGTTGCTGAAATTTATATTCAGATGTGTCACTTATAAGAAAAGAAAGCTGAAGAACTCTTAATATGCTGGCAAATCTGGCTCTATAGTTATTTTGTTCAAATTCCCATTGAACATGTAAGCATGGCCAGCAGAAGTCATCATTTAATATTTGAGATTTTTTATTCCTAAACTAAATCTATCCACCAGGGATATTTCTTCGACTGGATTCACACATTATGCTAATTACGGTTGGTTTGCTTTGTATTTATACATGGCATGAACCTGCTATGTTAGCTTTATTTTGGGCCACTCAAGATGCATGGATCTTACTAACCCAATAACCACTATGCCACTTCACTCAAGTTGGGAGCAAGATGCAGATAAAGTGGAAGTTTGTGGTGAGTAATGGACATAGTGGGACTAGGGCCTGGGAATGTTTGTTGCCTTACATCTTGGCAGTGCAATACAATCAAGTTTTTTTTTTTCCCCAGTTGAAAACAATGAAGTATAAAAACGGATTTGGCATCCACAAGAGCCAGTGGACTACGTAGACAGTTGGCTGTCTCGTCCTAAATCCGTTGCATCCTGGCTCTGGATTACTTCTTAGCTGAAGCTCCAAAAGGAGCAGCTGGAGGAAGCCCTGGCACGCGTTTTGCCTGATTTGTTCGTCAGAACCCTCCTTGATTTCCGTCCGAAATTCCCGTAAACTCCCTCAGCCCATCCCCAGGAAGCTCCCGTTTCCCAGTCGAAAAAACCCAACAGGGTCCGGCTTTCGAAAACAAGCTGTGGGAGGGAGAGCTGGCAAGTGGGTGTACCGTGTAATCGGACTGGTCCCAGACGCTGAGCTCATGAATAATGCAGCTGCCAAACTTTCTGCGCCGCCCTAACTCTGAGAGTTTTGGGTAAGTTTGTTTAGTATAGTCGATCGTGGCGGCGGCGCCGCCACTGTGGAAGCACTCAGCCCTTCAAGATCTACAGGATGGGTATGTAAAACGAAAGAAAGAAAGAAAAAGAAAGAAAGAAAAAAGGGGGACCGACTACCCTCCGTCCCGCAAAAGTCGCTTCTTTTAAGACAGAGAAATAATAGTAGAAAGTGACTGAGCCGGGCCGCCCACTGCACCCGCGAGGGGGACGAAGAGGACGCCAGGCCTGGAACAGAGCGCGGCTGAGATTTCAGGGGGGGCGTCCTAAACCCGACCGTTCGCTTCTCAGGGTTGTAAGTCGGACCGGCCTTCCCGGCGGGATCCCCCTGGCTTCGAGTCCCAGGCCCTTTTTGGAATTCCTGCCTGCCTTTCGTGACAGCCGCGGGAGAAGCTCTCTCTCTCCCTCTCTCTCCTTAGTCCTTTAAAGGAGCTGTTTTCTTAGGGGGAGTTGTAGATATCCGAAGTTCGGGGGGGGAGGGGGAGTTGCATAACTTTCCTCCGGGCCTTGACTTGGATTTGCTTCAACCGTTTGGGGAGATTCTGAGAGATAAAGATACACTTTGGGGAGGGAGGGGATAACCGCCTTGGATTTTCTGCCTTGAGGCCTTTTCGCAAACGAAGGGGTGGAGGGGTGTGTGGGGGAGAAAGGTCGAGGGAGATCTTTGCTTCGGAAACTTAATTCGCCGCAGACCGATTCTAGCTCCCGGGAATCTTGTCCTGGTCGGTCGGAGCAAAGGAGGCTGGAAGTTCTGCAAGGCAACTTTCAAAGGAGAAATCCTGGCCTGCCGGCTCTGATTGATTCCTGCTTCTAGCCCCCTGCCTCTCCCTCTTTGCGAGGTCCCGCGGCAAACTTTTCTGGCTCGAGGTAGGAAAAATGAATCCTGCTGCCGTCCCTCCCCCGCCGGGACAGCAAGTGATCCATGTCACCCAGGATCTGGACACTGACTTAGAGGCTCTCTTCAACTCGGTCATGAATCCCAAGCCCAGTTCGTGGAGAAAAAAGATCCTGCCCGAATCTTTTTTTCAGGAGCCCGATTCGGGATCGCATTCCCGCCAATCGAGCACCGACTCGGGCAGTCACCCTCCCCGGCTGAGCAGTGCTGCCGTCGGGGTTCACCACGTCCGCTCTCACTCTTCGCCAGCTTCCCTGCAGCTGGGCACCGGAGCGGGAGCCACCTCGACTCCGGCTCAACAGCATGCCCACCTTCGCCAGCAGTCCTACGACGTGACGGATGAGCTGCCGCTTCCTCCCGGCTGGGAGATGGCGCTCACGCACACGGGTCAGAGATACTTCCTCAAGTAAGTAAGGGTGTACGGTGGAGGGGAGGGCCAGGTGCTAACCTGCCGATCGGTGAATAACAAAAGGTTGAGAGTAATTATTGAGTCTGGGAAAGGGAAAGAGGCCTGGAGGCGACTCCAGGTAGGCCTAGTTGGCATGCAAACTTGGAAAGCAAAGCAGCAGAGGTGCTATGCCCTCTCATTTGAAAGGAGGCCATTTCCTTTCATTGCAAAAACTTTCCTGTTGAAAGTTGGTTAAGTGGCAGTCTCCAGAAAAACTTGCCTGATCTGGAAAAGCTAAGTAGGATCTGCCCTCTTTTGTATTTGGATGGGAGATCCACAAGACAATCCTGGGACTGAAGACCAGATTTGGAAGATTGGATCAAAACCACTGAAATACTTCCCGAGAACAGTTCAGAGACTGTTCCTGAAATTAAGCAAAGATCAACTTTCTCTTTGATGAAAGTGCTTTGCCAAGGAAGTTCAGAGAATCCCATCCCATTTTGAATTGTGTTGGAGTGTATTTCTAACTCTTCTTTTCATATCGGACAGAACAGTGGTGTTAGGCACCTTTATTGCATCTAATAAATTGTACAGACATTTCAAGGAATGTCTTGCAAAACCCATTTTGGCCAGCATAATGTGGCTCACTATAAAGAAAGATTTTGTATATGCTCAGAGGAACTTTTTCACTCCATTGTTGGGTTCGCATAACCATATCAGCTAAAGATTTGATCTCTGCAGTTGCACAAATTATCAAAGCTTGAAAAGTTTTAGATTTTGTTAGGTATTTTTAGGATTAATGCATTGTGTGAATTCAGGCTGTTAGATTAGTTAACTGTTCACTACATCAAACAAAAATGGGTTAATTCAGTTATAAAGTTATTATCGAACACAGCCTATGTGTATTTTGCCTTTCAAAGGTTAGTATACAAAATTGTATTCATAACATCTTTCATTTTATCCTCTCAACATTAACCTATGAGAGAGGTTTCAATTGTGATAAAGTAACTGACCACAATCTCCACCAGGTCCCTGGTTGGGAGAGACTTGAACAGAAGCAGTCCAGTTCACTGTTTACACTGACTTTTCAGTCCACCAGACCACACTACCCATCCTTAGTATCCAGATAGTAGCTTGTTAGCTACCCTAAGATACAAGTTACTATGGGGTTCCAAGTGAGCTGTATGGCTGAATGAGGATTTGAACCTGGATTTCCTCTGGTTTTACATTTACATTCTAAGATGTATTACAGTACTCATTCTTCCAAGCCTTAAACAAATTTACTTTATTCCTTGTAATGGCGGGAATTAAATATGCAAAACTGATGTGAGCATTTCACCTCTGCCAGAAATTCTCCATTGTCGTCCTTACTATCTGTCTACCAGCAATAAACAAAAATAGTTTATAACTATCACCTTCAAGATGCTGCCTATTTTTAATGTGTTGTGAAAAGATGGTTGATCAAACTATATATTCTGGAACATCATATTTCATTTTCTAAATTAAAATTTAAATGTCTATATCCACAAATTTAATATTAAGGCTTGGTTTCTTTTGAGCATATTTTATTAATGAGACATAAAGCAATACATGTTTATAAAACATAGTGGCATTTTTTTTATTTCTCCAAGTCAGAATCAAAGTTAGTGGCCTGATTCATATTTCATTCTAAGCCATATTTTCAAATTACATTGGGATGGTTTATATGGATTTTTCTAAGTCAAAACCAAATTTTTTTATGGCTCAGTGAGTAAACATATCTAGGTGTCTTTGGAGTTTTGTGAGAACCAGAAAAGGACAGTTTTGCAAATACATGCTATTCTCAGTCAAGCCAGGAGACTTGGATGGTGTCAGCAACGACACAATTGGCCCACTGCAACTCTTTATATGGTCCTTCAGAAATGCCTACAATGCATTTTGTTTCCTGCTTTTTCCTGTCCTAGCTACCTCAAAAGTCAGAGGATTGGAACAAGATGTTGCTACATGATGCATGCTTGGAGGGAGTTGTGTCAGGGAAAATTGGTTCTGGAGCTAAAATTTGATGAGTGTAAGGTGAGGGCTAATTAAGAACTGCCTCCCCAATACACAGGAATTTAATAATGTTAGCAAATGTCAATAAAAGAACTATTGTTTATGGTTGGATTTAGTTTGTAACTAATTTAGAACTATTTTCCATGGTAGAATTTAGTCATGGACTCAAACAAGGAGTCCAGAAGATGGAAGAAATAATAAATAATAATAAATGAATGTGTATGAAATGACAGAATTATTCGGAAAATAGAATAGTGGCATTTGTGGATAAGGATGAATTCTAAATTATGTTTGTTTCTCTGAAGAAACTAGAGAAATGGTCAAAGTCAACCTTTGGGGCCCCTTACATCGAAAGGAACTTTAGCAAAGCCATTGCCCTGGGGAAGGAGGAAGAAAAACAATTTTTTGTTGGACAATGTTTTGTTTTCCCAGCTTGTAAAGATCTGTAAGTTGCTTTATACATTCAGATACATCTGGACCCATTTTACTGAGAGCATCAGTAGGATGTATATTGTGAAAGGGAACTAGAAAGCTTTAAAAAAAACTAAATGGCAAAAAAGACATGGAATCCGACCTCTTCTCAATTCAGGAATCCAAATCAAAATATTCCCAATGGATTGGGTGTCTACAGGTAGTCCTTGACTTGCAACTATTTGTTTAATTAAACAATTCAAAGTTACAACAGCCTCAGAAAAAGTGACTTACAACTTATCCCCAAACTTAGACTTTTCAATCACCTCTGCAATCATGTTATTGTTGCAATTTGGGTGGTTAGTGCCTGACTTTTGCTTATGACAGTTGCAGCATTTGGTGGTCACATGATTGGAATTTGTGACCTTCCCAAGCAAGCAAAGTAAATTAGGGATGCTAGATTCTCTTAATAACCATGTGATTCTATTAACAGCTGTGGTGTAAAAATGGTTATAAAATCGGATCCGTTCATGGGATGGCTTGCTTAATGACTGCATCATTTAGTGACTGAAATTCCATACTAAGTTCATAAGTTGAAGATTACCAGTATGTATGGTACATCCAGTGAAGGGCCTTTCTCCTTCTCTTGATAATATGGTGTAGTCAAATTTACTCCTTATTTAGCAAATAAGCAAATGGTCTTAGGGTGCAATGCATGTAAGTAGAACAATTGTCCCTAGAGCAGGGTTGTCAAACTCACGTCGCCACGCCATCATCACATGGTGTATCGTGACATTTTTCCCCTTCACTAAACTGGGCATGGGTGTGGTCAGTGCGTGACGCAGTTGGCCCGTGGCCCGCAAGTTTCACAGCCCTGCTCTAGTGCTTTTTCAATATTCCCCATAAACAATATTTTCCTAGCTGGCAGAATTCTAGGAATTGAAGTTCACACATCTTAAAATTGCTCAGATTGAGAAACACTGCTGGGGTAGATTTCTTGCCATGAGAAAATGTGATTTTTGCTTTGCCATTGAATTTTCCTGTCTCTCCATCTTTCCCTTTTTTCTAGTAACATAGAATTACTTTGTAATTAGGCACTCATATGCTGGCTCTAAAAAATGTAACAAGTCACAAATTGATTTGTATAGTACTAAATGCCAAAGTATCTATATCCTGCTATATCAAAGCTGGCAATCCATTGAAGTTGTTTTCTAAAGTTGTTTGAATGGGCCTGTAATGGTACAAAAAGATATAGTATAGATCTAGGATTTTCTGTTTTCTATTAGATTGGGTGAATCTGTAGTCTTTTCTTTTAACTCACTTGAATAACATTTTAAGGTATATGCCACATTTTCAATAAAATTTTAAATTCAAAATGGCAGCCAACTACTTTTTTGGGGACGGGGAATAGTGCTACAGAAATTTAGAGGTATAAAAAGGTTTAGGAAAAAGTGTGTGGTAATGTGGAACATATTTGGCCTTTTAAAATATGCATATTTTCTCAATAAAAAGATCACAAGTCACCATCTTTTATTTATTTTAAATAAATAAAAACACAATTACCAAAGACCTTATAGTTATGGTAGACCAGGGAGTCCCACCTTTTTTGGACCTCTGACAACTTGTGGGAAAAGTTGTCGGAACTCTTGTGCAATGATAGTGAATGTTCCTGCTCCAAAGCTTTCTATAGCCAATGAGACAATTGGGAGAAATAAAATAATAGCAGTCTAAATTCAAGGAAACAGATGGCTCTGATTTTAAAAATCCAACTCATACTCACCTATTCCAGGATAGAAAAAAATGTTTAAGAGATGAGAATAGAATATAAAGCAGAAGTGAGATTTGGGCTCCAAATTGTAAATGATCTATTTTCAAAGGGGGGAAAAATTCCAAAACTGCAGGCTAAAATTCAAAAAAGCATCCTAGAATATGAGAATGGCAATCCATTTTGATTCTGGCATCAGGAAAACTGTATAGATGTATCCAATGTCCACCAGGAATTTGTTTGTTTGTTTTCTGTAGCTGCCTGTCTCAGTCAATGACTCTGTTTAGCTTACAATTCAAAAAGAAAAAAAACATTTTACAATTAAAAATACTAAAATCATTTTAAAACATTTTAGTTCTACTTCAGAGCATGCTGGCTGATTTTCTAAATATAAACAAAAACTTGTGGCACATTAAAAAACTATATTCATTCATTATTGTAGGACTCAGCAAATTTATGATTAATGAGAAAGTTGAGAAATTTGTCATTTTTCATGATCTGGGGGTATTTTTAAATCATATTCCTTGAATATTTTATATGGGGGATTGTGGGTGCCATGTTGCTGTCCCCTATATTAATGTATTTGTAGAATAATTCCTCCAGATGAAATGAGTTATCCTGTGTAAATAGGACAAAAATGTATACATAGGTGTAAAAAAAGATAAATGTAAGCTATGGAGCCAAGCACCATTAAAATCTAAAAGAACAGCTTATGAGTACTTAGTTAAAGCATACCTGTTTGCACAGTACAGGTAGTCCTCAACTTATGACCACAATTGAGCCCATATTTTTTATTGCTAAGCGAGACAGTTAAGTGAATTTTACCCCATTTTACAACCATTCTTGCCACAATTGTTAAGTGAATCACTGCACTTGTTAAGTTAGTAACCTAGGTTCTTAGGTGAATCTGGCTTCCCCGTTGTCTTTTTATATTTCTATTAGCTCAAGCCAATCAGCTAAAAGAAAAATTAAAATTCAGCTGTCACCAGTTTCATTTAAGCAAATTCAAGCAAGAAGCTATGGTGTATTGAGGAATATGTGACAGTCCTTATGTGAGGTAGAACCTTATGTGAGGTGGCCTACCACCACCACACACACATTCCTTTCTACATCTGTAGAGTATGTTACTAACACCTTTGCTTGTATTCTCTGATCAGCAATAAGAAAGTACACTTGGGTAGAATTATCCCATATCTTTATTGATTTAAATAATTATATACCATTTTTTTTAATTTTGTTTTTTTGCTCTAAAACAGATTATACAAGAATTTGTAGGGTTCTGTCTTAAGCTGTATCATTGGTCTGCTGCACTACCACCACAGGAATTGTCCCTCCTTCTGAATTTGCCAGATGGTTTCTCCTTAAGCCAGCAACACAGGCAATTTCCACGATTCTACAATAGTAATGTTAGTAGCTGACATACAAGGCTCAGCAACTTGCATGCCATGTTGCTCCTGCCCCTAAGAATGCAGTCTCAGAGCTGAGGAAAAATGTGTGTATAATTAAAATCAGAAATTTAGATGAGATGAAGCTCAGCTTCTGTAGAATGTGGGAGTTCCAATAACTTCATGCTTCAGTCTGCAATGCAGATCCACCAATTGTTTGCAAGAAAGTCACATTCGAAAATGTCAAACAAGACTGACAATTCTTCAAGATATATATGTCTTTTACACCAGGGTGAACCAAAACATATTAAGGAGATCTGGATTCTGATATCTAACATATATGCAAATAAACTAGTTTTACATTCATTTGGTCAGCTTTTGCAGGTCAATAAAAGAGGATAATTTACAAGATTAAGCTAAGATTACAGGAAATTCTATCTGTTTCCTCAAGTTGCTTCCTTGAAATACGTCACAGCTAAATAGACAGACATAGCTATTTTTTCAAAGTTGTAAGAATCAGTAACTTGCTTTTTTGAGAAACAAAAGCAATTAATTAGATCCATGATGGCGAATCTATGGCACACGTGCCACAGGTGGCACGCAAAGCCATTTGTGCTGGCACGTGAGCCGCAGGCAAGCTTACCTCACTGTGCATGTGTGTGCCTCACAGCTGATTTTTGGCCTGTTTAGGCCTTTTTCAGCCTCCCAGAGGCTTGAGGAAAGCCTATGCAGGCTGAAAAATAGGCCCATTTTGTTACTTTCTGTATTTCTGGAAATACCGGAAGTGACGAAATGGGCCCATTTTTCGGCTTGCAAAGCCTGCAGAAGTTTTCCTCAAGCCTCTGGGAGGCCGAAAAAGGTGTCAAATGACCCGAAAATCAGCTGGGAAACGCAATGCAGGTAAGGGGTGGTGGTGAGGGAGATTGTGCACACATGTGCAGGGGGCACGGGGCTGCGCACATTGCCTTCTGGGTGCTGGCGCAGAAGCACGCACACGATTTTTAGCACAGGGGCCCCAAAAGGTTAGCCACCACTGAACTAGATGCTGAATAAAAAGTCTGTATGTATGTGCAGCATCACAAAGAAGCTGAAAAATGCTCACCTGTTTCACTCATATATTTGATGATGTATAGAGTATACTAGCAAATTTATAGAGATGACTAAAAAAGACAGGAAATTAACGTAGTCTTGGAAGCTGTTCTTATTTATAATTGTGAAATAGATGAATGGCTATTTACAAGTCTGATATCCACTTTCTATTTCTATTCTTGACATGCATATCAGAAAATACCAGGCCTGTCTTGTCTCATGAGTATGTTGTAACATTGTAGCATGCTATAAATACATAGTTAAGCATACACATTTCATTACATTACAAGATACTAGATGCAATGTACTGTCTACTTCTGAACTGTTCACTTATTGCGCTAAAGACACTGTTCTGAGAAGATGCTAAATTTTCTGTAGATTTCCTATATAGCTAGAAATAAGTTGCAGGTAGTCCCCAACTTACAACCATTTTTTTAATGAAATTATGATGGCATTGAAAAAAAATTATGATCTTTTTCACACTTGACTGTTGCAGCATTCCTAGAGTCACATAAAAGTAGCATGTATTCATGATGATTGCAGTGTCCTAGATTCATGTGATCACCTTTTGCAGCCTTCTGATAAGTGAAGTCAATGGGGAAGCCAGAATTATTTAACAGCCATGTTTCTCACTTAGCATCTGTGATGATTCACTTAACAGCTGTAGCAAGAAAGGTCATAAAATGGGGCAAACCTCACTTAGTAACTGACTTGCTTAGCAATGGATCTAAACAAGCTCAATTGGGCTCAATTGTGGTCATAAATCAAGGACTACCTATATTCCCGTCATTCTTTCTTCATTCAGTGTTACTTCTAATAAGACACTAATTCCATATTGGCTTCCATGAGAGTGAGCAATTAAGGACTGAATTTGGTGGAATGCTGGTTGTTAGCAAGTACATAAAGTGTTGCATAGGAATAAGTGTAGCTAATTAACATAAGATTACATACAGATAACATAAGCTAGAATTAAAACATTAAAACCCTGATAATTAAAATCTTCAACTTCTTCAAGAGTAAGAAGTAATAACTCCCGACATTTTAAAGCCTAATTCAAAAACAAATCAATAAGATAGACTAAATGAAAACTCTTTTGCCTCCTGGCAGAAGCATAACAGAGAGAATGCTTGCTTAACTTTTATTGGCAAGAATTCTGTTTCATGTTGTTTTTATTCTGTAACCAGCCTAGAAACTGTATGCTGTATACTGTAATGTTATATACACACGTGTGTGTATTGTCATGTATATGTGAATGCATAAGCACACATACACATCAAGGCTATATATTTTTATATATTTTAATTATAATTGATTCCATACTAGAGGGATATAGGTAATCAATAAATAGTGCACAGACAAAACGTGAAACTTTTATAAAGACACAGAAATTTCTTAGGTCCGCGCACTCCTGACAGGTTAAAAAAAAGTTGACTTTCTGGTAAATCTAAGGCTTTTCTCCAAAAGCTGATTTTCTGGAAGTGCTGACTACCTCTCCCAATTGTTGTTTAAAGGTCATCTTGATATATCATGCAAAATAGAAGGGATGCATTGCCTTGGTTGCATTCAGGTCTTGTACAAACATGTAGTTTCAGCAGAAATGGTCAAGAATAATAGAACTGTGCAGGCATTAATTCTACACTGCTCAGATTCCTGAAATCAAATTGTCTAATGTTTTAACTGGGCTAATGATAAAAATGCAGAGAATATGTGAATATTTGGAGGAAAAGAAATGATATTGCTATAGATGTGTGGGCCACCCAATCAAGCAAAGGAAGTAGATGAACTTTTTGCAAAACGATTAAGCCACGGTGTACAGGAAACACACTACTATAGGAACAAGGGATTTTAACTATCCAGACATCAATTGGAAAACAAATTCTGCAGCGAGTGGGAGATTGAACAGGTTCATGATATGCCTAGCAGACAATTTTATTCTTCAAATTATGGAGGAGGGAACAAGAGGGTGAGCCTCTACTAGGCTTAATTTTTAATAATAGGGATGAACTGCAGGAGTGGGCGTTGTAAGAACTTTGAGAGAGAATGACCATGTCACACTAGAATTCACTAAAATCCATGTTCTGGTTAACTGAAGAAAGTCAGATTAGTGTTTTAGATTTTAACAAAGCTGACTTCAACAAACTTGAGAGAGAGAATAGGAAGGATTCCACGGATGGAAATCCTAGAAGAAATAACAGTTCGGGATGCTTGGGAAATTTTGAAAAATTAGATAATAAATGCCCAAACAAAAACAACACTGCAGAGAAAGAAAAACAAGAGACACTATATATTAGACCACCATGATTGCACAAAAAACTGGCAAACTGAGGGCCAAACTGACAAATATAAAAAAATGGAAAAAGGAGCATATAATGTAACTAGAACAGAAAACCAGAAAATAGACTGAATCTGCAAGAACAGGAAACAAGGCTCAGAATGAATGAAGGCTTGCACTGTATGCTAAAAAAATCAACAAAAAAACTTTCTTTCATGTACCTTTATTTAGAAAGTCTGTTAGACTCAGCAGGCCTACTTATGCATTATTTTAAACCAGCCTTCCCCACCATCCTATATGTTATACCTTAGTTTCTCCAAAATCTAGTGACATGCTAAATTAGAAGGCTGACCTAAACCACATCTGGAGATACAACAGCATATCTCCAAATATAACTTTTGCTTTATAGTTTGTGTTTAACTGAAAGATGCAGTGATTGCAGAAGCCAAGATTTTGGGCTATGCCATTTCTTTTGCACGCTAAATGATTTCATTAACACTGCTATTTTACATTAACAATAGGGGGAAAAACCCACAATAATCATATCTGATTTGCCAGGAATTTATATCACAGGCAATTAAGCATAGCTTCTTTAGGATAATTCTTAATAATTAACAACACAATCTAATCCATCCTGAGGCAGGAGGCAATGATTCTCAAGTCAGGCAAAATTGTTATATAAACATGGAAGAGTTTGGTTTTGAAGGCCAGGAAAAGAATAGTTGAATGTACACAGACTCAAATGAGTGAGAGCAAAAAGGCTTCAAATTTAAACCCTGGGGCCTATTTTCTCTCCCCCCCCCCCGCACATTTTCTATTAAGTTTAATAATTATGTTCCACAGAAGATAGATTTTCTACCTATAACTATTTCTTATGCATAGCAAAACAACTTATTTAGTCTTGTTGTGCTTTGTGTGAATCTCATATTTACTCAGGAGTAACAGAATGATGCTGCAGTTTTGCTGACAAAATATATTTCTATAGAAACCTTGGAGGTCTTGTAGTCCAACACCCAGCCTATAGCAGAATTCCTTATACTATCCTGGCCACATAGTTGTCCAGCCTTTTCTTGAAAACCACCAGTGATGGAGCACCCACAACTCTGAAAAGCAAGCTCTTCTATTAATCGATCATTCTCATTGTCAGGAAATTCCTTTTTATTTCCAGATTGGATCTCTCTCTTACTGGCTTCCACTCATTGCTTCTCATCCTCTTCTCAGGTGCTATGGAGAATACTGACCCTCTCTTCCCTGTGGTAGCCCTTCTGCTATCGGGTCTTCCTTAAACCTTCTCTTCATTAGGCTAAACATACCAAGTTATCTTAACTGTTCATCATACAATTTAGCCTTCAGACCCTTTATTATCTTCATTGCTCTCAACACTCTTTCTAGGGTCTCAGAAAGGCATTGTACTGACCAGAACTGGATGCATTATTTCAAGTGTGGCATCACTACTACAGTATAAAGCAGTACCATCACTATTCCCCCCAGCTTGGTGTTTGCAAATCTCTCCCCTTATGAAAATCATTTATGAAGATGTTGAAAAATACAGGGACTAAGATAGAATTTTGATGCTTCCCTCCATTTAAATGTAGTCCCACTGAGGACTACATGCTGAGTTTCTCAGACCACTGCAGATCTATCCAATGGTGATGCTCTCTACCCTAGGTTTTTCTATATTACTAAGGAGTAGATTGCAATCTACTTTGTCAAATGCCTTACTGAAGTCTAAGTTAATTATGTCCATAGTATTTGCCTGATCCTTAATATAGGATATATATGCAAAAATCACCTGATGCAGTTCAGGATCCCAATTTAGAGTTCCAAAAACAACAGTGATTTGATCCTGATCAGTTATAGAGAAGACGCTGCCTGCCATTTTTTTGCAGTTCTCATTGGTCAACTGGATAGGTTCAGCGAGGAGCAATGAGGAAATGTTACAGAGGACATTAGGAATGAAATTAATGACACCGTGGAATTACATGAAATAAGATTAATATTTAATATTTCCCATGGAATTTCATTAAATCAAAGGATTTATTACAGTGAAATTGAGCAGAGCCTGTTACAGCATTGAAAACTGGAAAAAAAAACCCTCAAAAAATCAGCACTTGCAGAAATAAGGATTGAGCAAACATAGTGATTGCCTCACATAATCATGCAATTGTAGTTTATATTTACTTTTAGCTTAGTCTCAAATAATCATTGATTATGGGTGATTATTAACTTGTTATGCATACAAAAGATTGAATGGTGGCATTCAATCAATGAATGGTGATTGTGAGTAGGAATTTGATATGTACTTTATACTGTCTTTGGAATTTCCAGATATATAAAAAGCAATGAACTAGCCACAAAGCATATTATGGTTATGTTTTGAAATGCCTAATTTAATAAAACAAGCAATGAAATATTTTGTGTTAAATGAAATTTTCTATAATTTCATTCTTTAATATATTCCTCTTTAAGTGGCTCACATCTGTAACTGATTACTTATACTTGGCTGATTTTTGTAAATGAACTCAAATGTTCCAGTTCTCTCCCTTTCCATTTGGACCAATTCCATAGTTTGCTATGATGTCCTATTTGACAACTGGATTGACTTAAATATAGATAAAGAGTGATGAACTGAATCTGGTTTGAAGACTAGGTCCATTTGCTCATCTGTCCTGGGAGATTGAATAAGATATCAGCTGAGATGCCTTAGTTTATTAATAACCTGCCAGATCTGCAGTTGCAATGTCACATTCCTTAGATATGGGTAGCAACAGTGGAATAAAGGTATTGACCTCTTTCTTATTCACAAGCTTTCTGAACATATCTAGCTCATTCTGTGAACACAAGATAGATTAGATTGATGGCTAGTTTGATTCAGCAACTCCATTTTTATGCTTTTATATTCCCCTTTTAGAAGGACAATGTTTTGCTGGAAATCTCAAAGGCTGGGATTACCCATCACTGCAATTGTCTCCAAGCTAAACAAGGGAGCTTAGTTCAAACTATATCATATACGCCTTATAAGTGTCCCTGGGTCAAGACATTTTGCTGTCCTAAGTCATTTTGACTTGTACTTTGAGTCAACATTGCTTTTATAATGCTTTAACATTTTTTTATAACATGCTATTCCAAATGACTACTTGGATTATGTATCCATCCATAAGGTCAGCATGAGGTGGGATGTCCTCAAACTTTTTTCTGAGATTATCTGCCTATCTTGACAATACAATCTAGAGCAATGATTTACAATTAAATTGAGTGAATGGAAACATTTTCTGTAAGCTCTGAAGTTTGCATCCTAGAAAATGCAGCTATAATCCAAGCATTTCATTTTGTATACATTTTATGACCTTCTCTGATATAAATATCTTTTTAACATGCTTCCAACCATATGGTCTTAGGGTGGTGGAAGTGCCTCATCTTGGAGAACAATTGATAGGACTTAGTAGCAGTTCCATAATTTTCATATACTGCACAACTGGGTAGATGCCTATTGTAGACAATTAACTTAGCCTTACTCATAAGAGTTATGTTTCTACTGATT
Source organism: Hydrophis major (assembly GCA_033807585.1). Lineage (NCBI taxonomy): Eukaryota > Metazoa > Chordata > Lepidosauria > Squamata > Elapidae > Hydrophis > Hydrophis major. The sequence continues at coordinate 31,050,373 of CM066331.1, forward strand.
ATCTTAGTTTGGATAGAAGCAAAGGAATTTCATCTGACCAAAATTGCCTTATTAAAGAATCTAAAGCAATTCCTATTCTGCTATCACTTTAAAGTAGCGATACTCAGTCTGGCTATTCCACAAGGACTCTTTCTTCTATCAAGAATCAGATCTGGACTCTTTGTTGTTATGTCATCCTTTGTAATTTGGCAGCTAAGCATTTGCATTAGTGAAGTTTTACCAATCTTTATGAGATGTCTTTTTTCTCATCAACAGGAATTCTTGCCTTGTTACAGTTTTTGATTCTAAAGTTGTGCCTGACATACTCTTCAGGTCCTCATATGAGAAATATAGCTTGATGGTTTCATGGAAGACCCTTTCCAGCAGCTGCTAAAATGTTTTTGCAGATGGCAAGAGAAATCTCTGTCACCTGCTAAGTCCATGTTTAAAGTGATTTAGACTAGTTTAACTTTTTTTTGTTGATTCTTACAACAGTTTCCATACTTTCAGGAGTCCAAGCAAGATAAAGTTTGACAAGAGTTCCCTTTTTTCCTGTCATGGAAATGGAATATGGCATGCAAATACCAGGATGATATCATCCCAAGCTAAGAATCTATCTGTAAAAGGGACACTAATTCATAGTGCTAGAAAAATCCAACTGTTAATTATTCCAACATTTCTTGGGAGATAAGCTCTGCTGTATGTGTCCTTTCAGAAATGACTGACTTCTCTTGCTAACAACTTTTAACTTCAGAAATACTTTTGTTTTTGCTTTGATCAGATCCCATTTCAAGTACTGCATCCAAACCATGGCACCAGCATTCAGAGAAACTGGAACAGATTCAGAGGAGGGCAACAAAATATTCATCAGATTAGGAACTCTTTCCTATGAAAAGAAATTGAACTAGATAAATAAGTTTAGCTCTGATAAAAGATGACTGATGAAAAATATGATAGCATTCTTTGGCTTTCAGGAAAGATATCATAATGGAAGATGGTCAGGTCTTGACCATTTATGTTTTTACATAAAACATTCTGGAAATATGAACATGGGATGCTTGTGGGCACTGGCAATTGATCTTGCATGAATTGGTAGGCAAGTCATTTTTACTTCTCAAGACTTGCACTAGCTTAGGATGGGGCGCAGTTGGTTCAGGGTGTTTTATGCCAATTCTGTGTGCCGTGATGCTACAGAGACATAACTAGCTTCAGAACCATTTGAAAGAATTGGGGAATGGAAACGCCTTGATTTTTGCTAAAATGTAATCAGCTCAGACACACAGCTGAAGCAGCCCAATCAAGAATTCAGTTAAACCTGTTGGGGAACATGGAGATAAACTTGAGGGATACTGAAATATTATATACAAACAGACAACAACAACAACCCAAAGTGTTGTTCTTTGAAAGGGCAAGCTATTGTGTAAAAAGGAATTTTCAGTAATGTCTTAACAATCATTAAGAGTTTTTCTAATCAGTGAAGCTGTTCCTTAAATGCAGACCTGGATCTTTATTATCAGGTTTTGGGAATAGATTTGGTTGGCTCTGCATTTTCCAAGTACCATGCTTTGTTTTTCTCCATAAAAAAGCGTGGCACAATGACATTGGGAATTATTTATCCTAGTACAATCTATGTTTAACCAAATGGGAATTTATTTTTGCCATTAACATGCATAGATTGGGAGTGCAGTTGGAATGTGTCTTTCTCTTCTAGTAGAAGGATCTCAGGGCCTTGAAGGAACAGTGTTCACAGCTTGGGAAAGTGGATTCAGAAGAATGATTTGTTTTCAATTGGAGTGCTTTGTTGAAAGATCTGTATGTTAACATGTGGACTTCTGGTAAAACAAACAAGCATGTAAATCTAAATTGCATCCACCAGAACACATACCCAAATGTGATGAGAACAGAAGATCCCTTTGAATGAGTATTAATTTCTTCTTGTAATCACATTTGATTCAACATAAAGCAATACTTATATATCAAAAATGAAAGGGAGGGAGGTTTAACAGTCCAAATCATTTAATGTGAAATGTTAGAAGCATACTTTACTTTCCTATTCATTTTTATTGCAGCCTGACCCAAATACCCTCATATGAATATATTTCATTTCTCTAAGTTTTAGCTTTAAAAACTCTTATGACTTACACTTCATCATAGTCCTGAATTTGTATCCTATCATGAAACAAATTCAAAACTATGAAAAATTACTGCATATATTATTTTATCACTCTAAGAGCAAGGAACTGTTAGTAAACTCTGAAAATTTTTTAAAAATTTAAATTTTTAAATTTTAAAACTTAAAATGAAACTCACAAGGAAATAAGCTGGTCTTAAAGGAGACTATGTTTTCAGACCAGCTGAGATGGACTGAAAGTTAAGAAAATGTTTGCAAGAGTTTGTAAGACCTATCTGAGACCCTTTTGACATCTTGATCAAAAAGCATCTATTTCAAATCTTAACATATAGAGCCCCCCGCAAAAAAGAGCAGAAGAAGCCATTTTAAAACAGTGTCCTGAACTTTTGCAGTTGAAATGATTGATGGTATTTAGTGACACTTATTTCCAGAGGACACTCCTTTCCATTGTCTGTTTTGTGTTCATAGCCTGCCAAATGTGAGGCTTAAAGTACAATTGCAATGTTCCCGTAAAACGAAAATCAAAAAAGCAGGAGAACAAAAACTCACAAAAACAATTCAAAAGCATAGTCCCACCAAAATATGATATTCTTTCATAGAAGAAACTCAGAGCAGATAACAGGGGAGTTTCATTTGTCTGAAAAAAGACAATGTGCCAATTAAATAATGTAGGTTTTGTTTTTTTTTGTAGAAAAAAGAACACTATAACGTCTGCTAACTTTCAGAAGCTTCTTCTTAATTAAAAGAAAGCGTATTAATGATTCTATACCTCTGCCTTTCCTTTTAAGTTTAAAACAATGAAGCCCACCAAAATAAGAATATGTAGATATGGGAATTATTTAATGTAATTTTCCATATTAATTCACAGATTTCATCTAAATATCTAATATGGCCTACTTATATGCTTATAAAATCTTTCTGAGTGTAAATGGATTCCATATTATGCAAAATCTTGAAATATTTTAATTTATTTGAATAAGCCACAGTTGCTGAGTACTTACTGAGTACATTATATTACTGAGTACATAGCGTATATATTATACTGATTGAGTTCTAGGTATAAATAACTAAGCAACAAATTGTGGTTTGCAAAGCACAGTGACTGAGTCTCCATAGTGCCTTTTGCCAAACTTGAACAAAATCACACTGAAGGTCCCTAGTGATTCAACAGGCAAAATGGCAGGTAGCTCTATAAAGCCTTCTTGCTAGTTGCAATTGTTTTTCAGTCCCAAACACACAGGCTTTAACTTGTAACCAAGTGCTTTGGAAAACCTGTGTGTATTGGCTGGTATGACATTGGTAATGTGCCAAGGAGAACCCACATTTCAGACAGATAAATTACATGCTTTGCATACAAAAGACACCACTTCAGTTGAATAAGATGAACAAGCAGCCTGTCCTGAAATGACATAGTCACATGAAAGGATGTGAGAATGTCCCACCCCCTGATCTTTAATTTTGGAGGGAGAGGCAGGAAGGGCAGTCAAAGAAAAAGTCAAATGCAATATTAACTAATAGTAGAAGTATGGCCAAACCGAACATATGAAAGAAAGATGTAACTATCAAGTGGCTTTGAACAACAACATCTACTAGGTAGTTTCTATAAGCCTGTAGCATGTTGTTGATTCAAAAACACATTAAAAAGATTTCAAACTGAAGGACAGGCAAGTTTCTTTGAAAAAACTCCAAACTCCTCAGATGGTGATCAAGCTGTTTAATTCAAGCTCTATCTAAACACATAGAAGGATCTCTGTACTGGTTTAGTGTTACATGCTGTGGTTTTTTTTTTTTAATTTCTCTGTCTTGAATAGAAGAAGCAGTAGTATCCTTAGGCTTGTTCCCTATTTGAAATGTGAATTACATTTTGCATGTAGTTGGAAACTTGTTTATATTATCCTGGTTGTCTTACTCATATAATTCTTTCACTTTGATTATTGAGGTTATTATAGGACAAGAACTTTTTTTTGTTGCAGAGATGGATAGAGCACTCTGGAGCTTAGCGTGACTAGCAGATATAAATTGTATGGAAGCAATTTAAGTGAAAGGAAACATCATATGGGCAGAATTTAAATGTACAGACTTGTGGTATTGATTAATTTATTTTCTTTTTCCTTCTCATTTTTATAGAAAAAGTTAATACCATTTTTCCTCCAACTAGCTTGTTTATAAAGTCATCCGTATGACTATGGTTAAGGATTGTCCAGTAAAATTGTTCTTGGCAGGACTTATATTTGTCCTTCAGTAAGACCTGAAATGAATAAGGAGAGCTTATTTGGAAGTAACTTTGAGAAAAAGAGCAAAGGAGAATTTAAAGTCTTTCGACCTAACCATGGACAAGTGTCCCAGAAAGCCTGTACAGTTTAAGTGGCTGAGTTAGTTCCAGCTTTTATCTTTATTAGAAAAGTTACTTTAATGCTTTTAACACCTAAGCATTAAACACCTGAGCTCTTATTGCAAGTTGGATTTCATATGCTGCTCTTCCTGATGCAGAGTACCATTTAGATCAGGACTGTCAAACTCCCCACCCACAGGCAGCTGCATCACGCTTTGGCCACGCCCACACCATGGGGAAAAAAAGTCCCAACATGTCACATGAGTCTGCTGTGATGATGTGAGTTTGACACCCCTGAATTAGATGAATTAGATCACTATTAATATCACAATTCCACTGAATAGTTTGCACAGATCCCTGGTCCTGGTGCTGGGATTACTCTGTGTGTGTGTGTGTGTGTGTGTGTGTGTGTGTGTGTGTGTGTTGAACCTTAGCATTTTTGTTTTCAGGCAAAATTATTTTGAAGTTTCTATGGACCCATAAGATTGAGTGTCAAATGGGGGGTGGGGTGGAAAAATATCAGATTGCAAGAAGGAATTATGATGTACTTGGAGCAAAGGTAGGATTCAAAAAAATGTACTACCGGTTTTGTCGGCATGCCTTGGTGGGAGTGGCAGGGGAAGGATACTGTAAAATCTCCAGTCAGAGATAATATTTGCTGGTTTTCAAAATTTCCACTACCGGTTCTCCAGAACTGGTCTGAACCTTCCGAATACCACCTCTGATTTGGAAGTTGTTCTCCTCAATATCCTGCAATATAACCTAAGCTTTTTGCCCAGATTATTGTAGTAATTTAGCTGCTAAGCCTTTAGTTGATCTGGCTATTGTGAATTCACACATTGTTTCAGCAGTAATTTCTTACTATAGCAGAGCTTTTAATCCTTTATCTTCAGAGCCATCATCTAAACTTTGCAGAGATCATCTGGATTTAATTGATCAAAAGATCCATTCAAAAATAAAAATTGATTTGTATTGTTTCCAAGGGGCTTTTTGCTTGTGAATAAAGCTTTTCTACTTTTCTGTCTTCTGGTTCTGAACTCTCAGCCATTTCCTTTGTGCAAAGTGTTTCCACTTTTTTTGTGAAATTCAATTCTTATGTCTTGTGGTATAACAGAAGATGGCCCAGATAGTGCCTTCTCAGTAGAACCCAGTTCAGAAATTCTTTGAAGGTTTCCTTTCAGGTGAACTCTTCTCTAAAATGCCATGATAACGGGAGGATCTTAAACTTTGCCACAGAATCTACTCCAATTGCACCATGTTATTTTATTTTTTTCAGCCATATGAGACGTCACGCCATGCCACAAACAAATCACACATTTGACCTTATGCATTGCATGAACCCTGTCCTCTAGGAAAGATGAAATCCTATAGAAGACATGAGAGGGTTACAGTCTAACATCAGTTGCTCCAACCTAAGGCTGAATTCACATAGCACATTACATTAGAACATTCTCAGTTTTTGATCCAACATGAACATAGCCACTAAGGTCTGAAAAGTGTAATTTAAGTGAATAAACAGTTCTGATTTATGCAGACGGTACTAAGCAAAACATGAATTATAGTCTCCTGTCCTGCACGACTTGTTAGAATATAGAAAATCTGCCCAATGTTACCATCCTTTATGTGAAATGGTATTTGATGTCAACTAAGTAGGATAAGTAAAATGTCAGAGACAGCTAGGCCTGGAAATAATAAGATCTTTTATGTAGAACTCCCACACTAAGATTCTGGCCTTGATGACTTGAAAATGTTGACCTTTGAGTATATGCTAAGATACAGTGCTTCAGAATTGAAACCATGCTGCATTGAATATGCAGAGCTCAGTTTTCATATTTCAGCTGCTGAGGCCTGCTGTGTCTGCATTTTCCATCAGGAATTTTATATAGGTAATTCGACAAAGCCTTGCGCTAGAGAAGACAGCCCAAGTGGGAAATAAATACCTTACTTTTGTTTGGTTTTAGATCCTTTTAAATGGTTAGGCGGACATGATAGACTTTCAAGCAATGATAAAAAGGTAAGCATTTCTGCAAAAAAAATTTATTGCAAGAACATTTTTACTTTGGATTCACTTTTAGTCCATTACTCCAGTCCACAAAATCTGATATTAACCATTTTATTTAGTTTGGTGATACCTTGATTCATAGTGAATCTACTTCAGTGTCCAGGAGTTTGCCTAGCAAAAGATGGTCTCAATTGGGTTCTTGGTATTTTGAGAAAAAAATTAACAATAAACTTTTGTCAATATGTGACATATATGAGCTACATTCAAAACTATCCCTTGGATTGAGAATCTGCAGCTCTACAGAATGGTCAATTATAAGAGCTGCTGTTATGTTAGTTTTGGAATATACATTAAGCAACTGGTTTAGGAGCTCTTTTCTATCCTAGAATTTTTTTCCATAAATGAGTATATATAATAAATATAGATCTTCAAGATATCTAACACTATTAAATAAACCTTACCCAGTTAAATTTCAGAGCAGCCTTTTTTACAATGAACAGTAAAGAGTGTTTTGGGCCTTTCAAGTCTCAACCAAATTAATTTATAAAGTACTTTCTTATTGGATATTGTCCTGATATTTAGAGGGACAGTTACATTCTCAGCCATCTTAGATAAGGATCATGATGATTGAGAATGTTATAAACTGGGAATAGAAATAATTCTATTTAGTTCATAAGTACAACCAGAAAAGATGAATATTTTAAATCAATGTGACAGTGGCCTTTCTACAGGTGGGAGCTTCACTTTAAAAGTAACCTGTTTTCAGTGACAAAGGTTTGTAGGAGGAATGTGTAATTGTGTCAGTAGGGTGGAATTTTTGTCAGAGGCAGAGCTTTGATAGCACTATTGTAGTCATCATCTTGCCTTCTTTGACCACATCCTCCATTTTCCCCAGAACGGCTGCATGGATGTCCATTTTGCTGGCCTTCAATCATTAGTCAACAGCCCATGTCCATTGAGTGTAAACAGTATGCTGGGACTATATTAGAATTTTTAAGAAAACTTGAGTGTATTTGTCCCTAGTTTTTTTTCTAAATATTTTTTTATGACTGTGATTGGAGTTCTTATTAAAATAAGATATCTCCATTTTATTTTTAACAATGCAATTCTGATTTTATGTAGCAGTTTCTCTTCAAAACTTTACCCAGTGATACCCTTCAGGTGGGAAGAGATTACAATTTCTAGAATACAACAGAAGAGAACATATGTAGCTCAGGATCAAATTGTGGAGTCAACCATGCTCAGACAGCAGTGAGGATTTCACAATTTCTAGAATTCCTATCCAGATGCATTTGAAAAGAGAAAGTTTGTGAATGTTGTGCCCATAAATAGGAATCTCAATGGTGTCTTCCTAACATACCCACTCGATTTGATCTCTCCCAAAATAACTTATTTTGCAAACCCTGTCCCATCACCCAACTTTTCTTGTTTTTACTGTTGCCCTATTTTTTTAGCAAGACCGACTGACATAGATTGCAAGACTTGACTTTTTCTAGTCAATTCTATCATTGCTATTTTTTTTTACTTTATAGTGATTTTTCCTAATTATTAACAATTTTATATTTGAATTTCTACATTTTTCACAAGGTGCCCACTCCCAACAGAATGGCATTTGTTCTTCAGTGACTACATTCTCAAAAAATGTAATTTAAAACAGATTTGCACAGCCTAATCCATCTAGAGCCAGCTGTACCCCCTTCCCAAAAACATTGGGTGTGGTCTCAAAGAAGAGAACATTATTAAATGCTTTATTGATGAATAATCATGCTACCTAGATTTAATGTAAATATTCATTGTAAACACTTCCACTGTAATTGTAAATAATTTATATAAATTTACATAAAATGAAGACATTTCCATTTAATAAATCAAAACCAAATCAAGGCCAAAAGCAGCCTTCATCCCAGAAAAAAAGTTATGTATATTTAAAGGGAAGCATCTTTGCTTGCCCATGATACCTACAAGGCCAACTTTACATGGTAATGTTGCAAATCTTGCACTTTGGTAGAGTCCATGTCCTCTTGTTCAAGGTACATGGTATTTTAATCGATCCAGTTCTGGAAAGTACAAAGTCTTCTAATAAAGATTAGCTAAAGACTCATGACTGTGTAATAAAACACTGCATAAGTAAATGAGATGTGGGATTATGTATATAGTTTCTGTTTACAATGTTCCCTGCAATTATCACAGCATTGTAGAAGAATGGTGGAGAACAAGATTAAAAATGTGCCAACAGCATGTTGAAACAGAGGTATAGGAATGTGAAAAGCATAATGGCAGGCAACTAGTTTGTACTATTTTATAATATAAAGGATAGGGTTCTTAGCTGGTTGAATACCCTGTGGGATTCATATGTTGGAGGTGGGAAAAACAAGATGAGGTCTTCAAAATGTCTCCAGTTTTAACATTAAACTCTAACCTAGCAAATAGTAATATAAGTTTAGTGTAATAGCTTAGAATTTAGGCTAGAAACCAGAAGGACATAAGTTTGGTCTTCCCTTAGGCATGAAAGCTGGTTGGGTAACCTTGGGCCAGGTATTTTCTGTCAGGCCAACCCCACTCACAGGAGGAAGCATCAAGGATACATAGCAACTTCATTTGACTAAAAATCAAGGCAGGATAAAAATCTAAGAAATGAATAAAACTAAATCCACTTGTGTCGTGTCCGCAAAAAGACGCTCAGAGTCAGTGACTTTCATTCAAAGCTCTTTATTTACAATGGGGAACCGAACCGGCGAAAAGTAAAAAGCCCGCGGCTTTTATACTTTTCGCTGCGGCGGCCGCGGCCAATGGCAACGATTCAAGTCTCCCGCTCTTGGTTTGAACCAATCGCGGGAGACTTCAATCGGGCCAATCAGCGCGGCTCGCCTGGCCAATCAGAAATCCCCGCGCCTTAGCCAATCAAGGCGCGGGGATTTCGAGTATGCAAATTCAGGACATAACACCCCTCCCCTCTTGGTATGGTCCATCACGTGGTGTAGTCACGCAGGTAGGCGGGGCTCCGTCGAGTCCTAGTTGACCTGCGCAACTCACTTGCAAGCTGTAACTCAGCTGGAGTGGTCATCTTTTTGGCTGCTCCTGCCTCTGTGCGAACCGGCTGGATGATCGGGCCGGTTCTTTCACCGTGGCTCCCGCCTGGGCCTACCGGGTCGGTTGAGCTACGGATTTCGCCGCTCCCGCTTGGCTTCTCCGAGTCGGTAGAGCTGGCCAGGTGGTTCTTCTCCGGAGGGGACTCGCGATGGCTGTATTCCGGTGAGTATTTTTGGTTTATTTTTTCCTGCGATTGTCTATCCGGGTATTCCCTCCCCCCTTGGTTCGTGTCTTGGGGGTTGAGGTCAGTCGCTGTTCGTGACCTGAGCTGGTCGATGTGTCGCTTCCAGGCTCGCCCATCGATGGTTTGGAGCCGGTACGACCGCGGACCAGTGACCTGAGTTATGATGGCTGGGATCCATAGGGGGTCCCCCGTCATATTCTTTGCGTAGACTAAGTCACCTGGGTCAAATGTCCGGTACCTGGAACTGGAGTCTGGGGGCCGCTCCGGGTTATAGGTCGGGTGTAACCTGTCGAGTGGGGACCTCAGCTTTCTGCCCATTAGAAGTTCTGCAGGGCTCTTGTTAGTTGTGGTATTGGGAGTGATGTGCTGTATGAAGAGGAGTTTGTTGATTTTGTCGCTGATCTCCCCGTGGTCCATTTTCCGGAGGGTCTTTTTCGTAAACTGAACCATCCGTTCCGCCCTACCGTTCGCCGCCGGATGCGCCGGTGCTGTTAATGCATGGCGGATACCCCTCTCCGCCAGGAACCTTTCGAAATCGATGGAAGTGAACTGGGGCCCGTTGTCTGAGACGACGATGTCTGGGAGGCCGTGCGTGGAAAATAGTTTACACAATTCTTTAACGACGGCCTCTGTGGTAGTGGATTTCATGTCGCTTACCTCCAACCAATTGGAGTAAGCGTCAACTGTGATTAGAAAAGTATGCCCATTTGTGGGACCAGCAAAGTCTAAATGGATTCTGGACCAGGGCCCCCGTGGTGTCTCCCAGTCCCGGATAGGTGCTGCGGGTGGGCTGGATCTGGTCTCCTGGCACCGGTGGCATTTGGCGACCCATGCCTCAATCTGCTTGTCTATCCCTGGCCACCAAGCGTAACTCCTGGCCAGGGCTTTAGTCCTGACGATGCCAGGATGACCCTCATGTAGCATCTCTAAGACCCTCTCTTGCAATCTGTCCGGAATGACCACCCTGTCACCCCACAAAATACATCCTCTCAGTAGTGAGAGTTCAGTCTGGCGCTGTCGGAATGTTTTAAAAGTCTCGTCATTGTCTTTCTCTGGCCAACCTTTTTCTAACCAGTGTAAGATTCACGCCAGACGCCTATCCTTAACGGTTTCTCTGGCAATGTCTGATGCGGTAATAGGTAAGCTCTCGATACTTAGGGTGTTTGTTGTTGGTGCTGGGTCAGGTTCAGAGTCAGGTAAAGGCGAGCGGCTTAAAGTGTCCGCGTGCGAAATTTTCTTACCTGGCTTGTGTAGCAGTTCGTAACTGTAGGCTGCCAGGAATTCGGACCATCTTGTCATCCGGGGTGACAAGATGTTCGGCGTGGCCCGGTTTCCAGCGAGGATGCCCAGCAATGGCTTATGATCTGTCACAATGGTGAACGGGCGGCCGTACAGGTATTCGTGGAAACGCTTAACGGCGGCAACTATAGCCAAAGCTTCTTTGTCCAGCTGGCTATAGTTCCGTTCCGGTTTAGTCAGAGTCCTGGAGAAAAAAGCGATGGGTGCTTCTCTCTGGTCGGGGAGGGTGTGGCTGAGGACAGCGCCGACGCCGAAAGGTGATGCGTCGCAAGTGACAGCTAAGGGCAAGGTTTCGCTGAATTGCATCAGGACGGCGTCGGAGGTGAGGAGGTCTTTGGTTTTTTGAAAGGCGGCTTGCTCTCGTCTCCCCCAAGTCCAGGCTGCCGTCTTGTCCAGGAGTCTATGTAAAGGTTCCGCCGCCGTTGCCTTTTGGGGTAGGAAAACATTATAAAAATTCAACAAGCCTAGGAACGCTTGTAGTTCCGTTTTAGACTTTGGGGTGGGGGCTTCCTTGATGGCTTTCACTTTTTTAGTCGTAGGGTGAATGCCATGCTGGTCTAGAAGATAGCCCAAAAACTCTACTTGCTTTGTACATAGTTGGCATTTTTCTCGTTTGACTTTAAGTCCTGTTTCTTTAAATTTTGTTAAGACTTGTCTGAGTCGGTTTTCCAATTCGGCTTCGTTTGGCGCCGCCACTAATATGTCATCGAAATAGGGCACCACCCCCTTGATGCCCTGTAACAAACGTTCCATCAGGCTCTGAAAGATGCCTGGTGCCACGCTGACTCCAAATTGGAGTCGGTTGCACTTGAAGGCCCCCCGATGAGTCACGATTGTTTGGGCTTCCGCCGTTTTCTCGTCCACAGGTAGCTGCTGATATGCCTGGGCGAGGTCGAGCTTGGCAAAGACTTTGCCCCCTCCCAGTGAGTGCAGTAAATGTTGCACTATTGGGACTGGGTAGGCGCTTTGTTGCAACGCGCCATTTAGGGTGGCCTTATAGTCCCCGCAAATTCTCATGGACCCGTCTGGCTTTACTGGGGTCACTATAGGGGTCTCCCATCTGGCATGGTCTATCGGTTGCAATACCCCTTGTTTGACGAGCTTGTCGATCTGCTCGTCAATTTTAGGCTTTAGGGCGAATGGTACCCTTCTAGGTTTAAGCCGCTTAGGGGGAACCCTTGGGTCTAGGTCAAACGAGATAAGGGGCCCCTGGTACTTGCCCAAGCCTCCATCGAAGACCTCCTGGAACTCCTGGGTTAGCCGCTGTTCCCAAGCTTCGATGGTGACGTGGTTGACTCCTGTCAGCGCGATGTCAAGTGGGGCGAACCATTGTAAGCCCAGTAGGCTTGGGCGGTCGCGATCGACGATAGTGAGTGGCAGTTGTTCGGTGTGGCCTTTGTAAGTTATATTAAAGTTCTTGGTGCCCACCACCGGGACGCGATTCCCTTGGTAGTCTTTTATGATGATCTTTTGGGCAGGCACGTTTCTTTTTTGTAGTGTGGGTACTAGTCTTTTGATCTCGCGCCATGCAATCATGGAAAGGTAGGACCCGGAGTCCACTTCCATTTTGCATGGCTGGCCTTCAATATGGACTTCTACGTGTACCTTTCTGGCGCCGTCGGAGATGGCGTGGCCGATGGTCACCGTCTGGTGGGTCTCTTCCTTTCGTCGACCGTCGCCGCCTCTTGAAGATCGTTGAGCACGGTCCCATCGACCGTCTGGTTGGCGCTCTCTGGCTCTGGGCGGGGTACTTTCTCTCCTTCTGTCGTGTTGTTCCCATTTGGGCGAGCTGCGGGTCTTCTTTTGGCGGCAAACTCGGGCGATGTGACCCCGTCGTTCACAATGCCTACAGATAAAGTCAAGGAATCGGCATTCTGACCTGGGGTGGTCGCCGCCGCACCCGGCGCAGTTGGTCCTTGACCTACGACCTTTTCGACTTCGTTGGTCGCCGCGTCCCGTCTGCACGCGATGTATGTCCTCCTCGTCTTCCGACGTGCTGGAGGTTGACTGGTATTCTCCATAGTGTGCGGTTGCTTCGTTTCTTGTGTCGGCCGACCTTGCCGGGTTGTTGTTTCCGCCCTTCGCGTCAGATCTTCGCATGCTGTCAGCTGACGTGCGGGTTGCTTCCGTGGCTGTGGCTGCGGTAAGGGCATCGGCTAGGCTGATGTCGCCCTTGGCCATAAGTCGGCTCTGGAGTGTAGGATCCCATAAACCGAGTACGAAGCGGTCTCTTATGAGACTGTTCAGACCTTCAAACTCGCAGAGTCCTCCTAGGCGCCGTAGCTCTGCGACGAAGTCGCTCAATTTTTCGTCTGGTTTCTGATTGCGGCGGTAGAATTCGTTGCGCCGTATCAGGATGGGGACTTCGGGGGCGTAATGGCGCCGCAGTATAGGTTCGAGGACGTCCCAGTCCATGGCGGTTGCGTCTGCCGGCTTGGCCAATGCTTTGGCCATCTGGAAGACCTCTGGTCCGCAGTGAGTAAGGAAGACGGCGCATTTTAGCGGGCCCGGGACGTCCTTCATTCTGGCGCATTCCAGGTACATACGGAACCGATCTGAGTACGATTCCCAGTCCTCGGCGGCGGGGTTGAAGGGGGCGGGCGGTGCAATCTTCGCCATCTCTGCGCTGGAGCTGGTTCTTTGGTGGACACGGGGTTCGGTTCAGGGGCGAGATCCCACCTTCGTCGCCAGTGTCGTGTCCGCAAAAAGACGCTCAGAGTCGGTGACTTTCATTCAAAGCTCTTTATTTACAATGGGGAACCGAACCGGCGAAAAGTAAAAAGCCCGCGGCTTTTATATTTTTCGCTGCGGCGGCCGCGGCCAATGGCAGCGATTCAAGTCTCCCGCTCTTGGTTTGAACCAATCGCGGGAGACTTCAATCGGGCCAATCAGCGCGGCTCGCCTGGCCAATCAGAAATCCCCGCGCCTTAGCCAATCAAGGCGCGGGGATTTCGAGTATGCAAATTCAGGACATAACAACTTGACTAGAGCAACAGGCCAGGTCTTAAAATAAAGTTTATACAATATTTTTGAACTGGATCTTGATAGACAAGTTGTCACCCCCACTGTTTTCAAAAAAAATATACTTGATAAATCTTATTCGGACAATGTGTAATTAAAACCTAGGGTCTATGAATTAGAAATATTATATAACTACAACAATATAACAGATGTTGTACTATATTTTATAATTGTATAATTATAAAAAATAATTGGGTATAGAAGATAAAGTTTTAATTGGTGGACAAAAATTTTGCTGTGCACTTGAAGTTTGGATGAAAGCAGGCCAAATATTTCAATATATAATGCAATAGATAAGAGAATCTGAGACTCATTTCAGCATAGTACTTATCTCTCTAATAACTTCTCCAATGTTCAGCCCCACAAAGCTATCAGTTTATTAAGCAAAAAGTATGCATCCATTTCTGACATAGAGAGCCTTTTTATAGTTTATGTCATACAGTTGTTAGATGTTCTATGCTGCCTAATCTCTTGAGAGCTCAAGGAACATACATAGCATTCCTTCCTTCAGTTGTTTACCTACAGCCCTGTAGGGATGATTGGACTGGAGCTCTCTGGTCTTATGTCTATGTTATAATACACCGGCCTCCTAAGCTTAGTGCAAAGCTTTTCCAGCCAATCCTAAATTTTGAGTGTGCTTATGCAAGGAAGTGCTTTCATGCCTAGTTATCCTCACCAATTAATTAACATGGACTTAGAAAATGAGAATCTGGCAAAAAAAAAGTGTGCATATCCAGATAAACTGATACAAATGAGGATTTGAAAAATGTGGATTTTTACAGCTCTACCTTTTCATCAAACTTTTATTTGTTCAAACATATTCCATTCCTGTTTCTTCTTTATTAATGTTCCTTGTTTATTCCTTATTTTTCTGTTACCAAATTCTTAAGAGTTTTAATTGATTAGGCAAAATTAGGTATTCACATGAAAACTATGAATGGAAGTATCTGGGTCAGTTGAGTTTTTCCCTTTTATGAACCTAAAATCCTACATTTTCCAGAGAAACAGGTGATTTCTTGTGAGTTTGCCACTCTAATTTTAGACAGTGTATGTAGCTGGTCTATATGTACTAATCAGCTATCGCTATAATGATCAAGGCCAGAAAAGGACTTACAAAGAAATTCTTAGATAAAAATTTAAACAGCATACAGTGTTGTGATTTTTTAATTATTTTTAAATGATATCGGTGTATTTATTTTATATAGTAATTGTCAGAGAGAAAAACTAATTCCAAATGGATCTCTTGCGTGGTACGGATATTACCTCATACAGATTTCCTCTTTGTATCAGGATGGCTGCTATTATATCAGTATTGTTATCAGACCTCTCTCTTTTTATCTGTGAAACACAGATGTCTGATTCATTTTCCTAAGAAAAACAGGATGCTGTAGAGGACCCTGACAATAGCTATTACTGACAGTAATACTTCTGTAGGTCCTAAGCAATGAGAGAAAAAGTAAGCTAATAATAATATGTAATGTTGTAGTAACCTCTTTTTCCTCTTGCAAGTTTTCCACAAACTCTTTTTTTCCCTCCCAATATTTCCATATATTTATTGAAGTTAAAATTACAGAAGCAAATCAGGAACAAGCACAATGTGATTAAAAATGGTAGTGTCTAAAGTAGTATCATCTCTGAAGATCTTGATCTAGGGACAGAGGATAATCTTCAGGACCCATTTTCCAGTTAGCAAGTTGCTATGAGATCATTTGCTAAGCTGCTGCGAGAACATGGTATGTCTGTGATTGAAATAAAATTTCTGTACATTCCACCACTAACACTCTTTAACTAGTAGTGCTGAAGATGTTGCCAAGGTGGGTAATAAAACACTTGCAAGACCAAGCTCAGAGAACCAAAATTTCAGTTGCATTTCTGCATTTCAGTTGCATTTCTGCATTTCACAGAAAATGCAGAACATTGGAGACACAGGATCAAGTTTCTTCATGATCAAAGAAATAGAGCAAACTCTTGTTGTCATGGCACCATCACATGACATAAAACAGATGTGGGAGTGGCCAGAGCATGATGCATCCCACTCACAGGCCATAAGTTTGGCAGCCTTGAAATAGAGGAGTAAGAAAGAAGAAAAAGCAGGAAGCAAAAATCTTAAGGAGAAGTAGCAACATGGACAATGATCTGAATGGTCTGCAATGGGATCAAAAAATTATGATGATAGCCACAATCATATTGCCCTTTGAGGTAGTCTGGACGGAAAAACAAAACCATGACATAGTTACCATAACAGAATCTTAGAAGTCTGAAAGTGGTTTCCTGCTGCCGCCTTTATGTTCTAGAGAACTAGGAGAGCCAATGCTATTTTCTCCATCACCATTTCTGTTTTGGACTCAGATTTCTTTTATCCAACCCTTTCTCTAGACTGAAAATCTTTTCCTATCTCCCAAGGTTATTTTCACAGTCCAACACATATCTATTGAAGTCCTGCCCATTAAAAAAAAAACAGGGCATTGATCACACAGTTGTGGTCCCTTCTTGATATTTTTATCCATCCATTCTGAAGGTTCCCCGATGGAAATAAAAAGATATTTAAGAAGACAGAAAAAATTCCTGGAAAAGAATGGTGGTTGTGAAATGTCTCCACCCACCCACTCACCCAAAAAACTTAATGCAACCCCTTGTATTTTCCGAAGGCTTTTCACTTGAAGCACAGACATTCTGATTCATTGAATCCTTAGCTCTTGCTTCCCCAATTTAATGCCCTCCAGATGTGTGAATAAGTTCCATCATACCATAGCTAATGGAGCCACCTGGAGAGTATCAGGCAGGAAATGTTGTTCTAAACTTACACATGTAGCTTTGGAGGCAAGTGTCACTTTGTTGGGTGGGATTACTTCTGAGTAAATTTATGCATTGGCTAAGATTCTTTGTGGGAAAAAAAACCCAACTAAAATATTGTTTAATTTATCACTTCAAAGAAATTGTTGTCTGAGTTCCAAAAACCCTCATTTTAGTTTTTAAGAGTTTATACGGGTCTAACTAATACTTTTATGAGGGCAAGTTCATTCGGGTAGTCTTACTGGAGAAGCAGCTGCCAATTGCTCAAATATATTCATTTCCCTTTAAGTTAATACTTAGGAAGAATCTTTCCAGTTTAAAACATTTTATGGTTTTAGATTTTGAATAGGTGATTACAGTGATGAAAAACTTAGCCATTATTTATTTATTTATAGGAGATATATTAAATGGCAATAAAAAAAATATTTCTTTTTTCAACTCAGAACTGCCATTTAGCATTTAAGTGACATTTTTGCAGCTCTTGTGTTGTAGCTCTAGAAGATTACAAAGATTGATAGAATTCTTGAATTGATGAACAGTTTGCAAATATTTGCCTATGGTAGGATTTTTGTGCTTAATATACAAAATAGAATTCATTTACAATCAGTTGGGTTTTGAAGTCTGTTAAAATCATTCTGCCCTTTGGGAAGCTTCTTAGATTACAGTTCCTACAAGAGGCATAGACACTGCATTGTTACACGAAGTTTGGATATGTTGCACATAAATTGATATGCATTGTTAAGAATCCAAATGCATCTATGTGGATGTGAGGAAATAAATGTCACATTTCACCAATGCAAAGCCATATGCAAAATAGCCTTTAGATTCTTTTTTTGTATGTGTGCCAGAATATTTTTAGTAAGAAAAGGTAATACATTTTAAAACAAAAATTAAATAGAATTTTAAAACATATATGTAGTCTTAGTTGGTAGTCTTAGTAAACACAAATCAGGTTAAAAAGTAAAAATTAATGAAATGGCAAACACTGATTTCTGTTTCATAAAACATAACCTTCATAAAAGACATTCAGGTTGAAACAGAACCAGATATCTTTATTCCTGTGGATGCCCAACAGCAGGGATATCAAACTCCCAGTCCATGGGCTGGATGTGTCACATGATGGTCAGGCCCATGCCAGTTTATCTGGGGGGGGGGGCGGAGTCCTGATACATCATGTGACGCTGTCGTGACGATGTGAGTTTGACACCTCTGCCCTACAGAGTGCAGTTATACTTGTTGACTAACTCAGATTATTAAATTTGTTTCTATACCTATTCACCAAATTTTGGGACTTATACATGGAGAGAACTCATACCTGGAACTCTGTATGGTATGGTGATAGTAAAAAAAAAGTGATCTCTAGGTAGAATGGCCTGTCTCTTATATGTTTTGATTCCCTTATAAAAGGGACAAAATGGTGACCTCTATCTTTTGTCAAATGGTGGTGTTGGCATGTATTGGTATATATGGGGGCTAAAAAGAAATGCAGTTTCCCTTTCCTTATTATATGCATAGAAACAAAATACATATAGATGCTTGATGTGATATAGTTTGTAACATTTTCTCCTACAGGCCTGCATGATATCTGATTTGAAAGTCAAAATAAACCCAACTAATCATTTATTGCGTTCCACCAAGGTCTCAAACTGAATGCTATCCCTTCCTAATGTGGTGAAAACAGAGTGATGCAAAGGTCCTCTTATGCCAAAAACCATGATTAGCTGGTAAGTTGGCCTTGACAGATCACAAAGAAGGATTCATTAGACTTACTAAATCAGTTTAGGGAAGCTGTCTGGCAGCCTGAAGCTACAAAATGTTAAACCTAGTTTAGAACTGAAGTTAGACTTAGCCAAGTTACATATTCTGCTCAGAGAAAATTCAACATACTCCATTGAGGCCTTTGATGATTTTGCTGATATCAGAAGAGGCAGAAATGCAAAAACAAAATGAATTTTGCTTTCTCTCTTTCAGAATTACAATGTCAAACATTCAGCATTGATGCAAGCATGGTCTAAACAGCATGAATTATTTCTAGAAGTTTTTAGTATACAACAAACTTCTAATTTTCCAAAGTTCACTTTTTGTAAATACTTATTACTCCAAAATTTATTTATTTTCTTTTTGGACATGTATCCCAATTTTTCACAGAGTCCAAGGCAGCCTATATAGTGCTTCTCTGATTTTTCTTCACAGCAATCCTATGAAGTGGATTGAGAGAGAGGGAATGAGCAAAGAATGCAAAAAGGACAATCCTGGAGTCCATTTGTTATTATTACAATTATTAGATTTTTATCTTATTCATTTTTTTAGGTCAAATCAAGGTGATCAACATACTTAATTCCCCTGTTTCCTGTTTCCCACACAACAATGCAGGTGGATTGTTAATCACTAGAGAAGACCTACTGATCCAAAGTTACTTTCATTTGGCCTATAGTAGCTCCTTTGCTAGTCACCAGAGATTTCCAAGAATTGAAGGAGTAAAAATACTTGACTTCAGGCTTACCATTGGGATGGGAAGAATTTAAGTGCCTTAAGACATACTTTTTACTCCTTAAATCCTGAGTTTTTCAAAATTGGAATCACTTTGTAACCTGATCGTGTCCAATTTTGGAGTATATTCTGCAGCGCATGGTACAGATCCTAATATGGCCTGAAGTAATAAGTTGCAACTGGAAAAAATATAAAATGTGTGTTTTAATATAGTTGAATTATATTCATTTCTGCGTTCAGTTTGTTGTTTTATTGCCAAGAGGGATAGTGCATTTCAGAAAATTTGCCCCAGAGATCCAGCAGTAGATCTTCTCTAGCAATTAGTTTTTATTGCATAGCTATTTGATATCCTCACTTGAAAATTATTAGAATAGAATGTCAATTGTTTTGTACTCATAAGGAAGAAATCTCACTACATAATATAATGCTGCCAATGTGAAATGCACTTGTAATGTAAGTGCACTTGTGACTTTATGTCCAGTGTAGGCCACAGCCTTCAGGGCACAAAAAATTATGTATATTTCCAAGTCTTGGTAAGCATACAGCTGAAGAAAGACGCTTTCTGTAGTTTAGGACTACTGACAGAGGAGCACAGTTCTTTAAAAGCTACTGTATAGAATTGCTCCTTTGTGTAAAGTCTACTTTGAGTTGAGTGTGACCCCTGATGACTTCTTGTAGACCTTGGCAACAGTAGAGAAGTGCTATCTAGTGCTGTCTTCCAAGATTTTTTTTTTTTTCCAAACTAGCCACAGTCCCATTCAAGTACAGACCAGACCCAAACCTGCTTAATTTTAAATATGAAATTTACCAATAATTTTATGAAGCTTTAGAATATTTAAAGACTTTCTCTATATTATCTAAATAATCTGCATATTCACCAAGAGAATTATATGGTATTGTAGGCTATGGGTGGGGATTGAGGCTAAAATCATTTAATGATCTTTAATAATTTAAACAACACTTGAATGACAATTTCACATTCTTGACTACTATCTTTACTTAATATTGTTTATAGATGCATCTTGGGAATACTGGGTTTTTAATAGACAAAATCAACAAGTACTAAAAATAGCAGTTTTCTTTCCTTGATTAGAATATGTGCAACCATGGAAAAATAAAATCAGCAGACTTATTTTTGATATCTCATTCTACCATCTAATGAATATCAGTTATTTTCCATTTAATTGTTGTTTTTAATTAGAAAACTGAAAATGATCCATTGAGACCTGTTGATTTTCCTGATGTTCTTAGCATTTTTCTCTTGTGGGTAAAATGCTTCTTGAAGTAGCTTCCTTCTGACATTGGCCAGGAATAGGCAAGAAGTTTGGGGCACATCTAGACAACCCCAATCAGAATTAGGATTGACTTGTAACAGTTTAGAATATGACTAAAACATGAGAATACAGTCAACAGTTTAAAATGATAAAATATGATAAACTGTAAAAACTATGACACCAATCCTAAATCACTAATCACCATTAGACTTAAAACACCTTGAAGAAGAGTTCTACCTTCATGGTCTTCCTATTGCTCCCATACTTTTCCTATGTAAAAGGATAGTATCATGCAGCCAACCTCCCACCCCTTTTATGTTGATAGGGAATCATAACCATTATTCCAGATGTGCCCAGTTATTCTTGTAGGATATGACCCTCAAGTTGTCTGGAAGCCAGGCCATAAAGGATTGCATTTTTAATAGTACTCTGAAATCTATTGGAATATAATGTTACATTGCAGTAGCATATTTCCAGTTAGCGTGTAGGCTACTCTATTCTGTGTTAATTACAGTTTTCAAGTGATCTCCAAAGGTAGCTACATGCAAAGAACAATGCAATTATGTATTCTAATGATGATGAAGAAGAAGATTTGATTAACTGTCTCACTTTAGCCAGGGCCACAGCTAACACAAGAGCTAAAGCTGAGTGCTACTGAAAACTTCACAGGCCATGATATCCTTCTACAAATCCAACATAGCACACAAATAAAAGGCATTCTTGTTCAGGAGAAGTGACATCCCATGTGGAGTTAAAACTGGAGCCAATAGAATACCAGATAATTTCCACCTTGCTTGGTATCAACCTTTTTCATACCATGCAATCCCCACAGGCTTGAGATATGTAGTTATGATTTCTATTGCGTTGGAAAGTCAGGTATGCAAATTGACTTCTGATGGTCTAAGGACTCATAAGGTGCTTTAAAAAAATTATCAGGAGACCAAAAGAGTGCCCAAAAGTTATAAGGAACCTACCAGCACCCTGTTTAAGTTAGAGATGGATGATAACCATTATGTCAAAACTGGCATTGTTTCTTGTGTCTTCTCAGTAATCTTGCGGACTCTTATCTCTATGATTCATAGGCTTGTGTTAGGTAAGGCTTGGCATTGGCATTGATTTGCCATCCTTTTTCAATTGAGGTCAACTAGCAGCCAGCAGACATTTTCTTTATTTTGGAAAGGTTTCATTTGGGCAAAAGCTTAGCCTTTTAATCAGAGCCTGCTTGTCTTCTGTTTTTGATGGCAAAATACCATGTTTCTCAGTCATTTTCAAGCATTGACTGTCTGGCAGGATTTCCTGGATGCATAGTAGTTTTCAGACTATGAAAGGCTAGCATTCTGATTTTTACAGATTGGTTGAATTATTTGCATAGTCTCTTTTTTTTTTCTTATTGAAGAAAGCTCATTGCTGGAGAAGAAGAATGTATAAACCCCCCCAAAAGTAATTAGGAGTCCTTTGTGCTCTCTAACATTGGTTGTTTTCTTGTGGACATTTCATTATCCAAAAAGCTACAAAAAGTAATTAGTTCATCTCATCCTTCTCCTTTACTAATCAGTCTTATGTTATTCTATGGGGAATTGGTCCATCAACCCAAACTTCCTTCTGCCCTTCATATATATTGACCTTCAGCTCCCAGAATCTTAAACCAATTTGGAATTATATGAGAGCATCATTGTGATTATCCTGTCATCACTTCTTCTGTTGATCTTTCTTTTACCTTTGGTTGGAGGGCAAGTATATGTAGTTTAGAACCTGCTACTTCTGAAGGCTACATGCTTTGGAAGCACCTTTTTCTAACCTTGAAGTGTTCCACTTGAGTGGACTACTTTAAGAATACTTGGAAATGACCATATTGGACAAGAAATTCTTCAAATTAAAATCCACGTTTCGACCCTTTTAGGGTATGCAATCTCAGAAAACAAGAACCACTTAGATTTTTGGAAAGACTTTTATTTCTAATTAGAGAATCCTGAAAGCTAGTCATAGCAGTGGTGGAATTCAAATTGGTTTACCACCGGTTCAGTGGATATGGCTTGGTGGGTGTGCTTTGTGTGTGCACACGTACTTTGCACATGCACGCGGCAAACATGCACTTTGCATGCATGCAGAGGCTTTCCTACTGACCTTCTCCTGCACTCTCCCTATCTCTTCAACAGCTGATGCATGGCAATCTGCCGTGCTGCGCAGTGCAGCTGAATTTCAAAAACAGGAAATAAAGGTCAGTATGGAGCCAGGGCAGGTGGGCAGGCCCAGCAGTTGATCATCGAAGCGAACCAATTTGCTCACAGATGATCTTTGGAGCTACCAGTTCAGCTGAACCAGTCTGAACTGGTAGAATCCCACCCCTGAGTCAGAGCCATTTTTCACAGCTTATGCATAGCAAAATAAAGATGGTGTTTATCAGACTCTCTTTCTTCTGGATTGTGTATCTTCTATCTTGTTTCCTCTCCCATTTTCCCAGGACATATTAGATATACCATCACATATATTAGGAAGTTGTCCAGCTTCGGAAAGTCTTTTACAGTAAAGTCCTACCTGAGCAGATCTCTTCGTCTGTAATGCACAGATGTCAGCAATGTCTGTCTTTTAGTAATGGAGGAGAGAGAACTGTAATGGAGGAGTAATGGAAGAGAGAGAACTGGTGCATTTATCTCTGTATTGTTTATAGAATCATGAGCAATTAGCAGAGAGGGAGTTATGTTAGCCTGTATATGCAAAATTGTTTACTAATTTCAATGTCTGGATTTACACGTTTGCAAAAACCAAAATGAAAGCACATTATAGGTTAGCATAAAATCAACCCTCCCCTAGTGTTTGGGTACATATTTATTGGCTGGGACCAAACAGCACATTGCTTGAGAACTCTTCTGGCTATAGTAACTTGGTTTCTACTTTACTGAAAAGTAGGTGTGAGAATCAGCATCTGGATTGGGACTTTTAACAAGGGAGAGAAGATATATCAGCCATTTACAAGTACCTCCCTATCTGCTTTCAAAGTGATGTTGCACTTTCAAATTTCATTGCCGTTTTAGTGCAAATTGGGACTACAATAGAGAGCAAAAGTTCCTGATTGGATCTTCATATGTCATCTTCCTTATGTTCCTGATTGGATCTTCATATGTCATGTTTACTTTTTTTTTTTTACATTTTATTTTGACTCTGGGTCCTCTTGAAATCTGGGTCTGCATAAGACAAAGTGGCTCAGCAAAAAAGCAGTAAAGCAGGCTTATAGAAATAGACTCCTGCTGATAATGTTTTTTTTTATTTCAGAGAAGTAAAAACATTTGTTAGAGAACTTAATTCATGAAAGTCCATTGTGCTGACATTTGGAAACTCTGACTAGAATTGGAAGGAAAAGGGATTTTGTCATTGGAAAGTTTGAGCAGCGCTTTGCACGCTTGTAGGAAAGGCATCATGGAAGCCTCTGAAGCCTATTTTGTTGACCCTCTGGTGACAGTCTTGGTCAGTGATCTACCAAGCACAATAAACTTTACCAGAAGGACTTCCGGTTTGAGTTTCTTCGCTGGCAGGCCGAAACCACAATCGTGCGCAGTTTCAATCCGTGCTCGCTGCCGAAGCATCCTGAGCTGGCTGGCTTTTGGGCTAAGCCATCCTGTACAGGTGGTGAAGAGGGAGGAGACTGCCAGCAGGGTTGAGGAGAGCCACATCTCTTCTCCTCAGCTGGCCATTCCCAAAGGCGGGTGCAGCGGTGGTCAGAAATGGTCACCTCAAAGAAGAACTCGACAGAAAAGAATGTGCAGGAGGAAGATAAGAAGTGAAAGTCTTGGTTGACCAGGTTAAACTGCAAAATCAACAATGCAAGGTACCCTGGTATTTAAACTATAAAAAAATAACATTGTTCCCAAAGAAGATTTTGAAGCAGCGAAGGAGAGAGAAAAGGGAAAGGATTTGGTTTGTTTTTTCTCTTCTCTTCTATATACTGACAGCTAAGAGACTTAAGCAAGAAATTGAAAAACAAAAAATCCACTTTGACATCAACAGGCATTTAAGCTGAAAATAAAATGTCAAAGGGATAATAAAGATTTCTGGATACTTAAAAGCTTTTAAAAGCAGGAAAGGAGAGAAAAAGAATAAAAGGGCAGGATCTGGAAAAATGGAGGAGACTGCCTGGAACTAAAACCTCAACAAGATTCCTAAAAGATACATTTTAACTGAAACTTGGCAACAAAATAGTAGAACCCCAGGAAGAGAAAGTTGAAAAAAGAAGCAAGAAGAAACAGCTTGGGATTATTTGGATTACTTGGTGATCTCTGGATTTTTGATTACTGCATTTGAATGACTAAAATCAATTGGGTGGTTGTTTAAAAGTGTTTAAAATGGCACCACTTTCAGAAGAACTGAAAATGGAACTTAAAAAGTACAAAGAAGATGCACAAGAAGGGAGAGGTTCTTTTGGCTTGGTATTTCAATTCTTAGAAATGGAGATCTGGAACTATGAGAAATAACAAGAAATGCTTGCAGAACAAGAAAATTGGAATAAAGAAGAAGCCATCTTTAATGATCAAGTAATTTTATGTGGGGGGAAAAAAGAAAGGGGGGGAAAGAGAATGAAAAGTTTAAGATTTGAAAAAACAACCAAAAAGAACAGTTTGAAAAATAAGTATAATATTAGAAAGCAACAGAAGAGGGGATTACAGAAGAGAGAATTAGAAGTAGAGAGACAAGGGGGTAAAAAGGGGAGGGATAAGAAGAGAGGGAAGAAGGAAAGGAAAAGAAGTTGTAAAAGACAGAAACAAGATATAGAGAAACAGGGAAAAAATATAAGGATTGAAACCATAAGCCTGTTTAGAGATAATGGGTGAAAATTTAATTGTAAAAGGGATTCTACAAAGGTACATAAGATAGCACTGTTATATTACAAATAGAAATAATTTTAGAAAATATGACTAAAATGATGGATAAAATATTCACTGTAATGTAGTGGAATGTTTGTTAATAAATAAATGAATTAAAGTGAATGAGATAATTAATTTAAGAAAGGATGGGAACATTTTAATTATTATTAATGATTTATAAAAATATAAGTGAGAAATATGGGGGGGAAAAGAATTAATTATGGAAAGTTTTTAAGTATTCCCAAGGAAGTATAATATTTAATTGAAAAGAAATGTTTAAGATGTTAATGAATATTAATCATAGAATTGAATTGGAATGGAATGAGTGTTTTATTTACATATATATATTTATATATAATCTTTTTTTAAGAATATAGTGTGTATTTTAAGAATGTACCAAGCAGAATTTGATTGGAAGTTATGTATTATATTGAATGTTATAATATAATGTTTTTATATATATGTTATATAAAAAGGTATACATTGAAGCTTAAATAAGAGTTTGAATGGATAAAATTAAAAGATATAAAGGTGTCATACTCCAATTAGTAACTACAGGAGAAATTTTGTTTAATGAGAAAAAATAATATGAAACTGAAACAGGACAGACAAAACTGTAAATATAATGATTTCAATTGAGATGAGATAATCAAAATAAAGTTGAGAAAATTAAAAGAGGGGAAAAACTATGTAGAAAATGTAAAACAGTAATAAGATGTGGAATAGAACACAAGAATGAGCATGAAATTGGATTTGTGTCTGTATGAAGAAGTGTAACCCGGGACCATGCTATTTTCAAAAAAAATATGTTTTATTTGTATTATGTTTTTTTGTGAAAACCCAAATAAAATTTTCAAAAAATAAAAATAAACTTTACCAGATAATGCCAGAAGAACTTCATTTTTCTGTTTGGCAAATTGCAAAGCCAAGAGGATCTTCAGAGGTTTATGATTAGTTTCTTGTTAATAGATCCACATAGTAGATGGTAAGCTTGTGCCAATGCAATCTCCTTGCCTTTGTTTACTCTGGTTTACCTAAGTGGTTGTAACGGAGGGCTTAGTTAAACAGGTCATTATGTGAATTGCTCCCAATTTTACAATTTTTTTTTTTGCCACGATTGTGCAGCTGTTAAGTAAATCATGTGGTTGTTAGGCGAATCTGGCTTTTCCTATTGACTTTGCTTGTCAGAACCTGGTTCGGAAGGTGCAAATAGCAATTACACAATTCCCGGACATGCAACCATTGAAAATACATGCTGGTTGCCATGTGCGTGAATTTTGAATTTGGGGATGCTGTGATGGTTATTAAGCAAGAAGACTGGTCATAAATCACATTTTTCAGGGTCCTTGATCACTAAACCATTATAAATCTAGGATTACCTGTAATTGATTAACAATACTTAAAATTAGTGGGCAGCCCTCAGGCTGCTCATACCATACTGGGTATGAATTATGTAGTGTTTGTGGCTTTCCCAGGACCACAAAGCCACACTACCAGCATTAGGTTGGAAAATCATCACATGGTGAATTCTGAGGGGTGGATATTTAAAACTCAGAGAGGTAATGGGAGTTGGAGTGGCTGCAAAAAGCATGAATATTCACTAGCATGCAAACCCTTTCTGTGAATTTCCTAGCAGAAAAATAAAGGTGTCCTCCATGTGAAGCTTTAAATTAAAAGGTATGCATGACTTCTCTTCTTGATCTCTCCAGTAATTGTTCTGCAAAAACCAATTAAAGGATCTGCTCTCTAAATCAGATACCGTAAATTTTGAATGTGGTAAGAATATATGTATGAGTCCATGGTGTACTCAGCCAAAATTTATAATTTTCTCCACTGTCCTAACCTATCATGACTCAGGGTGTTTACAAAGAAAGCAAACCTCAGAGCACATAAAAAAATTATACAGATAGACCACGTCTACCAGTTAGGCCAAAAGTATATCGGAATTGGATGGACATTACAGGTTTGAAAGTTCCAAGAAAAATGGGAAGGGAAAAGGTATCCTATAACATGGAGGACTTCCCTAAGAACCTTATTTAGGAATCCAAAACAGTCCATCTCAGGAAAAAACACATAAGGTGAGCCAATTCTGTCCGTAGGCACCAGCCTATAAGGATACACAATCAAAATTTCCTTAGCCCAAGCTGCTGAAATTTATTAAAAAAAAATCTTAGAAAAAAACTTTTTCTCTTTTCCTGCTTATTTGGAATGTCTTTTTTAAGGTGATAATTATTAGGAAGTTTCCATGAATAACCAAGAAAAGGCAAATACTTTCTACAACTCCTTAATAATTTTACTCATATTACAATTTATTTTTTTATTTGAAAAGTCCTATGTATTCAATTTTAATTGTAAAAAAAAAACATTCAGGACAGCATACCAATATAATACAAATTTTAAATTGTAAACTGAACAATACATAATCAAAACATCCAAGCCACAAGTAAAACCAAATAAAATGACTTGCTGAATATGTGGGCATGCAGAATAAATTTCTTGCAAAATTGAGCAGATTAATCATGGCTTTTAACTAATGAATAAACTCATGGCTTCTAAACAAGTAACAATAATGCTTCTTTTAAATGTATTACGCAAAATTATTTATCTAAAGAAAGAAAAATAATACTCTTCTATGTTAAATGTGTTTAACTTTTCCCCACTACAATACTATACAGTGTACAGTAATTCAATTCCTTTTTCCTCCCCCAGTGCTCGGAAATTGGGATTTCATCCAAATGTTTTAAAAGTTATCAATATCACTCTAAGAGTGTTTTGTTTCCATTGTATAACTAGTTTAATGTTTTTTAAGTCCTAGCATATGCTAACAATTAAATAACTAAATCAATAGGAATTTCAGAAAGATATTCTTTAAAAATGTATTTGTGTACTTATAGACACCATGGAAACTAATTCAGGAAAAAAGGCAATTATTTAAGAACAGGTGTAAAATTTTTTTTAGCAATTTGTATAAAATAATAGATGCTAACATACGTAAAGTTGTTGCTCCAGGATAAAAAGCTATTGGCCAGTTCATAACATAGTGAAATAGGAGTTATAGCATATACTGTTGTAGTCCTTGACTTACAACAGTTTATTTAGTGACCATTTGAAATTACAATGGCATTGAAAAAAGTGACTTATGATTATTTTTCACACTTACGACCATTGCAGCATCCCCATGGTCATGAGATTCATATTCACAGACTGGACACCTGGTTTATATTTATGACGGTTGCAGTGTCCCAGGGTCATGTGATCATCCTTTGCGACATTCTGACAAGCAAAGTCAACGGGGAAGTCAGATTCATTTAACAATTGTGTTATCAATTTAATGATCTGCAGTGATTCACTTAACAAATGTGGCAAGAAAAGTCATAAAATGGGACAGAATTCACTTAACACATTTCTCATTTAGCAACACAAATTCTGGGCTCAATTGTGGTCTTAAGTTGAGGACTAGCTGTCCTCCGTTTGAAAATTAATCTAAACCATGGGTTAACTATGAGCCGTGGTGGCGCAGTGGTTAGAGTACAGTACTGCAGGCTACTTCTGCTGCCTGCCGGCTGCCTACAATTTGGCAGTTCGAATCTCACCAGGTTCAAGGTTGACTCAGACTTCCATCCTTCTGAGGTTGGTAAAATGAGGACCCAGATTGTTGGGAACACTATGCTGACTCTGTAAAACGCTAGTAAGAGCACTGTAAAGCACTGTAAAGCAGTATAGAAGTCTTAAGTGCTATTGCTATCAATGTAAGTACACACTGCACCATTCTCTTTCCAATCCCACTCCATCTCCTCTCTTTGAGCACAATGCTGATACATCCATTTTAGATTGTCTAACCCAGATTGTGATGGCCAAGTATAATCAAGATTAATTGCAGTTTTTTCTGGGTTTAATAATGCAGCAAGATGTAGTTCAGGGTTAAATGTAAGCAAAGCCTGTCAAAGTCCTTATAATGATGTTAAAAAACATAAGCAAGCAAACAAGTCCAAGGTTTGCTGTGCTTGCAACATTTTAACCAATTATGGTATCCGCAAATAAGACTTTTTCTTTGTTGTCCTTAAAAGTTAATAAACTGTAACAAAGTGTACAAAAAGCAACAACTTATTTTGTATTAAGTAAATATATACAATGGTGTGTGGCGAGGTGCTAAAATGCTACTTTCTTCTTAAGGCCATTTATTATGCAAGCATACTATTTTCATATTAGACTATGCTCCACCAAACATAGATTAGATTTTTAAAAATCTACATTTATTATTTTTATAAAGGCAGCGAAACTATCTAATGCTCCTTTCTCTTCCCTTTCCCCCCACAACAACCACCTTGTAAAATGAGTTGAGCTTTTTTGACTTGACCAAAGTCCCCCAGCCAGCATTTATTCCTAAAGTGGGATTAATTTCAGTTGCTTTCCCTTACAGTAGACTGAAGAGATGTGTGTTAAAAGACATGGACCCAACATGAGGTTAGTGAGAAGCCAGAGCGGAATAATCAGCTTGTTAGAAATATAAAATGTCTGGCAAAGAAGCCTCAACAGAACAAAAACTTTTCCAAAACACCCAAAGGGGAATATTCTGCTGGGAGAGAATGGCTATCTAGAACTCTAAACTGGATTAGTCTTCTTAGGAAGCAGGGATGCAATGCAACATTTTGGGGCAGCTCCTATTTTTATTTAAAAACTGGGAAAAGATAAGTACATCTATACCCTGCAGGAGAAGAGTTCCAAGAACTAAAATATAATGCAGCAAAAGGCCTCCTGAGCATTTCAAGTTCCAAGATTTTGAAATGCCTTGGCCACTTCACCTCTAAGGATGTAAGAGAGCTGACAGATCAAAGCAATAATTCATCTAGACCAGCATCCTGTTTCCTCAGAACTAAACAGATGTCTCCAGGAAATCTTAAATTAACTTTTGCCTATACATACCTGGTGTATTGCTTTGGAATAGGGAAGAGTCATTTTGCTTTGACTATTCAGGGCTTTGGCAATGTTCTTAGATAGACAATACATCTCCATTTGCACACCATCTGCATTTACTTCTGACATGGCTGCAGCAGAGCACAAATTGGAAACACTTTGATTTCCAGATGGAGATACTAAAGTTTGATAGAGCTCAGCTTTGGACTGTTTTCTCATAACTAGAACTTCAGGCTTTTGTGCTCTTCTTGGCTTTCAATTATTTAGTACTTTTTTGTTTTCTTTACATTGGATGGATAGTGGTGCCATGATCAGTTGTTGGAGACCCCTAGTAGTAATGGAGTGATTACCAAAAGCCTGAGGAAATAATGGTTCTGTTCAGATTTTTGTAGTGCTTTAGGATTGGTTTCAGTGAAAACAGACGCAGAACAGGGCTTTATTCTGTGGCTTTAAGAATGAATCTGACAATATGGAAGTACCCTAAGAGTTCCCTTCTGTTATCATCCAGATGAGTCATTTTGGTGGCTGGCAATGCATTCACAAAATTAGTCATGCTTCAAGAAGCACTTTATTTTAGTTGGTCTGAAATGCTATTATATCAGTTTATTATTTGTGAAAATGCCCTGTATTTTTCTACCTAAAATTAAACTGCTAAGTACATAAGGTGTGGTATGAAATTACTCCATTTGTGAAATGCCCATTCTAACTTACATCTTGTTGAATTTATGTAGGATATATCAACTTTTGGGAATCTAAGAAAGGATTTTTAGCCCAAGATAAGCTGCATATAAAGCCTGGGAGCAGTTTGTCTGAGCAATTTGGAATATAGGTAGTCCTTGACTTATGATCATAATTACAGCCACTAACATTAAACAGGTCGCCATGTGACCATGCCCAATTTTGTGACCTTTCTGCAGCAGCAAAACAAATGCCACTGTTATTAAACAAACCCATTATACCCAATGGAAATTTAAGCACAAAAAGGTTTGCCAAAAGCTAAGCACCCAAAATTCTATCAAATGACTGGGTGGGGCAGCCATTTGCACTTAGAATCCGAGTTGTAATAGTAGTTCTGAGAAGATCCGTCATAACTTTGGTCACTAGGAGATTGGTTGTAAGTTGAGGACCTCCTGCACTATATAGTGTCTGCAGTTTAGAAGGAAAAGTAAAATAGCAAATGTTCTGCTTGTTGCTGAACAGGATGGCTTTTATTCATTTAGCACATTCATAACCTACCGGTATTTTCTCCTGGAAAAACCATGCCACAGTAGCCGGGGAAGGATGCCACCGGTTCGGCCTGATTCTATAGAACCAGTAGCTCTGAAGAGTAGCAGTCACTGAACCGGTTTGGTGTCTGCCACTCTGTTTGGTCCAGCCGCCCCCCCTCCCCCACCCGAGCTCTTGGCTGTCCTTTATTTCCTGCTTTTTCAACCTCAGCTGCTTTGCGTGGAACAGCTGAGGTTGAAAAAGCAGGAAAAAAAGAGGCTTCTCAAACGCTGTGCACTCTTGCACAGCGCTTGTCAGCTGTCTGGGCGGCACAGATGAGGAAATGGTCTACGCACACGCAAAATGCACTCTCATCTGGGGTAGGATTCTACCTGCCGGAGAACCGGAAAATCGCGCCACTGACTGGCCTCATCCTGCCCCACCCACTCACTCCTTACCTGGCATTCATGCCATCAAACTTGCCCACTAAGTTGCTATTTTTCCTTTCACCCCCGTCCCAACCGTCAGCTGTTCTGCTGTACTGGGAGATTTAGATTAGCTGGAAAGCAGGAAATCATTGGATCTCTTGATTTCTAGCTAACCTAAAAGCAGAGCTGAGCCTGAAGCTTCTATTATTCAGTGCAGACTCAGGTAGCAAATGGCAGAAACACAGATCTCTAAGTGAATCTGTGATTCTGTGAGCAACTCAGTCTGCCTGCCTGCTTTGCCTGATTTTGGGTAAAAGTTGCTCTCTTTTTTTTTAAAAAAATCAATATTTACATAAATATTTATAATATGTACATACAAGCCATGCCCAGCCAGTCACATGACCACCAAGCTGCACCCATAAATTAGGCCACACCTACAGAACCGGTTGTTAAGAAATTTGAATCCAACCCCTGCACAGTAGTTAATAATAAAATTATTAACATAGCAGTATTAATGTTACAGAGGTAAGATTGTTGTCTAAAAAAGACTAATTAGCTAATGATACTCACAAGAACAAACCAATCTTCAGATGTATTTCTGAAATTGATGGTAGTGGTGTTCTCAGTAGATTCTTTTACTGTCTAAGAGAAGCCTGATAAGCATCACATAATTAATATTTATATTTGTGTTACATTCATAATTGACCTAGATCCATTGAAGCAAGTAATATACCGAATATTTTTGTGTGCTAGCAACTTATTTGGAGTGCTGTTTTATCAAGACTATTCTAGCCTTCTGATATGACATGTATTTACTTGCTTGGTTGTTGTTGTTTTTTAACCAAGCTTTAACCACAGAAGACATTCAGTCATTTATCCCAAACAACTGTCTAGCTCTTAAAGTGGAGAAAAAAAACTTGCTAACGAGTCAATGCTCAGCTCTTTGAGTAAGTGCTTAAAATAAGAACTTCTTAGTTGTCAAAGGCATAAAACAGGTATTGCCTGTTCACTTTATCTAAGCACCTAACATGTCATTAGGTTTGATAAAGTGAACCATAATTAGGGTTTTATGAAATCATCTTTTCTATCTTGGGGTCACAATACTGAGGAGAAAAAAATGGTACTTTCCTCATTGCTCCTGCCAAGTTTGTCTTTATGATTTTACATCACCATTTCATTTGTATGTCTATTTTTGGTACAAGCCCAGAGAAATGAGCTGAATACTCTCTATGTAGTTCAATCTACATAACTTGTCAGGCTGGATCGGTGGAATTTTAATACAGAATGACCAGGGTAGAAGCTATGCTGATCTCAGTATTGTGAAGAAAAATATGAACATAAATTTAGTAAGGCATTTTTTCTTTCATTTTTGGAGTGAGCAATCTGCAATCCGTTGAGCTATTGGAATAATTTCTGTCGTCCCTTCTCCAAAGTTGTTAAGAATTCTCTGTTGTTTCTATAGCCAGTTGTTTAGAAAGAAGAGAATGTAGAAGAAAATAGCTGTCATAGCATGTGAGTGTTCTTAATAACTTTTGGCCTGTAGTTCACCTAAGCTCTATGCACAAAGTGCCATCCATTCCAGCGGAAATGCAAACCTTAATAGAGAAAAAGATGTCTATCTTTTGCTTTAAAGCATGTGTGTGTTTTTCAAAAAGGAAAGGGCATCTTCCAGAATAATTAACTGGTCCTCCCTAACCTAGGAATTATGGGAATTATAGTCCCAGAACATCAACTGAATATTGTTTTTTATTATTCATTTTATTTTAGATTTGGTGAGGGGAAAACATATGCTTTACAAAAGATTAAAAGCTATGCTTTACAAAAGATTAAACAAAATTGTTTAATCCCAGTTTTATTCAATAAACTAAAAAAGGAATCCTATTCCTTGAGCCACATGGATCCTGGTTTCAGTTTAAAGGCTAATGCCCTTTTATAATTCATTAGTAAAGGTTTTTTTTCTGGTTCATCAAGAGTCATATTAGTTGGTCATGGGCATCACTTAAGCCCGTGTTGGTGAACCTATGCCACGCGTGCCAGAAGTGGCACACAGAGCCATTTCACCCCAGCACGTGAGAGATCGCCTGGAAGAGCCCCACTGTGCATGCGCACACCACTGCCCGACAGCGGATTGTCGGGTATCTAGTGTGCATGCACAGCGGATGGAGAGGGTGCATGGGAGATGCATGTGCATGCACAGGGAAGCACGGCATGCAAGGGGATCATGTGCCGCATGCGCAGACATGCTGTGTGCAAGTTGGGAATCGCGCACGCATGTGCCAATGCGTAGCACAAGGAGGGAGTCACGCACGCATGGGCAGATGCATGCCGTGCGAGGAGGGGGTTGCACACACACGCACAAAGATGCACGGAATCGTGTGTACGTGCAGGGGCATCGGCGAGGGCCAGGAGCCGAAAAAGGTTAGCCACTACTGTCTTAAGCTAACCTACACCACTACTTTGAGTGAATATAATAATATATTCTTCTCTACAATGAACATTATAAATGATAGTTTTTTTCAGGAGATAATCAAGGAGAGAAGGAACTTGAAATTGAGTAGAATCTTCCTAACAATGAGGATAATTAACCAATGAAACAGCTTTGCCTTCAGATATTGTGGGTGCTTCATCACTGGAGGTTTTTAAGAAGAGACTGGACAATCACTTGGCTGAAATGGTATAGGATCTCCTGCTTGAAGAGGGGACTGGACTAGAAGATCTCCAAGGTCCCTTCCAGCTCTATTCTGAGTTATGTAATCATTAATGGAATTTTTATAAAATTTCTCCAGATTACAATTCCTAATTTTTTATGAAAAATTATAACTATCAAATATCTACAGCAGTGATAACTGGTGCCAGCATGCTTGGACATTTGTATAGAACCTGGTTCCTAGAAGGGACCTCTCACCATATTTTTGTTTATACAAACCACCAATGCAATCCCCACAGTATCTCGGTATATCTCCCTATAGTGTTACCCATGTAAAAATGCTTTGAGGGAAACCCATCAGATTAAAAAAGGTTGACTAAAGGCTGTATTGTTGAGGATCTTCTTGAAACCAAAGTCAGTTCTGTTAATAAAAGGAAATAGGAGTAATGTTCTTGAGCCAATTTTAATTTCTTATAGCTAACTTGCACACACATGTACAATTTCTGGATGTGTTTTCTTTAGAGGAATCTCATCGAAATAAAAAAATCAGTTCTGACCTGAGTTAACTTCTAAGCCAGGGGTCTCAAACTCAATTTACCTGGGGAACACTGGAGGCAGAGTCTGGGTGAGGCTGGGCCGCATAAGGGATTCCACAAAAAACGTTGTTAAAAAAATATCCTCAAATGTCATCAACAGTTAATGATTTCTCCAATACATGAACTGTCCTGAACACATAAATGGAACATTGAATGAAGATCATGAACAGTTCCTTAGAACATGGCTTCTCCAGCTTACTCCTTGCTGCCAGAGACTTGACAATGCTTCCTCTCACATATCTGAGCCACATTTGGCTTAAGAGAGGAGGCACTTGAGAACCTCAGTATGGCTTGAAGATGATCATCAGTAAGTCTGGACCTGTACTTGGACTTGTTAAAGTTCAGAGTGGAGAAGAAGCCACGATGAGGAACGGCGGGCGGGACTTCCTTCAGAAGTTCATTCCCCCTGTGGGCCGCACTAATATTATACTTTCATATCATAGTGGGGGCCACAGGATATCGTCCTGCAGGCCGCAATTGGCCCATGGGCCGCAAGTTTGAGACCCCTGTTCTAAGCCCAAAGAACTTTGAGTCTTGGTCTGTATTTATTGGTCTTGGAGTTTTAAAGCAGAACACAGCAAACTCCAAGACCAATAAACACAGAAAGGCTTTATCAATCACAGAAAAAACCACTCAAACAAAGCACGAGGCTAGCACCAAATTTAAAACAGAAACTATTGTTGAGGGTCTTCTTGAAACATCTTCTTGTTAAGTCCTGAGCATAGGTGCAAGAAACGGAGATGAGACATCGAACGGTGACTTCAACTCTTTATTGTGAAATAAGAACAGAGCAAATACTTTGGCAGCAGCAGCTCTTTTATAAAGGTGGCTGCTGTCAAAACAACCAATGATTTGAGTTTACCACTCTCACAAGTGTCCAATCAGAGAGGACCGTCAACAGCCAATCAGACTGGCCAGAAACGACCAATCACGACTTGCTTTTCGCAGGCCAATGAGAAGTGCAGGATTACGAG
Source organism: Hydrophis major (assembly GCA_033807585.1). NCBI lineage: Eukaryota > Metazoa > Chordata > Lepidosauria > Squamata > Elapidae > Hydrophis > Hydrophis major. Next base: position 31,086,589 of record CM066331.1, read on the forward strand.
CCTGCTGCAAAGTAAAGCTATTTAGGGTTGTTACCGATGTGTTGGTTTAGTCCATAACACCCCTCCCCCCTAAGTTCCGTCTGAGGGGTGGGGTGACGTATTCTCGTAAATAGGCAGGTCACTTCACCTGTCTGCTTGACCTGCGCTGTTCCACCGGTTTCTGTCCTGGCTCTGGTTCCGGTTGGCTGCTAGCTGAGCTGGATGGCGAAAACGGTCCCGCTGTTCTGTCGAATGGCTCTGGGCTGTTCTCTCTGCTTCCGCCAGTGCTGTCTTCCAGGTTCCCTGGATCTGTTCCCGTCGCAGTGCTGTCACGCAGCGACGCCACTCCCTGGCTTGGTTCTCCTTCTGGCAGTGAGTATCCCCTGGTTGGTTGTGTAGACTGCTGGGTTTCGATTGTTAAGTCATCTGTTATTTCTTTTTCGGCCTCCTCGATTTTCCTCCCGCCCCCCCCCAATTAGAGATTCAGGGGCTGAGATAGGACGAGGTGCTAGTCTGGAACGGAGTTGGTCTATGTGGTGCTTCCACACCTTACAGTCTGCAGTTTGTAGGCGAAAGGATTGGGGTCCCGTAAGTTGTGTTATGGTAGCGGGGACCCACAATGGGTCGCCCGATAAGTTTTTCACAAACACCGGGTCACCTTCCTGGAATGCCCGACACTTGCTGCTGGATCCTGGAGGTTGTTCAGGCATGTAATTTGGGTGGAGGTGATCAAGATGCGAGCGAAGTTTCCGGCCCATAAGGAGTTCAGCTGGGGTTCTGTTCGTGGTGCTGCTTGGGGTTATGTGTTGGAGGAGAAGCATCCGGGTTATTTTGTCATCAATGTCACCGTGGTCCATTTTGTGTAAAGTCTTTTTTACAAGTTGAACCATTCGCTCAGCCCTACCATTGGCCACAGGGTGAGCTGGTGATGTTAAGGCATGGCGGATGCCCCGATCTGCCAGGTACTGTTCAAATGGCAGGGCAATGAATTGGGGGCCATTATCAGAGACCAGGACATCCGGCAATCCGTGGGTAGCGAATAGCTTATTCAGTTTTTTAGTGACCGCCTCTTGGTGGTGCTTTTCATCTTGTGGACCTCGAGCCAGTTAGAATAGGCATCCACTGTTAGGAGGAAAGTGTGTCCTCTTGTGGGTCCCGCAAAATCAATGTGGATATGGGACCAAGAACCTCAAGGTGTTTCCCACTGAGTTGGGGGAGTTTTTGGAGGAGTAGAGCGAGTCTCCTGGCATTTGCTGCACTTTGCTACCCAGGTCTCTATCTGTTTGTCTAACCCAGGCCACCATGCGTAACTCCTGGCCAATGCCTTCATCCGCACGATGCCTGGATGTCCATCGTGCAACATTTTTAATACCTTATGTTGCAATTTCTCCGGGATTACAACTCTGTCTCCCCACAAGATGCAGCCCTTTTGGGAGAATAGTTCTGTCTGTCGATTTCTGAATGGCTTGAAAGTGTCATTGGGTGCGCTGACCGGCCAACCCCGTTCCACCCAGCTGAGGACTCATGCCAAAGCAGGGTCCTTTTTTGTTTCTGAGGCAATATCTCGAGCGATCAGCGGCGGCGATTTAAGGGTTTCGATTTGCAATATGGCTAAGGTTGGAGCTGGGTCCTCTATGACATCTGGTAGTGGAGAGCGGCTTAAAGCGTCAGCGTGGGGAAATGGCTTTCCCGGGCGGTGTTGCAATCGGTAATCGTAGGCGGCTAAAAATTCCGACCAACGTGTCATTCTTGGTGGTAAGATATGGGGAGTTGGTTTGTTTCCTGCCAAAATACCAAGTAGCGGCTTGTGGTCTGTAATTATGGCAAAGGGTCTCCCAAACACATATTCATGGAAACATTTAATTGCAGATACAATAGCGAGAGCCTCTTTATCAAGTTGACTATAGTTCCTTTCAGTCTTAGACAAGGTTGAAAAGAACGCAATAGGTGCCTCATTCCCATTTGGTAAGACATGGCTTAAAATGGCTCCCACTCCGTATGGTGAGGCGTCACAGGTGACCGTTAAGGGTACAGTCTCGTTGTATTGTATCAATACAGCATCAGAGGTTAAGAGGTATTTTACTTGTTGGAATGCCCATTCTTCACGCCGTTCCCAGACCCAGGAAGCCTTTTTGTCGAGAAGTCTATGTAGGGGCTCGGCTACGGTCGCCTTCTGGGGCAAGAAGATGTTATAAAAGTTAATGAGTTCCAGGAAGGCTTGGAGGTCTGTCTTATTCCTAGGTCTCGTGGCGTTTTTGATTGCGGTTAGTTTTTTTTCGGTGGGGTGGATTCCCTGTCTGTCGAGAAGGTATCCCAGGAACTCCACTCTCTCCGTAAAAAGTTGACACTTGTCCCTTTTTACTTTCAGGCCAGCATCTTAAAATTTCTGAAGAACCTTTCTGAGTCATTGTACTAATAACTCTTTAGTGGGGGCAGCTATTAAGACATCGTCAAAATAAGGCATGACGCCTTTTATGCCTTGTAATAGTCTCTCCATCAAACTTTGGAAAATGCCAGGCGCCACGCTTACTCCGAATTGGAGTCTATTGCACTTGAAGGTGCCTCTATGTGTAACTATTGTCTGGGCTTGTGCAGTTGTCGCGTCTACAGGTAGTTGCTGGTACGCCTGAGCTAAGTCCAATTTTGCAAATATTTTTCCGCCACCCAGGGAGTGAAGAAGGTGTTGGACCGCCGGTACTGGGTAAGCACTCTGTTGAAGAGCATGATTTAGGATGTCCCGGTAATCCCCACAAATTCTTAATGAGACATCTGGCTTCATGGGCATTACTATTGGAGTTTCCCAGCGGGCATGGTCAATCGGTTCCAACACGCCCTGGGCTATCAGTTTATCTAGCTGCTCGTCGATCTTCGGCTTGAGGGGAAAAGGCACCCGACGAGGCTTAAGCCGAATGGGAGTTACATCGGGACTGAGATTAAACGATATAGGGATCCCCTTGTACTTGCCTAATGTTCCTGTGAACACGTCCTGGAATTCCTGGATGAGGGCCTCTTCCCTGTCGTTGCTTCTGGTTTTGTGTATGCCGGCTAGTTCAATCCCGAGTGGAGTGAACCACTGTAACCCTAGCAAACTGGGCCGGTCACGATCGATGACAGGGGAAGCGTTGCGGTGCAGTCCTTGAAGGGTACTTGGACGTGGCTGGAACCGACAACTGGAATTCTGTTTCCCTGGTAGTCTTTTAGGATGATTCGTTGAGTGCTGAGGTCCTGGCGGCAGATGGCAGGGATCAGCTGTTTGAGGGTTTTCCAGGATATCATCGATAGGGATGACCCCGAATCGACTTCCATCACGCACGGTCGATGCTCAATAGTAACCCTTACGTGGATCTTTCTTGCATCTCATGATGAAGCGTGGCCGATAATAATGGTTTGGTACGCCTCTTCTCGTCTTGTTGAAGAGGCAGGTGCTCGATTTCTGTGGTAGTAGTGGTTGTTCCATTGATGGTTCAGGTGGTCCCGATTCCCAGGTGGTTAGCCTGTCTCCCGACGGAGGTTGTTCTCCCTTTGGCTTGGACTGAACTCTCGCTTGCTTCTGCAGACCTTCACGATGTGGCCTCTTTTCCCGCAGGTATGGCAGAGTGCGTCAAGGAATTTGCAGTCCGATCACGGGTGGTTTGCTCCGCAACCAGCACATTGGCGCGGGAGTCTCTGGTTCCTTTGCTCCGAGCGGAGCCGGTTGACCTCCTCTTCCTCACTGTCTGAGGATGACTCGAGGTCTTCGTGGTGGGCGGTAATAGCGTGCTTCTCAGCAACGAGCGGGCTATCGTTAGCGAGTTGGTGATGCGGTGCGCTCGCTCGGCGCATTCGAGCAGCTGACTTCCTGGTTGCTTCTGCGGCAGTAGCGTCGGTGATGACATCTGCAAGGCTGATGTCTCCTTTTGCCATGAGTTTACTCTGTGCCGTGGGGTCATCTAATCCCAGAACTATGCGGTCTCTCATGGCTTCCTCGAGGTTTGCAAAACCACAAAGGCCTCCTAGGATCCGGAGGTCGGCTACGAAGTCCCCAACGCTCTCGTTCTTTCATTGGTCCCTCTGGTAAAACTCGTGTCTTCGTATCAGTGTAGGTACTGCAGTTGTGTAATGGGCCCGGAGGATCAGTGCGAGGTTATCTCAATCCATGGTCTTCACTTCTTCCGGTTTGGCAAGTGCTTTAGCCATTTTGAAAATGGCGGGGCTGCAGTGAGTCAGGAACACCGCTCGTTTCTTGCCAGGCGTAGCATCTTTTAAATTGTTGGTCTCTAGGAACATCTGGAAATGATCTATATACGAGTCCCAGTCTTCGGTTGCTGGGTCAAATGGAGTGGGTGGTATGGCGCCACTGGTCATCTTGCCGTTTGTTGCGTGCGCTCTTCAGCCATGTGCTCTGTCTTGTTCGATGAGTACTTAGTCAGCTCTATCGTCTCCGCATCCCACCCTCGTCGCCAGTGTTAAGTCCTGAGCATGGGCGCAAGGAACGGAGACGAGACATCGAACGGTGACTTCAACTCTTTATTGTGAAATAAGAACAGAGCAAATACTTGGGCAGCAGCAGCTCTTTTATAGAGCTAGCTGCTGTCAAAACAACCAATGATTTGAGTTTACCACTCTCACAAGCATCCAATCAGAGAGGCCCGTCAACAGCCAATCAGACTGGCCAGAAACGACCAATCACGACTCGCTATTCGCGGGCCAATGAGAAGTGCAGGATTACGAGCCTGCTGCAAAGTAAAGCTATTTAGGGTTGTTACCGATGCGTTGGCTTAGTCTATAACAGAAACGGCTGTGAAAGCCTGACACATATAGCGAAGATGAACCCAATACACGAGCCTGATGATAGCAGAAGAAAGATTCTGCCGAAACGTTGCTACAACTTTAAAAGCACAACTATAAAGACGTGGGAAAATACCCGAACAAAGCTGAATACCATATACATATACATACACATATACATACATATATATATGTGTGTGTGTGTTTGTGTGTGTGTGTGTGTGCGTTTTCCTTCTGAGAGCAGGCAGTTCTCTATATAGATAAATAGCAGAGATTAGTTCCTAAATTGTCTGAGTTTGAATGCCTTTCATAGTCAAAGGTGTGGCTTCAAGCCTGGAGGCCCATGATCCAGAGCAGGCTAAAGCTTGCCTTACAAAGTTAACATCATTAGGGAACCAGACAATGCCAGTTCCCTTCTTAGCAATGATAGAGAAAGTCTTGAGGAAAGGAGAAAGTTTGAACTTTGTTGAAAGGTCAGCAAAATACACCATATCAAATAAAAGGACTTAGGTTCTAAACCATATGCAGTTGTGGCATATCTGTTAACAGATATCCAAGTATTTCACATATTATTTTCTAGAAGTAATTCCTCAAGTCTACTGTCTTTCTTTACAACTTGTTCAATTGCCATTTGTTGTGACTCTCCTATGATTCTGCATGTATCCAGTGTGAGCTGCAGGATTTGTTAGAAATTGTAATGTTTTATATCAGTAGTTTTATACGGCTTCTGAAATATTGCATTTTATGCAGAGGTAGTATTCAGCAGGTTCTGACCAGTTCTGGAAAACCGGTAGCGGAAATTTTGAGCAGTTCAGAGAACCAGCAAAAACCACCTCTGACTGGCCTCTGCCTCCTGAATTCCAGCTGATCAGCCGGGTCTTCTTTTGTTTCCCTACACAGGAAAACAGCTGGAAAGCAGGTTAGTGGGGTGGGGTGGGAATGGAGATTTTACAATATCCTTTCCCTGCCATGTCCACCAAGCCATGCCCACAGAGCTGGTAGTAAAAAAAATTGAATCCCACCACTGATCTTATGGTATCCAAATGATCATATTCTTGGTACATTGTATAATTGATTTTAAATACCTACAAAACAGACTTTCCCAATATTGCACAGTATTATTAGTCCATTAGATGTACAATGTACATATAATATCACACATGATACAAGATCAACATGATAAAACTTGCTGGGCTAAACCTCAAGAGATAATTTGATTTTAAATGGCATTAAGTGAATTGCTATTTTGTACACACAAAACACACACACTATCACAAAGACAAATACTAACATGATGAAATAGAGAAAAAAAAACCCATCAAGAAATAAAATCTGAAAAGTGGGAGGGGGGAGGAAAAACTGATATTTCTTGTAGACATACCGGCACATAGTTTTAATTGAGGACAATTTTATTGAGATAATAACAATGCTACAATAATAGACCTCATAATGTTTAATAGTAGCTTTGTAGCAATGGTACTGGTTGGCCGGATATTCTACAGGACAATGTAAGCTGTCACTATTCAAATAGCAGTAAATGACTGAGAAAATGTAGGTTGCTGGACCTGATGAGTCATCAAATTCCCACATCCTCTAAAACTGGCTTTCTTTGATTCAGTTCAGCCATAAAATCCATTCTCTGTTCTGCCTTCGGAACACAAAACTATATTAGAAAAGCTAATATCATTTATAATATCCTGCTAAACAAAAATACTAGATTTGCAGATCCAAGCTTGGTTTATAATTGTTATTTATGGCTTTTCACAACCCAACTTTCTCTGTTTTAGAGTGATCTTATTCGTTCATTCATTAGATTTATATGGCTCCCTATCCCAAATACATGGCTCTGGATGGCTAACAAAATGTTAAAACATATAAAACCCCACCTAAAGCATATAATAGCCAGGAAAAGTTAAAGAAGCAACAGTCAGACATTCAGCTTAACCAACAAGCAGGCTTCATCACATGCTCTCAAACACAGGGAGAAGTCTTCAGGATCCTACGAAAGGCCAAAATATTATATAAAAATATATTTTTTAAACCTGATGCATCCCATGGAGGCTTCGCTTCATGCAATAAAAGGAGAAGATAGAACAGGGTTTTTCAAACTGCATTCCAGCACAGAGGTATTTAACAGATAATCAGAGTTGGAAGGGACCTTCTAGGTCATCTTGTCCAACCTCCTGCTCAAGTGGGAGACCCTAACCATTTCTGACAAATGGCAGTCCAATCTCTTCTTAAAAGCCTCAAGTGATGGCACTCCCACAACTTCCGAGGGCAAGCTGTTCCATTGGTTGATTGTTCTCACTGTCAGAAAATTTCTCCTTATTTCCAGGTTAAATCTCTCCTTGTTCAGTTTCCATCCATTATTCCTTTCTGGCCTACAGGTGCTTTAGAAAATAGCTTGACCCCTTCCTCTCTGTGGCAGCCCCTCAAATATTGGAAGACCATTATCATGTCTCCCCTGGTCCTTCTCTTTACTAGACTAGTCAAGCCCAGTTCCTGCAACCGTTCGTTGTATGTTTTAGCCTCCAGTCCCCTAATCATCCTGGTTGCTCTTCTCTGTACTTTTTCTAGAGTCTCAACATCTTTTTTATAATATGGTGAACAAAACTAGATGCAGTACTCTAGGTATGTCTTACTAAGGCTTTATAGAGTGGTATTAGTACTTCCCTTGATCTTGATTGTATCCCTCTGTTAATAAAATTTAGGATTGCATAAGCTTTTTTGGCTGCTGCTGCACATTGCTGGCTCATATTTAATTGGTTATCCACTAAGACTCCAAGATCCCTCTCACAGTTACTGCTATTGAGCCTGGTTTCACCCAGTCTATATGTGTACTTTTGGTTTTACTTGCCCTAAGTGTAGGACTTTACTTTTCTCTACATTGAATTTCATTTTGTTAGTATTGCCCAGTCTTCTAGTCTCTCACTATCCATCTGGATCTTGAGCCTATCTTCTTGGGTGTTAGCTATTCCTGCCGGCTTAGTATCATCTACAAATTTGGGAAGTTCCCCTTCTATTCCTCATCTAAGTCGTTAATGAAGATATTGAAGAGTACTGGGCCTAAGACGGAACCTTATGGCACCCCACTGCTTACTTTCCTCATGTAGACTTAGACCCATTAAGGACAACTCGTTGAGTACGGTTTGCCAGCCAATTGCAAATCCATCTAGTGGTGGTGCTATCTATTCCACTTTTTTCTAGCTTACTAAGAAGTAGGTTGTGGTCTACTTTGTCGAATGCCTTGCTGAAATCTAGATATATTATGTCCACAGTATTTTGCTGATCTACTAATTTAGTCACTGTGTTGAAGAATGAAATAAGATTGGTTTGGCATGATCTGTTTTTAACAACCCTGTGCTGACTGCTAGTTATTACTTTACTTGTTTCTAGATGTTGGCAGATCTGTTTTTTTTTTTTATTATCTTTTCCAGTATCTTCCCGGGTACTGATGTTAGGCTGATTGGTCTATAGTTTTCTGGGTCTGTTTTTTTTCCCTTTTTTGAAGATGAGAACCACATCAGCTCTTTTCCTGTCCTCTGGTAGTTCCCCGGTGCTCCAGGATTTTTGAAAGATATGGTGCAGTGGTTCTGAGATGACCTCTGCCAGCTCCTTTAAAACTCTGGGATGTAATCCATCAGGGCCCGGTGATATGTTTCCATCAAGACTCTATGGTTCTACAATAACTTAATGGAGTCTGTGAGAAATGAAGGGCAACAAAAAAATTATTCAAATGCAGCCAGTTTTCCATCACTAAAGCTTTGTCTCTTCGTCAGGAATCCTTTTTTAACTACCAGGTTTTGCAGTCTGAAAACCTCTCGGCTGCAAACATCAGGCATAGATAGTTCTTGTTTAGTGACCACAATTTGCACTAGCAAGTTGGTTGTTTAGTGAAGCAGTCACTAAGTGAACTCATAACTGTGCTTTTGATCTTATTTCACCTTTCTTTTGCTTTACAGACCTGTGGAGGTTGAAAATGCAAGGGTTGGTCATTAAATTACTTTTCCATCATCATTGTAACTACAAACAGTCACTAAATGAGGCAGCTTGTTTTAAATCAAAACATACAAATGAAATTCTTCTGTTTTGCTATCTTACTGTAGCTTTCTTGGTCTATGGAAAATATTTTCCTCTTCTCTAAGACAAACTGAAATGGAAATGCTAATTTTAAACCAGTCCTAGTGTTTAAAAATAAGTTAGTTTTCCACTTTATGAAATCAAGTAGTATTTACTAAGTAGAGCTCTTCTTTGAATTCCTTGAAACTGAGCACACTAATAAAAATGCCACAATAAAGCCATCCCTCTGTAGAGACTTTCTTGTCATGTTTTTGAATGAAGTTGAAAGGCTTTCTTTTCACCATAATTGGGTGGGATTCAAATTTCTTAACAATTGGTTCTGTGGCTGTGACCTAATTTTTAGGCATGGCTTGGTGCTCATGTAACTTGTATGTAAATATTATAAATATTTATGTAAATATTGAATTTTTTATAAAAAAAGAGAGCAACTTTTACCCAAAATCAGGCAAAGCAGGCAGACAGATTGAGTTGCTCACAGAATCACAGATTCATTCAGAGATCTATCATTTTGCAATTGGCTACCTGAGTTTGTCACATAAAATTTCCTTGCAAGGAAACTCATAAAATTTGCTAGCAAACAAACTCACAACATTTGCTAGCAAACAAACTCACAAAATTAATTCACAACACACCCTGTATGTAAATATTGAATTTTTTATAAAAAGGAGCAACTTTTACCCAAAATCAGGCAGAGCAGACAAGGCAGCTTGAGTTGCTCATAGAATCACAGATTCACTTAGAGATCTGTGTTTCTGCAATCGGCTATCTGAGTCTGCACTGAATAATAGAAGCTTCGGGCTCAGCTGTGCTTTTAGATTAGCTAGAAAGCAAGAGATCCAATGATTTCCTGCTTTCTAGCTAATTTAAATCTTCTGGTACAGCCAGGGGTGGGATGCTACCAGTTCAGCCCAGTTCTATAGAACTGGTAGCTCTGAAGAGCAGCAGACACCGAATCAGTGTCTGGGTACAGCAGAACAGCTGATGGTCGGGGGAGAAAAAAGGAAAATTAGCAACTTAGCAGGCAAGTTTAATGGTGTGCATGCCAGGTAAGGAGTGAGTGGTCGGGGCAGGACCAGCCAATGGCGTGATTTGCCAGTTCTCCAGCAGGTTGAATCTCACCCAGGTGAAAGTGTGTTTTGTGCATGCGTAAACCATTTCTTAAAAACCTTAGCTGTGCCGTCCAGACAGCTGACAAGCGCTGCATGCAGGTGTGCAGCATTCAAACTCCTCTTCTTTCCTGCTTTTTTAACCTCAGCTGTGCCGCCGCAAAGCAGCTGAGGTTGAAAAAGAAATAAAGGACAGCCAAGAGCCCGGGTGGGTGGCTGGGCCAAACAGAGCAACAGACACCGAACTGGTTCAGTGTCTGCTGCTTTTCAGAGCTACCGGTTCTACTACAAGGACAACCTTAAATTTCTAGTTTTAAACAGTGTTGATACAGAATATTCCCCCCGCTCTCCCAAATGCAGCTGTAACATTTTAGACTCTACAAACTCTACATTATTTTAATATTTTTGCATACTTACTAGATATGTTTTGAATCACAGTTCTATTAATTTCCTCATTTGTAACTCTGAACAACAGTAATGCATTGCTTGTAGAGTAGGAACTGTGCTGAATATTTTTGAGGGCTGTCCAGAATATGGTTGAAAATCAAACCTTGCTGATATAAAGGTGGTCATCTACTGTTTAAGTACAATGATTTGCATGAAAGAAGAGCCATCACAGATCAAAAGAGATTAATTCAATTAGTAGGACTTTCCAGTAAAAGCAGTTTATGTGCTTAGCAGTGAGTCATTGGATTGACTAATAGAGGGTAATGAAGTTTCTGCATATAAAATATAAGAACCACAATTTATTCACTTTCAGATTTTTCACTACAGAACCAAGGATTTAAAAAGTGTATGTCAAATTTATCAGCAGAAAATTTTATGGGACATATAACTACATCAATTGCTATTGGAAAAACCTGAGAGCAGTGTTCACATTTTTAGACAACTCTGAAAATCATTTTAATTATTTTAATATTAGGTTATAATTTGGTAATAGAGCATGCCAAAAGAAAATTGCTTTAGCCTGGGGAAATTGGACATACCTATTTGAACTCTAGCTGAGGGGTATCCAAGCTTGGCAATTTTAAGACTTGTGAACTTCAACTCCCAGAATTCCCCAGCCAGTATGGCTTTCAGGAATTCTGGGGGTTGAAGTCCACAGGTCTTAAAGTTGCCAAGGTTGGACACCCCTGATCTAGTTATTGCTGCTTATTAGTAAGAATTAGACTTCAAAACCTCATTTCTTCCAGAAATGTTGGGCTCAGTCATCCCATGTGAAAGGTACTAAGTTCGGAAAGGCTGGTGTGGAAATGGATTAATGATCTGATTTGACATATAATAGCTTTCTATGTTCAATATTCAGCTCTGCATAGCACAGTTACCTTGAATAAAATCACAAGAAGATTTTTAACAATTGGATGGCATTTAGATCTTGGATGCCCTTCGGGTGATAAGTCAAATATTATCAAGTGATGTTTGATGATGCAGTCTTTATATATATGTATATGTATATATGTATGTATGGTATTCAGCTTTGTTCGGTATTTTCCCACATCATTATAGTTGTGCTTTTAAAGTTGTAGCAACGTTTCGGCAGAATCTCATCTGCTATCATCAGGCTTCTGTATAGTCTTCGTCTGCGAGTCAGAAACAGCCGTTTCTGTTTTAAAGTCTGACTCACAAACAAACACAATACAGAAGCCTGATGATGGCAGATGAGATTCTGCCGAAACGTTGCTACAACTTTAAAAGCACAACTATAATGACGTGGGAAAATACCTGAACAAAGCTGAATACCATACATATAAATACCCGCGAAAACTTAAGAATATATATATATATTTAAAGTAATGTTTTCTTCTTCCTTTTGTTCCCCCTTTTCCTTTTTTAAATATTTTACGTATCTCAAATTTATTTAAGCTCTTTTTGAAATTACAAATACAAGGGCTTTATCTAAGCGTAAGAGAATACCTTTTAAATGAATTGTTTGGATTTATGAAAAATGACCCAGCTGTAAACGAGAATGCTGTAATTCATTCCAATTTTGTTTTGCCCTTAAATATTAAATGTATTTCTATTAATGTGACTTAATACAAAAATCAAACAGTCATCAATTGAGGGATACAATACAGTTATGCTGGCTTTACCAATACTTGACCAGACAATTATCCAGACAGTGTTTTGGGGCAAAGGAAGATAATCTATTGCTGAGAGCTGCATCTGGTGCTGGATAAGAGAACTGCAAGCCCTGTGTCCTGTACTCTTAAGATAGTGAAGATCAACCTGTGACTCCAAAAAATTTTTTCTGGTAGCCTCAGAGTTTCTTGGTGTAATAGGTGGAACAATTTTCTGCCCTAACAAGGGAAGAAAGACATTACTATCTAGCATAATCTCTAACATCAGGTTAACATAATGATAGAAAACAAAGGAATTCCTCAAACACACAATAAGGAACGGGAAAAAAAAGTTCCAGCCCCTTCCATTTGCATCACCACTCATCTCTGTTGCCTTGGGCTCTTTTGAAAGGTTAAATATTCCCCTCAGCCACCAAAGGTTTCATCTCAAGCCTCTACCAAAAGGTTTCACCTGACTTAAGAAAGAGTTTAGGATGGCATAGAAATAACTCTATTGTTAAATAGCACACAACACAATCAAAGGAGAGTACAATACAGTCTCCAGTCTTCACAAACGCTATAATGTCTTGGGCTCAACCTGCCCAGCCTTGTTTCACTTTTTTTTTGTCTTTGATCTGCATGAAAATCTAGACGATGTTGTGAGCTCCTTCTTTCCAGTTTATCTCTCCTTTCAAAAAAAAAAGCAGAAATGCACCTCCCATGTTTATGGGATTGTATTTTCCTTGCACTTCAGCAGAGAGAAGGCACTTTAGGGCCTTTTTGTTTTGGAGATAGTTGTTATCAAGCTCATAGTTATATGAAAGGACAAGAAGCAGATGGCAGGACTCTCCCTTTAGAGCAGGGCATCTCTGAGGCTACATTTGAAAGGGATGGAGAATTGACTGACAAAACAAACAAGGGGAAAACCAGGCTCTGCAGTTCCCTTCATTCTAATTTGGTGAACAAGAAAGCAACTGCTGCAGCAGGGAGTGTTGCGACAAATGTGTTTCCCAAAAGAGTAGATAACACTTGGCACTGTGATATTTACAGCATGCCAGTAACAGGAGGGAGAATAGAGCATGGTTGGAAACAATAGGTGCCTATTTCAGTGGCAGACTTATTAAAATAAACAACTTCATTTGTTGTCATTGCCATTTCTTAGAAGAACTCATTGCTTTGTTTGTACATTGAAGTAATTCAAACATTTTTCATATCTTAAATTACCAGTTTATCCAGTAAAAGAAGCTTCCATTTATTTTTGAATGAGATTTAGTCATTTATTAAATGCTGATCTAGCTGCTAACAAAATGAAGATCATATATGTATTTCACAGGTGTTAAAGCCATTGTACCTGTATGTGATAATAAAATAAATACATGTGCTCATCACTTTTTGTACTGCTATGAAAATAGACCATATTGGATTCTATGCAGTTACATTAGTTGAATTCCCACTGATATCAATGTGAAGTTCATTTTAGTATTGATTTTACTGTGTCAAAAAAATTTTAAATGGAATTTGAAGATAATCCATGGGCTGGATTCACATGTTTCACTATGGCATAATATATGTTGTCTGGTTTGAGATTACTACATAAACGAATCCTATGATTTGTAAATCATACCTTTCAGGACATACAAATTCAGCTAAATATGGCTTAGACAAAAAAAAAAGCAGCGATGGCATATAGTAGTATGGTATATGAATTAGATTCTAAGGTGGTTTAATTTTTGTTATTTTTTTGCCATAAAGAAAAAAAAAAACACTTTTCCATATTTCTTTTGTCTTTCTTATATTTAAGTTCTCATTTTTTTAGATGGCAATACTCATAAATATTGTATTACTTATGTCATAATAAATGTATTTTGATATCTTTTTATCAACTAACAATAAAAGCCATAATTATGTCTAACTGCCCCATGTGACATTAGATTTTTTCACAATCAAGAATTTATTATCAAGAATGACTGGGATTTCATATAAATATTATTCTTTTACTGATAGATTAGGATTATTATTTGATCATTAACTTGTCTTTCCATGAAAGAAACCTTATTGTCCAATTTCAATATCTAGTCTTCTGTTTGCATTTCAGTTTATTTCTATTTGAAATTTGCTGAAACAATTTATTTCAACATTTTTAATCACTTCCAGCTTAATAAATTATATTATTTAAATGGGATATGTATATCAGTGAAAACTTCTGTGCCACATAGAATTTTTGCTGCTTAAAATGCAAATAATGTAACTACAACATGCATAAAATTGCGGAACCGATAGGACAGATGTACAAAACTGCTAGGTATATTTATTATTACAGGTGGTAGGAGTGATTTAAAACTGTGTCTATTTTTAATACTTCAACTGAAATACATATACTGAAAGAACAAACTGGGAAAATGGGTCAACTTTCAAGATTTTTTTCGTTAAGAAAGAACAGTCAGTTTTTAGAAATATTAATACTAATATTGATATATAATATATTTTATTTTAATATAAAATAAAATAAGTGCTTAGATGCTCAGATACATTCTTTTTTCTTATGAATAGCTTCCTAAATGTCCTGAAAAATTATGCGAGATGATATCCAACATATGTAGAGGCATCAAATATGTTTCAGTATTTTGTTTATAGAAAAACAAAAGAACTTAGATGTTTTGACAGCACAGAGTTGAAAGAATGGAAAATGTTTAAATAATATAGAAGAGAAACAAGTGCTGGAAAGCAAAACTAGAATTGAGAGAAACCTTGCAACCAGGAAATGACTCACTAGATGAAAGGGAGGGCAAGTGATTCAGAAAAATTGAAAGTGGCTTTGAGCTGCAGAGTTGAAAATCTGGGATAAAGGTGAAGCTAAATGAGCAGAGTTTTTAAAAGTTACATCAGAATCTGTGCCACTTCATTTTTTATTATTTTATTTATTTGATTGCTACCTTTATTATCATTATTATTATTCATAAGAAAAAATTGAAACCTTCTTTGTGCTTTTAGAAAAAATATCCAGTTGATGCCTGAAAGCATACAAGTGTAAAATGATGAAGAAAACAAACAAAGAAACAGAGAAAGAAAATATGAAGAACAATACAATGAATTTGTCATGGGTGTCTTTTTTCTTGAGTAGATACAGGGCATTCTGATCTCTCTCTTCATATTAAACAATAGGCAGTTAGAAGATTCTTATGGTACTTGTGGTGGGAGGAGATAGCTCCACCTCCAATTCTGGAATGCTTAGCTAGAAGGAAGGAAAACTCAAATTAAGCCCACTTGAGAAAGATAAAAATTAATAATAGATACAAGAGGTAACTGAAATTGAAGATGGCCCTCATATGATATTAGGGGCATGGTCAGGGGTGGGATTCAGATTTTTTAACAACCAGTTCTTTGGGCGTGGTTTAGTTGGTGGGCATGGCTTGGTGTTCATGTGACTGGCTGGGCGTGGGCAACTCAACATCATTCACATCGAGGCACGCATCTCCTCACCTGGCCTCTCATGACTGTGGGGATGCTGCCACAGTTGTAAGTATGAAAAACGGCCATAAGTCACTTTTTTCAGTGCCATTGTAACTTTGAATGGTCACTCCACACAATCAAAGTACCAGCAAAGAAGGGAAAAAAATCTCCAGAGAAGATCCTGAGACAGGAAGTCTAGTTCTGCCAAGAATATAATAAGGGTTAACGGAGAGGCAGTTTCTGTAAGCAACACCAGAATGTTTCCTTCCTGCCTTCCTTACAGGATTAGGCCAGTAATTTCTTCTAACAACCAGTTCTCCAAACTGCTTAGAATGTTAACAACTAGTTCTAGCGAATAGGTGTGAACCTGTAGAATCCCACCCCTGGGCACGGTGCCTTATTTATCATATTGTATGGTATGTCCAGTGTTAAGTTTTCTGCAGCAGCTAGACTTAGGAATTTCTGTAGTTTGGTAATATCCTGGGGAAAGCCTAATTTTATGCTAGGAGCCATTTTCTTTACAGGTAATCCTCAACTTACAACAGTTCATTTAGTAAGTGTTCAAAGTCACAATAGCATTGAAAAAAGGGACTTATGATCATTGGGACTTATGATGGTTTTCACACTTAAGCCATTGCAACATCCCAGGGTCACATCATCAAAATTCAGGTGCTTGGCAATTGACTGATATTTATAACTGTTACAGTGTCCTGGGGTCATGTGGTCACCTTTTATGAAATTTTGATAAGCAAAGTCAATGGGGAAGCCAGATTCACTTAACTTAAAAGCTGTAGTGATTCACATAACAACTGAAAAGAAAGATCGTAAAATCAGGCAAAATTCACAACAGATGTCTCGAATGTTGGACTCAATTGTGGTCATAAGTTGAGGACTACCTATAGTACTTTACTGCTTACTGCTGTTACTACGAAAAAAAATCATACCAACTTGAATGCCAGGTTTGTGAAGTACTTCAGACAGAGAGCACAGCCAGATGAAGTAATTCTACTTTGGGAGACAGGGAGAAAAGCCAGAGCCAGGGCAACAGTCAGATAAGTGGCCATTGCCTTCAGAGGCATGTGGATATAGTGAACATTTCAAGAGGGACCCTCCTTAGTTTCTTGGGCTGTAAAAGCAATGGGAGGACAAATGTATTTTCACTCTTGCAAGATTCTATTAATGTACCTTAGAATAAAACAGAGCTTGTTCTTCTGGGTGTACTACTTGTATGCACTACCTTGCAAGACTGATATTGATGTTGGCATGGTTTATTTCTTTTTACTTATCTATATGAAATCATGTATGCAATTGGTAGAAGCTCCTCAGGATACTAAAATAGAAAGAAGGCCTTGCTAAATCTCCACCTGTGTAACTGAAGCTAGCTGTTACAAGTAGCTACCTATATGTGCACCCAAGTTTGAAGGCTGATTTGAATCGGAAATGGAGCCATCTTTTCTGAGAGGAATTACCATCAGAGTTCGAGCTACTTCTGGAATGAGTCGAACAACTATCCCACTATAGAATTCATTGGCTCTACTATTGGAAAATAATGTAAAAAAACAAGTTCAAGGGATATTTACATATTTGGAGGCAGGATATTCTAAAGAAAAGGATTTGGAAAATGAGAAATAATAAAATAATGAAGACATTTCAGGCTGTATGAAGACTTGTAATTAATGCAGTAAGGGTTAGTACTTTTAGGTAAATAGAAAATTAACTTTTGCAAGAGTCAAGAATTCTCAGATGTCTCAAGAACTTTGTCCTTGGAATTTTTCCAGAGTTTGCATATTAGTATCTTGGTTTGCAAGACTACATCCAATAATACAGAGATGTTCAAATGTAGCTGAGTAATTTCAATAGACAGATTGATGGGGTCTTTGGAAAATAGCTTTGTAGATAAATGCTTAATTTAGCATATTGTTTATTCATCTCAAAAAGAGATATTTTATCAGATCTGTGATGGTAATAAAATATTATGACAGAAGAGTGAACTGATAGCAGTTTTGGATACTTATATGTATTAATATTATGATGCCAACCAAAAGTAGGGAGGCAGACTAATAGATAGCATAAACAAATGAGAAACTTGTAATTAAAATTAGTATTGGAATAATCTTAATAACTAAGAACTTTCTCTTTTGTAGCCACATAGAGAAAATTACAACTTGGCAAGATCCTCGAAAGACTATGACCCAGCCATTAAATCACATGAGCCATCATCCTTCAACCACTTCCACCCCAATATCACAACGTTCAATGGCCATGTCGCAACCCAACCTCGGTGAGTAATAGGAAAAGGAACAAGAGTTCCAAATAATTGTGACCTTCTTCTAATCTCTTTTATTGACAAACAATATAATTGGTTGACTCTGCATAATGATGAATAAACTTTGGGGACTAAGTCCAACAATTAGAATGAGTTGGAAAATACAGAAGCTTCTTGATGAATATCCAAGATCCCTGTGGAAATCTTTTGGGCCTAGCAAGTTTTTGTTCATTTAACTGTATCAAATATACTTTTTGTTTAGGAAATTTTGTGAACATCTGTTTCACTTGTATCTCATCTGGGAATGTGTTTTTTTTAATATTTCCTAATTTAACTGTCCTTCTCCTTAGATCTGTGGAAGTAATTAATATCTACCAGTGTTATAATTTTAATAATAAATTGTGATTAAAATTGATAAGGAAAGACAAGGAAAGAAAAAAGGGAATGTGTATCTAAATATAATGGGTGCCTTTTACTGAGTTTGATTATTTCTTTACTTATCTCATATATTTGTGAAGATTGGCAATGAATAAAAAAATTCACAAGGAGTCTTTCCCCAGCCATAACTGACAATACTACGGATTTGCTCTGAATCCTGCGACATGTTCTAAATTAGAGTTTTTTTCTTTTTGTGAGTCTGAGTTCCTAATTGCAAATTATATTTTCCCGAACTTTGATAGCACATGTTAATCCCAGACATTTAGCACCTTTATGTAGCCAAAGGAAAAAGAATGTTTTTCGTTCAAATTTGAAGGTTAAAAAGTAGGGTTTTTGTAGACAATCGTCAGAAACCATACCTACTGAACCAACATTTTCCTAGACAACACGAGAAATAAATCGAAATTCAGTGTTTAACCAATTCTGGTTCTTCCATCTATTTTGTTTCTGATCTTTCTGGTATACTGCTACAATGCCGCACTAATTTTATTTTATTTTAATTGTATAGCAACAATTACCAACATTGGCAATACTAGCAGGTACGTTTCAGTCAGATTTGGAAGATCATAGATTCCCCTATTCTTGCTTTATTGATTGAGAAAATCTTCAACTTGTGCATGCAATGTAAGAATCTATATCAATATTTGGAGTGTTTAGGTCTAGGATACTTGTTTCTTACTCCTAATATGGTTAGACAGAAGAAATAGATTCTAAACTACAAGATTTAGGTTTTAGTATTCCAAAGGGAACTTTCCAAACACTGTAATAAACAATTCAGTTGTTCTGATTCTGGTTATTTGCTTATAAGAAAAGAATACACCAGAAACCAAATGAAATGCTTGAGTTTGTTTTGCAGATAAATCAGATATTCCTAACCTTTTAAAGGTCATGGAGTCTGCTACACTAAGAAAATGTTGCTATCAGTTTTGGGAATAATGCAGATAGCTACAGTCTGGAGAAGATCCCTTTCATATTTGGATTTTTAAGAGAAAAGAGAAGGAGCTCATCCTTGATCAAGTCTCTGTAGAGATCCTCAGTCATCCAAGTCATAGTTGTCTCAAAGGTGCTTTCTGAAAAAGCAACTGGACTGTTTTTTCCTTGAGGAAGAAGAACAAAACATTTTGTTCTTCCTCAAGGAAAAAAACAGTCCAGGTGCATTTTGAAAAAGCACCTTTGGGACATTGACCAAGTGGTGATTTTTTCCAAGTTATTTTTCGTGGATGGAGACATACTGTATATCATGTGTCTACCATAGTACATTTACAGTGTTCTCTATGTAATACAAGTTTCTTCAGGTTGATGAGAAATTATATTCAGAAGTAGGTAAGGTTAATGTAGAAGCAGAATGAAGGAATTTTTAGCACCAAAATGTACCCCTTTGGGGCAAGTTTGTTTCCTTAAAGTAGATCCATATATGATTGTTCTTCTAAAAGAAACATTAGGAAAAATACTCTCTTGGATAAAACACCAAAGTAAACTAAGGTTCTATCCTTCTTTCTTATCCTTTTAATTGAAATGTTCTTTCCTTTTGTATTTTTGTCCTTTTCTTAAATAGTCCCATTACCTTTGCCAGAAGTGAGGACTATTTTGCATAGGATTGTGAAGTTGCTTTGAAACTTTCTCTTTTGTTATGCACTCTTAGAATTGCTATTACTACTTTTAGCACAGATATTCCCAAAATAGCTGGTGTGCAGTGTCAAAGTGCATTAATGAAATAAAAATACAGAAACGTAAGTCAAGATTTTCCTTATAGAGCTGTTTATAACAAGTAGTCCTTAGGAGCAATGAAAAATGTTCCAGGTAGAAGATTGTGGGTTTTTTTTCTCCACCTTTATTTCTTCCCCACTTTTCTCTTTGGAGTGATATTAATCTGAGCGGCATAAATTTCATTATGCACTGTACATTTTTCAACTGTCTGTTCAAGAATTAGCAGCTTTACTACACAAGGACTGTAATATACCCAGAAAAAGAGAGTTATTGAAATGAAATTTAATTATTTTGTTCCAGGTACATCTTTGTAAATAATTTCAAAATAATAATTGAATCCGGATACTGGGAAAGGTTCCAATCTTTTGGAACAACTGCAACCTGCATGCCACCTGCAGCCCCAAATTTGCTGTCCCTAGTGCCTGCACAAATCACATCACAAAATCTGGAGGCAAAATAGGTAATTTTCACTAGTACACTTTTCAACAAATTAATTTTAAAGAGGCTCCTTTGCATGTTTGTAAGCTTTCAGCTCCTCCACAAAAAGGCTAAGAGAAAGAGATACTGTCTACCAGAAAGCTGCCTGACCTTGTTTGAAATATTTTTTTCCAAACCAGATGATCTCCAGACACACTGTTGTATAATTAACATCTTCTCTAACCAGCACAGCAGTTGGTCCTGATGTATGTTGAGCAAAGAGTACAATATAGCTGAAGAAAGAAATGTGGAAATGATAGACCTGGTAGAATTTTTGCTTCTTTCCAACTCTAAAAGTTGGAACTCTAAAATTTGTAAGCTTCCAGGCACAGGAGGACAAAATGTTTGTACTGTTCTTCCAGTTGTACTGGTTGTCTTGTTGTTGACATCAGAATGTGCCCGCTTCTGCTACTTTACCGTTTCTCCCAACTGGGAGGCAATCTGGCAGGAACATTAAGGCATGATCATCTTCAGTGCCATTGAAAAGGGATACCTGTGTTATCTCCTTCTTGGGATCCTTCCCGCTGCTTGACTAGAGAAGCTGTAGGCCTCATCCATCTTTGCTGGACTGTGATTGACAAGAGGCAAATGAAGAAACTTGTCTGATGTTCAAACTTGATGCCAGATAAGAAGAATCAAGGAAAAGAAGAGAACAGATTGCTGTTGACTTGAAAACTCAGCTTGGGAGTCTACATTTAGGCCTAAGTTGCCAATCTTTTGACTTCTCTCTTCATTAAAATATCTTCTCCTCTGCCTTCCACCCACATAGTCAAACCAAGGCTCTGGGCCATTATTTCTTGGCAGGAGAAAGAGACCTGACACACACATATGTAAATTACAGTCAAATGGCTACTTAATGTACAGGTACTCAGAGAAAGGTCCCATTAATCAGCTTCCTTTTTAAAAATGGGGGATGGTTGGGTTATTTTTGCCTTTTCTTGTTTATGTATGTTATAAAGGTTGCACTGGGACATTTGGGCTTGTGTGTCTGTTTTTTTTTTTTTAACTTCCTTCCATAAGAAACCCCATAAATAAAACCTGTGCAACAATTAAAAAATCAACTTTTTTACCCTACTATATTATTAGGTATATAGGTGAAACTCAAAAAATTAGAATATCATGCAAAAGTTCATTTATTTCAGTAATGCAACTTAAAAGGTGAAACTAATATATGAGATAGACTCATTACATGCAAAGCAAGATAGTTCAAGCCGTTATGTGTCATAATTGAGATGATCGTGGCTTAACAGTTCATTAAAACCCCAAATCCACAATCTCAGAAAATTAGAATTTTGTGAAAAGGTTCAATATTCTAGGCTCAAAGTGTCCCACTCTAATCAGCTCATTAAGCCATAACACCTGCAAAGGGTTCCTGAGCCCTTAAATGACCTCTCAGTCTGGTTCAGTAGGAATCACAATCATGGGAAAGACCGCTGACCGGATAGTTGTGCAGAAAACCATCATTGACACCCACCATAAGGAGGAAAAGCCTCAAAAGGTAATTGCAAATGAAGTTGGATGTTCCCAAAGTGCTGTATCAAAGCACATTAATAGAAAGTTATGTGGAAGGGAAAAGTGTGGAAGAAAAAGGTGCACAAGCAGCAGGGATGACTTCAGCCTGGACAGGATTATCAGGAAAAAGCCATTCAAAAGTGTTGGATACTTTCACAAGTGGATTGAAGCTGGAGTCAATGCATCAAGAGCCACCACACACAGACGGATCCTGGACATGGGCTTCAAATGTCGTATTCCTCTTGTCAAGCCACTCCTGAACAACAAACAATGTCAGAAGCGTCTTACCTGGGCTAAAGAAAAACAGAACTGGTCTGTTGCTCAGTGGTCCAAAGTCCTCTTTTCTGATGAGAGAAACTTTTGCGTCTCATTTGGAAACCAAGGTTCCAGAGTCTGGAGGAAGAATG
The DNA here is from genome assembly GCA_033807585.1 of Hydrophis major. Taxonomy (NCBI): domain Eukaryota; kingdom Metazoa; phylum Chordata; class Lepidosauria; order Squamata; family Elapidae; genus Hydrophis; species Hydrophis major. The sequence goes on from CM066331.1 coordinate 31,108,835, forward strand.
GAGAGGCACACATTGCAAGATGCTTTTAAGTCCAGTGTGAAGTTTCCACAGTCTGTGTTGATTTGGGGAGCCATGTCATCTGCTGGTGTTGGTCCACTGTGCTTCATTAAATCTACCAGGAGATTTTGGAGCACTTCATGCTTCCTTCCACAGACAAGCTTCATGGAGATACTGACTTCATTTTCCAGCAGGACTTGGCACCTGCTCACACTGCCAAAGGCACCAAAACCTGGTTCAATGACCATGGGATTACTGTGATTGATTGTCTAGCAAACTCGCCTGACCTGAACTCCATAGAGAATCTTTGGGGCATTGTCAAGAGAAAGATGAGAAACATGAGAAGAGCTGAAGGCCACTATTGAAGTATCCTGATCTTCCATAACACCTCAGCAGTGCCAAAAACTGATAGCTTCCATACCACACTGCATTGAGGCAGTAATTGCTGCAAAAGGGGCCCAAACCAAGTACTGAGTACATATGCATTATGCATGATTATACTTTTCAGAGGTCCGATATTGTTCTATGTACATTCCTTGTTTTATTGATTGCATGTAATATTCTAATTTTCTGAGATTGTTGATTTGGGTTTTCATGAGCTATAAGCCACAATCATCTCAATTATGACAAATCACGGCTTGAACTATCTTGCTTTGCATGTAATGAGTCTATCTCATATATTAGTTTCACCTTTTAAGTTGCATTACTGAAATAAATGAACTTTTGCACGATATTCTAATTTTTCAAGTTTCACCTGTACAAGCTGGTGATGTTCTGACTCTGACGTATATGTCACATGTCAAAGGTGAGAAAACCAAGGTCAGAGATGATATTTACTATAGCCTGTGGAGAGGAGGTATCCCCTCAGTGAAACTGGGTTGCAAAAGCTCTTTCTGTTTCAAATTGTGTTGTGAATTAATAAAAGTGAATGAACAGAAGTGCTTAATAAAGATTATTAAAACCTTTAGGAAAGTGCAGGGTTCTGACCCTGCACTTCTGATTGGCCGATAATAGCGACATCTGATTGGTCCGTTCAGGAGAATCTGATTGGCTATTAGCGGGCCTCTCTCATTGGTTAAGGGAACTAACGCTTCCCGTTTCTTATTGGTTATTTGATCAGCAGCTTGCCTATAAAAAGGGCTGTTGCTGCCGTAGTTTTTGCTCTGTTCCACAATGTTAAATAAAGAGTTGAAGTTCACTGTTTATCGTCTCGTCTCCAATCCTTGCGCCCATGTGCAAAACATAACAAATTGTACTGAATTATTTAGTACCCTAAAATTAATAGACAGGTGCTGGATGGAATTCGAAATAATATTGTAATTTTTTTGGAGAAGCAAATATAATTGACAAAAGAGAAGATATAAGTATATGGCTTATCCACAAGTGGTTCAGTCTATTTGAGTAGCCAAGTGTAAGATTGTTCTGTCAGACCTCAATTTATCATAAGCAGGAAGCAGGTGAACTGCGGAAGGGTCACTGACTAAAATAGTTTGGCTCCATTACTCCCTGCCTCTCATCCTCTCTCCTTCCCTCTTTCTGTTTCGTGGCCTCCTGACCAACTTATATATGGTGCCATGCAGTCAGAAGTATTTTGTGAACATTTAAGGAGCTGGCATTACATATCTTTACAAACTCTCTCTGCGTGTGTTTCTCCCAGGATCTAAGCAGAAAGGCCCAAAAGTGTTGTTAAATTTTCATGATCCAAGAGCAAGGTGGGAATTCGTTCTTTGTGATTTCTTTATCATTCTTTTCAAACCTGAACAGAAAGTTTTCTACTGACTTAGGACAGTGCAGTGTTTTTAATTTAATACTTTACAGATTTTTGGATCACTCTGTACTCTCAACTGGAAAGCAGTATTTTTGCTGACCTTGTTGGAAGACTAATGCTGTTTCTGGGAAATAAGTGAAACAGGCAGTTCTTTGTTGGCAAGAGCAAAAAGAAAGAGAGGAGAGAGAGACAAGCTCCCCCCTCCCTTTCATAATGCCATGACTAAGTCAGAAGTGTAATGTGGCTGGATTTTCTTCCTATCTCTGCAAACATACGTTTTTCATCAGACTGCTTTGCATGACACTTGATGCTCTCAAGTTTGCAACAAACTGGAGTGGGATGAAATATATAAATAGGGACTAGTTCACAACTGACTAGAGATCCTATTAAAACCTATTGGAGTTTTAACAGCTCACTGCTATCCCAGTATTGAACTACAATTTCCAGAGTTTATACAAGTATTCTTAAAGCTGCTCAGTGCTGTAAGTTGCAGGATATCAAAAGCATAACAAAACCATAATTCAGAATTTATTTCTTCAGTAAACTATTATAATTTATCAGTGTCTTTGCCTCATTATACTCGTTGGTATCTTCCCACTTAGAAGCATGTTAAGGAAAATTTTGTGCTGTCCTAGCCTGTAGACAATTTATGAAAATATGAGTCAGAAAAACAAATTGCAACAGATAGTGAAGACTTTTGTAATAGTGGCAAATGAAATATTTAAAGGAAAAATACAAACCACTCTGTTCTGAGACAAGGGACCCCAGTCTGATAATTTTCAGATTTGTTGGACTTCAGCTGGGTGGGAATTATAGAATTCAATAAATCTGGTGATCACCAGAATTATATTGAATTTTTTTGTAACAGCTAAGACACTGTTTTCTGTTAGATTCTTGAATAATAGTGAATATATTCCCCTCCCTTTCACTAACAGATTATACTAAGATTAGATTTTGGAGCAATCTGAGGACCTAGAGACATGACTCCCAGAATTCCCCTAAGAAGCTATTATGAAATTTACTGCCATTTTTAAGCAAGATGCACATAAAAACTAGAATATTAAGCTGTAAATAGATGTGATGCAGGTTTGGTTTTACAGTCCTTTACATTCCCCCCGAAGTATGGGGCAACTCCTCCAGAAATTCCTTTCTCCTTCAGTTTTTACATCAACATATTTCCCAGTATGATAGTTCTTGTATGTATGTATGTAAGTATGTATGTATGTAAGTAAAATGTTTATAGCCTGCTCAGCAAGGCATCTATGCAGATGTCAAAAAGCCAACATGGTGGCTGGAACAACCCAACTTAATCTTAGCTTCTTTTTTATAAGCCATATTTACTTCTTGGACCAGCACTTACCCCATGGACACCTCTTCCCCACAGTTATTTTTTAAACTGAATATACGAACCACAAATAGAGAGAGAAATCTAGCAGACATTTATCACACACAACAGAGGAGCCACAAAGAAGAGGGGGTCAACTTATTCCCCAAAGCACCAGAAGGCAGGACAAGAAGTGCTGATGGAAACTCATCAAGGTGAGAGCCAACCTCGAACTAAGGAAAAATTTCCTGACAGTTAGAACCAAGAACTTGTGGGTGCTCCATCACTGAAGGTTTTTAAGAAAAGATTGGACAATCATTTGTCTGAAATGGTTTCGGGCTTCCTGTGTGAGCAGGGTTGGACTAGAAGACTTCCAAGATCTCTTAACATTCCGTTATTCTTATATTTTCCTTGCATGAATGTTGCTGCACTACTGTATGTTTTCCATCCTATATTGGGGCTTTCTATTTATTTCCGCTCTGCTGAAAAAGAAATTTCAAGTTAAATTAAACCTTTCTAAATTATGAGGAGAGGAGGAAAAAAGAAAACCTACAATTGGTTTAATTAATATCAATGATATAAGAAATAGGAACTTTAAAGAAGTGCTGACATTGCTGAAAAATAATTAGTATAATGTAACAGCGGTTCTGAAAGTATATGATTCAGATATTCATATCATTACAGTATTCACAGATGGCCTGATTTCCATTTACCGCAGCACAAAGCCAAAAACAGTGGCCGTTTGTGGAGGAAAAGGCACTCTTTGTTTAAATGGTATAGACAGATTTCCTAGGGAAAAAAGTTTGCAAAAAGCCAGCTGTGAATTTTTCTTCCTTTTGCTGTTAATGAAAGCAAAGATTTGGTTTCTTGCTTTGAATGTATTACTCTCCTACTACTGTTGAGACATGAAATAAAAGGATACAAAGTTTCCTGTGGTTTTTTTCAACAATAGTAAATAAACCACCTGTGCCCCTTCATGATATATTGCTATAGTTCCATTGCTTTTCTTATTCTCCAACCTGTTAACCCATGCATTTGAGTTGCTTAAGTGGACATTGTCTAATTTGGATTTGTGAGTCCCACTTCCCCCCAAAAGTCTTCAGCCATAGTGATCAGAAATCCACACCTTCATATCAGGGGTCATGAACCAAAAACTAGGTTGGGCCGGGCCAAAAATGAATTTTTATTTAATTAAATTTCAGAGCAAGTTTAATTTATATTAATTTAATTAATAAAACTAATATGAAACATATATCCTACATATTTAATAATTTCCCCACTGTCATAAAAAAATTAACACATAACGTTCTGGGACCTGTCTAAAACTGCTTTTTCGAAAAGTAACTGGGCTTTCTTTTTCTTTGAAAATGTTTCCCTGAAGTTTCTTCAGTTTGGACTAAATGGAAGGATTTATACTCCTCGCAGTCATCCGGTTGTTAGCACTCTTTCTGGGAGTTGTTGGGGCTACTTTGAGGTTTATCTATCTATACCCTCAGGGTATAGTGCAAGTGGGTGTAGAACCTTCTCCTTTCTGCTGAAAGGAGTGTGTTGTAAGCAGGAGATAAATGATGTCCTATCCCTCCCACTCTGTTGAAAGAGGGCTGTTCAGTTTTAATGTGGATGGACTCTCTGACCCCTCTTTCAAATTGGTCCTCTCTGTCCAGAATGTGGAATTTGTGTCTTCGATTTCAACAGGATAACCTTTGTCTTTCAAGTGCAGATGGACTGCTAATTCTTGTCCTGATGGGTTTGTCTTCCTATGTTGTGCCACATATTTCTGAAGTGGTTGTTTTGTTTCTGCCATGTACAGATCTGCACATGTCTAACTGCATTGTACTGTGTATATCAAATTGCTCAGTTTGTGTCTGGGTGTTTTATCCCTGGGGTGGACAAGCTTTTGCCTTAGTGTATTTTTTGGGTTTAAAGTGTGAATGTATATTGTTGGTTGAAAATCCTGAGCTTTTCAAATATTCTTGAAATTAATGGTGCAAGAGAATTGAAACATCTTCAAGGATAAACAAAAAAAAAGTCCAGTTTCTTTTTGAAAAAGCACCTTTGAGACAACCATGACCTGAATGACTGAGAATCTTAATAGACATTCTGGGGCCTGCCTTAAATTCTGCAGCCAGAATTTAAGATTGGTAATCCTTAATAGCAAAGTATCTTATCACCACTCTCGAATCACATGGGGGCTCAGATGTTGTATTTACCGGAGAATACAGTGGTTCACTTACCAGCTCTGTCAGATCCAACACAAGACAGCATGAGAGATCTTCATGCCCAAGGTGAGATCCAGGCTTTGAAGTCCAGTGGGATATGGGTTACCTAGGAATATGCAGTAAGAAGGGGTAGGAATTTGAGAAAATTTAGACTAGTGCAGCAGAATGTTACATTCAGCTTGTATGAAATTAAGATATTACTACTGAACTATTTTGGGGCAAGCACATGGGAGATTAATTCTCCATTTGTGGATATTCTTGATTAACACAGAAAGCTATTTGTGTATATAAGGCCATAATGTCCTCCAAACACTGTCAGTAATGTTTAAAATGTTATCTGTGGTGTAGTGCGTAAACTTTGACTTCATGGCTTACAATTTAACTTATTTTTGAAGAGAGAAATTGAATGCTGACTTCTGTTTCATTTGCAAAGTGGTGGCCGGGGATAGCACAATTCAGAAAATATTTCCTAAATTGACTCCATCTGTTACACATGGATATAAAATTGCTTCTATCTAATTCTGGGTGGGATGAGGGCTTTGAAAGCCATTTGGCTTGTTTTGAAACTGGCTGTCTTGGTATTAAGCCACAGTCTTATTCCAGCAAAATGATAAGCTATTTGGGAAGGCCCATCACATTGCTGACATGGCTGTTGAGATTTCACAGTCTCTGAGGGTAACTGCATAGATTGTTTTCTATTCCCTTTACTGTAGATCAGATTGTAGTCCTAAGTGGCATTGCTCAACTAACAATATGTGCGAGGAGTCACACCTCAGTTTTAGATAAGAGAAGATGTGCTGTCTCTGCAAGCAGTACATCATGTCAAAACCAGAGGTGAAGATATTTTTGTCAAAATGTTCTCAGCAATTGATACTGCTGCCCTATCAAAGGACAAACTGGACTACTGATGATACTTCTGCTACAATTGGATTTATGGAGAGATTTGTGGCATTACTGAAGAAAAAATAGAACATCTCAAAATTGGTATTTCACACTCAATAGCATTCCATTACACCTTTATGTACAATCACCTTGCTTCAACTTGACAGTAAAAATGTTAACTTTATAAAAGAGGAGTATTGGAATATACTGGAGGAACCGGAGAGTTGCATGATGATCTGATATATAGTGTTGCTGTGATGTTTATTGACTGAGATGAGGACAGATGTTCCAGTACACGTACATACACACACACACACACACACACGAGCTGAAAGTTGAATTACCGATTTCCCCAGATAACAAAGTCAAGTCAAAGACTGAGATAAGTCATCTAAAGTGGGTTGATAGCTTGGAATCCATGCTGTCATTTCTGACTACTTTATGCAGCACACCAATCTGGGTTTCCTTCAGTTATATATATGATGTGTCTGTCTGTCTGTCTCACTGAAGGATATTGGCAAGAGGAGCTAAAGAGTAGTAAATTGAGCTGTTTCCCAGCACATTTAGCATATTCAACCACTCAGTATGCCAATGATTTTTTAGAGGAACTCTTAAAGATCTTGAGGAACATTTTCAAGATCTAAAGTCCATTTACTATTGTAGTTGATTCAAAAGCCATATTCAGGCAATGTCTATCACAACAGGAGTGATATGGTTAACTGATAATCAACCCAAAAAAGCAGCTATGAGTTATGACACTATCAGTGCAACCAGACACCCCAAAACAAACAAGACTACACATTAAGAGTCATTAAGAGGGTTTCAGTCATTTGATTTAAATACAATATAAAACTCTTCTTTCTGCTCAACTGCATTATATTTTTCTCGAATGATTTTGCCATTTGTGGCCCCAGTCTCTCTCTCTCCCTCTCCCCCCCCCTCTCTCTTTGCAATGTAACCCTCAACCAACTGTTCATAGGTCAGTGATGCCCCTGAAGTGGCCAACATTTGTATCTGTGTGCTAAGGAAAAGTTTCTAAGTTTTTTTTTTTTCTTTTCCCAAAGATTCCAATGAACAGGGCAAAGACATTGTGATATGAAAGAAATGTATTGGGGTAGATTTTCTTTTTTTTTCTTTTTCTTTTTCAAACATGGCTCATATCTTCCCAACGCCTTGTGCATCAGTTGTATCATGTTTTATTTTGTGCTCAAAATCAGAAGTCACCTTAGTTTTTCTGTGGTTTGCTGATTTACACTTTTTCAAGAAAAGCCCTGGGAGAGGTACATGAATTCCATAGGCTATAGGAATGCCTGACCATTTGGTAAGAGAAAAAGGGAAAGATTCTGAAAACTTCTGACTCTGAGAAAGGAGAGAGGAAGAAAGAATGCAATGTGACTTGCATATTGATTTAGTGATCACAGCCATGGCCTAAGAGTATTTGTTTGTTATTTATAGGATATATAAAGCTGCCTATCAACAATTTATGACTCTAGGCAGCATACTGAAATGAGTATTAAAAAAAAAAACCTCTTACATAGACCAGCCTTGAAATAACAAACCCTTTCTTTCCTAAGAATGGTACAACTGAACATCATTAGCATGCTGATGATACTTGTCTCTGTGCCGACGATGATTTCATCCAGCTTCTTCATGTAGATGTTAAACAAAAATGGAGAAACAAACATGGAGGGAGGATAGAGCCCTGAGGCACCTTTCAAAGCAGGCACCCATCTTTCGTCCCACCATCCTGATTGCATCTAATCCTGCAGAAAGTGGGAGAACTATGGCAACACCATGCCACGTACTCTCAATCCCCTGAGTTGGTCTGGAATAATACCACAGTCAGTATTTTTGAATGTCACTGAAAAATCAACACCAGGACACTATCTCCTTCTGAGCATAGTACAGGTCAGCACAAAATGCAACCAAGATTACATTAATGTTATTTCTCATTCTGTAAAAGGGATGCAGATGGGAGAACGTTGTTAAATAAATCATACCCCTATGTTGTTTCTCCTGAATTAAAAAAAAAGTTACAAACCTAAAACCTATGATAAATATCAAAGTTCCAATCTTTTTTTGTAAATTAGTGAACTCACAAAGTCACTATTGGTATGCATTTTGCTTTGCTCTGTGCTGCCAGCTAAGCTTTGGATTTTAAAAATTTTACAGCCTGAACAGAGAGAATAGGTACTATTTGTGCTATGTACGCTTCAGAAATAATTCAGGGGAACTATTTGGGCTCATTTCCTTGTTCAGTCATCCATGCCAGCTTGAAAAAAGATACCACGGAAGTAGATCATAATGCAACTCTTTTTTTTTTTTTTGAAACAAATTTTTATTAATTTTAAAGATAAAACAACACATCATTAACCATTAAATGCATAAACACATAAAACCTCTTAACATTGTAAATCCTTACAAGTCAAACAAAACATTATTTTTATACAGCATAATTCCAATTTATCCCATCTCCATATGGACACACAAATATCTTTCAGCAAATTTCTCATTATTTCTCTTTACTCCTATTCAATTTCATTTCTCTTCCATATTTATCCATTTTATAGTCATCATATTCTTTTCTTTCTGGCTTGTTTAAATTATTCTCATCTAACATTCCTCCAAGGTTTTATTGATTCTTTTTTCCTTTTTTTTATAAAAAACTAAATTTTGTTAGTTTTACCATAAACACAATACACAAACATACAAACACAAAACATAAACAAAACTAAAAGATCTTTTCTGAAGGTTGTCTGTTCCCGGGTTAAAACTCTTCACACAGACACAAACTCAAACATCATATTCAACCCATATCTCCTTCCATATCTTATTATCATTTTCTTTTTTATATATATATATAAAAACCATTTTTATCAATTTTATAAAAACAATGCACAAAGGATCAAGGCATAGCAGCTTATAAATTCTTTTCTAAGAAAAAATAATAATAAAAGATCAATAAGGCATAACATTTCCAGATTATAATATCAATATTTCATATAATATTAACTTCATATCTTGTCCCTACTTCTCCTTTCCATCCAAATTATTTATTAATTAAAATTTTATTGCCTTTTATCAATATACAAAATCCAAAAAAAAAAGCATATATATCCTTCCATATCTTATTACCATTTTCAACAACATTCTTTGTCTGTTCTATTTCCAATTATCCATTCATCTTTTTTTTCTTTTACTATACTTCTCCTGTACACCAATTGGAGTAACATCTATAACTCATTACCCTAACTTAGAAATACTACATATAGCAATCTTTCTTGGGATTCTGTTTAAAAGATTCTAAAATTACATAATAAATTTTATATATACATATAAAAACACACTCTTATATACCCTCCAGAATCCCTCTTTTAATCTAAATTAAATTCACCCATTATCTCTAAATAAACTTTTTTTCTTTAGGTCTTGCTTCCCCCCATTAAGGCTTCTCCTCCCCCCCTTTCTCTCTTGCTTATTCTTCTCCTTGCCCTTTCTACCCCTTTGCTTTTTCCCTTCGCTTTTCTTACTCCTTTTCCTTTGCTTTCTAACCTTGCCTCCATCTTTTCGCTCATTTTTCTCTCTTTTGGTTGTTTTTATAATTCTTAAAATCCCCTTTTTCTTATCCTTTTTCTCCTCCTCTCCGGAAGGGACCCATTGTTCATCAAAGATGGCTTCTTCTTCCTCTTCTTCCTTGTCCCAGTCCTTCTGCTGCGTAATCAACTTTTCAACAGAACATAACGCCATTTCTAAGAATTGAAACAAAGCGCCCAAAGTATCTTCTTTTTTATATTTTTGATATTCAATCTCTAGTTCATCCACAAACGATGCCATTATAAAAAGGGAAACTTTTTCCAAAACAACCACAAGTATTTTTAATCAAAGACAATCAAAAGCAATTAAAAAAAAAAAGTTCCAAAAGTTAATACTTTTCTTCCTTCTTCTCTTTCTCTTTCTGGATTAATTTTTATTCTAAGAGGTCCAATTACCATATATCTTCCTTTGGGATCCACAAAGATGTTCTAGACAATCTCCTCCTTTTTCAGCTTCTGCTCCAATTTTTTTTCTCCCTTCCCACTTGCAATGACACTTTTAAATAATCAGAAATCCATACCTCCAGCAAAGATTTTCCAATTTCTTAAATTTTTCAATGTCCAAAAATCCCTTTGTCTCTTAGCTTCAACTTTCAAAGCAATCCACTTTCAATGTCTAATATATCCAAATATTTCTGCTATTTCCGTGGGGTGGGAGAGTAAAAAAAAAAAAAAGTTCCCTTTAACAGCTTCTCCGCCGCTTTTCGCTCTTCTTAGGGATACAATGTATCCTCCAGCAATTCAAGCAGCTCAATTCCAGGCAATTTAAAAGGTGTTACTTGACCCGGCTCAGACAGAACTTTCACTCTTCACACTTCCTCCAGCACAGTTCTTACCCGGTTGCTGGCTTCTTCGTGGCGGCCATTGCTGACCGCCGCTCCACCGCCTTGGGAAAAAGGGGTTTTCCCGGAGAAGGGGGGGGTCTGCGACACCCCCACCTCTCTATCCGACTCCCCTCTCTCTTCAGCTGTCCCTACAGGGCAGCCATATCCCCCTGACCCATCTGGATCGGGGGTACCTCGACGGCTAGCACAGCAGGAATCGCGAGCTGTCGCGAATTCCTGCTGCCCCGAAGCCACGCAAAACCGGAAGTTTTGATAATGCAACTCTTAAAGAAGCTACAACTTTCTTTCAGGCTTGTGTAGAAACCTAAGAAGAACAAACTGTATTAACAAATATGTTCAGCCTTTCCTTGAGATACTTTTTACAATGATTTTCAAAATGTGTATGGTCCTATATATACTACCGGTATGCTTTTAGGACTACAAAGAGAATTAGCTCTGTTGAACAGAATAATACACAAGAATGGTTTCTGTGCTTAATTATGTAAAAGAAAGGTATCTTCTGAAAAGTATTTTCATCTCCTGAAATATGGCAGCTAATCACTTGATAAAAATTGGAATTGCATGATAGACTCATAATGTTTAAAAAAAGACATCTCCACAAATATCCAGCAGGCACCTACAGTTATGTTTTTTGGTGTTTCTTTATAAAACTCTGCATATGATGTGTAATTGTGAGTTTTAGTACTTTTAAAAAAATGAATATTTAGCTGTGGTGGTGCAGTGGTTAGAATGCAGTATTGCAGGCTGATTCTGCTCACTGTCAGGCGTTCGATCCCAATCAGCTCAAGGTTGACTCAGCCTTCCATTCTTCCAAGATCTGAGAACCCAGATTGTTGGGAGCAATATGCTGACTTCATAAACTGCTTAGAAAGAACTGTATAGCACTATGAAGTGGTATATAAATCTAAGTGCTAATTGTTCAATTGTATTGCTTGTTATTATTTTAACTTCTGCTTGTTTTTAACTATGGACATTTTCCATTGTTTGTAATTTGTGTGTATAGATGGGGAGTTGTTTGGATAGCTATTTTTTCCACAAATGTTACAGGACAACTGGAACCTTGATTGCATGAATAGACAAATAGAGCATAATTGTATTCTCATAATTTCAAAAATATGCTTATTCTGTAGTAATGAATCACCAGCACCAGCCACAGATGACACCAACTACATCTATATCTCAGCAGAACCACCCTCCCCCAAACCCTCAAGCTGCCTTATTGAACATGCCAAATGCCTTGACTTCCCAACAACAACAACAGCAGAAGCTGAGGCTTCAGAGAATCCAAATGGAGAGAGAGAGAATTCGCATGCGTCAAGAGGAACTCATGCGTCAGGTATTGCAAAAATGTGGGAAGGTATCTTTTTCTTTCTGTAAGTTGCCTAGCAATCCAAGTGAGAGATCACTGAGTAAGGATTCCCCCCACCCAATACTGGAAGATTAGCATCTTTTTATGCACGGCTAAATCTTACAATCAGGAAAAATCCTGATCTATCACTCTTTTGATGTTTTTCATCTTTCTGCATGCTGGGAGAGTTCCATTTGCCCAATTTTTGGCCCTCTCAAGGACTGGAGGAAAGCTCTTGAAGACAGCTACAAAGAGGAACCTTTAGACTTCACATTGTTATTCTATGGCTGGAAATTTTTCTCATTGGGTTTTGCATTTTTGCTTAGGCTTTAAGGGTTAGGTTTTATTGTGACTCACTTTGTTCAAAACAGATCTGATGCTTCCTGTAAAGCAAGAACTGTGAACAATTGCAAAGGATGTTTTTCATAGGGTAAAGGAATATTCCACCCTACTAATAATGTACTATGAAAGTATAATTATATGGTTCTACTTTGGTCAATATATTCATCAGCTTCCTCAGAGAAACAATAAGTCAGTTACTTTATTTCCAGCAGTGTTAAAGACAGTTGCTGAGTTGGTCCTTAAAATATTCTGTTTTTTTTTTAATTAAAGCAACTTCTAATCTTAAAATCACATTTTAAGGTGATTTCTATATGTACACACATCGATGCACACTATTTCCCAAGAAAGTATGTCCTGTCTGTCACAAAAAGAAATTTAAAAAAAAGATTCTGTGAATATCTATCAACTAGAGTGCAGATTGTTTAAAGGATTGCAGCTGGTAAGCAAAATAGGTTTTTTTTGTTTTTTAATTGGGAGTAAGCCCAACTGAACTGGATAGATATGATTTCAGACTAAACATAAGTAAGTTCAGAATGTGAAACTTTTGAAGCAGAGGAGGAGGGGGGAAACTATCAAACCTACAGTGTTATTTTGCTTTTGGGATTTGGATCTAACCTCCTTCAGCTATTCCAGGGTAGCATTTGTTTATACTGTATTTAGTAATACAGTCTCACATTTCTTGGCAGTAGAATGAATTATGATTTCTATTTGTGTAATGACACCAGTTGGCATATCATTTCTAAAGGTTTATTAATGCTCAGTCAGATGTTATAAGATGCGATGAACCCAGCAAAGCTTGTGCCTTGAAATCTCCTCCTTTCTATTTTTTTGTTTATTGTTTGATTGCTTTTACTATCTGAAGAAATGAAAACTTTTCATTTCTCTTAAAAGCCAGTAATAAAATTGAGAAATGTGACATGAATATAAAATAATTCAGCTAGATATTATTTGGCCGCAGTATGTTGTATCTTTGTTCACAGATACTTTAAGAACACAAAGTTTTCCTACCAAAATAATTTAAATGATACACTTTAAAACAGGGGTGCCAAACTTGATTTCACTGAGGCCGCATCAGGATTGTGTTTGACCTTGGGGGTGGGCAGTGGGCATGGTAAGTGGGGGCATAGTCAAGGTAGGCGTGGCTCTCTGCCAGTGAAAACAGAGCCCAGGAGTGCCAGCAGAAGCACTGCAGGCCGGTCCTTCACTTTTTCCAAGCGGCCCAATTGGCCAGATGTGGCCCACAGTCCTTGAGTTTGACACCTCTGCTTTAGAAGTTCCCATTCAATAATTACATTTTGCCACTGAATCTATATTAAGAAAGTCTGAATTGGAAGAAGATGAGGATTACTTTAAAATATACTAGTTATTGAAACATCAAAATTATACTGAATTTTAATTCAACTTTTTTTCTGTGCTCCCTATTTTCATCATTAAATCTTCCAGCTGCTTGAATTTTCAAAAATGAAGAGTGGAATTCAGCACAATACTAGTAGTTACTGGTGTTTCAATAACTAGTATTGCACTGAATTCCACTCTTCATTTTTGAAAATTCAAGCAACTGGAAGATTTAATGATAAAAACAAAGAACACAGAGAAAAAGTGGAATTAAACTTCAATATAAAGAACATCAAACTAGTGCCTGTATGTTTAGCAACTAGTCTTAGAAATGGCAGTGAAGATACTGATGTGGTATCTTTTAGGATCAACAGTCAACAGTAAAGGAACAAGACGCTCTGACATGTCTTTGATCTGAAAGATTAGAATTGTGCAGGCAATTGTTTTCCCTGTGATATTCTATGAGGGTCAAAGTTGGACTTCGAAGAAGCAGGATAGAAAGAATATGGACACCTTTCAGTACTAGAGAGGACTCCTGAGAATACCATGGACAGCTAAGAAACAAACAATTGGATTATAGAATAAATAAATCCAGAGTTCTTATCTGAAGCACAAATGATCAGGTTCAAATTGCCATATTTTGAGATGTTATGTGGAGACCTATCTGTCTTGAGAAAGTTGGAAGGAAAGAGAATGCTGCTGGGAAAGTTGGAAAGAAAGAGAAGAGGATGACGAGTAATTCGATTACAAAGGTGATGGGTGCACCATTGGAAGAGATAAAGGGCCAGATTGGGAACAGGACCTTATGAATAAGATCTGTTTATATTAATTTCTTATTGTTAATATGAAACATAAAAGTGCCTAATATAGCAGTTAATATTTTAAATATAATTAGGCTGCCGAGGGAAAATCCCTATCTGTCTCGTTTAGTGTACTGATGTGCAGTATTATAATACAGTTTCTCCAGCATGGTATTTTCCAAATAAGTTAGTCTCTTAATTCTCATCCCAGTGTCTTGAGAATTCGGATACTTGTAATTCAAACATATCTAGAAGGCAAGCTGCAGAGATGGATGCATCATTAATAAAATCTTAGTTCTACTATTTTAATTTTTCTTTTTTTAAAAAAAACCTCAGTATAGATTGCTGTAAGATGTATACATCAAATGCCTGAAATAACTTCAGTTTGAATATAGGTCCTGCAGATATAAGATTTTTGAAAATAATAATTTTCCTGATTTGTGTGAAAATGGTATATGTTTTCTTGGTGCATCAGGATTGGACAAAATGGTTGTCATCTTTATTTAGTAACTCGTCCTCAAATTTCTTATCCTCTACAGATCTCTGCACCTGCTTTATGAAACATTCCCCACATGATGAAAAACAAAAAGAATCATTGCAATACACAAGCAGACTAATTTGAAAAGTTACCTCCCCTTGTACCGCTGAGTCCTCTGGCACTGCAGTTTTAGTTTTGGCTGCTAAATATAACCAGGATTTTTTTTTTTTCAAAAAAGAAACAATCTTGGCCCTTAATCTGTTAGAATTTTTGTGAACTTCCTGTTAGCCCTCAGTATGATACTGAGGCCTGAAAACATGGAAGAAGGGTATCACTGTTCAGACAATTTCCTAGGTCCCCTAATCCGTTCCTACTAATGCTGTTGCTGTTTTGCTGCTATTTTGCTGCAAACTGTTTTTAAGAAAAAGTGTTTGCATCAGCTGCTAAGCAACTCCCAAGTAGATAAAGAGGGTTTGGGTGAAAATGAATGCTGAGTTTCTGGCAGGTTCTTCTCAGACTTATCTGGTTGACAGCAGCTTGGCTTCTCTGAAGAGATTTGGGACATCTGCAGCAGCCCTCTCCAGAATGACACTTCCAACACTACACAACTGTCTGGAGTTTCTGGGTTATCTTCCTTTTTAGAAGATTAGAAAAGAACCTTTCGTTTTCTGGCTGCTGGGAGAACAAGAGAATTGGCTTAGTTGTCTAAATGAAAATATGAAATGTGCTTCACACTTGTATTGATCATTTTAACTTTTTTCTTAAAAAAAATAAATGAAAACTTCTGGGGAAAAAAAAACAAAAACTCTGCATCTCTTATGTGCCTCCTGGTTAGACCCATTGTAGATAATTAATATGCCCACTACAGCTTTCCCATTTTCCTATATATTTCAAGAAAGAACTCATAACTACTAAATCCTTTCTCATTTAGCAGGATGTGGACTGTCGTGTCCGCAAAAGACGCCAGGAGTCGGTGACTTAGTTTAAAGCTCTTTATTTTAAAGTTGAGAACCGAACCGAACTGGCGAAAAGGAAAAAGCCCGCGGCTATTATCCTTTTCGCCGCGGCGGCCGCGGCCAATGGCAGCGTTTCAAGTCTCCCGCTCTTGGAGTGAGCCAATCACGGGAGACTTTCAATGGGCCAATCGGCGCGGCTCGCCTGGCCAATTAGAAATCCCTGCGCTTTAGCCAATCAAAGCGCGGGGATTTCGAATATGTAAATTAGGGACAGAACACCCCTCCCCTCTTGGTACAGTCTTTACGTTGCGTAGTCACGTAGGTAGGCAGGGCTCCGTCTAGTCTTACTTGACCTGCGCAACTCAGTTGCAAGCTGGATTTCGACCGGAGCGGTCGAGTTTTTGGCCGCTCCCTCTTCTGTGCGAACCGGTTGGATGATCGGGCCGGTTCTTTCTCCGTGGCTCCCACCTGGGCCTTCCGGGTTGGTTGAGCTACGGGTCTCGCCGCTCCCGCTTGGTCTTTCCGAGTCGGTTGAGCTGGCTTGGTGTTTCTTCTCCGGTGGGGAATCGCGATGGCTGCGTTCCGGTAAGTACTGCTGGTTTATTTTTTCTTGCGTTTGTTTATTCGGGTGTTCCCTCCCCCCTTGGTTTGTTTCTTGGGGGGTGGATTCTGTTGCCGACCGTGACCTGAGTTGGTCAATGTGTCGTTTCCAGGCTCGCCCATCTGTGGTTTGGAGCCGGTATGAGCGCGGGCCTGTGATTTGGGTGATGACGGCTGGGATCCATAGAGGGTCCCCCGTCAGGTTTTTCGCATACACGAGGTCTCCGGGTGCGAATGTTCGGTATTTTGAACTTGAGTCTGGGGGCCGCTCCGGGTTATATGTTGGGTGTAACCTGTCGAGTGGGGACCTCAGCTTCCTACCCATTAGTAATTCGGCTGGGCTTTTTTTGGTAGTGGTGTTCGGGGTGATATGTTGTATAAAGAGGAGTCTGTTAATTTTGTCTTGGATCTCCCCGTGGTCCATTTTCCGGATGGTTTTTTTGGTAAATTGTACCATCCGTTCCGCCCTACCGTTCGCTGCCGGATGCGCCGGTGCTGTTAATGCATGGCGGATGCCCCTCTCCGCCAGGAATCTCTCGAAGTCGAGGGAAGTAAACTGGGGCCCGTTGTCGGAAACGACGACGTCTGGGAGGCCGTGTGTTGCAAAGAGTTTGCAAAGTTCTTTGATTACGGCCTCCGTGGTGGTAGATTTCATGTCGCTTACCTCCAACCAGTTGGAGTAAGTGTCAACTGTTATTAGAAAGGTATGCCCATTTGTGGGATCGGCAAAGTCCAAATGGATTCTAGACCAGGGCCCCCTTGGTGTTTCCCACTCTAGGATGGGTGCTGCGGGTGGGCTGGGTCTAGTCTCCTGGCATCGCTGGCACCTAGCTACCCAGGTCTCTATCTGTTTGTCCATCCCTGGCCACCAAGCGTAACTTCTGGCCAGGGCTTTAGTTCTGACGATGCCAGGATGCCCCTCATGCAACAATTCTAAGACCCTCCTTTGCAGCCTGTCCGGGATGACCACCCTGTCACCCCATAAGATACACCCCTTAAGCAGCGAGAGTTCGGTTTGGCGGTTTTTAAATGTCTTAATGGATTCGTCATTGTCCCTTTCTGGCCAACCTTTTTCCACCCAAACCCGCGCCAGACGCCTGTCTTTAATAGTCTCCCGGGCAATGTCTGACGCGGTTATGGGCAGGTTGGGCAGGTTTTCGATGTTCAGGGTGTTTGTCGTTGGTGCTGGGTCAGGGTCGGAGTCTGGTAACGGCGAGCGGCTTAAAGCGTCCGCGTGCGAAATCTTCTTACCCGGCTTGTGTATTAGTTCGTAGCTGTAGGCTGCCAGGAACTCGGACCACCTTGTCATCCGGGGAGACAGAATGTTCGGGGTGGCTCGATTTCCTGCAAGGATGCCCAGCAACGGCTTATGGTCTGTCACAATGGTAAAAGGGCGGCCGTAAAGGTATTCGTGGAACCGCTTAACGGCGGCAACTATAGCCAAGGCTTCTTTGTCCAGCTGGCTATAGTTCCGCTCTGGCTTGGTTAGGGTCCTGGAAAAGAATGCGATGGGTGCTTCTTTTCCGTCCGGAAGGGTATGGCTGAGGACAGCGCCGACGCCGAAAGGTGATGCGTCGCAAGTGACGGCCAGGGGCAAGGTTTCGCTGAATTGGATCAGGACGGCGTCGGAGGTGAGGAGGTCTTTGGTTTTTTGGAAGGCGGCTTGCTCCCGTTTCCCCCAAGTCCAGGTTGCCGCCTTATCCAGGAGCCTATGCAAAGGCTCCGCCGCCGTTGCCTTTTGGGGTAGGAAAACATTATAAAAGTTCAGCAACCCCAAGAAAGCCTGTAGTTCAGTCTTAGACCTAGGGGTGGGGGCTTCTTTGATAGCTTTTACTTTTTTACTTGTGGGGTGAATGCCGTGCCGGTCTAGAAGGTAGCCCAAGAATTCCACTCGCTCCGTGCACAGTTGGCATTTCTCCCTTTTTACTTTAAGTCCCGTTTCTTTAAATTTGGTTAAGACCTCTCTGAGTCGGTTTTCTAATTCGGCTTCGTTTGGCGCCGCTACTAATACGTCATCGAAATAGGACACCACCCCCTTGATGCCCTGCAGCAAACGTTCCATCAGGCTCTGAAAGATGCCTGGTGCCACGCTGACTCCGAATTGGAGTCGGTTGCACTTGAAAGCCCCCCGATGTGTAACGATGGTCTGGGCTTCCGCTGTTTTTTCGTCGACCGGCAACTGTTGGTATGCCTGGGCGAGATCGAGCTTGGCAAAGACCTTGCCCCCTCCCAGTGAGTGCAGTAGGTGTTGCACGATTGGGACGGGGTAAGCGCTTTGTTGCAGTGCGCCATTTAGGGTGGCCTTATAGTCCCCACAAATTCTCACTGACCCGTCTGGCTTGACCGGGGTCACTATTGGGGTCTCCCATCTGGCATGGTCTATAGGTTGTAACACCCCCTGTTTGACGAGCTTGTCAATCTGCTCGTCAATCCTAGGTTTTAGGGCGAATGGTACCCGCCTAGGTTTTAGTCGCTTGGGGGGGACGCTAGGGTCTAGATCAAAAGAGATAAGGGGCCCCTGGTACTTGCCCAGGCTTCCGTCGAAAACCTCCTGGAATTCCTGGGCTAGCCGCTGTTCCCAGCCGTCGTCGGTGATGTGGTTGACTCCCGTGAGGGCGATGTCGAGCGGGGCGAACCATTGTAAGCCCAGCAGGCTTGGGCGGTCGCGATCGACGATTGTGAGTGGGAGTTGTTCGGTGCGGCCCTTGTATGTCACATTAAAGTTCTTGGTGCCCACTACCGGGACGCGGTTTCCCTGGTAGTCTTTTATAATAAGTCTTTGGGCGTTTATGTTTCTCCTATGGAGGGTGGGCACTAACCGTTTTATCTCGTGCCATGCAATCATGGAGAGGTAGGACCCGGAGTCCACCTCCATTTTGCATGGTCGTCCTTCAATATGGACCTCTACGTGTACCTTTCTGGCGCCGTCGGAGATGGCGTGGCCGATGGTTACCGTCTGGTGGGTTTCTTCCTTGCGCCGGTTGTCGCCGCCTCTCGATGGTCGCTGGATTCGGTCCCACCGGCTGTCCGATTGGCGATCTCTGGTCCTGGGCGGTGGGCTTTCTCTCTTACGATCGTGTTGGTCCCATCTGGGTGGACTGCGAGTCTTCTTTTGGCGGCAAACCCGGGCGATGTGTCCCCTTTTATCACAATGCCGACAGATAGAGTCAAAAAATCGGCATTCTGATCTGGGGTGGTCGCCGCCGCAGCCGGCACAGTTGGTCCTCGACCTACGACCTCTCCGGTTCCATTGGTCGCCGCGCCCCGTCTGGACTCGATGTATGTCTTCTTCGTCTTCGGACGTGCTGGATGTAGAATGGAAATCGCCGTAGTGTGCGGTCGTTTCGTTTTTTGGGTCGGCCGACCTCGCCGGGTTGTTGTTTCCGCCCTTTGCGTCTGGTTTTCGCATGCTGTCAGCGGAAGTGCGGGTCGCTTCTGCGGCTGCAGCTGCGGTGAAGGCGTCTGCTAGGCTGATGTCGCCCTTAGCCATAAGCCGGCTCTGGAGTGCAGGGTCCCATAGGCTGAGTACGAATCGGTCTCTTAGAAGGCTATTCAGGCCGTCAAATTCGCAGAGTCCTCCTAGGCGCTGCAGCTCGGTGACGAAGTTGCTCAGTTTTTCGCCTGGTTTCTGGTCCCGCCGGTAGAATTCGTTGCGCCGGATCAGGATTGGGACCTCGGGGGCGTAATGTCGCCGAAGGATAGGTTCGAGGACGTCCCAATCCATGGCGGTTGCGTCGGCCGGCTTGGCCAATGCTTTGGCCATCTGGAATACTTCGGTTCCGCAATGCGTAAGGAAAACGGCGCGTTTTAGCGGGCCCGGGGCGTCCTTCATTCCGGTGCACTTGAGGTACATGCGGAATCGGTCTGAGAATGATTCCCAGTCCTCGGTGGCGGGGTTGAAGGGGGCGGGCGGTGCGATTTTCGCCATGTCGGTGCTAAGTCTGGCTCTTGTCGGACACGGGGTTCGGTTCAGGGTCTGGATCCCACCTTCGTCGCCAGTGTCGTGTCCGCAAAAGACGCCAGGAGTCGGTGACTTAGTTTAAAGCTCTTTATTTTAAAGTTGAGAACCGAACCGAACCGGCGAAAAGGAAAAAGCCCGCGGCTTTTATCCTTTTCGCCGCGGCGGCCGCGGCCAATGGCAGCATTTCAAGTCTCCCGCTCTTGGAGTGAGCCAATCACGGGAGACTTTCAACGGGCCAATCGGCGTGGCTCGCCTGGCCAATTAGAAATCCCCGCGCTTTAGCCAATCAAAGTGCGGGGATTTCGAGTATGTAAATTAGGGACAGAACATGGACCTCCTCTTAACTTTCTTGGTTTCCATTTCCTCACTCAAATGTGAGCAACCAGTAAGATTTCTGGTTCATATGTACTACTCAGCAAACCATAGAATAAGCTTCTACTTATTGATAGGAAGAGCCAAACAGAAGAAAATAGGCAGTTTAGGCTAGTGCACTTACTCTTTCCCAATAAAGTAGGAAATTACATAATTCTGGCTTAGCATTGTTTACAAATGCCAACACTGTTTTTCTGATAACATTTTGTACAATAAATTCATACATCACTTAGAACCCTAGATAAGGAATGCAGAAAAAATATAGAGGTTAGACTAATGTTTCTCTTGAAGAACAGTGATTGTATGTAATCATTGAAAGTGCTTTGATTTGATTGGAATATACATTTTGTATAAAAAGATATAAAAAAATACATAAGTAAACATTGGAAGTTGCCCCCCAAACAGTTTGATTGTTGTCTATCAACATGAAGTGCATTTATCTTTTATATCTGTTGTAGTGTAGTTCCAGTGCTTCTTTCTCTCATCCTTCCCATGCTTTAATTGACTTTTTGCTGTGGCCTTGAAGCTGGGCACCTGTTTCTTGTTGACATAATTGACATTTTTTGCCCTAAAAAACTCCCCAAGTTTCGCAACAGCTGTCAGCTATGCCCTGCTTCTCCCTCCCACTCTTTGCCACAGGACCCCAGTACTAAAAGAGGAAGCATACACTCATTTACCCTAAATGTTCATCCTGCACAAGCCACTGACTGTACAGAGCATGGCAGATTACATATACCTTGAAATTTTCCTGATTGATTTAAGCAGGGGAAGACAACATTGCTTTAACAATGGTACAGCTAACCATGACTTAATGCTTGGATTGAGAATAAGAGGAAGGCAACCTTGTGGAGGCATGCAAAATAGTTGCCAGGAGATGGTTCTACCATGGTAAGAAGCACATGGGAAAAGGCCCCTTGGTCAAGAAACCCTGAAATAAAATTAATGGTGAATGGCAGTGTTTGCCCATGCCTTGTAGTATTAAACAAAATTAAAGAAGTAGAAAGAACAAGGTCAGAGGGGCCTGCAGTAGGCTTTGAAGTGATGTCAGGGGGAGTCAAAAGAAGAAAGTATAAGTTAAGTGATTTGCTAATAATAAGACTGTGAATACTTGAGGGAGTGTCTGTCCTAGTATGATCATGCTCAAGCATTAAGACCCACAAGGATGGCAGCTACTGGGAGAGGCTTGTTATATGGGAGAAGGTAAAGGATCTTCTCTGTTGTGGGACCCCAACTTTGGAATGGTCTTCCCTTGCAGGAAAGGCTAGTTCCAGCATTGTCTACCTTTTGCTATTTGGTAAAAATCTTACTTTTATTGTCACATTTGGAATTGGTGTTCACTAATAATATCAGAATGTTCAATTTTGCTATTTAGTCTTATTATGTTGCCATATGTTGCTTTTTTTGAAAATAGTAAATAGTAATTGTTCTCAGGAACATTATTTTTCATGAACTGGATGGATATTTTACGAAACTGTCATATAGGGATTAGTTTCTGTGGTTCATGTTTCTCTACAACATCTACCTTGAGTGATGGATCCTCTCTAGGATTTCAAGTCAAAAGTCTATTAGAGTTTGAATTTGGGAATTTATGTGTGCAAAGCATTTATTATCCTTCTCAAACTAATTCAAGCACATGCTTCCTCTGGAGAAGTAATAAGGAGTCAGCATGAATATTGAGTCAGTCTATAGATATTTCTATGTGTAAACTCACACAAATTAAAAAATAAATAAATTCAAGATGTCATAACTTGGTTTTGCCTGAAACTAGGCAAGCTTGAAATGTTATTTTAGTAAAAAGTGGATGTTTCGTGGCTACTGATAGAAATGAGCAATCTTAGAAACTGAGACATCTAAAGAATACCAAAGGAGGGCCTGGATGTTCAGTTGTTGCTGTGCATCACAGTATCCAAGGAACGGAAGTTTAATAAGGGGCAGGGTGAAACTAGACCCTTCCTGCTCTAAAGGGGCACTTTAGCAGCTGTGCTTGTGCAGCAAGCTATTTCTGCCAGCAAGGTTCCAGGAAATGTGTTGGGAGATTTCTAAAATCATTT
Organism: Hydrophis major; assembly: GCA_033807585.1. Taxonomy (NCBI): domain Eukaryota; kingdom Metazoa; phylum Chordata; class Lepidosauria; order Squamata; family Elapidae; genus Hydrophis; species Hydrophis major. The sequence continues at coordinate 31,131,706 of CM066331.1, forward strand.
GGCATGTCGGGTTTTTTTAAGGTTTACATCAAGGGCCAGTGTGTGTGTGTATGTGTGTGAGCACACGCAGAGACAGTGAATAATTTAGTGTACTTCAACCATTTTAAGCCTGCATACATTTTGGCAGCTTTCACAGAAAGCTCTGAAAGAGAAGGCGTTCTGGAGCTGCTGCCACAGCAGGCATTTCAATGCTATAGCAATGTCAAATAGTTGCCTTGATCCTCCCTTTTGTTTCCACTGGCTGTTCTCCCTCTCCCCCGCTCTCTCCCCCCCTCTTTTTTTGGGTGGTGGTTTTCATTTCGTTTTATTTTATTATTGACCAAACATGGTGTGCACAGCAACAGCACAAAAGGCAACAGATCAAAAAGGCTCCTGAGGTATCAGTGGCTTTATTTGTAAGGAAATGTCAGTGAGCATGCCATGGTGGGCTGCGGGAGGCAACTCCTTTGCCAGATAACCTGCTGACCATAGAATAGTGATTTGTCTTGTCCTCGGGACTGTCATTTGCCTGGCACTTGCAGGAGCAATTTCCAAACATTTCTGGCCCAGCCGGAAAAATCTGAGAAATATGAACTTATTGAAGCCCGCAGCAGCAGGCAAGCATTTTGGGCTGGAGCTGGGGGCATATTCACGGTTGGGATTCAATTTTTTTAACAACTGGTTCTGTGGGCGTGGCTTAGTTGGTGGACATGGCTTGGTAATGTGACTGGCTGGGCATGGCCAACTCAACATCACTGACATCGAGGTACGCATCTCCTCGCCTGGCCTCTCTTGACTGTGGGGATGCTGCAACAGTTGTAAATGTGAAAAGTGGTTATAAGTCACTTTTTTCAGTGCCAATGTAACTTTGAATGGTCTCTCCACACAAGCAAAGTACCAGCAAAGGAGGGGAAAAAACTCCAGAGACGTTCCTGAGACAGGAAGACCATTTCACCAGAATGTGCCCTTCCTGATTTGCAAAATGAATTGGACAAAATCAAACAAATGTTTTTCTAATATTTTGAAAGACTTGGAGCTGAAGAAGAGCACATTAAGTTCATTGGATTATAGCCAAGAACATTTGATGGCTGTATGTTTAAACCTGCAGTATATTTATATATTTTTCTTTGAACATTTTGTTTTGGGAAGATGACAGAAAGGCATTATCTCTGACCTTTTTCCAGCAGAAATCTCTCTCAAGTTTTCCATAAGGATTGCACCCTTTCATCATTCTTTTTTCCCCACAAGGTGTCACTCTCAGACCATCTGTGTGTGTTTGTGTGTGTGTGTGTGTGTGTGTGTGTGTGTGTGTGTTATTCATGGCAGTTTCCACATATTTATCATGGAGTTTTCTATTCCCATCTTATTGCTTGTGTTTGTGTGTGTGTGTGTATTATTCATGGCAGTTTCCACATATTTATCATGGAGTTTTCTATTCCCATCTTATTGCTTGTTCCTAATTAGTTTCATGATAAAATATAGAAAGCAAAAGCCTTCATATTAATTATATATATAAACTTTTGCTCATCTATTGTAGCAAGTTGCCAATTCCTGGCTATGGATTGTACTTAACTATAAATACACTTGAATTTCTTACAGAAATCTGTTGAATCAAGCAGTTTAGGTAAACATACTTCTCACTTTCTTCTTACCATAGCCAAATCAATAGTGTGCACACCAAACATAAAGTATATAGTCTCTTTCAAATATAAAAACAGTGTTGGTATCTCCAAATTGACTACAAAGTTCTGTACTGTTTAATGCTGGATTTACTAGTCAAAACTGATGTTAGGTCTTCCAATAATCTAGGTTTTTTGGCTTTAGATGGTCAAAAGAAAAGGGTTTATTTATAAGACATTTTCTTGGTTTCTCTGGGCATGATTCAATGAGAAATCTTTCCAGGTCAGATTTTCTGCTTTCCTCCAAGTTTCCTCTTGTATTTTCCAAGCATTGTTTGTCCTAGGTTTGTTAGTTATGGTTCCTTGTTCCCCCCACCCATTTTTTCCTTTTCCTTTTCCTTTTCCTTTTCCTTTTCCTTTTCCTTTTCCTTTTCCTTTTCCTTTTCCTTTTCCTTTTCCTTTTCCTTTTCCTTTTCCTTCCTTCCTTCCTTCCTTCCTTCCTTCCTTCCTTCCTTCCTTCCTTCCTTCTCTTTTATCTGTCTAATATAACTCTCCCAACTATCCTCCCAAACTCCTAGAACTAGTTGTTTTAATATTTTGCTGATTAAAATAAACACATTCTGATATTCCCTCACTTTCCTTGCCTGCTATCTTCTTTAAAAACTTATTCTGCATTTCGTATCTTGAATTACTTTTTTCTACATTAGCTTTTACTGCTTTCCAAAAGGTGGTGTTTCTTTCTTTTTTTTTCATAGAACATCTTTAAGTAAAAAATAATTTTAATTTCACTACTGTTGAGATGCATTGATTCCTCAGTATAGTATTTATATCTAGAAGATGGCAGGGGGATGGTGGATTCTGAAAAACTCTAGGGCAGGGGTGTCAAACTTGCATCATCACGGCATTGTCACATGATGTATCAGCATTTTATTACCCTTTGCTAAACCACACATGGCCAGCACATGACACATCCGGCTCACGGGCCGTGAGTTTGACAGTTCTGTTCTAGGGCATGTATATGAATCTCTCAAACAACTTTTGGAATAATGAAAAAGATTGCTGCATTTTATTGAGGAAATACTAGCAACTACTACTAATAAATCAGGGAAATGATAGATAGATAGATAGATAGATAGATAGATAGATAGATAGATAGATAGATAGATAGATAGATATAACGATAGAGATAGATATATTGTGTGTGTTTGTGAATGACTCAAATGACCTCCAGTAATTTGCATTTCTGGCTGTCCATGCACCAACAATGACAATATGTATTCTTTTTTAAATTTAGGAAGCTGATTTGTACAGACAACTTCCCATGGAATCTGAGAACCTTGCCCCAGTTCATACTGCTGTGAGCACACCTAACATGACACAGGACATGAGATCTATTACAAATAATGGATCAGATCCCTTTCTGAACAGGCAAGTACCATGTTTGCCCACCAGTCATTTTATGTTCTATAATAAAGGCCTTTGCTTACCTATTAAAGCACATGAATAGATATTTCTATTGTAGCAATTTGACTTATGAGTTACAAAAGCTTTAATTGAATAGCCATTTAACCTTTTTGATTCTGATCAATTGTGATCTGCTTACTCTGTATTTGCATTTTCAGTGGTGTGTAGAAAATTGGCCAAAGGTATTTCTCATATGGGAACAGGCAGGCAAGGCTATAGGATACCAAACTGACATTTAGCCTGAGAAGACAAATTTGGTATATTACGTTTAATTAAGAAAATTAGGATAATTTCCTAATTATTCTATGTATAATTAAGAAAAACACCTGCATGATAGATGGCATCTCTTCACATGGAGTGCTGTCTCTCTGTCACTGTAAATTTGGATTGACACTGCCTTTTGCTTTTTAAACAACTGGCATCATTTGACAGTAGAAGAATGACAATCACTGGTGCCACTCCTTAGTTGAAATTGTGATTGGGAATCATGTATCCTGCATAATGATTGTAGCAGGTGCCAAGAAGATGAAGTAGAAGCAAATGTAGATGAAAGATGCAAGTCAACATTGCTTGCCAGTGCAAAAGCTGCCAGTGAGAAAGAGAGGATGAGATGAGGAAGGGAGCAGGGTTGGGTACTGTAGGTAGTTGGATCAGTAGACTGGAAGATAAAAAATTGGAGCCTATGATAAGGCTAGGAAACTTTGTTTAGTACTTCAATATCTCATTATAAAGCTTTTTTAAAAAAATTAATATAGAGATTGATCTGTGGATCTTGCATGTAAGGAATGGACTCTGTTATTGAGATGTGGTTCCATTCCTTGATCTAGGTCTATCTTCTTTGGGCTTTGAGTTATACTGGCTACCAAATTGCCATGAAGATCTAAAATGATAATACGATGTCTTGTAATGTATGCATTTTATTTTAAGAAAAAAAAGATTTGCAGTTGCCAAATTTTGTGATAGATAGATGTTTTCAACCTGTCATAGGGGAAGTCACAAAATACTGGAGTACATTGAGATCTATCTAGAGTCCATAGTTTAGCCAATTAGACTCTTATTTCGTAGGCCATTCTGGGGACAGACATGTGATGGGCACAGTCTTGACCACGGACTTTTCATGTCTCAATTCATAGTGGGCCATACCATTCCAGGGAGCAGAGCACAGACAGTGGCCTAGGCTTAGGATGTTACAGCATACCGACTACACCTGAAGACTTCCTCAGCAATGTAGATGAGATGGACACAGGTATGAACAAGAAGTCTGTTTTTCTTCATGACAAAATTATAAACAATAGGCTTAGCCAATGATACTTTTATACTTGTCTGAATTATATATTCAATTGCCCATCTATTGAATAAATTTCATCTTCCAATTTGTGCAAGAACTGCAGCCCCAACATTTCCAATAAGACTGATATTGCATATGCTTCAGTATGCAACCAAGAAGATCCTGATTTTAGCCTTCAAGTTATGTACATTCCAATTTTCCTCCAATTTTAATCTTACATTATACTGAAACTGTGACCCCTGAATCTTTTTAGCCTTCTAAAAGTGTCTATCTGAGTGTGGGTGTCCAACAAAGTTGTTTTAGATTTCTTGATAGAGTTCCTTTACCCTTCCTTTCAGTGGTGGGATTCAAAAAAATGTATTACCAGTTCTGTGGGCATGGCTTGGTGGGCGTGGCAGGGGAAGGAGACTGTAAAATCTCCAGTCAGAGGTGGTATTTGCCGGTTCTCTGAACTACTCAAAATTTTTGCTACCAGTTCTCCAGAACTGGTCAGAACCTGCTGAATACCACTTCTGCTTCCTTTCCTTTTTGATGAAATTTTAAGTTGTACACTGTTAAGGCATATTTCCTAGGTACCTTAGTGAAAAAGTCTGCTGCTAGGATTTTTGTTAGTTTTTCATAAAACCCTTAGCTTTCTGTTCTGGATTGAAATCTAGACAGGTGTAGCTGAAGTTTGGGTCAAGTAACCCATGGTTTTAGATGGTATGACTCAATTCACTTCTTCTTTATTTTGCAGGAGATAATGTAGCACAGACTTCCATGAATATCAACTCCCAACAGACACGCTTCCCTGACTTTCTTGACTGTCTTCCAGGAACAAACGTTGACCTTGGGACATTAGAGTCCGAAGACCTGATTCCCATCCTTAGTGATGTGGAATCAGTCCTCAACAAAAATGAACCTTTTCTTACCTGGTTGTAACTGATAACCCAACATTTCCTTTCCTTCTAGAATTTAAGGCCAAGCCTCCTCAAGTCCCTCAGCTAACCAGCCTAATCCTTTGCTGACTTTTCCAGCCCCTTTTTAGGTCAATGAATCTTGATCAGGATGTCATTGACAATAACTTACATTTGAAATGTACACACATACAATATAGACATCCCTAGTTTTAAGGAATAGAATTGCTTAAAGATATTAAATGTAAGTTTTTCCTAGATGTGTTTTGAGGACACAAAGGGGTGGGGTGGGGTTTTTTTGCACCATGTCTGAACTGAACGGTCATCACAGTTAAGTGATGACCATCACACACGGTTAAGTGTATAATTAAGGAAATGAAAGACAGAGTGATGACTGTAAGAAGTTTTAGACTGCAAAAGTTAGCTTGGTTCTGAAAACCTAGCACACATTCAAATACAGCTCTGTGATTATATTTAATTGCACCAAATTCTTGTTATTTACAAGAGCTTTAAAAATCATCATTATTTTAAATAAACTCACATTGTAGGGAATACAGCTTTTTTCTTTTAAATTCCAAGTCAGCCAGAGAGCAACTTTTTAAAAACTTGCAAAGCACAAACTTTATTGTTGGGACTTTTTCAGTTGCTATTTGGTTTCTAGTAAGCAAAAGTTTAGCTGTTGTTTTTACACTACCACTGCAGTATAAAATCAACCAGGTTGATACTAATTGCTGCCATTTTTAAACTATATAGAAAATGAAAAAATGCAATATATGTTACATTCTTTTTTAATTTCATTTTAAAGAAGTATACTTTATATGTAGCTGTTTTAAAAACTATTTTAAGATGAATCATAAAAACAATAATTTTTTGTTGTGTTATACACAAACCAAAAAAAAAAAAAATTGAATTTCTGAATTCTGGAGAAAAACTCACATTATTGAATACATTAACAATTTTATAGAACCACATTATCTTTTTTTCTTTTTAGTAATAATACATTTTGTGAATCAGATTTTACAAGCTAGAAATAATATCTTCACTTTTATCAGTTAGGTGAAAGCCAACATCTCTTTCTCAGTGTAGTAAAAGTGTTTAACTTCTTAGCCATTTGCCTCTTAATTTTGGCCTATGAGACAAAAAATTATTGTTGGTGTACTCCTAGCTTTATTCATATAAAGATTATGAAATAGTTGATATCTGGGACTGAGAATGCATCAAGGATTTCAAATACTCACTTTGCCTGAAATGCAAATGACGTCCTAAGATTAAGTATTTTAAATTGTTTTTATTTATAATCCATGAACATTAAGCTTTTTTATATTGAAAACATATCTTTTTATGGAAGGCATTATAATTAATACAAGCCTCTTAATCAGTGATATGCAAACCAAACAAAGAGGTAAAGCACAGTGCTAGGCTTTAATAAAAGAGTCATCATTGTATTAGAGAACTGGGCAGTCTATGGCCCTTATTTTCCAACTTAGTGAAGGAAAAAGGCAGGTGAAATAGTTTGAAGTCAATAAGATAGGTTGTAGAGTGGCTAAGGAGAGAATGCAGATAGCAATGCTGCAGTATTACAAAGTCAATTCTGGGGATTACCCCAGTGGATCGATTAAATATTGGTGAACACGACTTTGTGAGAGGATTGTTACTTGAAAGTCTTTGTTTTGAATGCACCAGGATAGCTTTCTTTTCATAATATTTTAATCGTGAGTGATTAAAAAACAAAATCCAATATTTGTGAAGTTTTAATATTTGACTCAGAAAATATTTTGTGTTTGTTTTATAAGGGCAGGGATGGGAAGGCAGACATAAGTAAGTAGATTAGTTCGTTTTAGCAGATTCTTGCACCTACTAGAAAATATTTTCCATCAATGGGCATTCTTTCCCTTTTATTTTATTTTATTTTCATTTCTTTTTTTTTTTCATTTTACTTGCTCACTTAACATATAGGATTAATCGTTAAAAGAGCAAGAAATCTGTCTGTAAGCAATGTTATTGCATGTTTTCACTATTTAAAGATTATCAGCCATGATATGAAAACCAGACACTCCTACGATGTTTACTATTTTAGTTATGTGAACAACTTTCTTCTTTCTTGATTTTTTTTTCTTACCTACTTAGAAAAACAGGACGTATTAAAGGCAGATCCAAATCTTACTTTGTTGTATGGCCAGTGCTTTTGTGCTCATCAAGAAGTTGCAGAAACACTGCCATAGATCTCTTGTTCACTCAGCATCAGACTGCTTGGCAATTTTCGGACTTCTGCAGATTTACAGATTTAAGACATTCATAGTAATATTTGCTGTGACAGACGGGGCTTCTAGTTGGCAATAGGGTTCAATTGAAGGTAGCTCACTTATTCTAAAAAAGGATCAGATCCAATAGTGTACATTAATATTTGAAGTGACATTTCCCACATATATGTAGCAACATCATGTTCCATTTTGTACAACCAAAAACATCCACCAAAGGAGCTCTTGCAAATTGTGCAAGTGGTATGATTTACCTCTTTTGATTTGACTTTCCCGAATTAGTCTGCATCAATCAGAATGACTTCAACTTAAAATGAAAGTGACTTAGAGAAGGAACTAAACTTTACCCAGGCTCCAGCTGGATCTAGGCGAGAGTTAGGAGCAGAAAGGAGAATATTGTCTTAGTCCTATATGGCACCAAAGATGGGTAGAGAAGCAAAATTCAAGCATTAGAGCAGAAATTTCAAACCTTTTCTGGCTCAGATCCTATTAATTAAAAAAAACTCAGAACCCGCAGAAAAAAGTTAAGAGGCACTAGTAATTTTTAAAAAATGGCTTTATTTGAGTATTTCAATGGACGGGGATTAACCACAGTCTTTTATACAGAAAGAACTCCATTACATCTTCATGGAACCCTGGGGTTTCCACAGTTTGAAACACATTACTGTAGAGAATTGTAGCAAACCGCAAAAATCCAAATGGCTACCATTCAATGATCTACATCTAAATTTTTGCAATCTAAATCTGGTAAGCCTATAATTTTTATAAGAAGCAGAAGGAATTCTGTGCATATTTCCTTCTTTGAAGAAATCACTGGGGATGCTTGTTATTGCCATACCTGTGATTACTCTGGAATTGAAGTACATAAATAAGTGAATAGGGAACACATATGAGAAAATAATACTTTTATCCATATTCCTCACCATGATGAAGGTAAATGCTATAAACCTAGAGCCACCAGAACAAGGTTTGAAAAATCTACCTGCCCACTAGAAAAATCTTAGAAGACTAGCTGCCAGTAAAAGAACTACCATTTTATTTATATTTTGTACCTAGTGGGTTTTTGGAGCCCAGATATAGTAAGTAGAAATAATGCTGAACCATTCTACTGGGGTGAGGGGAAGCTGCATTGGAACTAGCAGTATGCCTTACTTACATTTACAGCTCTCAGCAGAATTTCCTAGCCCTAAGTGGAAACTCAGGGGGAATAATTTCTGAATAGGGGTGCATAGACTGACAAGTTTGGAGCCCTGCAAGTCTTTTGGGATTTGATTTCCATAATTCAGTCCCATAGGACCAATTGAAATTCAGGGAGTAGCAGATCCAAGGCTGGTTTAGAACTATTATAAGACAGTTAAATTGAGTAACTAGGTTAACATATGAAGGCATCATGCAGCATTAGAACAAAGCCAATGTTATTTTGTTTTAAACTGTCAGAACTATTATTTTTGAGGAGTGAAGCATCTAATAGTAGAGCTTGGGGGTAGGGGGAGATCCCAGTAATCACAAAAATGAGAGAAATGAATGAATAAGTCAATTTTATGTCGCAAAGTCCTGTTTTAATTTTTAAGGGTTGCTTTGCCCAAAATGATTTCTTACTGATCTAATGGTTTTTCATAAAATTTCAGTGTAATTTGATTTGTGGTGATTTGTGGTATTTAATTACTTTACTTTTTACACTTTTGCCAACAATAAAAACATATAGCAGTGGAGCAATCATGCGGCCAAGGATTTTAAGTTAGGGAAAGGCTCACTCCAGTGCTGACCATAAAGAAGTTATGGGATATGGATAACAGTTTGTAATATTGAGTGAGGGGAAGTTTTGAGGCCAATGCTTTTCAAACCGAGTTCTAGAAAATTCTGAGATTTTTTTAGATGTAGATTAAGAATTCCAATACAAATTCAAATTAACTTTCATTGAAATGAATTTGCCCTGCTGATGTGCAATGAGCATGGTGTCTAGTGTTTATTCCTGAACTAAGACTCAGGAGACCCAGATACTTGTTTATACTCCTTGATTATGTATTCTGAGCATCTAGCCATGTTCTGTTTGTTAACTGTCCTATGCCACAGGGTGATTATGATAATAAAGGAATAAAGTGCTATATGCTATCATGAACTCCATGGCAAAATGGTGGTACAGAAATGGAATAGATAGAATAAGAAAACTTTTCCTGTTGCAATAGGGATTGTATTGTGGAATTTGTTTTAAGTTCATGAAAGGGAAAAGTGAGATCCAACAGGGCTAGACAGTGCCTTGTGTGCACTTGAAAATTATCCCTTTAAACCACTGGAAGGAATTACTATGCTAAGGGCAAAAGAGTTCTTTGAAGGCAGATGTTTAAAAACTGCTATATTAGACATTAAATCAATTGAAAATAAAGCATTGGAGAAGTCAATGGTTTTTTTTTAAGAGTTGGTGAAATTAAATGCTTACTTTTGGGAATGGAAATGGATGGTGAAACCAGTATTTCTGTTTTCCTAATACACTACATTCATTTATGTGCTAACACTTTAATACTTTTTTTTATTTACATCAGTTTGTTATGCTTGTGAACATTTGTTTTCAGTGTAGAATACTTTGCATACATATGTGTATGCTTGAAAATCAGAACAAACAGTTATATCTTGAGTTTGTTTCTTTTTTTTTTTAAAAAAGTATTTCTTTATTATTGTACAAGAAAAAAATAAAATAAGTAGAAATTGATTTAAACTTCCTGCCCTATGTGTTGGTTTCACTTATTCCTTGGAAAGAGGGGAAAAAAGGACTCTACTGAATAGATATAAGAGTGTTGCCACTAAAAAAACAATGACTATGTTCACATAACACTTTGGTAAGAATTGGGGGGGGGGCACACTTTTAGCTTACTCCATTACCATCACACATCTCTCCCACCCATATTTTGAAGTTCCAATTCAACTTTTTCTGACCCAGCTCATCTAAAATCTCACTAAGTAGATGGTCTTTAGTAATTTAATATTCTTATCTAATAATGGTCCCAACTCTGATTGGCCACAGCCATCTAGCCTTTCCCTGTACAAGACTGTATCTTGTACAATCATTTTGTCTTGGGATGTCCAGCTTGTATGTTCTCTGGTGGTGTGGTAGAATCTCCAGCTAAAATAGGTGGTGGAGTAAAGAGACTGGTGAATTTAGCATCATTGCAGGGTAAGGAGCAATGCTGAGTCCCATTCATGAAACTCTTATCAGGCTCTTCTCTAAAGAATGCAGCCAGTGACGAGTTTCTTGTAAATCAGTCACAACAATTAGCAACTCTGATCAGCTCATGGTGGTTCATGCTGGTTCATTTAGCTAATAGTCACCTTTTCAAAAATCAGATTACAGTCAATCCAAGAATGGCAGAAGAGTGTGAACCCTTATTTCTGCTATGCATGGCTCATTAATGAAGGCATCAGGCTTACCACTTCATTTGAATCCTAAATGGCCACCAGCTGGGACTTGTGTACTATATATTGTTGCAAATTAAAGCAATCCAGAATGGTGGCTCTAGATTCTGAATAATATATACATACTTTAATTGAAACTCAATTAAAGAACCCTTGCATGATGGGAGTAGTGACTTTTTACAAATTGAAAGCTCATGATATAGTTTCCTGCCAAGTGAGTTACACAAACACTTACAAAAATCCATATAAAAAATGGTATTTTGGTTCAAACCCCTTGCTGTTCTCTTGTTCATCTCATGCTTAGGACATTACTAAGCATGAGATGAAGAAGAGAACAGCAAGGTGAGTGATCCAAAATAGTAATGCCCTAATGGGTCCATATTTGGACACAATGTTAATCTATGTTTGAATCGCATGCACATCAGCTGAACTCAGAAGCTGTTGTTTCATCCAAAGAGCCACAAATCCTCACCACTTGGATAAATAGTAATGAAATTGCACTCCTGTCAAATCTACTATATATACAAGAAATACAAGAAAAGGAAGAATACTGGATTCCATCCTGACAACTGGTTTATTCCGAGTCCCACTGAAATAACTCTGAATAGTTATGACTGACTTCTCACTAATTTCAAAGACAAATAAGCAGAATTGATTTTAAATGGCTTTACCCACCCAGTGAATTCAGCAAAATATTACTTCAGTTTATGATTGTCCTTCACCACTGGTGGTGGATCAACAAACCAGCCTTCCATTTTTCTCTGTTTGTTTTTATAAAACTGAAATAGACACTTTATAAAAGCTGTTAGGTGAGAAAAGGACTTTTGCTCCTCTGGTTCATTGATTTCTGCAACAAACCTTCTACACATGTTCAAAGCAGACCAAAGTATTGGAACTTGTTCTCACCACCCAGTTATCTATCTAAAAACGGTCCAAAAATCCATATTTCGGGAGTTTAATTGTGCAGGCTGTCAACATCAACACAGCAACAGCTATTCAAACATATCAGGCAATACAAAATTCTTAATATTCCTATGTTCTTCAACTCATAGAATGCTTTGTATCAGAATAAGAGGCAATACAGATCCATTTGAAATAGGGAGAAATCCAATCTCCCGAGTCTTTTCAAGGGTTTCCTTTTCTCAAGAAACACACAGCTCCCCATTATTTGATTAAATGGCCACCCAACTCAAGTTGGGCAGCACACAACTTTAAAATAAATAAAAATGCGTAAGTTGCTAAAATAAAACCAAAGTAAAAAACACAACTGCCAGAGATCATAAAATGCTCTCAATGCAACCAGGATTATGAACCGGTCACAAGAGGGCAGTAAATGTCTTTCTCTGAAGCACTTTCAACCAAAACCACTACATATGATGGTGTGTCTGATACTGCTAGTGCTCAGCTTCATTTTTATATCATTTTGATGCTTTCCATTTGTTATTTGCATCATGAACAGTTGTGTTTGCATGGCATCAGATCTAGTCAATCTCTAGATCCAGAGAGAATTATTTATGCCTTTATGTCAGCAGAGCACAGTCTCGGGTGCACAGAACAAATATGGAGCAGAGTTCTCACTGTCACTCATGCTTTTGGGGTCATCGTCTATTTGGATTTCCATAATGCACCATATGTGAGGCTGCCCTTGAAGAATATTCAGAAAATTCACTTGGTGCAAACTGCAGCAGCACAAGCAAGTATGTGTGCCCCTATTACAGTAGACATTACACCTCTACTCTGCTAACTGCTTCATGGCATGGGCAGGGTTATTTACATATAGCCTTTAGCTATGCTGGCTAGGAACTTTGGGAATTGTGGTCCCAATATACAGGGATAAGCCAAAATTACTAAGAGCTGCTTCAACATGAAGGGCAGTAATAAAGAAAGATCTGTAGACAGGATATTAGGAGCCATTAACAGAATTCCAGGCCCCTCTGCAAACTACCCAGATTCTTTTAATGATATATAGAAATCTGAACAGTTGTACCGTCAATATGAAATTTATATTGTGATGTGCTCTTAGAAGTTTAGGTTTTTTTTTCTGAAATATTAACATGGTGACTTTGTCATTGAAGGCATTGAACCTCTGGTTAGCCACGATTAGGAATGTTTGTTATAGCAAGGACTTTGAAACATGTTTGCATAAAAACAACTAGTGGTTAGGTAATATTCTCTAGGTGAGGAAATTGTGGAATCAAGCATAGCTAACTGGGGCTAGCCAAATAAATAGTGCAAATAAAAGAACAGATATGTACAGCAGAGATGCAAAACTGGAGATTTTATTTGTTTCAAAATATTGGCCTTATTGAGGTGTTACAGATTTTAGTAACAGATGCAGGACCAAGTAAGAACAGTATTCACAACATGCTAAAATGGATTTTCTTCCGTAACATGTATCTTTAATTATGTATATACTTTCTATGTACACACAAACAGTATATCTTCCCCCCAAAATGATCCAATTCTCAAAGGCTTCATGGCAAACTAGGAATATGGACATATGATGGGTAGGGGAATTAAAGTCATAATTTTACTTGAAATGCAATTGGAAATATGGTCCACTGAAATTAATGGAACATATTTTAAATAAACTGTATTGGACTAAAATGCAATGGCCTTTGACAAGTTTTCAAACTCAAGCAGTGGGGTTTGTTTTTGGTAAACCCAAATCACAAGGTATAACTATTGCATGTAACAAATTTACACAAACAACAATACCACTTTAATAATTTACACATTGTTTTTGGGCACAATATTCTTAATTTACACAGAAATCTTTGATTAAAAATGATTATTAAATAGGATAGATTATAGAAAGAAGGGTATTATGATATAGCTTTAGAAAGAGGGTTTATAATATAACTGCTGTGAAGAAAATAAGAAACCAGTTCTTTGTATTTTTTCTTTCTTTTCTATTTTTTTTCAATTTTGTTTCTTTTCTTGAATTCTTTGTTTATTTCTTTCTCTTTTTTCCTTCTTTTATGTTATTTTTTAATTTTACTTATTTTGATTTATCAATCGCTTACAACAGTGGTCCCCAACCTTTTTTGTGCCGCGGCCCGGTACCGGCATCACAAAATGATCTGTGGCATGGTACCGGCATCAGCACACATGGCAAGGCAAGCTGAGAGACCGGCCAGCCAGCCATCCCCCACTTCTCCACGCCACCTTCAACTCCTCCTTTGTACCTTTGTCAATAGGCTTCAGGACGGCTTCGGGACGGTCGCTCGGCTCGCCTTGCCTTGGGTGCTGAAAGAATCCTCGCGCCTTAGTTTCATTCGAAGCCCCTCCCTTCGATGAAACTAAGGCGTGAGGATTCCTTCAGGACCCAAACGCTGCTTTCCAACCGGAAAAGCTCACCCAGAAGCACTTTCTCATCAAACAAGATGGCGCCCAGCAAACCAGTGGCCTGGTAGGAAATGTTCCATGGACCGGTACCGGTTTGCAGCCCGGTGGTTGGGGACCCCTGGCTTACAAGATAATAGGTAGAAGTATATACATAGTTATGAATACATGAAATGGGTACACATAAGAAAAATAAAAGAAACAATAGGACAGGGACGGTGGGCACATTGGTGCGCTTATGCATGCCCCCTACAGACCTCTTAGGAAAGGGGTGAGGTCAATGGTAGACAGTCTAAAGTTTTTGGGGTTTGGGGAAGAAACCACAGAGTCAGGTAGAGTATTCCAAACATTGACCACTCTGTTGCTCAAGTCGTATTTCCTGCAATCAAGTTTGGTGCGGTTAACCTTGAGTTTGTATCTATTGTGTGCTCTTGTGTTGTTATAGTTGAAGCTGAAGTATTCATTGACAGGTTAGTCATTGCAATGTATGATTTTATATACCATACCTAAATCAGACCAAAGACGGCGTAATTCAAAGTTTTCTAGGTCTAGAATTTCAAATCTGGTGGCATAAGGTATTCTACGAGTAGAGGAGTGGAGAACTCTTCTTGTGAAATATTTCTGGACTTTCTCAACTGTGCTAATATCAGATATGTTATGTGGGTTCCAGACTGATGAGCTGTATTCAAGTATTGGTCTAGCAAATGTTTTGTATGCTCTAGTTAGTAGCGTGATATTACCAGAGAAAAAGCTACGTAGGATTAGGTTAACAAGTCTTAATGCCTTTTTGGCTATGTAGTTACAGTGGGCTCTTGCACTTAGATAATTAGAGATGAGTATTCCAAGGTCCTTTATAGAGCTTGGATCATCAACAAGGTCTTGACTATTCAGCTTGTATTTTATTTTCTAATTTTTTTTGCTA
Organism: Hydrophis major; assembly: GCA_033807585.1. NCBI lineage: Eukaryota > Metazoa > Chordata > Lepidosauria > Squamata > Elapidae > Hydrophis > Hydrophis major. The sequence goes on from CM066331.1 coordinate 31,146,885, forward strand.
ATATGTAAGACAGAGTATTTATTTGTTGAGATTTGAAGTTGCCATTTGTTTGACCATTCTGATACATAGTCAAGATCTTTTTGAAGGGTACCAGTATTGTCTGTGGTATTGAACAGCTTTACATCATCAGCAAAGAGAACGCAGTTGCTCTTAATATGATCACGGAGGTCATTTATGTAGAGTATGAAGAGAGTTGGTCCTAGAACGCTACCTTGGGGAACACCACTGTTGACAGATACAGAATTTGATAGGATGCTCCCAATTTTGACCATTTGTTGTCTGTTTGACAGGAATGCTTCTATCCAGTTATGCAGTTGTCCAGAGATATCATAAGATTTTAGTTTTAGTAGTAGTTTGTCATGTACCACTGAATCAAAGGCTTTACAGAAGTCTTTATCTTTAGTTTTTATCTTTAGTTTTTACCTTCTTTTTAAAAGCTTCACAATGTACGTAAAAAAAAGAAATCTTTGGATAAAACACCCAAGCTTGGATATTGATAATCCCATCAAATAATTCTATACAGCACTGAAGTTGTATCAATGTTAATTCAAAAAGTTTGTTGCCAGCATATCTGCCCTTGCTCCTGTATCTTGAAAGTTACCTCAAGACAAAGAAATTAAGCAGATGAAAATTTCTTGAGAAGAGAGCCAATCATAAATAAGGTTTTCTTATGAGCCAAAAGCAATTCAATTCATCTATGCTTTAAAAGATTGGTAGATTTAGTTCATGGCTTCTCTTCTGACTGCTGAGGATACCTTTGCCAAATTGTTTTAATGTGAGGCTATCCAAAACACGAATGCTTTGTTGTGGCCAGTAGAATATAAGCCATGGCTTTACATCAAAATGGGGCAAACCAACTTAACTATTGAGCTCTGCCAAGTGTAGGCAGGAAGCCTACAAATTCTGGAATAACAGTCACTGTTCTTTTTCAACCTGGTAAACGAATATAGGTCATATTTATGGTGCGGAATGATACAGAACTCAGTGTAACATTTACATTTTAAAAGAAAATGATCATTACTAAAGGGAGGGAAAGGAGGAAGATACTTGAAAGTTGTCACCATTTTAATGCTAGAGCCTCTACCCTGTGGTATGTTCCACATGAGACAGAAAGCAGGAAGAAAAAAAAAATCTGGGAAAAGTGGGGGAAACAAAAAGCAAAGCTACACCTTTTGATTTCTACATGGCAACTCTAATTAGCCAACTGCATTTATGCCTATGTTACTTCTCAGTGGGATGATCATAGCAGCCTTGAGAAGAAATTAACAGAGTTGTTGACAGAAAAGGAGTAACTCTTTTTTGGAAACTAACATGACAAACATTTGGTAAGCTAAAAGCCCACTAGCATGAATTTTGCAACCACTGAATCTTCTATTTCAATCTACATGACTAGTAAGACTTGTTCTCAGCAGATGCAGCCACATTATACTACCACAAACTTTTAATCCCATTATGGTTTATTATTTTTATATCATTTGTTTCAAAGTAGTGTTCATTTAGAAAATGAAATATTTCTATACACTAAACAAAGTAATGTACAAAAATAGCTATGAAGGAGCTTAACATTTGACTTGTAGGAACACAAACTAACATGCAACTCTTAAAACACTAATTAAGAAACAATAGGGAATAATGGAGGGTTTTAAAAAAAAACCCTTCAGAGTCTATAAACATTCCCAATGTGAACTTCTATCTCACATTCCTGTAGATGATTATTATTACTAATGGTTGGTTGCACAGTCACCCAAATGTTTAGACTGGATATGGCATTTTTATCCACTTATCAGGTATTTTCTAAGTATCTGGGCTAGGCAGATGTTGTTTGACAGTATTAAAGGTATTGTCATTATGCATGTAAACTGTAATTACAAATTATCATTATTCCATTTATATGACTTATTTCCAACAAAGACCATCTTCACATAAACCATAGCCAAATGGTGTATTATTTTGCTTCTTGAAGGAAAGGAGACAAAAATGGCAATCGGTGTTGTCTCAAAGACTTTGTCTTGGAAAAGAAATAAATATGCTTTAGCCCAACAGGGGCTAAATATGTGAGGAAAAATAAGCATAGGAAGGGAAAAGTGGTTCTGCTACATCATGACAAAAGACTCCTCGTTCTGGGCCTGTTTCATGTAAAAACATGTGCCCTTCATATCAAGAGGAAAGTCCAGAAAGGGATATTCTGTGTTATCATAGCTGATATTTTGCAATCATCTTCTTTAAACTGTTCCATTTCCCTAAAGAACAAAGAAAAATAGATGTTGACTACTGTTAGTCATAGTTTAACATTCAGACAGCATTTTATTGCAGTAAGAAACCCAGGTAAAATTCACCCTATAAGCCCTAATTTAGTAGCCCTCTTTTATGCCCAAAAGGTGAGTCTGAGGGTCAAATTCCAATGTGAACATAGTCCTAATGTGGCAAAACCTCATCTTCCCAGTGGTTCCTTCACCCTGCCTTGAAAATGAGGTCAGAAAAGTTGACATCCTCACACAAGGGCAGGAGTTATGATTTTGACTGCTGGTGTTAGCGGAGTGAGGTGTTGCCCACTTTCTGCTGCTGCTTCTTTCCACCAAACCCTCCAAGAATGGATCCTTCACCACCTCCCACCACAACAGCCTCACTGTTGTTGTGGTGGGAAAAGAACGCTCCTCTGATTGGGGTTCAGTGATAAGATGGCCTTGAGATGGTGTGAGGACAAGTTCTTAATGACTGGTAAACCTGCCTTGTGAATTATCTTGGATGGAAGCTTGGCATGCACAAATTAGAAAAGGACATTTCTATGAAGGAGATCAAGGATTGCCACATACTAATGGTTGCTCAGAATGCCATTAAAATAGAGCTACAGTACTAGAAGGTAAGGATGCGGTGGCTCAGTGGCTAAGACACTGAGCTTGTCAATCAGAAAGGTTGGCAGTTCAGTAGTTTGAATCTCTAGCAATGCGTAACAGAGTGAGCTCCCATTATTTTTCTCAGCTTCTGCCAACCTAGCAGTTCAAAAGCATGTAAAAATGCAAGTAGAAAAATAAGGACCACTTTGGTGGGAGGGTAACAGCGTTCCATGCACCTTAGGCATTTAGTCATGCCAGCCACATGACCATGGAGACATCTTTGGACAGCGCTGGCTCTTCGGCTTTGTAATGGAGATGAGCACCGCCCCCAGAGCCAGAAACAACTAGCAAGTATGCGCAAGGGGAACCTTTAACTTTACCTTTACTAGAATTTAATTTAAGATCTAGGCTTACAAACTAAATTATGATAATTAAATTATGGCACAAATAATATGTATGCATATGGACATGTTTTACAGTAGCTACTCATTTTGGCTTTTGCCATGTTTTAAATTTCAAATACTTTTTTTAAAAATCTGATAAATAACATAACAATTCTATTGCAAAGTTGTGGAAGCAAATACGTTTTTTCTTATAACACTTCTACACAACTTAGCAACTTACAAGTCACAGTAACAACAAAGCAGTTGTGCTTTGGCTTAAGTATTCTCTCTGAAAATAGAATTATAGATTTAGAAAACTTATCTAGGCCACTGAATGTCAACTTGTGCAGTATATAAGAATTAAAATTAAAGTATTACTAAGAGAGGACTGTTCAGTCAGCCTCTGATAGATAGATCCTATGAAAGAGAAGCTTTCCGTTTCTTAGATTCCACCATTAATCTGAATTTACCACCAGAAAGTCTTTTCTGATACTCAAAGAGAAACTGTTGTCTTGTCAATTTGTCATAAATACTTAAGAAAACACAATAATAGCAATAGCACTTAGATTTACATAGTTTTATTACTTTACAGCCCTCTCTAAATGGTTTTTTACAGAGTTAATCTATTGCCCCCAACAATTTGGGTCCTCATTTTACCCACCTTGGAAGGATGGAAGGCTGAGTCTATCTTGAGCCTGGTAAGATTTGAACTGCCAAATTGCAGGCAGCCAGCAGAAGTAGCCTGCAGTACTGCACTCTTACCACTGCACCACCATATAATAAGCAATAAGCAAAAAATAGCAAACCAACACGGACAGTGAGAAGCTGGCATACTGGAATATGAAAGCATTCTTACCCCGCAGCACCCACAACATTTACAGTCTCCGCAGATAGCTCCAAAGAGACCATTGATTGCCTGAATGGCACACAAGATCAGTTGAATTCCACTCATTAACAGAAGCAGAGAGAAGAGTGTAAGATTCCAGGGCACAATGGATTTTGGTAACTGGCATGTCTTCCATAAACTATGATCCTCAAGGTAATTCCTGAGGGGAGAAAAAGAATATGTGTCTGTTATAGAAGCCATTGTCTACATTTTATGTTTACTTTCCTAGCGCATGCATGTGCTATAATCCAGGATAAAATAGTATTGATCTGATGGTAATCTCTGGGTTCTAATAAAATAAAACTAATATCCATTTGAGAAAGGATTAAGCTGTATCTTGCTGGACACAATGAATTACCAGAACTTTATGGCTGGTGAAATATCTCCCACCCTCTCAACAATTTTTTTCAGAATTGTTTCCATACAGTCTGCATGGAACAGATTTTTTTTTTTTTTTTTTTTAAAAAAAAACCTCCTTCAGTTACATTTTGGCCAAGTTTAATTTATGAAAAATGTGGCCCATCAAATCTGGAAAGAAAATGATTAGTCAGGGAAAGACTGCTGAAATTGAATAATAAGAATCAAGGTTCCTTTATTGTCCAACTGGGTTGGTCCGATGCCTGAAGGATTCACCAGAATTGTTCTCTTAATTTATTTATCAATAAGAATGAAACAGTCCAGTAAAGTTTTTAAGGGATTTAATGATGGCAAATTTATAAGCTAAAATAAATAAATATTTTAAATAAATCTGTGGCTGTATCTAATGATGTTCACATAGATACAATGATAGAGAACTTGAAAACATTATCACTAAGAGAAAGCAATACCTGGTGTTTGCAAATGATTTTAGTCCAATGTTTCTGACAGATTTTGAGAGCTGAGACTAATCCTGGGGTGCACAATATTGGCATAGTACTTCTGTGAGTTTGTATGGAAATATGTGTTTCTTTTAAAATTACCTTATTTTGTCCAATCAGCAGAACTCAGATAATGATAAGTTCCTACCAAAGTTTCCTTATTTATATCTTTTGGAATGATAAATTTCAGGAAAGGTACCAGCCATCTTTATTTTTTTTTCCCCTGTGGTACACTTAACACAGAATGTACTTTGCCATTTCTATATTCAAAGAACAAATAAATCTAGAGTTGTCACTTGAAGCACAAACCAACAGACTCAAATTGCTATAATTTTCAATATATTATGCAAAGACGTGGATCTCTTGAGTAGTCTTCAATGGTGGGAAAGGTGGAAGGAATGGGAAGAAGAGAATGATTAGTAGTGTGGTGAATGGTCTCAATTACAGCAGTGATGGATACACTTTTGGAAGACTAAAAGGGCCAGTTTATTGCTAGAACATCCTGGACATGGTCTATCTATGTGGTCATTAAAAGTCAACGCTGACTTATGGCACATAACCAATCTTTTCTATATAGTCTTATACATTTTTATCTTTTTAAGTGAGATTACAGCATGCCTTCCTGAGCTCTCCCCAGCAAGGTGTCCTCAGATTAGTAGGAGTACAATACCTTTCCTCATGAGGAAGATGCAGTCCCACCAGTGGTGGGATTCAAAACTTTTTAATACTGGTTCTGTGAGGGTGGCTTGGTGGGATTGGCAGGGGAAGGATACTGTAAAATCTCCAGTCAGAGGTGGTATTTGCTGTTTCTCTGAACTACTCCAAATTTCTGCTACTGGTTCTCTAGAACTGGTCAGAACCTGCTGAATACCACCTTTGAGTCCCACATATATGAACAGCATTGATTGAAAAAGGCTGTCTTTTAGTAATATCACATAATGTAAACCATGTTACTACATAATGGCTAAATAAGAATAGCAATAACAATAATGCCTATCCCAGATCCTTGGGAAGGACACCATAGGATGAAAAAAAAAAAAAAAACCAGCCTGAACACATGGCTGACTGTGATGAAACATAATAGTACCCAACGATAACAGGGTTAAAATGATCTTACCCATTATTAAACGGATATGTCCACTGGGTACTATTGCTGATATCAATGTTACACTTTGGGCCTCTGTTCAAAGCCAAAACTGACACAGCGAAATTGTATCCAGCTCCCACAATTCCAACTGCTGCAAATATTATAGAACTAAACATCTGCCAACAAGAAAAGAAAGGAAGAGATCAAATCTGACGCTTGCATGTTTATATAATTAGCTGGTTTATTTCAGTCACAAATGGAATATGAAAAAGTAAAGAAATCACTACCTCTAAATCTACTGAAATTTTCTTAATTCAGAGATCGTATGGAACTTCATGACAGAAATTCACGACAAAGCATGAACTTCAAAATCTTTACAAATTAAATTCAATGGACTAAAGTAGTTGGCCTTATGGGAAAGCTGAGTGATACACTCTAGTTAAGACCTCAGTCCAGAGTTTTTAACTTTTAATTTGTTTTTAATGAATCATTTTTATGTCTCTTTCTCCTAGGGTACAAAGCCAAATATTTAGTCTTCTTTACTTCATGCATCTGATCACCACTTACCAAAATTTGTTTCAAATACCCCCAAATAATTGTTAAGATATTTGATCAATTTAACTTTCAATGTTCTGGATGTAATCCCACAAAGCCCCACCACATTGCAACTAGATTACAATTGTTAATCTAGAGAAGGGAGAAATAATTAAACATACAGGGGGAAACTATACTAACTAGCTAATTAATGAATTAGCTTATTACAATCCATATTCCATTTAATTAAATCATGTTTTGTCCTGGCCCCCATCCCTTTGGGGAAATAGCATCAGGGAAAGGGTAAAAAAGGAGTCAGGCTATGGAATCTAATTTAGAAAAAAAGGCAGCAAAATGATCAAGGGGTGGAACCGTGATCCAGGATAACAAAATCATAGATACAACAGGGAAAATGGTTAGAAAAAGGATTTGTAAAATCCTTTTCCTATGATAATAATACAATTGAGAATCATCCAACTTATATGCAAGGGATGTGGAGTTTCCCCCATCACATAATTGCTTTATAGAATTTTCTGTCATCCTAAAAAAATCTCAAAATTACGTATTGTTGTCATTGAGCCACATAAAATTATTGCATGCAAAAAAAAGTTGGGGAGAGAGAGACACAAACCATTCATGATTTTGTTGTTTTACAGAATTTTCTGCCATCCTAAAAAAATCTCAAATATAGAGTGCATCTAAGAAATCTAAGATTACATATTGTTGTCATTGAGCCACACAAAATTATTGCATTAAAACAAATCTGCAAAATCAATATGAGTCTATTTTCAGAAGTAAAATCTAAAATGCTTTTTTCTTAAGTATTTCTTTGGGTGAGGCAGGCTCAAATACAGACTCGTTAGCAAGGCCATCCTGTACATGGTAATGCAATGATGAATGGAATATATATTTCCTTCTTAGTCATTAGATTGGGATTGGGGTTCTTATTGCTTCTATAATTACCGCAAATCTTTTTCCACAGTTTTCATTTCCACAGCATCCACAACAATCATTATTCTTAAGACCGAAAAAGACCAAAGCAGGAAACACCATCTGGATAAAACAGAAAATCACAATGAGGCCGTAATCTTTTCTATTTAATTCCATCTAATATGGATGCTGCAATATCATTTCTCCTTTCTTGCTGAAATGTCATCATTAAAATCAGCAGGTTTACAATTGTGCATGCAACAGGATCATTCTAGTCCAGTGATGCTATCATCCTAAGCATATTGAACTGGAAAAAGCCCCTGTATGCAGTAGGAGTCACTTTCAAGTTTAACTGTTAGCCTCTGACTGGCAATATTCCAACACAAAAGGAAAAACCAAATAGAAAAAAGAGGAAAGGTAACTGGTAATACATTTTACAGAAACCTGTTTACATTCATTTCTAATCTGCATTGGTTACTGCTGTAACAAAACAATGCTGGGCTAATAAAGTGTTGGTCTGATCTAACAAAATGATATTTATCTGTTTATTCACCAAAGACATCTAGATATATATGTTTTTACCGCATCATCAGATCAGTATCTGTTTTCTTAATAACAGATTTAATTCATATTCAATTTATATTTTTAATTTCAATCCTGCTTATTCAGCAGATAATAATTTAATTCCAATGATAGATTGCAACACAGTTCTATGTATCAGTAGATGAATATCTATAAAGCCTGTAAACTCTAGATGATAAAAAGAAAAAGAACAGGGTACTTGACAAACTCACCAGTACACCAGAACCCAAAATTCCTCCAAAGTACCAAACTTCATTTGAAATATGGTCTTTAATTTCAATTGTTCCTCCAGGAAAAAATAACAGAATATTGGCGAGAACGCATAGTATACTTAAAGGAATGAGAACAACTCCAAGACACTTGGCACACCCTCCACAACACATATTTCAAAATTGTACTGCAAATTCCACTAAAAAGGTAGACCTTTGCTTGGATCTTGATGTAATTTTAGCAGAAGTTTCTTATAGTCTTATGGCCTCAATCCACTAGTGTTTTCGATCCCACTTTCTTTCATAGAGTTCAGTCTGCCAGCAGCACAGAGCTCTGACAATTTATAAGCCCAACATTGTCATGATCTCATATTTCTGCATCTCTCCCGCCCTAATGAGATTATGTTCAGAACAGCCTCCGAATTTGTCATGACAACCAAAGGCTCTGTTAATATTCTACTATCCACCCCACGAAAGTCAGAGTTGGAAGATTATTGTAACATCTCTTCCCATTGATGGTAAAAGATTTTGGCCGGTGAACTTTCTCTCACATTAGATTGAACAAAAGGAAAATATTTCAGATTCTTACCCAATATACAAATAAAAATGAATGGTTACTTCATGTACCATTACATTACTCACTAATTTTAATGGGTGGCATCCTAATAATCTACTGTATCTTTGAAAGAAAAAACAAGATAAAAGCCGTAAAAGCAAAGAATGATAGGCAGATTACACCCGGCAATTGAGTAAAAGCAGATCAAAGGTTTGTTAGGTACTTTTTCTTACATGGTTCAATAGAATTTTTATATTGAAAAAGAAGGCTAAGAATGTCCTTACATTTCTTAAGCTCTATTTCTAGGACTACAATTCAATGGAAATTTCATCCTACGTAAATACAGCTTGGACTCTTTGGTTTAGAATCATCTATCAAATGTTTGTGTTGCATGTAATTTATTCAAGAAACCATAATTAGGCCAACCTTGAGTGAACAGAATGTATGCATTTGTCAGACCTGCCCCAGTCTGATCCCTTAGGGAAGGAAAACTCTCAATTCCATTTGATTGAAACAAAAGGTACTTTTACTAAGAAATGCTGATTGCATAAAACCAGGAGGAATCTAAAGTTCCCATGCAACAATACAAAACTGTGTCACTTGGTTCCCCATCCTTCCCCCTCCATGACCAGTCCATTTTTAGCCAATCCAACATCACTGAGAAGTTTTGGGAAATGCTGATGTATTTAGGCTGATGAAATTCTACTCTCAGGGCAAATGGCCTTGAACGTTCCAGGCACGAATTGAATTCCAAAATGCTCTGCTCTTCTTTGTTTCCCCCCTCCCAAATTCCCATCAGACATATACAGCTTTCTTGCCCATTTGTTCCTCCTCCCTTCCCCAGTGCTTTGATGGCAGGATACCAGTGAGGCACCAAGCCAAAGATGATGGACCTGACAGTATTTCTACTTATTAATATCAAAGATTCACTTTAGGTTGGGATACTACATGGTGTTTTTTTTAATTAATCTATTGAAAGATTAATGTATTTTCATTTTACCAAAATTTCAGGGGATTTAGGGAGAATTGACCTACATCTTAAGAAACACCACCTGATTTATGCCAGTGCTGCCAACTCTCACGCAATCAGAGTGAGACTCACGCAATTCAACCAATTTTGACTGTCTCACTCTGATAAATGAAATCTCACGCTAAAGGCCCGAGAGATCTTCCTTGCAATGGGAATTCCGGCCTCGAATAAAGGCGCGCTTGTGGAATAAGACCCCCTCCACCCCAAATTTTATTTCTAATTCATCTTAGATTTGCAATTTAAAGCAGGCTAATCCGCTTGCAAATTTGCCGAAGAACAGCGGGTTTAACAGAAAGAAACTCCCCTCCCCGTCTCTTTCCCCCGCGGCCACACCTCTCTAGCAAACTAATCTGAATTTTAACCCTTCAAAAACCGTAGCTCCTTGCCTCTAATTTTGCTTTAGATGTGATTTTTCAGGGGATCGGTGACTCCGAGCAGCCGCTCGCCTCGCCGATAAAAATATATTTGTTTTTCGATTGTACTAAGGGCATTGGTGAAGTGTTCCCTGGTTTATTTTTCCTTTTGCCCTTTTTATGCAAGCTGCATCAGCTATTCAAAAGTTAGAATGGAATAGAATTGGAATGAAACTGGAATGGAATGGAATAAATTGGAATGGAACTGGAATAGAACAGAACAGAAAACTATTGTCACTTTAAATGTACACTAATCAGCATACATTAAAACAAAATTTCATTGCATTCAGTTCTCAAAATATAACCATTACGCATATACCCGCATATACCTGCATATACCCGCATATACCCACATACACATACATATATGACAAAGAAACATCACAGTCCATTTCAAATAATTACCCAATTATTTTTTCAAACCTTTTATGAAACTAAAAGGCCTATGCTATGTCTCATTGGTTTTCATAGTCAAATTCCCTCACTGAAGAAAAATGTGTTTTTGTAATATGTGTCCTCATTTTTTTTCTTATGCCTATGGGTTAAAATGTATGTATGTATGTATATGTCCAAATCATGACTAAAGTATGCATCAGATTGCACCATTTAAAATGTAAAATTGTCAAAGCTCCCTACCGTGGAAGGGGGGACACCCCCCTTCCACACCATCCCCCCCTCGGTCGCTTTGCTCCCTCAGGCTTGGTCGCTCCGCTCCCTCGCAGTGTCTCACTCCAAACTATCACTTAAGGTTGGCAGCCCTGTTTATGCTATCACCAGTTATCTGTTGGAAAACAATTATAATGTTCTTTTCCCCAATTACATCAGTTTTTCAACCTTCCACTTTCGCCTCTGTTTGTAAAGAATATAACATTATCAGGAAGAAAATATTTCTCATTTTTTTAGTTTGGAAGGAGCAAAGCTAAATTGCATTTTACTTTAAATATAAAATGTGATTAATGGATGAATTGACTTACTTATATTTACTCATATTTAGAGAAGACACAATGAGCATGTCAACATGATGCAGTCATTCAATTATTTATTCATTGATTAAACGACATAGCAAAACAAAGTCAGTCCTGATTTGCAGTGTGGTAGCAATGGTTTGGAAGTATCTTAGCTATTGTTGAAGTGGTTGATCAGCTGCTATTCAGAGCTTTCTTCTTTCTCCCAATGTAAAAATAGGTGTTGGACCAATTGGGATTAAACAAAGGGGTGGGAGAAATTTGTCGTTCCAGCTATGCCCCCTCTCTTAATGTCAATGAAGAGGTGTGGGGCAGGAGTTCCCAAACTTTTTGACATCAGGAACTGGTTTTGTGGAAGACAATTTTTCCATGGACTGGGAGGGTAGGAGGAACACAACCTAGAGTCTCACACATGCAGTTTATAGTAGGCTTCGTGCTCCTAGGAGAATCTAATGCCTGATGATCTGAGGTGAAGCTGAGGTGATGATGCTAGCACTGGAGAGTGGCTGCAAATACAGGTGAAGCTTCTCTTGCTCAGCTGCTACTCACCTCCAGCTGTGCAGCCCAGTTCCTAACAGCCTGTGGACCCATACTGATCCATAGTCAGGGGTTGGGGACCACTGGTGTGGGGAGGAAATGGGAATAGAAGAGATGCTGGACTTAGTAGACTTATTGATCTCCTGACACTGGGTTCAGAGATCAGAAGGAAGAGCTAATTTCATGTTAATCTTCCCTCCTGGAAGCTGAAGTATTGTAGAGCGGCGGTCACAGACAGAGACGGAGCCAGGCTGAAGGCTAACAAGTTTTATTCTCGCGAATAAAGGGTTGCCACGGCTGCCGAGGCTATCTGATAGCCAGCTGGCGGTGACAGCTGATGCCATTTGACAGCTCCCTTTTATAGCCGGCTGTCAAACAGCATCAGACAATGGGAAGCTCCTGCATAGGCGGTGGACCGGAGGGAGGACTGCTGCTAGTCCTTGAACACAGCACTCCTTCCCCCTGGCCACGAGCATGCGTAGTCCTGCAGTCGGGACGGCCACCTTCGCTTGCAGCCTGATCGTCGAAGTTCCAGGGGCTTTTTGGCTGCTATCAAGTCCTGTTCTTCCTGGGCAGCGACAGGAGCCTCCAGACGGTCGTGAGCCATCCCAGACCAGCTGTCTGGCTGCTGCTCGGGTGAGTCCTCTCGTGGCAGTCGGTTGGTTGGTTTGTCGGGTGGCTGGTAGACCAGGTCCTTCGGCAGGTTAGCTGCGGCAGGCGGTGAGTAGACTGGGTCATCCGGCGGCTGATAGACTGGGATTTCAGCAGTAGGCCTGTTCCAGCGTCTCCTTAGCTGGTCCACGTGCCTTCTCCAAAGTCGACCGTCTTCCAGGAGGACTCTGTAAGACCTAGCCGCTGTAACAGAAACTATCTGCCCTGGCAGCCACAAGGGTTGCCCTGCATAGTTCCTGGCGTAAACCAGGTCTTGCAGAGCGAATTCCCTGGCATGGCTGTCAGAAGCCAGTGGTATACTAGGGGTGTAGTGGGGGTGCAACCTGTCCAGGGTGGTCCTGAGGCGTCTGTCCATCAAAAGTTCAGCAGGGGACTTGTTGGTGGTGGGGCATGGTGTAGCGTGTTGCATGAGTAGGTAAGTGGACAGTTTGGAGTGCCAGTCTGCTTGGCCCAGCTTGGCCAGAACTTCCTTGGCAGACCTAACAGCCCTCTCTGCCATCCCGTTACTTGCGGGGTGGAAGGGGGCTGTGAAAACGTGCCTGATGCCCAGGTTGGCTGCGAAGATGGTGAACTCATTAGAACTGAATTGGGGGCCATTGTCTGAAACTAGGGTGTCAGGAAGTCCATGTGTAACAAACAGTCTGGTCAAGGCCCTTGTGACAGCCAATGTAGTTGCGGAGGGTAACAAGGCCACTTCAGTCCATTTGGAGAATGAGTCTACAACAACCAAAAATGTCCTCCCCTGCATGGGACCAGCCAGGTCAATATGCAGCCTGGTCCAAGGGGCCCCATATCCTCCCATTTGGTTGGGGCAGCTGTTGGTGGGACTGCTCTTGTTGCCTGGCAGGGCTGGCATGTGTTGACCCAGTTGGCAATCCGGGCATCCAATCCTGGCCACCAGACGTAGCTGTGGGCCAAGGCCTTCATCCTTACGACGCCCGGATGACCCTCGTGTAGTGCCCTTAAAACTGGTTCTTGCAAGGTGGGGGGTATGACCACTCTTGTCCCCCATAACAGACAGCCCTGTAGTGAAAACAACTCCTGCCTGCGGGTCTTAAATGGTATGAATTCAGGGGAGAACTGAATATCAGGCCACCCCCTCCCCACCCAGTCCAGGACTTGGGAAATAACATGGTCTCTTTTAGAGCGTGCAGCAATATCCATAGCTGAGACTGGAAGGTCAAGTTCATTGCCGTCGAAGATTGCGTGGATGGGAGCAGGGTCCTCAACTGGTGTTGGCAGGTGGTATCTGCTGAGGGCATCAGCATGGCATAGATTCTTCCCTGGGCGATGTACCAGTGTGTATGAGTAAGCGGCCAGGAAAAGTATCCATCTGGTCATTCTCGGGGATAGCACCTGTGGGGTTTGCTTATCACCAGCTAACAGTCCCAATAGTGGTTTGTGATCTGTTACAAGTTCAAAACAATGGCCATAGAGAAACTCGTGGAATTTTTTACTGCAGCCACAGCTGCTAAGGCCTCCTTATCAATCTGACTATAGTTCCTCTCTGCAGTAGAGAATGTCCTTGAAAAATAGGCAATGGGTGCCTCTGATCCATTTGGGAGCCTATGGCTCAATACTGCTCCTATGCCAAAGGGTGAGGCATCTGAGGTTAACACCAGGGGCAGGTTTGGGTTAAATTGGATTAACAATTAGCGTTTGAAATTAAAAGAGACTTAATTGCTTGGAAAGCATTGGCTTCTCTCTGTCCCCAGTGCCAGGGGGCCTTTTTATCTAATAGCCTATGTAGGGGCTCAGCTACAGAGGCCTTGTGAGGCAGGAATGCTGCATAAAAATTCAGGAGTCCCAAAAAGGCCTGCAACTCAGTTTTGTTAGAGGGTGTGGGTGCCTCGTGAATAGCTCTAACTTTACTTTCTATGGGGTGAATTCCCGAGGCGTCAATTTGATAACCCAGGAAGTCAACTTGTTTGGTGGCAATGGTGCATTTGTCTTTTTTCAATTTAAGCCTGTTTTGCCTCAACCTGTCCAGGACAGATCTCACTCTGAGTAACAATTGTGTTTTGTTGGTGGCAGAGACCAAAATGTCATCGAAGTATGGAACCACCCCTGGTAGGCCCTGGAGGATTCTTTCCTTGAGTGATTGAAAAATGCCTGGGGCTATGCTAACTTCAAATTGTAAATGTTTACATCTAAAAGCGCCCCTGTGTGTAACTATAGTTTGTAGGTCAGCAGTGTGTTGGTCCACGGGAAATTGCTGGTGTGCCTGGGACATGTCTAACTTTACAAAAATTGTGCCTGGCTCAAAAGAGTAGAGCAGGTGTTGGATTATAGGTACTGGTTATGTACTAATTTGGAGGAAACGGTTGAGGGACATCTTATAGTCAGCGCAAATTCTCACGCTGCCATCTTTTTTTAAGGGGGTGACTATGGGCGTTTCCCACTTGGCAAAATCTACCTGTTCCAGCACCCCCTGTTTAATAAGTTTGTCTAATTCTGCATCCAATTTAGGCCAAATGGCGAAACGTACCCTCCGAGGTTTTAAACGGATTGGGGTGGCTTGTGGGCCCACATCGAAAGATATGGGGGTGCCTGAATAACAACCCAGGTCACTGCTGAAAACATCAGAGTAGTCCTTAAAAAGGGCATCTACTTCAGAATTTACCACAGAGTGAATCCCTGTAACGTTAAGGCCTAGGGCAGGGAACCAATTTAATCCTAGCAAGCTAGGAAGGGCACCATCTACAACCACCAGTGGCAAGTGACCTGTAAAGTTTTGGAATTGAATGAGGAATTTTCCCTTACCCAGGACTGGAATGGTCTTCCTTGATAGTCCCGAAGAGTCAGGTGGCAGTTGATCAGCTTCTTTTTTGAGAGTGAAGGCAGCAACTTCTTCAGGGTAGCCCACGAAATGATGGAGAGGGCTGACCCGGTGTCTACTTCCATTCGGCAGGGCTTACCTTCTATGAAAAGAGAAATGCTTATTTTGTTAGACCCGTGGTTGGTATTGTTTGCATGGTAACAAGTGTAGCAATTTTTCACTTGCCTTTGGAAGGAGGCAGAAACTTGAGGTCTTTGTGTGGAGGCCTGCTCGGCTTGACAAACCCTGGCTATGTGCCCTCTCTTCTGGCAGTTCAGACAGATAACGTTTCTGAACCTGCAAGTTGATCTATGGTGGTTACTCCCGCAGCTCATACAAGGGGGTTGCTGTTTGTCTTTCTTAGGTGGCCCTGGGGGGGTCTTGGACGTGTGAGGCGGTTTACCTCAAGAGGTTCTTCTTTTTCTTGGGAGACCTCATCATAGTGGATTGTAGCCTGCCCTGGCTTAGGGGTGTTTCCCTGAATCTCAGCTGCTGATACTTCAGACAATTCAGCAGCCTGAGCTTCCTCAATAGCTAAGGCTAGAGTTAAATCTTTTTTAGCCAGTAACCACCTCTGTAGCTTTAGGTCCCTAACTCCTCCCACAATTTGGTCAAGCAGCATGTCCTCAAGGTAATCCCTAAATCCACAGTGTATGGCAGCTGATCTTAAAAGCTGCCATGTACTGACTCAGTTTCCCCTTCAGCTTGAACTCTCCTCCTAAAAGCCAGTCTCCTAGCTATCTGAGAGGGTCTGGGGGAGTAGTGGTTTGACAAGATTTCCCTCAACTCATCCCATGGAATAGCTTTTATGGAACATGGGGACACTAGCGCAGAGGCTGTGTCAAAGACTGTAGCCCCACAGAAGCTTTAAAAATAGGACCTTTTCCTGAGGTCCGTAGCTTCAGACAAATCAATGGCATTCAAAAAGCATTCGAATCTGTTCATGTATGATTCCCATGTCTCTGCCCCCAGCTGGAAGTGAGGGAATGTCGGATTTGAGGCCATTGGAGCGGCAGTGTTGGTTCCTTCAAATGAGGAAAAATCGAGTTTTCGCTTTTAGAAAAGCGTTTCTGGCTGCGCCTGTCAGCGGCGTTCAGCTCCTCAGCTGAGGGAGCTTTAAAATTCGCGCTCTTTGGAGAGCATCAGCGACGGTGACTTCAATCAGCTCGTAGCGGCTTCAGCTCTTTCTTATTGTGACTTTGGT
This sequence comes from Hydrophis major, assembly GCA_033807585.1. Taxonomy (NCBI): domain Eukaryota; kingdom Metazoa; phylum Chordata; class Lepidosauria; order Squamata; family Elapidae; genus Hydrophis; species Hydrophis major. The sequence continues at coordinate 31,163,382 of CM066331.1, forward strand.
TCAATTGTCCTGCCTGGTCGCCTTTGCTGCATCCCGCCCTCGTCGCCAGTGTTGTAGAGCGGTGGTCACAGACAGAGACGGAGCCAGGTTGAAGGCTAACAAGCTTTATTCTCGCGAATAAAGGGTCGCTGCGGCTGCCAAGGCTATCTGACAGCCAGCTGGCGGTGACAGCTGATGCTGTTTGACAGCTCCCTTTTATAGCCAGCTGTCAAATGGCATCAGCCAATGGGAGCGATCAGCGCTCCCGCATAGGCGGCGGACCGGAGGGAGGACTGCTGCTAGTCCTTGAACACAGCATGAAGGGAATAAACTTATGATGAACCATGCATCGAACTGTCATGGAGGTACATCTTAATCACAATGGAACCTACTGTGTGGGTTTGTATGCCACACTTGTTTAATACCCATAATAACCACAGAATATCAAATGTACTGAATCGCTGATATTAGTGGACTTAAATTTCACTGATTTCATCAGATCTGTTTTAAGAATGGTTAAATTTTAATATTCCTCATTTTTTTCTTGCTTTTATATTATGCATTTCTGTGAATTAATTCCTCTGGGCACATTACAGGTGAATGTGTACTTGAAATGCAGAAATGTTATCTCTCAAAAAACAACTAAATAGCCAATGAAAACTAGTATTTTTTTAAATTAAGCTATCAAGTTTTCGTTCTATTTGCATTTTTTGTGTATATAATTATTTCAATGGTGCAAAACTAAATCTGAAATGATTCCATTTTCATCTGTATTCTATATTTTGAGTGTATTTAGTATATTACATTTACTTCCTTACTGATGAGCTAAATAGTATATTAACTTACAAATGAGTATCTAAGTTAGAGATCCTATACTCAGGCTTCACCCAATCAGTAGTGAAACTAGAAGCTTTGCAAATGGAGATTCAAGGACAAATAGTAAACACTATTGGAACTGTCAATGGACAATTTAATAATTAATCTAACAATTACTAAGTAAAATAATAAAAGCTATATTTACAGGAAAAGAAGATTTATTCTTGCCTCTCTTTCTTTCACCCATAAAGAAGTTCCTTCTTTGGGGCCAGAAGAGCAATTGATCCATCACCTATCTCTTATTAGTGTGTTGTGGGTCGCTGGCAGCTTGTGCAGATGGCAGTAGAATCAAATAGTGGGAAGAACAGGGACCAGTCCCAGAATCTGGGATGGATTCAGACAAGGGTCCTGCATCCGATACAGAGATGGGGCCAGGACCATCTGGGAGTTATGTGCTGACTCCGGAGCCTCCAGAATCTGGCAGCAGTGAGGCAGAAGAACAAGGGTAGCCTGTTCCCAGTGTGCGTGTGCGCAGAGCTGCCAGAAAGCAACAATAACTAGGACAAAAGGGGAGACTCAGGAGTAAGGCTTGGAGCTGATTGCCCCTCCCATAAGGTATAAAGGAAGTGCAAAGGTAGAGAAACCTTTGCAGGAAGCAAAGTCATTCCGTCTGTTCAGATTAAACCTTGAAGCTCTGTGTGGACTTTCCACTTCGTTTGGCTTTTTACAGTTAATTTGGCACTTTAGTTATTGGCAGCAATTCAAAGGAGTTAAAGGTGGATGCTTATCTCAAGAGACTGTTTGGGACTCATTACAGGCTGGGAATAAACAGACCCAATCCTGAGACTAAGTTTGAATAAACTGTCATGAGCAGACAGGTTAAACTGAATGTTGCTTGCACTTATGAAACACGGTCTCATGGCATGTGTCCACGGGGATGAAATTGTTAAATCCAAATCATTTTGCATTCAAGTATGGCTTGTGTGTATAACTCTGATGATTTTATATCCCTACAGGTACCCATGGAGTACCCCCTTTTGCAAAATCGTAAAGATTTAGATCTGTTATTTTTTAAAACAAGGGGGATTGTGTGCTACGCTTAAAGAAGAATGTTGTTTTTATGTCGATAGCAGGGGGGCTTGTTTTCTATTTTGCCATGGTTTACAACCTTTTTAACTGCATTGGCAGGATCATTAATAATCATTATATTGATATGTATTATAGGACCTTGTTGTTTTAATAGAATATTGCAATTTTTTAAAAATCAATTATCCTCCATAACTGCTGATGTTAATGTGCTATTGCAAGCTCATGTTATATCCTCAACATCGGACGAAAAAATGTCATTGCTGAGTTACCGCTCCTTGGACAACCCTGACGCTGACGGGTCGCACTCTTGCCTAGATGACGGGGATGGCGAACATTCTATAGAAATGGTTCCTGTCTTCTCGGACGAGGAAGAAGACTCGTCATAAATAATAAAAACAGAGGAGATGTTGTAACTATGTATCATTGCAACTATGTATCATTCATGTGTTTGCAACTATGTATCATTGCAACTATGTGTCAGGCTGCGCTCCTTTTAGATCCCAAGAAAGAAATACTCAGACTCCATGGGTAGAGCAAAGTTATCCTTTTACTGGGAAATAAAGTGGTAGCTACAAAGCAATTCCGAAACTGAGAAATTGGCGGGTAGAATGCATATACAAAGAAATAGATTTGTCCCCACCCCCCAAAGTTCAAATGGTTCTTCCAATTAAAACTTTTGAGACAGCTCATGTGGTCATCTTCAGATGGTGATGAGACGTCTTGTCAAATGACCTTGACATATTTTGATAAAAGTTCACAGTTGCGCAAAAGAGGAAAAGATAGCCAGGAAATAGAAAGTTAAAGACAAGAATCCCCCCTCCCCTTGCTAGCCCAGCAAGGAATGCAAACACCTCCAGCTCTCTTCCCATATAAAATCCCCCCTCCCACCGTTGCCATGACAGCCGAGAGAAATAATGAAATAATAGCAGATAGTTAGGAAGGGGAAGGTATCTTGAGGCTGACATTCGGACCCCCTAGAAGAAGGACATAAGTCCCTGAAAGAAAAATAAAATAGTTATATGTTAACATTAATGTACATTTCTATGGTTTATCAGGATATTTGGCATGAAATTTCTTTAAAAGTTCAGGAGCCCTAAGGTCCTTTTCATTTACCCATTCAGAATGGGACGGAGGAAAATGTTTCCAAGCTACAAGGTATTGGGTACGACCCCTCCATTTTCTAGAGTCCAGAATTTCTTTAATTTCGAAATGTTGTTCTCCCTCAATCAATATTGGCACAGGGGGATCAGATTGGATTGGTCTCAAGGCACAGGTATGTTCTGGTTTCAACAAACTAACATGAAAAACAGGATGAATACGACGAAGAGTCTTTGGTAAAGTCAGTTGGACAGTTACAGGATTTATAATCCTCTCAATGGGGAAAGGTCCTACATACTTAGGACCCAATTTCTTTGATTTTTGGGTAGTTTGTAAATATTTGGTCGAGAGAAATACTTTATCGCCCACTTGATATGACATCTGTGGAGCTCGCTTTTTGTCAGCAAATTTCTTATGAGATCGGTGCGCCTCATCCAAAGCTTTGCGGACAATTGGCCAATTAAATTGAAGTTGAGATATCCAATCACTCAATGACTGGACAGTTGGGTTTTCACCAGGCAGTTCAGGTATGGGTACAAAATCTTGCCCCGTTGCTATTTTGAAAGGAGTGAACCCCGTACTACTGTGAACAGAGTTATTATACGCCACTTCCGCAAAAGGTAACAGATCCATCCAGTTGTCTTGTTGAAAATTTATGTAGCATCGGAGGTATTGCTCTAGTACTCCGTTAGTCCTCTCGCAGGCTCCATTAGTTTGGGGATGGTGGGCGGAGCTTAAGCTTTGGGTGGAGCCTATTAACTTCAAAAATTCCCTCCAGAAATTAGAGGTAAATTGGACTCCTCGATCAGAAACTACACGTTCAGGTACACCATGCAATCGGTAAACGTGAAGAATGAAGAGTCTGGCTAAGGTTTTCGCCGAAGGGATCTTTGAGCAAGGAATGAAATGAGCTTGTTTGGAAAACAAGTCAGTCACTACCCAAATGACCGTGTGTCCACTGCTTTCAGGTAGATCTACTATAAAATCCATGGAAATTTCCTTCCAAGGGGCAGTTGGTCTGGCCACATTCTGTAACAGTCCTGGTGGCTTACCCGGCGGTCTTTTTGCTGAGGCACAAATCGGACAACTTGCCACATAAGTCTCAATGTCCTTTTTCAAGGAAGGCCACCAAAACTGTCGTTTCACCAAATGCAAGGTCTTCACAAAACCAAAATGACCAGCCACTTTGGAATCATGGGTTTGTTGCAATACCTGGCTTCTCAGGGTTTGTGGTACATACAATTTCGCCCCCATCCAGGCTAGGCCATCTCGAATGGTGCAGTTATTCGCATTTGCCAGAAACCACTCATCTGTCTTCAAAGCCTCCTTAAACTGTTCCATCATATCAGTGGGTAGATCTCTCTCCTGGGTTCTTTTCTGTGCACGGGTAACAACAGGGGCAGCCAGTTGTGTAGTGGATACGATTGGCCTAATCACTTCTTTTCGGATACTGTTGTATTGAGGCATTCTAGACAAAGCATCTGCCATAAAATTTTTTCCCCCCGGGATATATTTCAAGGAGAAATTGAATCGCTTGAAGAACTGAGCCCACCTAACTTGTTTAGGGGAGAGTTTCCGGGGGGTCTTTAAAGCTTCTAAGTTTTTATGGTCAGTCCACACTTCAAATGGATGTTTCGCACCTTCTAGAAAATGCCTCCAAGCTAATAAAGCCCAACGGACTGCAAATGCTTCTTTCTCCCAAACGGCCCATCTCCTTTCAGTCTCAGTGAATTTTCGAGAAGTGTAAGCGCATGGTTGTAGTGTTCCCTTCTCGTTCAATTGGAGTAAGACCGCCCCCACTGCTACATCACTTGCATCAGCTTGGATCACGAAAGGGGCGTCCATGTCAGGGTGTTTCAGTATTGGTTCTGCAGCAAAAAGTCTTTTAAGTTTTTCAAATGCAGCTTGGCACTCCATAGTCCAATTCAATGGTTGACTGGGCTTTGGTTTCAATTCCCCCTTTGTTTTTAGGAGGTTGGTGATGGGCATAGCTATTTTTGCGAAAGACGGGATGAATTGGCGGTAAAAATTTGCAAATCCCAGAAAACTTTGAAGCTGTTTACGAGTTTTCGGTGGGGCCCAGTCCAAAACGGCTCGCACCTTTTCTGGGTCCATTTCAATGCCTTCGGGGGAGATACGATATCCCAAGTAGTCGATTTTTTCTTGATGGAACTCACATTTGGATAATTTGGCGTATAGTTTGGCGGCCCTCAGCTTGTGTAACACAGAGCGTACCAACTTCACGTGGTCGTCTCTTGTCTCCGTGTAGATAAGAATATCATCAAGGTATACTAGAACACCTTTGTACAAATGTTCGTGAAGCACTTGATTGATCAATTGCATGAAAACAGCAGGCGCCCCCTGTAGGCCAAAAGGGAGAACATTGAACTGGAAACACCCCATTGGGCAGTTGAACGCAGTCTTCCACTCGTCTCCCTCCTTTATCCGGATCCGGTAGTATGCCTCTCTCAAGTCCAGCTTTGTGAAAATTTTCCCCTTTGCCAAGTGGGCTAACATGTCCTTCATCAGAGGGAGGGGGTACATGTTCTCTACGGATACTGCGTTCAGGTTTCTATAATCAACTACCAGACGTTTGGAGCCATCTTTCTTCTCGCGGAACATCACAGGGGCCGCTACTCGAGGTCTGGCAGGCGTGATGAAACCTCGTTCCAAGTTTTTGTCAATAAACGCCCTCAATTCCTCCAACTCCTCCGGTGTCATCGGATACATCTTCGGTTTCGGGAGCGTCACCCCCGGCAGGAATTCAATGCTACAATCGGTCGACCGATGGGGGGGGAGTTCGTCGGAAGCCTCTTCACTAAACACCTCTCTTAAGTCCCAATACTCCTTCGGGATTTTCTCCTCTCCTTCCACGTGTTCGGTACCCGCAGAAGCTATCTCGGCGAGTGCCTGGGACTTCGAATGGAATTCCTCCTCCCTTTCCGGATAGGGTTGCTCCTCCCCTTCCGGTGGCCGATCGGTGCGGATGCGTATCCACCCCCTCTCCAATTTACATGGGGATTCCACTTCCGAAGCCATGGTAATCCCAATATTAGAGATTGTTCCATCCCAGGGGCCACAATAAAACACAGGGTCTCATGATGGTTTCCCATGGTCATCTCTAGGGGTTCGGTTACAAAACGTGCGGGGCAACCTCCCGCCACCGACCCATCCAGTTGGCAAAAGGATATGGGCGTTTTTAGAGTTCTCAGTCCAATGCCCATCCCCTTAACCACTTTCATGTTAATTACACACCTCGTGCACCCCGAGTCCAGTAAGGCCATCATCACTCCCTCAGTCCCCGAGGTGGGCTGCCTTAACTTTATTGGGATGATCATGGGCCCTTGATTAGGACTTACCAGGACGTCATCTTCCGAATCTGTCTCGTTCTCGTCGAGTGGGGTTGGAGGTCCCAGCTCCTCTCCCGCCGAAAGGGCGACCTCTACAACCTCTCCTGTCTTCAGCCCGGTCTCGCGGGGTTTGGTTGAGGGGGTTTTTGGCCTTCTTCCGGGGTCCCGCGCTTTCGGTGGGTTCACCTTTACTCGGCAATCCACCATCCGGTGGCCCTCCTTTCCACAACGGAAACATGCCGTGGTTTTTGCTCCTGCCGCCATCCCTCTCGGTTGGGGCCCTGAGGTCTCCCGGAGACGGGGGGGAAGCGATCTTCTCCAGGCGGGACCTCCTCTGCGTCTGTTTCTGGCTAGATCAATGTCCACCTCTTCCGCCAGCAAGTACCATGACTGTAATTCACGTGGATCCCTTCTGGAGATGCACGTGTGGTATACATCTTCATTTAAGCCATCTTTATATGCTTCCACCAGGGCCCCCTGGGACCAACCTCGGATGTGGTGTGCCAGCTGCCTGAATTCTTGGGTGTAGTCTGCCACCGATCTCCCCCCTTGAACTAGGGTCTTCATTCTGATTCTGGCCTTTCTCTCTGCCAGAGGATCCTCAAACCTTCTCCTCAATGCAGTCATGAAAACATCGAGGGTTTGTAGTTGGGGGGAGTTATCATTGTACAAAGTCACCACCCAATCTGCTGCCATCCCTTCCAGGGTTCTGGTAACGCATCTCACTTTGGCTGCTTCAGAGGTGAACTCCCGCTCAAATTCTGCCATATAACTCCCAACTTGTACCAGGAAAAATCCCAATTCCCTTGGATTTCCTCCAAACTTTACATCTAGGGGGGGCAGGGGGCGTCTTCTAGGAGCCACTCCTATTGCTGGGGCTCCCCGGGCGTCAGCGGGTGGTTGCGCCGGCGGAAGCTGGGCAAGGGGGGTAGAGGTAGCTTGGCTCCCCCGGGCTGATCTCGCTCCCTCTTCCCCCTCATACCTTTGAGTTGTGCTGGTCTCTCCAGGAACATCCATAGAGATTTTCTTGGCTTCATCCAGCTTGCCTTCCATCTCTTCCCCCTCCTGCCAAAGCCGTCCCCTCGCACCTTTTCGTCTTACAGTGATCCTGGGAGGAGGGGGGTCTTCAGGGTCTCTCCAACCAACCCCCAACGACCATCTGGGCATCTCGGCTGGGGTTTCTTCCAGAGTCAATTCGGCCAGCAGGTCAGCCACCGACCCTTCCGGCAGCGGCACGGGCTGCCCCCCCACAGCTCCCTGATCCTCTTCATCGCCGGTTGGAGACGACATGGGATGAAACCCCCTCGGAAGAAAAGTTGCTGTTTTCTCCGGGTGGGCTGATGTGTGCAGTTTCGGAATTATGTCAGGCTGCGCTCCTTTTAGATCCCAAGAAAGAAATACTCAGACTCCATGGGTAGAGCAAAGTTATCCTTTTACTGGGAAATAAAGTGGTAGCTACAAAGCAATTCCGAAACTGAGAAATTGGCGGGTAGAATGCATATACAAAGAAATAGATTTGTCCCCACCCCCCAAAGTTCAAATGGTTCTTCCAATTAAAACTTTTGAGACAGCTCATGTGGTCATCTTCAGATGGTGATGAGACGTCTTGTCAAATGACCTTGACATATTTTGATAAAAGTTCGCAGTTGCGCAAAAGAGGAAAAGATAGCCAGGAAACAGAAAGTTAAAGACAAGAATCCCCCCTCCCCTTGCTAGCCCAGCAAGGAATGCAAACACCTCCAGCTCTCTTCCCATATAAAATCCCCCCTCCCACCGTTGCCATGACAGCCGAGAGAAATAATGAAATAATAGCAGATAGTTAGGAAGGGGAAGGTATCTTGAGGCTGACACTATGTATCATTCATGTGTTTGTAACATTGTATCATTCACGTGTAATCATTAACTTCTGTCTCTTCAGTGACCTTTGCAAGGCACGTACAAGGGACAAGGAGCTAGACGGTTGTTAATAAGCTTATCCACATTGTAAATGATCTGTCTGGTATGCAGCTTTGTAAACATGCACATCCTGATGAGATTATCATGTTTGACTTGAGCTTTGATTAAATCATTTTCTTGTAAAAAAGCACAAAAAAAGAGCGTGTGCCAAGACGGGGCGCGCTCATCCAGAGGAAACCTCGCTTCCTGTCGTTTCTCTCCCCTTCGCTCCCTATCATGAGCCGCCCATCAGATGCGGGATAGCAGATACCGCAATTTCTGGTGACCACTTAGCCATAGTCATATAGTTATCTTGGCAACAATGTAAAAATACCTACTTTTCTTCAGAATATTGTTTCAGTATCCTTTTTCAAACATATTATATCTTACCAATGTATCTTCCGAAACAAGTATAGAGACACAAGTATATATTGATCTCGAACATTTTATGTATTTGTGTGCTGTAAGATATATTACAGCTGAACAGGACATTTTTTTTTTTTTTATACTTGTTTTCCATTAAATCCAAGAACAGAACTTCTGACTTTGGAAAGATTAGTAATTATGTTTATTTTGACAAAGATAGGAATTTGGAGTGACCACTGAAAGTTCATATCATATTAATGATTCATAAATGAGAACATGTTCCATTCCCAGAAGAATAGATGCAGTATTTATTTATTGATTATTTAATTTTTATACTTGCCCAACTCAGTGACTGGCAAATAATCATAAAACAATTAAAAATGGTCACAATATAGTAATTATTATATAACAATCTGCTGCTGGTTTCTTGGAAAAGATGTCTGTAACCCATATTTTGATTATTGCAAGTTTTTTAAGGTCAGTACATGAATTAAAAGAATATAGCAAGTCTTAATGAATTGAGTTACTATTAAAATTAATGTTTTACCTTTATTAAAAAAAAGCTCTGAAGAAGGCATTAGTATGACTGAAAATACATTTTTGTCTGTTTCTCTTTCTGCCCTTAATAAGAACAGTAGGAGCACTGATGCAATGTTTGTTCACTGCTGGTTAAGTCTCACATTCCAGATAGTTAATTATTTTGTTATAGCACATATTCAAACAAGCCCAGCAATTTCTTGAAGCTAATATATTCTCTTATGGTAGACAAAGCTTTTGTGTTCTTCTCACTGGATGCATAAAATATATTTGTTGCAAATGCATGCTAAAATATCTGCATGAGTGGAAGGGAGGGAAAGCAAGTGTTAGGTTAAACAAAGCCACATAATACAACATTAGTAGTATTTCTAGTAGTACCATAGTACTAGTAGTATAAGCCTTATATGTCTTGAGGCTAGAGTATTTGAAGGACTGTCCCCTCCCCTTCTATATCCACTCAGCCCACTAGGACAAGAAGGCAGGGTATGTCCTATAATTAGAGATGTATATCTGGTGAGATCGTGAAAAAGCCCCCTTTTCTATGGAATCTCATTTCCCCTCCCCTCCAAGTATGGTTGATTTTCGAAAATACCCTAAGACATAGTTTTGTCAGCAGAACTATGGGAACTATGAATGAAGGTGAAGTCAATCAATCAAATTATTATGTTTATACCTGTCAATGAATTTATATTATAATGAATTATGTTGATATTATAATGAATTATATTATACCTGTCAATTATACAATTATATAATTATAATTATATTATACCTGTCAATGAATACTTCAACTTCAACCATAATAATACAAGAGCACACAATAGATACAAACTCAAGGTTAACCGCATCAAACTTGATTGCAGAAATACGGCTTCAGCAACAGAGTGGTCAATGTCTGGAATAGTTTATCTGACTCTGTGGTTTCTTCCCCAACCCCCAAAGCTTTAACCTTAGAATGTCTACTATTGACCTTACCCCTATCCTAAGGGGTCTGTAGGGGGGTGCATAAGTGCCTACCATAAGCACCAACGTGCCTACCATCCCTGTCCTATTGTTTCTTTTTATTTTTCTTATATGTATCCATTTCATGTATTCATAACTGTGTTTATACTTATACTTGTTATCTTATAATCGCTTGACAAAATAAAATAAATAAATAAAAAAATAAAAATAAAAGGTGAAGCCCATCAATCAAATGGTTTGATTATGTTGCTGCTGCAATGGGATTTGGAGGGGAGGTTTATGGGTTCTTATATTGTGATTTTTTTTAAATGTTGGAGGTCACCCAGAGTTGCCTATGTGTAAATTAGGTGACCACACACATTTAATCATTCAAATAAATACATTTCTATGCAAATGTCCTTTTTTAGCAGACTCTCAATTTTAGCAACTGTTAAAGTGTAGACTTCAACTCCACGTGAACTGAGGTCTATAGTTTGAAGAAGCTAAGAGGTTAAGAAATGCTGCTTACAATAGTACTGGTAATGTGTAGTGTGCTGTCCAATATAACAATGCTCTAGTTATGTTGAAGTACAATCTTCATCAATTTCAGAGGTGGTTTGGCTAGCTGACAAAAATCAGGTGTCTATCATTTCTGAACCCAATGCAGGGACCAAAGAAGTCCAAGTCTACTATTGCATATCAGTGTCAGATCACAGCATTCTTCTGCTGAATGAAGGGGATTTTAAGGAGGCACTGGAAACAAATTGCTCCCAGATCATGCATGAAAAGGAAGGTCATTCAAAGTATGACTCTGTATCAGGAATAGCTCAGAACGATCAAGATTTTCTTCAAGGCTGTAGCTTAAACGAGTTAAACTGTAATTCCAACACTTCAGTTTTGGGGGATTTCCTGAACATCCCTGCTTTGCCAGACCCTTGGATACAATGAGCAGAAACAACGGTGAAAAAATTGTACTAGTGTAAGGTGCAATTAGAGAAGGAATTATGCAAAATTGTTTTGAAATGGAGTTAAATTGCAGGTGTCTCTCAACCTTTGGACTGTTGCAAGATCGGAATGCAAAAAAAAAAAAAGTTATCGACTGCCTGAAGGCGACACGCGAAGTGCATCAAAGTATTTTGCTAAAACACTTGTAGCTCACATCTGCATTCTTAGAGAGATATAAGGCTAAAGTGAAGAGCCATAACCTACCGGGGTAAAATACCTCGCAAACGCACATTGGATGTGTTAACAACACCTCTGTTCCAGACTACCACAACAACTGAAGTACACTTCCAAATATTCCTACTCAAAGCGACAAAGCCCGTTCTCTGTTCTATATAGCAACCTTGACCCCCAGCGCCAGGAAACAAGACTGAACAGTCATCACGTGTTTGGAGTCACGTGAATACAGCCCAAATACTTGTTGCTCTCGTTTCCCGAAGGCCCTTTTTTTAATGTGAATGCTAAGTGCCGTTGTTGCGTCGAAAGTGCAACGCAAAGGTAGGAGGACCGGGACTTTAGTCCTGCTTGTTGAAATAAGGTTTTTGCTCCGTTTGCGTTTGCCTGCTGTCGAAAGACGAGCAAGGGTGGAGCTGTCTCGTTGGGAGACGGCGTACGTGGGGATGGAGACAGTCTCATGCATTGGCTTAGAACCGTTTCCTGCAACGTGGCGCCTTCTTCCAGATCGGTTGAACTCGCGGTCTGCTGGCCAAGTATGTTGGTGACACTCATCTTGAGGATGCCAGGCTGAACAAACCACGATCCCCTTACCCCACTCCATAGCTTGCTACTGACTCCCATCTAGAAAGATGCTTTTTATGTTGACTAAAGTCACCAGCGCTCTCTCCGAATAGCCCATGTTTGTCCGGGGAATCCCGACTTCTTTATGTTGACCCCTCTTGGTGTTTTAAAAAGGAAGGGTGCCCTTTGAGAAATTTTAACCATAGAATATGAGTTCTCCATTGGCTCCCAAGATTAATGGGACTCTCCAAGGGGTTCTTAGTGTTATATTATTCATAGTACTATTAGTTATTTATTAAATATATTAAATATCCATTTAATAAATAAATAAATTTCATAATATCTATTAAGAAATTCAAATTATGTTTCATATACATATTTGGAGATATCGATGAACAATTTGAACCTTCATGAAGGGGTCATTGAGAATTTGGGGACTCCTGCCCTAGAGGAACATAAATGTAACTCGGGGTAGTTAGTTGAAATACACTGCTTGGGTTGGGGGAGTTCTTCAAGCTTGGTTTCAAACAAGGTGTGAAAAGCAAAGTTAAGAGAATCCTCATATCCCAACTATTCTTGAGTTTGCAAAGCTTTGTGCATTTGTCTTTGGTGTATGACAGCAATTGATCTTTGATGAGACATAATAATAAGACTTTCTCAGTTACAACACCTGGTGTCAGTAATTACGTTTCCTCCTGCCTCAAGATTCCTATGGTCTCCAGCTTGACCCAATTGAAATGAGCTCTTAAAACCCAATTCTTCCCAAGAAGGTTGGTTGGTAGACCCTTGGAATATGTTTGTTTTGCTGGCCGTGGTGGTCTTTTTCCAGATATTTGTTTTGTATGTATGTATATATTTGCTTTATATGTATATAAATATTTGTTTTGGTCTTTGTATTTTATTTTTAATGTCTTCTTATTGTATGTCAGCCAGAATTAAGATGGTATATTCCAAAAAGTTATTTGTTTCTTTATTAAGCTTAAATGTCACCCAGCACTCTGGAACATGTTGGCCAAATGACCACAGAAATGTCTAATGACAGCCCTGGTTGAATGGCCCTTGAAACAGAGATGAGTACTGCCCCCTATAATCAGCAACAACTAGCAGAGTAGAATCCACAGGGACTCCTTTCCTTTCCCATCTCAATATCCAAAACACCTCTGGGCAGCATATAAATTTAATAAATATATAAATAAAAACATTCCATTTTTTTTTACTGAATTGCCACCTGACACCAGCCTAATTCAGGCTAGCATACAACATGTGGCTTCACATGCCTTGTAACTATACTCCTTTCTTTTCTGTGCAGATTTCATATTGACCTCACTTCCAGGAAGATGTCACAGCTTAAGTTCTGTTCTCGACGATCCCCAGTGGTTTGCTGTAATGGCTGTGTTGCATCAAGCCAGTCCCTTGCCACGAATGTTGGCCTTGGTGTTTATTTTACTCTTCTTCAGTGGATGGAATCTTTAAATTTGGGGAAGATAACGTCTATTATTTTGTCGTATTATTCCACTATTGCTGCATTCTTAATGAAATTCTTTGTTGCAGATATTTTAAAGCTGGGCGGCAATGCTGTAGATGCTGCTGTGGCTGTCGCTGCCACTTTAAATGTTACCGAACCATTCAGTACAGGGGTAGGTGGAGATTGTTTCTGCCTGTATTATGATGCAAGGACAAAGCAGGTGCATGGTCTCAATGGAAGGTGAGTGAGAACTAATACTAACTGACATTAAAGGAAAATGCTGGGCTCCCATTACTAAGTTCAAGAAGCAGAACAAAACATGCAAACGTGCCTACTGAAACTAAAGCATTCATTTATTTTTATCATGCCTTTTTAAAATAACTCAAAGTGACAAACATGCCAAATATTATTTCCTTCTATATTCTTCGTCATAACCTATCCTGTGAGGTAGGTTGAGCTGGGAGAATGACTGGTCCAAAATCACCCAGCCGGCTTTCATGCCTAAGGCAACATTAGAACTCATAGTCTTCTGGTTTTAGCCTGCTGCCTTAACCACTAGGCTAAACTGTTTTTCCAGGCAGAACAAAAACAGTAAACAAACAAATAAGCAAAACCAATTAAAAAATAAAGCATGGAAGAGTATAGGTTGTAGAAGTAAAACCTCCCAGAAGAATGAAAAATTTTCACCATTTACAAAGAGTATTTGCTCAATACTATTTCCAGGGTATCTGAAACCTTTCAAGATAAAGGTGTAATGACCTGGGGCATGGCACAAAGGCAACACAGTCAGATAATCAATAAAAGCCCCTTTTTTATTTCCAACTTTGCCCCCAATGTCCAGGTTATCTTCTGGCTGGAGAAAAACTCTCCAGGAGTTTGACTGCCTTTGACTGCAGAAAATTAAGTCCAAAACATGGTCAACACAAACTGTAACTTAAAAGTCCAAACAAGCCAAACCGAAGTAATTAGTTTGGCAAGGCAGGAGCAAGAATTTCAGACTTGAAGGCACGGCAAAGCTCGCATGGTTGGGAAGATTCCAGGAACATAGATAAGCCACAACAACAAAAGATAAAAGTCATGTTTGCTTCCAACAGCCTTCCACATGCAGTCTGCCTTTCTTATAAACTGCGGCTGTGGCTTTCTTATAAATTAGCTGTGGCTAATGAAGGGAGAAAGACCCCTTTCCTCCCCCGCAAGGCACGCAACCCACATTGTTCTCTTCTCCATTCCTCCCTGCGTGCCCTAGGATGAAGAGGGTAGGCCTGGTTCTTCTTCTGAACTCCCTCTCATTCTGTCTCTTCCCTGCTCTGCCAGCCAGACTTTGCCCTTCCACAGCCTCCTCCACAGCCAACGGAGCCACATTCCCATTCGCTGTCAGCTGTCCGGCTTCCTCCTTGGATTCAGACTCTGACAGGGGCATGACAAAAGGCTTCTGTGCAACAAAAATATTTATTTGTTTATTAGATTTTTAGATCAACTCAGTTGCAGTTGAAAATTAGGGTTAAAACAAGAAGGAAAGGCAATTGAAATAAATAACATTGCTAAAACTCATCTTGGTGAAAAAGAAAATCTGTTACGTATCACATCAATAAAATTAAAAACCATAGGTTTCCGGTTTCGCGTGGCTTCGGGGCAGCAGGAATTCGCGACAGCTCGCGATTCCTGCTGTGCTAGCCGTCGAGGTACCCCCGATCCAGATGGGTCAGGGGGATATGGCTGCCCTGTAGGGACAGCTGAAGAGAGAGGGGAGTCGGATAGGGAGGTGGGGGTGTCGCAGACCCCCCCCTTCTCCAGAAAAACCCCTTTTTCCCAAGGCGGTGGAGCGGCGGTCAGCAATGGCCGCCACGAAGAAGCCAGCAACCGGGTAAGATTGTGCTGGAGGACGTGTGAAGAGTGAAAGTTCTGTCTGAGCCGGGTCAAGTAACATCTTTTAAATTGCCTGGAATTGAGCTGTTTGAATTGCTGGAGGATACATTGTATCCCTAAGAAGAGCAAAAAGCGGCGGAGAAGCTGTTAAAGGGAACTTTTTTTTTTCTTTACTCTCCCACCCCATGGAAACAGCAGAAATATTTGGATATATTGGACATTGAAAGTGGATTGCTTTGAAAGTTGAAGCTAAGAGACAAAAGGATTTTTGGACATTGAAAAATTTAAGAAATTGGAAAACCCTTGTTGGAGGTATGGATTTCTGATTATTTAAAATTGACATTGCAAGTGGGAAGGGAGAAAAAAAAAATTGGAGCAGAAGCTGAAAAAGGAGGAGATTGCCTAGAATCCCAAAGGAAGATATATGGTAATTGGACCTCTTTGATTAAAAATTAACCCCAGAAAGAGAAAGAGAAGAAGGAAGAAAAGTATTAACTTTTGGAACTTTTTTTTTTTTTAATTGCTTTTGATTGTCTTTGATTAAAAATACTTGTGGTTGTTTTGGAAAAAGTTTCCCTTTTCATAATGGCATCGTTTGTGGATGAACTAGAGATTGAATATCAAAAATATAAAAAAGAAGATACTTTGGGCACTTTGTTTCAATTCTTAGAAATGGCCGCTTCCCTGGCGTTATGTACTTATGAAAAGTTGATTACGCAGCAGAAGGACTGGGACAAGGAAGAAGAGGAAGAAGAAACCATCTTTGATGAACAATGGGTCCCTTCCGGAGAGGAGGAGAAAAAGGATAAGAAAAAGGGGATTTTAAGAATTATAAAAACAACCAAAAGAGAGAAAAATGAGCGAAAAGGTGGAGGCAAGGTTAGAAAGCAAAGGAAAAGGAGCAAAAGCGAAGAGAAAAAGCAAAGGGGTAAAAAGGGCAAGGAGAAGAATAAGCAAGAGAGAAAGGGGGGGAGGAGAAGCCTTAACGGGGGGAAGCAAGACCTAAAGAAAAAAAGTTTATTTAGAGACAATGGGTGAATTTAATTTAGATTAAAAGAGGGATTCTGGAGGGTACATAGGTTTGTGATATGTGTATTTAGAATATAAAATTTATTATGTAATCTTAGAATCTTTTAAACAGAATCCCAAGAAAAATTGCTATACGTAGTATTTTTAAGTTAGGGTAATGAGTTATAGATGTTACTCCAATTGGTGTACAGGAGAAGTATAGTAAAAGAAAAAAAAAAAGATGAATGGATAATTGGAAATAGAACAGACAAAGAATGTTGTTGAAAATGGTAATAAGATATGGAAGGATATATATGCTTTTTTTTGGATTTTGTATATTGATAAAAGGCAATAAAATTTTAATTAATAAGAAATAATTTGGATGGAAAGGAGAAGTAGGGATAAGATATGAAGTTAATACTATATGAAGTATTGATATTATAATTTGGAAATGTTATGCCTTATTGGTCTTTTATTATTATTTTTTTCCTAGAAAAGAATTTATAAGCTGTTAGGCCTTGACTCTTTGTGCATTGTTTTTATAAAACTGATAAAAATGGTTTTTATATATATATATAAAAAAGAAAATGATAATAAGATATGGAAGGATATATGGGATGAATATGATGTTTGAATTTGTGTCTGTGTGAAGAGTTTTAACCCGGGAACAGACAACCTTCAGAAAAGATCTTTTAGTTTTGTTTATGTTTTGTGTTTTGTATGTTTGTGTATTATGTTTTTGGTAAAACTAACAAAATTTGTTTTTTATAAAAAAAAGGAAAAAAGAATCAATAAAACCTTGGAGGAATGTTTGTATTTAATGGTTAATGATGTGTTGTTTTATCTTTAAAATTAATAAAAATTTGCTTCAAAAAAAAAATTAAAAACCATCTGAGTAACAAACCACCCTGCTCCAGGGCTGCTTAAAAGCCCAGTTTTTGTGGGCTTCTGAAAAGAAAATAGGATTGAAACTTCAGGAGACTGTTATACCAGGCACTGAGAATTCCTTTGTAATAGAAATAGGAAGGGAAGGAAAAGAATAGGTGAATCATGTCTAAATGTGTTGTGGGAAATATAGCTGAGGCTCTGAATAGGCTCTTTGCTCAAAGTCACTGAATTAAAAGCAGCGAAAACACTTGAATCCAGGACTGATTGAGCCTTATTGGTGATACAAAGTTGGGAGATGTTGTTTAGCTGTTGCTTGAAGTGTGGAAAAATTGGTGATAAAGAAATAATGCAAATAATGGAAATACATAAATGGACTTTGTCTGAAAAAAGAGGCCCCTTTCCTGGATTGGATATCCCAGATCATTACAGTTTAATGATGGCTATTAGGCTTGCTACAGTTCCCACAAGCTTTCTTGTGTATGCAAATAATAATTGTTCAATTTTTGGATTTGTACTACCAGGCTTGTGTGTCACTTTAAATTATTTTTAAACTATCCCTGCTAATGATTTTATGTACATACAATATTACAATGGACAAAAAGATTCATTTGGGAATTCCTTGTGTTGAATTAGAAGGTCAGAATTCAGTGTGTATCTTATTTCCCCTTTTTTTAGTTCTGATTTTCCTATGTCTGAGTTTTGTTGAACTTTTGGGCAGTGCAAAGGGAATGCCTGCCCTTCTGCTGTTGAGCTTCAGCAAAATGAATAGCAGGGTGCCATAAAAGTCTACTATCAGTTGGTTTTTTAATATTCTTTTTCTATCACGCATAGTCAAAGGGCAAAGAGCAGGATGTGCTGTCTCTCATAAACCTGATTTCCAAACATACCCATCTCTTTGAACAGTTCACAAAGAAGCAGGAAACAATATCAAATACAAATGACATTTTTTTTCCATATATGACACTTGACCAAGCCCTATGGTGAAAGTATAATTAAAGGAATATTTTCTAATGGAAAATATTTTCTAGGGTTCTGTGCAATAACTTGCTGTAAAAGTATATTAGGTGTAATAAAATAATAGCACAGCAGACTAATTAGAATTCAAACTTAGGGTTTGATTTAAAAAAACAGCAAGACAAATGCATAAAAAGTCTCAGAGACTCAGGCTGTATTCATGCATAGCTGAGAAAAAGGATAGTGATACTGATTCATAAATTCCTGTGATGTGCTGAGATGTTAAATAGTACTATATAGTTAGTATTATACTAACTCAAATACTGTGTATCAAATGCAGAACTACTATATACATCATAATTCAATATAATGTACATTGCCAAATGTTTACTTGAATGGTATCAAAATTGCAAGTATATTTTGCATCCCTGGCACAACAGATAAATGGAGATACTATTTTGTCAATTAAGCATCCCTGACCATTGGCTAAAAAGGAATTTTCAGCCAAGAGTTTTGATGATCTGCAACCATCATAAATATATGAAACACTCTATTTGGAAGAGCATTCCATATCCTCCCTTAAAAATTAGATCAGTTTCCTCTTTCATTTTTGGAACCATGGTTTTTCTGAACAGGAGGAAAATAATGATGTTTTGAATGTTGCTGTTGCTCCATTTAATTTTTTTTTTACTTAAATAGGTTTTTTTAGCCTTGACAGCTAAATTATGTCATGGAGGTGTTTTTTTTTTTTTTTTGGTTAACTACTTGGAATCCCTGTAGATTAAACTGTATACAATTTTACTGAATAATATATAAGGAAAATATTTGATCCATCTTTGGGATAGAGTGAGATAATGGAGGAATGTATGATCTTTATACTGCTACAGCTAATGATATTTTTGGCTTCTTTATTCATGAGCTGGGAGTGAGATGAGGACAGCATCATGTCGACAAGGGAGAAGATGGTGAGATGAGATGGGATTATGCTGGGACAAGTGAGATAAGGTCTGAATGAATAGGGTCATTTTCCAAGTAAGATCTTAATTATACAATTATGAATTTCATATGATCCAGGCTTCCATCTTCTATTTGTAACTATCCTCTCCCTTTTTAGATATTATCTCAGATCTATTAAGGAGGGAAAGACAGAATAGTCTTGAGATCGACTTTCGAAGTATAATAACTAAGAGCTGTTGGGAAGAATCCTAAACTGTGGAGAGCAGTGTAATGAGATTAGTTGTAGAACAAGAATTGGTTGAAATAACAAGAGTTTCCAGGAATATGAACTGTAATATTATAGCCTATTTAATTGACCTGGAAATCACTTGTATTATTTTGAGTGGTTGAACCTCAGGGCTCTGCTAATTAATTGTGATGTATCAGTCTTTTTTTTCTTTTAAAATTGAATAAAAGTTGGGTTTTATATAATTCATCTGTGTACCTCTGATTGCTTTGCAGTGGAAGGTCTCCACAATCCCTCACCCTTGAGCTGCTAAAAGAATATGGCTTTGATGAAGCAAATCCTCTGCCTTCACGACATGCATGTAACATCACAGTCCCTGGTGCTGCTGCTGCATGGTGTGATGCTGTCATGTTGTATGGAAGCAAACAGGTCAAAGTCTAGCAAATGTTATTGCTCAAAAGATTGATTGCAGATAGTCCTTGACTTACAACCATTAATTTAATAACTGTTCAAAGTTATAACGGCACTGAAAAAAGTAACTTACAATTGGTCCTTGCAGTGCCCCCCCCTCCGTCACATAATCAAAATTTGGCTGCTCGGCAACCAGCATGTAGTCAATGTTGCAGTATCTATGGGCCATGTGATCAACATTTGTCACTTTTTCAGCTGTCTTCTGACAAACAAAATCAAGAGTGGAAGATTCACTTAATAACCATGTTATTCATTTACAACTGCAATGATTCACTTAACAACCATGGCAAAAAGTCATTAAAAAGCATAAGTCATAAAATAAAATCAGGCACCATTCACTTACCAACTGCCTATGTTAGTAATGGAAATTCTGGTCCTAATTGTGGTTATAAGTTAAGGACTACTTGTAGTATTGTTTTATTTTTGTTCTTTCACAAATATGTTTGCATTTTTTTTAATTAGTGAATTTTGCTTTTCCTTTCATTGCACAGAGTTTCTTCTGCTTGCATAAGATATGGGGAAAGGCAGGCAAAAGAACAGGCCATTGAACTTCTTTCCTTCCTATTTTAAAATATCACTCAGTTTCATGTATCACCTGCTGAGATTTTACTAATTTCTTTTGTGTTTTCAAGATAAGATTATATTCTGCCCACTGCTAGATTATAATTCATATATATGAATCCAAATCTTAGATTTCACATACCTGATACCACAGGAAGGAATGAAATAATTAATGCCTTTTGAAATAGATCTTGATCATGTTTATTGCCATGAAATAACATATTAATTTACAATTCAGAAACATAACAAATTTTAATATTCTCTTCCACTGTATTAATTTTCCAACTGTTTAGAAAGCCCAGTTTAATCTCTTAAATTGATTCACAGTTCCTCTTAACTTTTACACTTTTTATTGTAGTTCATAGAACAGACTTAACCAGGCCAGCTAAACTTCATACACATGGCATGCTAAGCTTGATTAATTTTAACTTTGGCTTATGTATTGTGCATTGTGCAGTGTATTGTGCAAATCTTTATAACTGGTGTGTGTATTGTATGTTGATTGATAACAATGCAATATTCCTTGATTCAGCTTTCCATGGGGCAAATTTTGCAACCAGCAATAGAAATGGCTGAGAAGGGATTTCCAGTGTCTGAGATTGCTTCTTACCAGTGGAAACAAGATGCTCATGTTCTTCAGTCTCCTGGAAATCAACATGGGAAGGACCTCTTGATCAATGGTGAAGTACCAGAGCATGGTCAAGTTTTCCAAAATCCTCTTTTGGCAAACACTTTTAAGGTAAAGAGACAGCCAATTATGCAGTAACTTAGTAACATTTATTGATTGTAACCACCCACCTTTTACTGTTGGTTGGTTATGTCACATATCATCATGATATCCATGTAGATTGTTATAGAAAAATTGAAATATATTTACTTAGATCATATACAACTAAGCCATACTATGATTGATTTGGCCTAGAACCCTCTATTAAAGTGCCTCAATTATTATGAACTAGGCCATTATGTCTTGTTCAGTAACTGATAGTTAAAATATATTGTAGTATTATATATACATGTATATGCATGCAATCAGTATGAATATTTATATTTAAAATCAAACCTGTATTAGTTAGTTCAGACAATATGTCTTCAGTTCTTGCTTTAATAAAAATAGCTGAAGAATAATTATTCAATGTTTGGGATATATTTTTTCTTGGTTAACATCAAGCAGTTTCTGGAGAATATATGACACAATTGTTTTACATTATTTTATGAAAGCTTTTAGAAGTGAATAAGGGCTTCTTGAATAGCACATAACTGACAGAGTCTGTTATATTTGGTAAAAAACATAGCTAATAGTTACATTTTTCTTTTGTTTGATAACTTCATAATAGGAGCATTTGAATTGGGAAAAGGTTGTCTACTTTCTATATACAGAACAATAGACATTATAGATTGATTCTTAAATTGGAGGTTGATGGATAATCGTACATATATGTGTTATTAACTTATGATCACAATTGAAATCAGAACTTCTATCCTGAGTGATATTGTTAATTGAGTTGTGCCCAATTTTCTGAACTTTTTTGCCATGGTAATAAGGCCAGCTTTCCTCATAGACTTGGTTTGTTGGAAACTGACTGAGAAGGTCACAAATGCAATTATATGATTCCAATATGTTGGCACCATTTGTAAATACGTGCCTGTTGCCAAGTACCTAAATTGCAATCACATGACCATTGTGATGGTCGTAATTGTAAGGACCAATCATAAGTTAATTTTTGCAGCAACGTAACTTTGAATGGTTGCTAAACAAATGGTTGTAAATTGAGGACTACCTGTGTGCCATGCATAGTTTATGTAAACTCAGATACTCACCCATTCACTAGTGTGTTTATTTCTAGAAATCAGAGATTCTGAGCAGGGTTGCTGGGAAACATCAACCTCAGTTTTGACAATTATAGCAGATGATTAGTTTTCCACTGCTATCAGCACAAACCTAATTTTGGATTGCCTGGAAAAGTAGATGAAATTCAGGGAGTTTCTGCCGGCTGGACTTTTTGCTACCAACCTAGGGTTATCCACATCTAATATACATTGAAATTGATTGCAGAGTTTTACATGAGAAATACATGAATTTCAACATGATATTCAGAATAAAAGCAAATATACGTGTTCCAGGATAATGTTGCAAGATCCAACCTGGGTCAATCACTGGGGCGAGAGGTTTTGTCTTCCAAGCTTTCAGACTCATGCTACAGCTCAGGTAACTTCTCTCTAGCCTAATTAAAAATGGGCACAAGCATGAGTTTGAAAGCTCAGAAGACAAAACCTCTGGTCCCGATAACCGACCCAGATTGGATCCTACAACATTCAAAGAATCAGACTCTCAAGACCATTGTAACTCATTGTGAATTTCCTTGTGTATAAGCTAGCAAAAAGCATCATATCTAGTGCTATGAGTACATAGTTTCAGTGATAAGATATGCCTTATCTCTTTCAGCTCTAATTTGAACAAATGATAAATGTCATTTTAGAAGTGGTTGGATTGAGAATACAAAGAAGAATCAGGACAGAATTGCTCTGTAGAATTTGACCCTCAGTAACCTACTCCTGTATCTGGCTCCTTCTGGGTCTCTTGGTTGGAATCAAGAGTTGTAGTCTTTGGAAACATTGAAGGCTGATATTTATCAAAAGAGGGATGTTTCATGTGATGCAGGAAAATTAGTGGAGCATGGCAATAATGTACATTAAATTTAATTTTATTTCCACAGCAATTGAATTTGCTTCCTGGATAACTTAGTTACGAAAATCGTAAGTGATTAGGTAGGGATGTCTGGATGCTATTCAGCAGCATTTCTCGGTCTCATTTTTTAGCTAATTATAAATCTTAGTATTCTGATCTGACAGATACTGCTTTTAAACTTCATTCTGAGACTTATGTAATGTTGAAAAAGCATTCAGAGATAAATGCCATAGACATCAGTAAATAGCAAAACTTATAGATGGTGTCAGATTGCTTACTTTTCAGACTGTTTCCTGGAGAGAAGAGGCAGAAGCTTATTTGCTTATGCCTTTTTCCCACCTGCATTCAACTTATTTTATTACATGACACATTAATGTAATAATTTTCTTACCCCCCCCCCCGCCCATTTCTATGCATCTATATATTCTTTGTATTTAGAGTAGTGCATAACTTTCATCCTCAGTTTTACAAGATGAGAACGTTGGTTAACATAACAAATATTCAGTCTATTGGTTAAGAATTGTTAGATGAAGTATCCGTAGATATCTGTATTGAAGTGTACAGGAGGAACATGCTGTGATTATATGTTTTTCTTGGAATCATATTCTGCAGTGTAGGAAATGGATTGTAAAATTAGGAAGAAGTAACACATTTAAAACTAAGGAGTGACTTCTTGAGGTAACCAGATAACTTCAGGTGACCCTGAGGCCACAGATAAACCCCCAAGTGGCTTAAGAGCTCTCAGGAAGAGTGGTAAGACCAAATGACTGCAAAGAAATATGGTCCTTCCATCCGCCCACCCTCCCATCCTGTCAGAACTAATCCCTCCATAGCCCCCACCATCCTGCCAGAACCGATGAAGCTTCTTGGATGAGAAGCGAAACATCTTTTTCTTCCTCAAGGAAAAAACAGTCCAGTTGCCTTTTGAAAAAGCACCTTTGAGACAGCCATTACCTGGATGATTGAGAATCTCCATAGACATAAGGAGGTAAAAGAATTCTGCAGCAGAGCCTTTTGGAAGCAAATTATGGAAGTCAACTTCAATCAAACTTTATAGAGGCATTAGTGCCCTTAAGTATTTAAGTATCTTTTTCAGATCAAGAGGCTTTACAGGAAAGAATTTGAATTTGGTCTTGGATAATGAACTCGTATACATCAGAAGAATAAAAGAGTTTTTTCACATATAAAATTTGTTTCGCCAGTTATGCTAATATCTGTAACTTAGATGTGTATCAAGCCTCATTATGTATATAAGTGCCTACAAATTTTAATTTTAATCTATAGAGAAATATATCACACAGGAACATCGCTTTTTAATGGACTTTGCATGAATAAGCTATTACTAATTCACACATACCAACTAAAATTGGACTATTTATATTGATTTGATTGTCTGTTTAAGTGAAACAGCTTCATTTAAGTCACGGTAGATAAAAAGGAAAATTATCAAAGTGAATGGTACTTGACTAAAACAATCAAGTTTGCAATTTAATTTCAGTGGTGAAAGTAAACACAACACCTTCATATAAGTCAAATTCTTTGATAAGGTGGGGCCTGTGAGGTAGAAGAAAGGTCTAAGAGCCAAGCCAAATGAATGACATTAACATTTGTTTCTGACATTCTTGATTCAACAGAAAACTCTTCACATGAATTGTGCTGCCCCACAGCAGACCTTTGTTGTAATAAGACTGGATGGTGTTGCTGCTTTACACAATTTAACATGGGCACTTTCAGAGACTAGTGGATTTCCCAGTTTCGTTTCACTTTTCTTACAATTCTTTCCTATCAACAGGGTAAAACAAACTCTGATTGATGTCTCTAATATGTGGTAGGTAGCAATGGGATAATCTAGGCCCTTTCTCCAGATAAGTAATGAAATATCTGCAAGCAAACATGTTGATTATTTTGAATGTGGTGCTGGGGTAAATTATTGTGCATACCATGGGCAGTCAGAGCAATCAACAGATAGACACTGAATAGATTACATCACTAGAAGCCAAAATCACAAGACTACGTTTGATTCACTTTGGCCATGTCATGCATGCAAATTCATTGGAGAATGAATGTTAGGAATGGTTAATGGAACAAGAAGAAGGAGCAAGCAAAGAACATGCTGGCTGAATACATCAAAATTGATACAAAGATGAATATCTGACAACTAAAAGAAGCTGTGTTGACAGGGTAGCACGGAGAGCACCTGCCTATAAAATTGCCAAGAGTAGGAAGAACAACAGTGAAACCTTTACAAGCAAATAGCTAAGCTCAGAGAGGGGCAAGGATTCCTCATTTCAACATATATTCTGTATTGTTAATGCTATAAAAAATGTGGCTGTTTAGAATCAATTGGAAGAAACTGTTCACCTATTCAGCTTCCTTAGTGGCTAATTACATCTTGTTAATATTTAACAATTTGGTGCCAGATGGTAATGCACCACATGGTAAATGGTATTCTTATTTGACTGAGTGTTTGCAATGACACATGCTGTTTTGTCTTGGTACCAGGTACGAACAATTTGCCATCCCTTTTGAATTATTGAGATTGACGTGGCTTTTTCTTAGAATTAGGTCAAAGGCAGGGCAGTTTCTTTTTGTATAAATAAGCATTCCTTGTGTTCTTTGCCTTTGGATGAAACTACTGACATTTTGCATGCTCTGTAATATTACAGTGATCTGATACACAGTTATTATGTTTTATGAAAAAATGTTGCATAATTCTTAATCTCAAATGACTGTATAAAAATGGCTTAGTTGATAGAAAATCTAAACTATAGTCTTATACCGTTTATCTATTCTAGCTTGAATGGAAAGTACCATAGTTTTCCAGTTCAGAGAAATAGGGAAAAGATGACTTCCTATGAAATAAGCCATTCCAGGACATTAGGAGGTAGTGGAACCATGAAAAAGAAGTGGCAGGAAATAGAGAGATGTACTCAAATCCAGTTGACTTGATAACATGGTTTTCTATTGTACTTGAACCAAGGATATTTTGATGTATTGTTATATCAATTGTTAGGAATGGCTGCATAAGCAAGGAATATTCATTTATATTAGCTTAATCTTGGTTTATCCTTCAGAAAGGTATAATATGATTTAACTTTACAACAAGGAAACAAATAGTAATAGCAAGCTATAGAAAATTTGATTGGGCTTTTAAAATTCAATTAATTGCTGAACTATGCACTTTGTGGCTGGGTTCCCAAATCACATCAAACCATAATATAGTGTATGTGATTTTGGCTTAACTGTGCTGTGCCACCTTAGCTGTTGTGATGTATAAGCTATGTTTTATGGCTTCTATGAATAACCTAGGGTTAATTTAGTATACAGTTGTGCTCATAAGTTAACATATCCTGGCAGAATTTATGATTTCATGGCCATTATTCAGAAAATATGAATGATAACACAAAAACTTTTCTTTCATTCATGGTTCGTGGTTGGCCGAAGCCATTTATTATCAATCAACTGTGTTTACTCTTTTTAAATCATAATGACACAGAAACTACCCAAATGACCCTGATCAAAAGTTTACACACCCTGGTGATTTTGGCCTGATAACATGGACACAGGTAGGCACAAAGGGGTTTGAATGGCTATTGAAGGTAACCATCCTCACCTGTGACCTGTTTGCTTGTAATTAGTGTGTGTGTGTGTATTTAAAAGGTCAATGAGTTCCTGGACTCCTGACAGAACCTTGCATCTTTCATCCAATGCTGCACTGATGTTTCTGGTTTCTGAGTCATGGGGAAAGCAAAAAAATTGTCAAAAGATCTGCGGGAAAAGGTAGTTGAACTGTATTAAACAGGAAAAGGAAACACTTTCCTGTATAAAACAGGAAAGATATCCAAGAAATTGAGAATGCCAATCAGCAGTGATCAAACAATAATCAATGTGGAAAATGAGAGGTTCTATTGAAACCAAACCATGGTCAGGTAGACTAACTAAAATTTCAGCCACAACTGCCAGGAAAATTGTTTGGGATGCTAAGAAAAACCCACAGGTAACTTCAGGTGAAATACAGGACTCTCTCAAAACATGTGGTGTGGCTGTTTCAAGCTGCACAATAAGGAGGGACTGGAAGAAAGATGGGCTGCATCGTCGAGTTGCCAGAAGAAAGCCATTACTACGCAAATGCCACAAAGTATCCTGCTTACAATATGCCAAACAGCACAGAGACCAGCCTCAAACCTGGCACAAAGTCATTTGGAGGGATGAGACCAAAATGGAGCTTTTGGGCCACAACTATAAACGTTACATTTCAAAAGAACTCAAAAAGGCCTATGATGAAAAGTACACCTTTCCTACTGTGAGACACGGAGGTGTATCACTGATGTTTTGGGGATGTGTGAGCTACAAAGGCACAGGAAATTTTATCAGAATTGATGGCAAGATGAATGCAGTATGTTATCAAAAGATACTGGAGGAAAATTTGCATTCATCAGCCTGGAAGCTGCGCATGGGACGTACTTGGACATTCCAACATGACAATGATCCTAAACACAAGGCCAAGTCGACCTGTCATTGGCTACAGCAAAATAAAATGAAGGTTCTGGAGTGGCCATCTCAGTCTCCTGATCTCAATATCATTGAGCCACTCTAGGGAGATCTCAAACGTGCAGTTCATGCAAGGCAGCCCAAGAAGTTACAGGAAGTGGAGGCTTTTTGCCAGGAAGGATGGGCAGCTTTACCATCTGAGAAGATAAAGAGCCTCATCCACACATACCACAAAAGACTTCAAGCTGTCATTGATGTTAAAGGGGGGAATACACCGTATTAAGAACTGCGATATGTAAACTTTTGATCAGGGTCATTTGGTGGTTTCTGTTGTCATTATGATTTAAACAGTTGATTGATAATAAATGGCTTCAGCCAACCACTAACCATGAGTGAAAGAAAAGTTTTTGAGTTATCATTCCTATTCTCTGAAAAATGGCCAAGAAATCATAAATTCTGCCAGGGTATATAAACTTATGAGCACAACTGTAACTAGAGTATAAACCATAAAACACTATATAATGGTGTGCAACCATAGTATAAACAAACTGCTTTAGCCCACCTGTGGCACACTCTCAGAAGTCAAAATAAATGCTTTTTTCCCTTTAGTACTTGCAATATAGGTTGAAAACATTTCTTATAAAGCCTACAACAAATTGACATATTGCTGGCAAAGGCTGATGAATAATAAGGTTATGGTTAGAGAAAGAAACTTAAGACTTGCCCTAACTGATTAGGTTGTGGGTAATTTGTTCTTTCAGAGTTGCATGTTTCAGTTAATGTAGCCTTACAATAAAGTAAAACTAGCTCATCTGGTCATATTTTCTGTCTGGTTTACCTTGGAGTGCTGACATCAATATTGCAAATCTGGAAGTACAGGTCTCCTACAGTCACTGTTAACATCCTGATCAATTAGGGCAGCTTCTTCCTAAGTTTCTTTTTCTGATATTGGGGATGTAACTCGAGGGTGCCTTCCTCTCTTGGCAGACCCCTCAGTAGGCAGCTTCTCTTTCCTTTTTACTCGAGGTCATTCCTACAAAACATTACAGAGCACCTAAACAAGCTATCTCTTCTTACGCTGCTTCTCTCCATAGGCCACACTGTCCCTAAAAAAATTATCTAAAATTTACAAGTAGTCCCCAACTTAAAACCAGCAGTTTAGTGACCACAAAACAGATACTTATGATCATGATTCAAAGTTCCAGTGGTTGTTTCCCCCCACTCTGTGTTCAGGTAACCACATTTTGGGCACTCAGCAATGGGTCTGGATTTACAGTTATTTATAGCATCCTGCAATTGTGGGACCATGATTGATGACATCTTTTGGCGCAAACTGGCATTTACTTCCAGTTTCTACTCTCCATGTCTATGTAACTGAAAGGTGCCAAAGAAACATTATGAAAAGATGCCATTCAGAAGTGCTCTTGAGGACATGACAATACTATTCTTTTGATTTTGTAATTTAGAGTCTTTTTTTTCTCCAGGAATTAGCAAAATCTGGCAAAAGAGGCTTTTACGAAGGTCATGTGGCTAAAGCAATTGTGGATGTTATTCAGAATAATGGTGGAGTAATGGATTTAGGAGACCTGAAAAGTCATGTCACTGAAGAAGTTGAGCCTATTGTCACAAATTACAAGGTATGGCAGACTTTTTAAAAAATGGTATGGAAAGATATAATATCCACAAGGATGTTTATTTGATTCTTCATAGGTTTTTCTTTTCTTAGAGGTTTAAGAAGTAATTTGGTTTGACTTCTAAACTTGGAGGAAGTTGTTCTTAGCCTATCTGCATCATCCCATAAAATCTTGCAGTATTCGATAGTGCAGTCTTTCCAACATGTATTATGCTTTTCTAAGGAAACCATACAAAATGGCATGTGGTCACAATACAGTGGAAGTTAAATGACATGCAAGGCTAGAAAGATACAGTGAATGATGCTGATGTGAACTGGATTTAGTGAGTTTTTCTTTCCTTTTCTATTATCTTCTGCCTTTAAACTTTTTTTTAGTTTATTATTTTTGATCCCTTTCCATTCTCTGCATAATGAATGGATGCCCAGAAAAATGAAAAATGTCCAGAAAAAATGAGAGATTTGAGGGGCTGCCACAAAAAGGGGGGAAAGGTACTTATTTTCCAAAACACAAGAAGGCACAGCAAGGACCAGTCAATGGAAACTAACCAAAGAGAGAAGCAACCTAGAACTAAGGAGAAATTTCCAGACAGAATAATCCACTGATGGAATGGCTTCCCTTCTGAAGTTGTGGGTGCTCCATCACTGGAGGCTTTTAAGAAGAGACAGAATAGCCATTTGTCTGAAATAGCATAAGGTCTTCTGGTTGAATAGGGGGTTGGATAAGAAGATCTCCAAGGTCCCTTTCAACTCTGATGGCGTTCTTTGTTCAAACTGGAAGTTGAAGAAATGTTGTAGTAGTAAAGGGTACCATCAGCTGTGGAATAGTAGCAAGCTGACAAATTATTGTCACTTTTAACACATAGTGGCATCTTTTTCATGAATATAACATAAAACACACACACACACACACACACACATGTATGTATGTATATATATCCATTTGTGTTTATTCCATTACAGATAGCCCTCATTTAACTACTACCTCGTTTAACAAACATTTGCTGTTAGATAATGATGAAATTGGGGCATTATGATTTGTCCTCATGTGTATGGCCTTTGCACCTCTGTAAAACAAAGGAAAGCTGAAGTAAAATAATAAAAATGTGATGGTTCATGCGGCTGCTTTACATGACAATAGAATTCATCATCCCTATTATCACTAAATAGGACTACTTGTGTTTTTGTTATTAATTGCTAAAGATTAAACTCAACATTTAGTACAATGCTTAAGGGGAAAAGTTAAATGGGACTTAACTTTAAAAACTGGATGTAGATGAAAACCAAAAACGTAAAGATCAGGAGACTGTTCTGTGTGGTGATTCCCTTTTTGTGTTATTTCTATCTTAGAACTTTCCATAAACAAGAATACTTGACTCAATCTGTTTTTCTCTACACTTCAAAGGAGTTATTTCCAGTCATGTAGCCAAGTCTAGAAAGAAAAGGAATTTTCCTTGCCAGGTCATTCTTGGGTCTTCACTCCTGCCTTTGTTCTTTTACCTCTTTTGGTATTCTTTCCCATAGCAGTATTAATAAATCTTTGGCAAAGATCCATATCCTGAATACAAATCTTGCAAATTAAATTCAGCTTTCATAGTTTTCTCCTGCAAAAGAGAAATAAAAGATTGGAATTCAAAACTTTCTGTGAAGAGTCTCTTGCAGTTGATGTAAATGGAGTGATATAAAACAAGTATTCTTCAAAACTAATTCCAGCGTTCATGTACAATTTTATGCCTTTTGAAATTATAAACTAAATGCACATTGGCATGCTTGCATTACTGTCTTAAAGGAGAATTGGTAATTTAAATTTAATCTCCTCCAGAGAAGGACATCATGTAGTGTGCAATAACATATTAAAATATAAACACAGTATAAAAAAAAAATATTAGAAGGATTGAAGGATGATTAACTCAGTTAAAATTAGTTAAAGATGAAGAGAGGGTTGTCAGGGCACTAATCAGGCCCATGGCTACATGCTGTTCTGGGCATCCCCAAGCAATACAAATCTTGCATCAGGATTCCTTCTTCAGACTTCAAATTCTGTCAGCTTTAGCAAGTTGACCAGACAGGAAACACAATCAGATGAACTAATTCTACTTTACTGTAAAGCTACATGAACAGAATTTCACAAGTCTGAAACTAGAGTTCTCCTTCTGTCACTTTTACAGCCTGGAGCTTAAGGAGGATTCCTTTTGAGACTCTTATTTGACCCACCATGCAACTATGTTGTCTCTTATCTCACTTTCCCTAGAGAGTATCTCTTTGACTCATCTCCCAAGGTCTTTCCCACATACCATTACAAATCCCTTACAAAGAAGAGTCTGATCTTGGCTGCTTCCCAAACATGAAGGAATGGTGTTTAGGATCTCTTGAGGCAAGATGTTCTATAAGAAAGGGGAAATATGGTGATATACTTTAATTTATTGTTATATAATTCATGTATATCTAACTGAGCTTTGTAACAACTATATTATGAAACCAAACAATATATATAATATATACAGCTGCCCATCCTACCCAAATGACTTCAAAATCTTACAAGGATTAAACATACATAAAAACCCACAACATAAAATCCCAAATGCTCAAGGATATTGAGGAAAGAACTGTGGGATTCTTGATACTCATTGAGCTGGGTTATTTGTTTGCAGACATTTTATTACCCAGCTAGGCTACATCATCAGTGCAAGGGCCAAAAACTCCACCCAAGAAGAAACAATAATCACATTCAGAGCTTCCTCATCAACAGCAGACTCCATCTCCCATTCCCCCTTTTAAATATCTGTAAAGTTTCCAGTAAACACATCTGAATTTGTATTGTCTTAAAATAGTAAGATATTCTTAGCTTTTGATTTGTTGATATGGTATATTATAACCATTTATTCCAGAGCTCTTGAAAGTAATTATTATAAAGGATAAATAATATTTTGTACTTGTTTATATGAATTAAAACAAAACATTCCAGTCTGATAGTAATTTGGAACTTGCAGGAACTTGCTGTACTAATGAATAATTGAATATATTGCAATTTTTCAATTTTAGACAATTTACATTTCTCTTCTAATAACTCAAAAGATTTAAAAGCTTGACTGTCAGTAAGTTGATCTAAAGTATAAATATCTCTAACTTCTCACAGCATGTTAATGACTTCTTTCCAATATTTTAGTTGTTGTGTTATGAAAAGGAAACAGAACTCTGTGACATACTTATGACAATATTGAAATTTATAGAATACATATCAATAAAATTTAGTGCATGTGGTCTAAAACACTAAGGTTGAAGGCTTGAACATTTACATTCTTTAGGCCCAGTGAGAGGCATTATAGGAAATATGTGAACATAACAATAAAGCAAGATGTAACTATTTTTCAGCTTCCAAATGGATTTTGTAGCAAACGATCTATATAATTCTTAATACAATTCATGATAGATTAAAAAAAAGTTAAAGGAGTCCCTGTGGATTTTACTCTGCTAGTCATTGCCGACTCCAGGGGGCAGTGTTTATCTCCGTTTTAAGGCCATTGATCCAGCACTGTCTGAAGACATTTCCATGGTCATGTGTCCAGCATGATGTCATGGAGTTGTTATATTCCCAACAAAGTGGCACCTATTTATCTACTCACATTTGCACTTTTTCGAACTGCTAAGGGGGCAGGAGCTAGAGTGAAGGTGAGAGCTTGCATGGCGTTTAACCGCTGAGCCACCATAATTCATGATAGCCATAATAAACAAATACATACATGCATACATACATACATAATACTAAATACATGATACAATTTTATAAGGTATGATATGATTATATAATTTATAATATATAATAGAATTACAGTATATAATTCATAATCCAAAATTCATAACGACAGATTTCATATAGCATAGCAGCCAGATGATATTTCTTACAAAGTTATTCTTCATTAAATGAAAGGTGAGATAAGTGATAATTTGGAGAACTGAATCAAATAAAAGAGATATAGTTAACATTTTAAAGTTTCAGAGCACTTCATATTACAGAAGGAAAATGAAGCCAGTTTCTTGGTGATTTGGCAAGTGTATAAATCTGATTATTCAGCTCTTGCTCATGGATATCAAATAAGCTGCTAGCAGTTCAGAATGTAACAGCTGTCTGGCTACTCAGTATAGTATAAGAAATCACGATGCCAAAAAACTCACATAAAAAAAGGAATGCTTATATACTGTGTTTCACCAAATATAAGACCCAAAAAGTAAATAAGTCCTAGCATGGTTTTTCAGGATGTTCGTAATATAAGCCCTACACCCAAAATAAGCCCCAGTTAAGATCATCAGCCAGACGGGTGCATTTAGTATCGTATTTCCCCCCAAATTAGACTTAACCAGAAAATAAGCCGTAATGTGTCTTTTGGAGCAAAAGTTAATAAATAGCAATAGCATTAGCAATAGCTACTTATATACCGCTTTATAGTGCTTTATTGCCCTCTCAAAGCAGTTTACAAAGTCAGCATATTGCCCCCAGCAATTTGGGTCCTCATTTTAGCCACCTCGGAAGGATGGAAGTCTGAGTCAACCTTGAGCCTGGTGAGATTCAATCTGCCAAGTTGCAGTAGGAGTAGCTTGCAGTAGTGCACTCTAACCACTGCACCACCGAGGCTCCTTAATATAAGACCCAACCTTATTTTCAGAAAAAAACTGGTACCTAACTGTTAGTAAAAGTATGCCAGGTTCTTCAATCATGCAAAAAATGGTATACTTTAAATGTCAGGTGTACTATTATTACAGTTATTAGTCCTGTTAGAATCACAAAAACATTAAAAAACCATGGGTTTAAAAAAGATTCAAACAATTGTAGGTTAATAAAAAATGTATTATTAATAGTTGCACATTATCTCATTTAAAATAATTTGACTGTTTTTAAATTTTATCTTCCTAGAAATTGTCAGAATCTATTAGAAAGATGCATTTAATTGTTAACTGTCTTTGTGTGTATATAGAATCTTCATAAATGTTTTTTAAAAATATTAAAAATATGTAGGGATGATTATTATGAGAAAGTATTTAATTGACTTAAGCATATAATCTATTCAGGAATGCTACATCAATGCATGCACTCACTGTTGCTTAAAATTAATGATATTTGCTGTTATTTCCATCATATATTGCATGTGTGTTTGATTATTTGATTTTTCTTAAGAATAGGTAATACATGTTAAAGAAGGGGTTGCCAACCTTTTGAACTTCAGGAACCACCAAACTCATAATTTTAAATCCCGTGGACCACAAATATGAATTTTGACTGATGGTGGCTTGCTGACGTTTTCTTGGGGTCTCTGAACAAAGCAGCAGAGTTCCTGGGAAAATCCTCCAAAAAATCTGCAGGAAAATTCCCCACCCTGTTTTCCTACCGATTGATCATTCTATTTGGGATCGCAGGATACCATCTCCAGCTCCATTCTCAGGGGAAGAGAGAGACAGAGACTTTTGGCTTCATGCAAGGAAAGCAGCAGAAGTCTTTCTTTCTCTCCACCAAACTCCTCCAGAAATGAGTCTTTGTGAAAATTGTCACACCGGTGCAGCCTCTTGGAGCAGGATGCCTTGCAGGGTCCCAAAGACTCATTTCTGGCGGAGTATGGGGGAGAGAAAGAAAGACTTTTCCTGCTTTCCTTGCGTGCAGCCAAAACCAGAAGAAGAAAGAAGCAGAAAGAAGCAGCCCCATGGCCAGGCCAGGCGTGTGGGGCAAGGGGGGCAAGTTCTTTCCTCCACCCTTTCCCCCTCCCCCACTACCTCATATTGATCGCAATGCAAGTGATGCAAGCCTTGTGTTCCCGTGGACCATGTAGGTGGCACAGCCTTATGTTCCCACGCAGCCTGGATTAATTGCTTTGGGGGATGCTTTAGGGGGTGACATTTCTCTGCGGACCACCAAAATTGTCTCATGGACCACCAGTGGTCCCTGGCCCACTGGTTGGCGGCCACTGTGTTAAAGTGTTAGTATTTCATTAGTTGAAAAATAAGTAAAGGTTTTTGTTTAGAACAGTATCAGAAAGCTTTTCTTTATTTGGTTGATGGACAGTATTAAATAGTGTCAATCATTTTTTAGAGCATGAATATTTGGGAAATTCCCCCCAATGGTCAAGGAATCACAACCTTATTAGCCCTGAATATTTCAGAAAATTTCAATGTGAAAGGTATGGTCAGCTTCTAATTCTTATATCCCTGTTGTTTCTAAGGAAAAAAAAATGCTAGATGTTTCTACTTTAGGAAAAGAAGAGAAAAAAAAACACATTTTTGTCAAACAGTTTACATTGAAATGAACGAGAATGAGACTTCTTAGAATGTTAACAACTGGTTCTAGCAAATAGGTGCAAACTGGTAGAATCCCACCCTGATATTAGTGGCTTTGGAAAGAGCATTAGTGTAATGAAACTTTTTTTTAAAAAAAAACCTATCAAATGCCATCTTGAAAGTTCTCCCTTGCTTGAGATTATCTTTTATGGACTGATTTTATGATTTTATTAACATTTTATCTCATATATTGTAAGCCAGATAGAATGAGAAGAGCAGATGGCACATACATTTTGATAGCAAATGCCAAAGTACAGAGAGAAGTGGATGGGAACAAGGAGGAAGATCCATGGGAATTAGCAATAAAGCAATAAATATTAGTTTGACCTTGAAAGAGAGTGGAGCAGAAAAAGAATGGCACTTTTGTCCTAGGTTATAGGTCTATGTAGGTCTCTTGATTTCTCAGGGAAATATTTTTCCAAAACCAGGAATTGAATAGTATGATTGTAAAGCCAAAAGGAGTGAACCTGAGGCAATAATTGAAATTTAATTCATGTTTAAATTTAATTTAAATTAATTACCTACACGTAATATGATTACTTTTCATTGAACCCATAATCTTCCCTTTTGTCAGTTGGAAAAAACTATGACAGTGTTTGCTGTGGTGACGATGGAGCACATCCAATGCTACCCGGCATCATCATCATTAAATTTATATGCTGCCCAGCTCCCAACAACTCTGGGTAGTTTACAAAATCATTAAAAACATTTTTAAAGCAAAAACAAACAAACAAACAAAGGCAAAAGGTAACAAAGATAGCAGAGATAGGAAACATAAACAGGAACAAAGAAAAAGAAGAGGCTTCAATCACACTAACAAAATGCCTGGGGAAAGAGCATCCTCTAGTGTAGAAAACAATGTATGAATCAATTCACTGTTTCTGATCAGTAAGTACTATATACACAATTATACTTCTATGCATATGAAGAATTTTATGAATTGAAAACAATAATTTGTGTTGGCTTTCTGCAGATCTGCACCATAATTCTACTCATTACTTGCACATTTTAATTGAAGCATTCAAGCTGAGCTTTGCTGATAGTTTTTGGTTTTGTGCTGATCTGGAAAAAGGAACAGTACCTACAGCACAGCTCCTTTCTAAATCTTATGCCAGAGACCGTTCAGATTTAATCAATTTACACAGGTAAGCTGTCCTCCTGTTTACTTTTATAAGTGCCACTACTTATTAATTACTTACTAAATATCAAACAATACCACAGTGTTAACTATTATTGGCTTCAACTTTCTTTTAAAATAAGTTATGTTAATATTTGCTACCTGTTCCAGTTGCTTGGTTATTCTGGTATTGATGTTTTTCTCCAAACTGCACGAGCTGCTTTCAAAACAACTTTGCTTCATGATTAATTTTAGATAGATTGGGAGTATCTACACTTGGAAAACCTGAGAATAATTTTTCATAGGGAAATAATTCTTCATAGAAATTGCAGAGTTGGCATGGGGAACTCAGGTTAAAGTCCACCCTCAGAAACTAAACCTTACTGGGGAATTTTGGGTGAGTCATTTTGGCTCTCTTTAAACCACTTCACAGAATTATTCTGGAGAAAAATAAGACGAAAGCATTATAATCTAATCTAGTCTAATCATCATCAATCATCATCATACTACAATAGTCCTCACTGAACAACCAGAATTGGGACTGACAATTCTCTCACTAAGCAACATGGTCACTTATGACTTGTGATTTTACTTCTTCATAGACTGTACTTGTTGGAAGCTGACTATTAAGATAAAAAATGGTGATTACATTGCTGTGATCACCATTTACATGCTGTAATCACCAAGTTACATGCTGTGACTGTCTGAAACACCTGCTGGTTATGAAATGCCCAAATCATGGTCTTGGGACTGAGGGACACTGTCCTAAGTGTGAGGATGGAGTTATAAAGTTTCTTTTTAAGTACTACTGTAATTTTGAATGGTCAATAAAAAGGACAGTCATTAAGCAGAGACAACGTGTATATTCACGATACTTCTACATTGTTTAATATATCAAATACAAAGTTTATTTTTTTTAATCAGGCATAGTTTTATAGAAAAACTAGATGAAATTTATGAGGAGGTGAGGTATATGCATCTAGCTTGGGCAGAGGAGAGGAGAAAGAGGAGTGTGAAGAAGTAAGTGTGCTTTATTAGTTCACACAGTTTAAAGAATGATAAGATACAGCAGACTATCTACTCTCATAATGAAATTTTTTCAGGTTCAAGCCAACCCTTCTCTAAGTACAAAGTCCACTACTCCACTCATCTTCATTTTTTCTTTGCCAGTTTTTTTTAGTTTTAGTTTACTTTATTGTCATTGCATCCTGTACAAAGAAATTAAATGCCATCTTCAGTGTACACTATACATAAAAAAAATAAAACAAAATACACATCCTTCATGTTCTATACATTTGAATTGAAAACCCCTGATTTGCATTATTATTGCACTTGGGTTTTATCTGTCTCCCCATCCACTCTGCAGACTGCTGCAACTGACATTTTACAGCACTGGATGTGTTCTCTTTGGATTTTGTGTGGAGGCCTTGCCCCCATTAGTGGGATTCAATTTTTTTTTACTATCGGTTCTGTGAGTGTGGCTTGGTGGGCGTGGCATGACATGACAGCTTGTGGGCATGGCAGGGGAAGGATACTGTAAAATCTCCATTCCCACCCCACTCCAGGGGAAAGTTACTGCAAAATCCCACTGCCTCTCCACTAACCTGCTTTCCGGCTCTGTTCTCCTGTGCTGGGCAACAAAAGAAGACCAGCCAATCAGTTTAGATGGGGGTGGGGCCAGTCAGAGGAGGTATTTGCCGGTTCTCCGAACTACTCAAAATTTCCGTTACCGGTTCTCCGGATCTGGTCAGAACCTGCTGAATACCACCTCTGATTGCCCCCTTACATTGCTAGTTTTCAGAATGCATTTT
This sequence comes from Hydrophis major, assembly GCA_033807585.1. Classification (NCBI taxonomy): domain Eukaryota; kingdom Metazoa; phylum Chordata; class Lepidosauria; order Squamata; family Elapidae; genus Hydrophis; species Hydrophis major. The sequence continues at coordinate 31,201,689 of CM066331.1, forward strand.
TTAAAATCTGAAAGCTTCTAGATTTTCCCCAAGATTTAAATTCCTAATGTTTGTTTCTGAGAAGTCATATGATGCATATATAAATTTGGTAATCGCTGCTTGAATATGTTGTGGAAGAATGTTGCCTAACAAGATATATCCAGAAAATACTTTGTCAAAATGAAGAAATAGTAAATGTACAATTCTGTATTAGAATCATATTTTCTTTAAAAGTGCTCAGCGCTGGTAATTTAAACTTAAGGAATTTTGTCAAGTGTCAAGAATTTTTATCATTATGCTGGAGTATTTGCAAATTGGCCGAAAAACCAGAACCCATCTTGAAAATCCCAAGGGACCGGCTATTAAAAATATCAATATTGTGTACTTTAGATAAAATATTTGCTTACTCTAATTTACGTTTGGGATTAACCTCTCAGTGGAAACACTTCTTAAAACAATCCAGTTGTTACCTGTTCACAGGAGGTCATTTGGTCATTTCCTATGTAACTTTGCTTCAACTTTCTAAAGTACACATTGCAGTAAATAAATCATTGAAAGTTTTCTTGATTGGGCACTTCAGCTGAAAAATAAAATGCCCTATAGGCCTGATTCAGAACATTTCTACATGTTTTGGATTCCCACACCAGTTGTCCACAAAAATTAAATCATACAGGAGGTGCATTGTGCCTCTGTGTTTTTTTTAGTAGCCTCAAAACAGGGGGGTGGGGGTGGACAACAAATGCAAATGTTTTTGTGGATGTTGGCTGCGAGAAGTACATAGAAGTAGATCCCTGGCCATAGACCCTGGACCAATATAAATAAACAATTTCCTCAAATAAGTAAATTGAGAAATATTGATGCAACCAAATGTCAGCCCTCATCACTTTGTAAATACTACAAACAATACCAACATTTTAAGTTTTCTGCTTGCTCTCCTCTCACCAGAGCAACTGCCCAATATAATCATGGAAATCTCTTCCCAGTGGGCAATGACACCGTTTATTTTAGCGTGGTGGATGCTGAAGGCAATGCCTGCTCTTTCATTAACAGCCTCTATAAAGGATTTGGTGCAGGGCTGGTGCCAGATGGTTGTGGATTTACTTTGCAAGTAAGAAAGTATTTTTCAGCATTGGGAATATGTGCTTGATCAAATGATTGTTTTAGCATCAATTTTTTCAGTGTGGTGTTTTGCTAATTCATATCATGATTGGTTTGAAATTGTTTCTAATTCAAGTCTAGCCATTTCAAATTCTTGTATTTTTTTAAAAAAATGAAAACAAGAACCCAGTGAAGCTCTAGGATTTAGCTTCATCCATATGTACAAGAATTCCTTCTCTATTTAAAGTTTTACGTCTCTATTTAAAATTTATCTTATCCACTGAAATCTTTTCAAAAACTGTTGAAATATTATGACAGATCAGGTAAAGATCATGTAATCAGGAATCTTTTCGTCTTCATTTTAATGATGTCTATTTTATACAAATATTTTTATTATTATTGCCAATGGACTGCTACTTTTTGCAGTTTTGCTTTGTTTTTTTTTTATTATTATTATCTGACTTTTAATGCACTGATTTCTCTTTAGAACAGAGGAGCCTGTTTTTCACTACAGCATGATCATCCAAACTGCTTGGCCTCTCGGAAGCGACCCTATCATACAATTATACCAGCACTGGCCACTGCAGCCGATACTGGAGAACTTTTGTGCTGCTTTGGAGTTATGGGAGGATTCATGCAACCGCAAGGTCAGGTGCAAGTAAGTCTCTGTCCCTCCTTGGTGTAATGTATTAGTTGCCAGAAAATCCTTTGCCTTTCAAAACTTACATGATTTAATACAGTTGATGTTTTTCAGCAAATATGGGGAGATTTTCATGGGCATTCTCACAAAATAACTGCTATGAAGTCAAGGTCACACTCAAAATTGGCACATGGGTGTAATTGCTTCTCACCAGGGGTGGGATTCTACCGGTTCTGTCCGATTCTATAGAACCCCCTGTTAACTTTCTTAGTTCGGAGAACTGGTAGTTAGAAGCAATCTCCTTTTGTTTTTTCCCACCCTTATTACATTCTTGGCAGTATGCCTAGACTTCCTCTCTCCAGAGCTTCTAAGGCTTGACTTTCTTAAACGTGAAGGGTTGTTTTAAAAGTTGGGAGGAAATACTTCCCTGGACAATCAGCACTTTGAAGAAATAACTGAATAATGAAGCAAAGCTTTTAGTGACAGGGAACCAAGATGAGTGACAATCAGCACAGCTTCTTGGCTAGCTAGAAAGATTGACATTGAAATGTGAACCTAAAACTGGTTTTTGGTGAAGGTTAATTCTGTGCTTGGTGATGTTTAATCCTGTGTTTATTGATGGGATAATTTTCCCTATTCAGCTTTAACAAGCAACAGCTACTGTTGTGATTTAATTATTTGTATTGTGTTTGAATTTTTTCCTGCCTCGTTGTTTCTTTTTCTATCTGGGGAGGAGGGACTTCCTTTACTGCTTTAGTACCATCTGGCACTGTCCTTTTGGGGAATACTTCCAAGAGGCAAGATGCAAGCTTGGCACTGTTTTTTTTTACTGCCTTTCTGTGGGGCATATGACCTTTCCTTAAATCTGGATGATTTCCTTAGAATATCTTGTGAGGTGAGTGAGACCAGCTGGTATCTTTAAGTGGTGCAAACGGATCTAAGGATTGCTTTTCCTGGGTCTGCTTTTTCTGGAGGGCTTTTCTGGAGAACTCTGCTAAAGGGTTTCACTTTATGAGCAAGAGATGGCTGCTTGATAGTTATCACTGCATTTTAACTATTTTCATTCCTCAAGGTGCTCTGGTACCCTGCCTGATTTGTAACTCTGGCTTGCAGGTATTTTTAATCTAATGTTTGGTATTTGGGGCAGCTTTTTGTACTTTTGTACAGGTAATCCTTGACTTACAACAGTTCATTGAGTGACCATTCAAAGTTACAATGGCACTGAAAAAAGTGACTTATGACCATTTTTCACACTTATGACTGTTGCAGCTTCCCCACTGTCATGAGAGGCCAGGTGAGGAGAAGTGCCTCTTGACATGAGTTATGTCAAGTTGGCCAGTCCCACCCAGTCACATGGCTACCAAGCCACACCCACCAACTAAGCCACGCCCACAGAACCATCCTAAGTTCTCCAAGATGGTTTCTTCTAACTCCACTTCCAGATCAATCTTACCTTTTTCACTGGAAAATAGGCATACTTCCCCCTCCCAATGTTGTAGCTGCCTATTCTTTTCATTTGACTAATAATCATAACCAGAGACACTGATGAAATGTATGTTTGTTTGTTTAATGTGTTGTTTGAAATTGGGATTCTACCTTGAAACATATCTGCTTTTGATTTATTTTTTAATTAAAAGTATATATAAAAAAATCAGCTGAGCATTCAGCCTATATTTTACTGGATCTAATATTTAGGCAGGATATAGTATGCTTGAAATAAGCATCGAATTACCTTGGACATAGCCATAATATAAAGAAAAAATTTTTTTATGCAACAATATTATCTAGATAGTTGGTATTTTTATGAATGAATTATTCCCTCAAAATAATCCAGGTTTGCATTTCCCTCTATATGTTCCTATAGGTACTACTAAATATGTTTGAATTTGGAAAGAATCCCCAAGAGGCTTTGGATGCATCTCGTTTTTATATAGAGTATAGCAAAAAAGGTATGATTATAAAATGGAATTTATGTTCCCTCTATCTGACATAAGCAGGAAGAAATCTGAAGTAATTGTCAAAACTACATTACATTGACACAGTGCTATAGATGCCAAGAAAACGTTGCTGATTAAGATCAAATACCTCATGTTTGGATAGCAGTAACTATTCTACTACAATGAAATTCAGTGATGGGTTTGTGTTTATTAGGGATAACATTGTTTACGCTAACTGGTTTAGGTAAAATAATAAATATGTTATCATAGTTTGTTAGTTAAAGTGTCTGCAACTTTAACTGTAGGACTGTAATTAAGGGAGTGGTTGTAAAAGCACCATAAAAGAAGCAAGGTACCACAGCTTGCTCTCTCTGGCTTTATGATCCCTAATTACTGGATGGATTCAAGACTGCATTTTTCTCCTACTGGAAAAGGAGAGAGAAAGGACTGATTTATTTGTAAGTGAACTGACATTGGATATTCTACACGGACTTTGCTAATTGAATATCCCTGAATGGACTGACTAAAACGATACATGACTAATGGACTGTTATTTTGACTATGCTATAATCTCTAAATGGAATAAACTATATTTTATAGCACAAGCGTGTCTGTTATTTTTACTGTATGTTAACAAACACACAAACTTATCTCACTCATTTATCTGTGTGCCTATCTGACTAATGCTGCACATTCTGTTTAGCTTGTCTCCTTAACCCTGGTTGGGAAACCCAGGCTTAACAGTGTTCTCCCAGTAGCAATGAAATAAAACCCATATGGTTTGCTGTATGTTGAAATCAGTACAGTGGTGTTTCATACTCCTATGTTGGTTTCTTTCTATTACATTGTTTTTTGTTTTGGTTTATTTAATTTGCCCCAGTGGCACTGCTTTTTTGCAAAGTAGTTTGCAAGAGTGAAGCCTGTAAACAGGAGTTCATATTCATACCCATGATTTTGTTTTGCTGGTGCTCTTGGGAGAATGGCTGCAATAGATGTAACTCTCATAAAAGAACAGACTTGTAAGAAATGGCAAATGGATACCTGTAATTTCTGTTGTCCACCTCCACCCACCCTCAAATACATTTCTTTCTGATAATATATTTTAGCCTTTGTATGCTACTTCAAAAGAATAAATTTGGTGCAGTGGCCAGAAGCTGGGAGATCATGAGCTCTAAACCCACTTTAGAACACAAAGCCAGCTGCAAGACTTTGGGCCAATCACCCTCTCTCAGCCCTAGGAAGAAGGCAGTGGGAAACCACTTCCAAACTCTGTCTAGGCTCCACTTGATTAAAGCCAAAAAAAGAGGAACCCATTCTGAAGGCACAATAGAATATAAATTTCATAAGCACATGTATGTATGTATATAAGTCTCTGTGTGTACACATACATAGTGATGTGTTGGTAAATATATAAGAACTAGCTTAGGTGGCTTCACTGGCACCACTGTGCTGAGCCACTAGCCATTGAACAGATTTTCAGCACACTAGGCATAGAAGCTGAACTCTGTCTTAACTGATTAACAGTTTTTCAAACAATTTACCAATCACCTCTTATGAGCCAGTACAAGCTGGTTCCAGCATACCTCCCTCTCTCTATGTATGTGTTCATTTATTTTTCTGTTTTGACAATATATAAGAACATAATTTTAAGATGTGACAGAATTTAGGCCGTGTATTTATCTTAGTTGAAGGGTATTCAGTTAGATCGTCTATTTAGACCTATTGCCTGTTGGCAAATGAGACAGTTTACTTAGAAACAGATTTCAATAATCCTTTGGGCAAGCATTAACAGCTAATTGCGCAGGGTTGTCTGTTAAAATAGCATTTCTTAACCTAGTGGCCTTGGGGATGTTGACTTTCTTGATCCTTTGTTGATGCTTGGTTTGTGAAGGCTGCTTGAAAGTATGTCTTTTCACCCAACAGCTTACTCAGAACCAACCTGGACAAAGATTTCTGTTGGTGAATTGTATTATAAGTAGGAAGTTCTTAAGGCATCAGCTTAGCATTCCTCTAGCCTTCCTCATCTGCTCCACTGAAGCATATGGGGTGAAAGTGAACAGAAAGAAAAGTCATACACGTGTGCAGTGGAGCAGTTAAATGTTGTGCTTATCATATCTGGCCATGAAACTCACTGGGTACTTTTGGATCTGTAACTCTGTCCCAAGCTATCCCACTTCGCAGGTTTGTTCTTACAGGGATAAATGCAGCCTTTCTGCCCCTAACCCCACTTTATATATATCCTACCCTGAGCATCTTGGCCGTTTTACCTAGATTTAGTGTAGTGTGCTATGCATACACTTCTGCATAGTATGTATAGAAAAAATGAGAAAAGGAGATAAATAAAATAAAATCTGTTCTTTAAAGTTCTATACATTCAATGCAATTATACAATTATGTGGCTGGTGTCACAACAAAAACTAAAAGAATTGTGTGTGTATGTGTGTTTGTGTTCTTTTAAGTCAGTCGCCACTCCTGGCAACTGCCTGGACCAACCCTTGCAGTTATCGTTGGCAAGATTTTCAGAAGTGGTTTGTCATTGCCTTCTTCCTAGGGCTGAGAGAAAGAGTAAGTGGTCCACCTGGTTTTGTGCCTAAGATAGGATCAGTATTCATGGTGTTTTGGTTTTTTTTAGTTTCGTGCATTATACCCAACCAGGTCTTAGAAATGAATATATATTCCAGGATTTCTGGTCTGCAGTGCTTCAGAGCAGGCAGGAATCCACGACTGTGCGTGGTTTCTGCCTGTGTTCACTGCCCGAGTGCCCCGAGCCATTTGGCTTTGGGGCTAAGCCACCTCCGTAGAAGGTGGCGAAGACGGGGGGGGGGGGGGCTGGCAGGGTCAAGATATATCACACCTCTCTTCTCTAGCCAGCTAAACCCCCTTTTCTAAAGGCAGCTGAGCGGCGGTCAGCAATGGCCGCCACATAGAAGAGCTCAGCCGGAAAAAGAAGTGCAGGAGGAGCTGTGAAGAAATGAAAGTGATCTTTGCTGACTGGGACAAAGTAACAGTGAAAGTACCCTGGAACTTAAAATTTACTAAAAAAACATTGTTTCCAGAATGTATCAAGCGGCGAATGGAAATTAAAGGAAAAGTTTTTTTTCTTTTCACTCTCCTTCCGAACATGACAGTGATAGAACTTTAAGAGAAATTGGAAAATCCGTATTGGAAGTATGGATTTCTGAACATTTAAAGGAAAATCTTTTGGCTGTAAGTGGGAAGGAAGAGGAAACAAAATTGGAGCAGAATTTGAAAACAAGGAGGAGACTGCCTAGAATTTTAAAGAGCCACTGAATATTAATAAGACTTCTAAAATATATATTTTAATTGGAACCTTTTGATCAAACAGCAACCCCAGAAAGAGAAATGGAAGAAAGAAAAAAGTATTAAAAGAAACAGCTTGTTTGGATTGTTTGGTGATTTTGGAACTTTTGAGAATTATCTTTGATTAAAAGCACTTGGGTGGTTGTTTGGAAAAACTTTTTCTCTTTACAATGGCATCACTTGTGGATGGATTGAAACTTGTATACCAAAAATATGAAAAAGAAAAGCAAGAAGGGAAGGATTTTCTTGGCACTCTTTTTCAATTTTTAGAAATGGCGGTTTGTACTTATGTAAAGCTGAATGTGCAACAGGATGACTGGGACAAAGAAGAAGCCATTTTTGATGAACAAGTGACTTTGGTTGGGGAAGGAAATGAGAAAGAGAAAAAGGGAAAAAAGACTCTAAGACTTGGAAAAAAAAAAAAAAAAGAATAAGGCAAAAAGGGGATATGTTAGAAAACAACAGAAAGGAGGAAAGCAGAATAAAGGGGAGGTTGAGAGACAAGGGGGTAAAGAGGACGAGGAGAAGAATAAGCAAGGGAGAAAGGAAGGGACGAGAAGCCTTAATGGTGGGGAGCAAGATGCAAAGAAACAAAAGTCTTTTAGAGATAATAGGTAAACTTTATTGAAAAAGGGATTCTGAAAAGATACATAAGATTGTTTTTTTACATTTGTACTTAGAAATAACCTTAGAAAATTGGAAACAATATGTAATTTAAAATGTGATAAAATATTTAGTAATGTTAGGGATAACATTGTTTACCCTAACTGGTTTAGGTAAAATAATAAATATATAATCATAGTTTATAAGTTAAAGTGTCTGCAACTTTAAATATGGGAATGTAATTAGGGAGTGGTTGTGAAAGCACTTTAAAAGAAGCAAGACGACAGCTTGCTCTCTCTCTGGCTTTGATAATCCCTAATTACTGCATGGACTCAAGACTGCGTTACTCGAACGGGAGAGAGACAAAGGACTGATTTGTAAGTGAACTGACATTGGATATTCTAAACGGACTTTGCTAACTGAATATCCTTGAATGGACTGACTAAAACGATACATTACTAATGGACTGTTATTTTGACTATGCTATAAACTCTAAATGGAATAAATTATATTTTTGATAACACAAGCGTATCTGTTATTTTTACTGTATGTTAATAAATATAAAAACTAATCTCACTCATTTATCTGTGTGCCTATCTGACTAGTGCTGCACATTCTGTTTAGCTTGTCTCCTTAACCCTGGTTGGGGAACCCAGGCTTAACACTGGTTATGGGCCCAGAGGCTGCAAAGTCAGTTTAACTAGGATAAAACAGATTTATGTAAAAAGTGAGAGTTTGTGTTGTTATACATTACAGTAAACAGACAGCTGTGTTTTATTAATTATAGTTTTATATCCATATAAAGAAAACATGGCACAAGTCAATTTACAAAGTTTGTCCCTTATATCCAAGCTGGATGGAACAAACTATGTATCATGGTCTATGAAATGTCTGCTTCTACGAAGAGAAGGTCTGTGGAACATAATTGAAAATCCACCAAACGTAGAGGAATGGGATCCAGAGGATGATGACAATAGACTAAAAATAGAAGAATTTATGCATAAAAATGAACAAACTATTTGCATAATAGGATTAACATTAACTGACCAACAACTTGTTCATATCCACGGAGAGCAAACGGCTGTTGGGTGTTGGCAGAAGCTGAAGAGGATTTATGTCCGAGATAATGTTGGTGCTCACATAAATCTAACACGGAAGCTTTTCAGAACGCATCTCCAGACGAATGGTGATATGCTTAGTCATTTGAAAACTATGCAAAGCATTTTTCAAGAACTGCATGAGAAAGAGCTTATTATCTCTGAATTATACCAAATCTACATAATTCTATCTTCACTAGATGAAAGTTATGACAACTACGTCACTTCCCTTGAAATTTTGCCTAAGGAAAGTCTAACTTTAACTGATATAACTGGCAGATTGATTGAAGAGGCCAGAAGAAGACTTGAAAGACACCAGTTAAGGAGGGAACAACCTCAAAAAGAAGATAATGAATCTCCTACTGCATACGCAATTAAAAAGTGCTTTAATTGTGGAGGAAGAGGATATTTGGCAAGATTTTGTAAAAAAGCAAAGCGCCAGAACGCTGGCCAAAATACTAAAAGTCATCAAAAAAAAAAAAAAAAAAATTTAGAGTTAGCCATGTATACTAACGGAGCTGTAAAAAATAATTTATGGGTGGTTGACAGTGGAGCATCCCACTGTATAACAAATGATAACAAAAATTTTATTAAAATGTCCCAGAGTACACAGCAGATATCCTTAGCCAATGTCTGGAAACTGAAAGCTAAAGGTCAAGGTATAGCATATTGTTCTTTCATAAAAGAGAATGTGAAAATGTTATATGTACCACAACTTAAGTTTAATTTAATTTCAGTTAGAGTTTTGGTTAAACTAGGATATGGAGTTACCTTTAAAGGAGATAACTGCATAATTGAGAAAGAAGATAAGAAAATTACTGCATCTTTAAGAGGTGAATTATATGTGTTAAATGATAATGGTTTAGAAGTGGCTAACATGGTTTATGATAATAAGAAACCTCATGATGAATGTATTCACTTGTTACATCGCAGGCTAGGCATTTAAATTTTAAAATGCTTAAGAGAACTGTTGAATTATCTGAAGGAATAAGTTTGAAACCTTGTAATAAGTATTTGCAATGTAATGCTTGCAATCAAAGCAAGAGCAAGGTCAAACCGGCTAATAGAGTTGATGGATTTACTACCAAAGAGCCTTTAGAAGTAGTATTTGCTGATTTAATAGGTCCGAAAAAACCAAGTGTAGGAGGAGCGCGATACATACTAAGTATAATGGACCACTATTCTAGATATGGGTTTTGCTATTTAATGAAGAGCAAAACTGAAACATATCTAAATCTCTTTAATTGGATAAAATTTGCTGAAAAGAAAACTAAAAAGAAATTAGTAACTCTTATAACAGATAATGGTATGGAGTTTACAAATAATAAATTCCAGAATAGACTTAGGATGTTAGGTATTCAACATAAAAAGTCTGCACCATATAGGCCACAACATAATGCCTTTATAGAGAGAAGAGGCCAAACATTACAATCAATGACACGAACTATGATGTCTGATTCAGGATTACCTGACAATTTATGGGGAGAAGCAATAATGTGTGGTAATCATATATTAAATAATGTTGTTAATTCAACAACAGGTGAATTACCATTCACACTGTGGCATGGTACAAAACCTGATTTAAGTTACATGCAGACATTTGGAGCACCAGCATGGGTGCATATCCCTACACAACTCAAACAAAAAGGACAGGATAGAGCTAAAAAATTATTTTTTGTAGGATATAAATCTAATCATAGATCTTATAGATTCTGGGAAGCAGGTACATCTAGAGTTTACACCAGTGCTAGTGCTAAATTCCTAGAACATGTAGGATGGAATAGATTAGAGCAAGATTTAAATAATGAAGTAATTATTGAACCCTACAAAAGGCAGAAAGATCAGAATTATTATAAGAAGAGTCCAATTAAAGAAGAAGTCCATGAAGAGCAAATAGGACCAGAACAAGAGGAAACAGTTGATCAGGAAGAGTTAGATAATCAAGAAGAGTTAATAAATGAAAGTCCACCTGGAAGTCCTGTAATACCTAGACGTACTACACGTGTAACTAGACCACCTGATAGGTATCAAGCAAGTATAGTTTGCCAAGTAAATAAAGTTCCAACTAGTGTAGATGAACTTAAGATGTATCCTGCTAAGGATCAGGAGAATTGGCAAAAGGCAATGGAAAAAGAACTAAATTCATTAAAGGTAATGAAAGTTTTTGAAGATGCTAAATTACTTCCAGGAGAAAAATCCATTGGGTGCAAATGGATATTTAAAGTAAAAACTGGAAATGATGGGACTGTTACCCATAAAGCTAGGTTGGTAGCTCAAGGATTTAATCAAATTGCATCTGATTACGATGAAGTTTTTGCACCAAGTCTTAAAGCAACATCTTTAAGAGCAGCATTAGTGTGGGCAGCTAAGAAAAACTATATCATAAACCATTTAGATGTAGAAACTGCTTATTTGCATGCACCATTGCAGCACACTATATATTTGAAAAAGCCAATTATTATAAAAGATAATAAAGTAAGTAGTAATGATTGTTGGAAACTTAAAAAGAGTCTTTATGGGTTGAAACAATCTGGCTTTGAGTGGAACCAACATATTGTGAAAGAATTAAACAATATAGGTTTTAAATCTGGTTTAGCAGATCCATGTGTGTTTAAAAGAGAAAATAATGGAAAGGTGTCATTATTGTTATTATTTACAGATGATATTGCTTTGATAACTAAGACTAATAATGAAACTAATGAAATTATATCATTATTAGCCAAAAAGATAAAATTAAAGCATTTAGGTGAAATTAAAAAGTATCTAGGATTGACAATTAACAAAACAAAAAATGGATTTAAGATATCTCAAGAAGATAAAATTTGCCAATTAATTAAAACGTATAAAATGGAACTTTGTAAACCGGCAAAGACTCCAATGAGTCAGGAAGTTTGCCAAACTGATAATCAAAATCCCAAATTTGATAAGTCCATATATCAATCTTTGATTGGCAGCTTATCATATATAAGCAATTGGTCAAGGCCAGATATAGCTTATAGTGTAAATCAGCTGGCACGTTTTAGTTCAGATCCACATCAATGTCATTGGCAATCATTAAAGAGAATTTTAAGATACCTTAAAGGAACAATGAACCATGCATTGTATGTAGAACCAAAGGGTGATTTGAATCTTAGTGCCTATGCAGATGCAAGTTTTGCAACTGACATAAACACTAGAAAATCAACATCTGGGATGGCTATATTTGGTAAGACACTAATAGGGTGGAGGTCAATCAGACAACAGCATATTAGCTTGTCCACGATGGATGCGGAATTTTCATGTCTGTCATTACTATGCACTGACTTAATTTTGTACAAACAGTTATTATTAGACATGGGTATAACTGTCAAAGATTCCATGATTGTGTACGAGGACAACCAGGCAGCCATAAAGTTAGCTACTAGTATTGCTATAAAACTAGATCAAAGCATACTGATTTAAGATACTTAAATGTTAGAGAATCTCTAAAGAATGGGCTAATTAAATTGGAATACTGCATGACAGAAGAAAACATTGCAGACCAATTTACAAAAGCTCAAGGAGTAATTAAGTTTAAAGAGAGTTGTAACAAATATGATTTAAAGATGTAAATAGTTATATTTATTATTATTTCCTAAAAGGGGAGAATATTAGGGATAACATTGTTTACCCTAACTGGTTTAGGTAAAATAATAAATATGTAATCATAGTTTATAAGTTAAAGTGTCTGCAACTTTAAATATGGGAATGTAATTAGGGAGTGGTTGTGAAAGCACTTTCAAAGAAGCAAGACGACAGCTTGCTCTCTCTCTGGCTTTGATGATCCCTAATTACTGCATGGACTCAAGACTGCATTACTCAAACGGGAGAGAGACAAAGGACTGATTTGTAAGTGAACTGACATAAGGATATTCTACATGGACTTTGCTAACTGAATATCCTTGAATGGACTGACTAAATGATACATGACTATTGGACTGTTATTTTGACTATGCTATAAACTCTAAATGGAATAAACTATATTTTTGATAGCACAAGTGTATCTGTTATTTTTACTGTATGTTAATAAACATACAAACTAATCTCACTCATTTTATCTGTGTGCCTATCTGACTAACGCTGCACATTCTGTTTAGATTGTCTCCTTAACCTTGGTTGGGAACCCAGGCTTAACAAGTATAATCTAGTGAAATTTTTGTCAAGAAAAGGGGAATACTTTAATGAAACAATGATTTAAGATATGTGATGTGGGGGGGAATAACTATGGAAAGCATAAGTGTTCCCGTAAAGGCATGATATTTAACTGAAATGGGTAAAAGGTTTAAGATATAAATGATTGTTAATACTAACGATTAGACTATGTTAGCCTAGTGAAATTTTTTGTGAAATGAGAGATTTGAAGTAGGAGAAGGGGGAACTTTTTAATGAAATAATGATTTATTATATGTGATGTGGGGGGGGGGAATAATTATGGAAAGTAGATGTTCCTATAAAAGTATGTGATTTAATTGAAAAGTAATGTGCTAAGTGTTTAAGATATAAATGAATATTAATATTAATGAATAGATTTGTATTGGTATTGATAATATTGTATAATTTTAGAATGTACCAAACAGAATCCCAATGTAAGCTATGTATTTTATATTAAGTATTATAAATGTAGGGGAAAGAGATAAAGGCGTCACACTCCAATTAGTGTACAGGAGAAATCTTCTTCAAAGAAGAAAGATAAATGGATAGCTGGAAATAGAACAGACAAAGAATAATAAATATTATGATTCGAATTGAGATGAGATAAATAAAATAAAATTAAGAAAATTTAAAAGAGAGGAGAAGCTATATAGAAAATTGAAAATGCTAATAAGATATGGAATGGTATACAAAGTGAATATGAATTTGAATTTCTGTACGAAGAGTTTTAACCCGGGACTAAGCAACTTTCAGAAAAGAGGTTTTTATGTTTCTGTGTTTTTGTGTGTTTATGTTTTGTATGTCTTTAAAATTAATAAAATTTGTTTAAAAAAAAAAGAAATGAATATATATTCCAGTTTAATTAATTAAATGCAGTGAATATTATTTTGGTGTATTTCATCATGTTTTCCTGATGCCACGTTAAACATTACATTTCAGCATTATGGGAGGCTATATCCAATATGTTTAAAAAAAGTCTGGTAGTGTTTAGCTGTTTGTAGCCAGAGATTGTGTACATAATTGCCAATTGACATTATGTAAAGAAGCTACCTAGAATGAGGGCAGTTGAAATGCATGCAAATGCAAGTAGATTAATAGGAACCACTTTTGTAGGAAGGTAACAGTGTTACGTGCTCCTTTGGCATATAGCCCTGCTGGCCACATGACCATGAAAAATGCCTTCAGACAACGCTGGCTACTTCTGCCTAAAAACGAAGGTGAGCACTGCCCCTAGAGTTAGACACAACTGGACAGGGAAGCTTTTACCTTATGTCTCCAGAAGTGATACCTTTTCTTCCTTTCTCAGTTGTAAAGAGGATGCAGGGTATGCGTCTTAGCTACAGAGTTATAGCTGTCATTCAATAATTTTAAAGGAGTTGCTTTAAAAGTGCTCCTATTCAGATTCCCCTCCCAATTCTTGTGTTGATGGGTGAAAATATTTTATTTTCCTTTTCTGGGATCTTGCTTCAGCGCTGAAAACAATATTTTAGTTTTGGGGTCAGGTGGCATTTGTAAAATAATTGGACATTTGTTCAGTATTTCAGTTCTGCAAATAAAATCTTGAATGCTGTCTTTTAATCATTAGATGCGTGGCAGGTGTTCTTGGAAGACGGCATTCCTCAAAACGTAGCAGATGATTTGAGAGCCATGGGCCATAATGTCAAGGAACCTGTCCTTGGTTATGCCAGGAGTATGTTTGGACGTGGTCAAATTATCACCAAAGGAGAATGGTGGAAACAAAACCCCCTCTCTTCTTCCTACACTGTACTTTGGGCTGGATCTGATCCTCGAGCTGATGGTTGTGCATTGGGATACTAGTATGAAAAGCAAAGATGGCTAGATTGGGTGAATAGAAACAGATTTCAAAGTGACATAGTACAATGATATACTAGAAAACAGAGGGGAATAGATCAATATCTGTTTGACCCATAAGAATAATTTGATGAGGATAGTCCATGTTTTGCACAAAGAACCCCAGGTTTAGTTATTTCATTTATTTGCCAGGGTTTTGAGATAATGGGATACTCATCTGCTACTCATATTAAAGCATATTGGCTACTTTTTTTCCCCTAACACTTAATCATGGTTTATTAAACAAATCAGGAAGATAAAAGTAATTCTGATTTTTTTCAACCGCTTCTTGGTTAGTTTCCTCAAGTTTTTCTTTCAATATCAAGAGAAGTAAAGGCAACACACAAACAAAATCAGAAATCAGAATTCCAAGTTTAAAAGGAAAAGACCTGGTTTAAAATCAAGACCTGAAAATCAGTAAATCATGTCATCCAATTATAGTTTGTTGCAAAATCATTTATTTTTATTTTTTGAGGTGTTTGCATATTATATATTATTTTAAAAATATGTGATTTAGTGTTTGCATAAACTGAGTAACTATAAAGTATGTTAGTTATATTCTTTATGAGCATTTTTAGTCACACTAATATAAAAAGTTTTTGTTGACACTGTATTTGTTCTTCAAAACAAATATATAAACATTTGAATAACTGACAAACCCAGGTTATTTCTTTCCTAGCCTTCCCTACTATATATGTTTGATCAACTACTATTACTGCATTCTGAGAAAATGTTCATATTTTTAGATTTTTATGCTACATTTCTTTATAAGTAAATATAAATTATCTAATCAGCAAATAAGAGATATCCACAAAAAGGATTTGCTTTGTCAAGATAATATTTCTGAATGTTAATGTATATTCTAGTAGGATGTGTTATGTAAGAAATACATAAACATTTAAAGAGTTAAAAGACAAAAGGAATCTTAGAATCTACACTTTGTATTCAGGAATGCTATATATTTGCTGAAATATTTTTAAAAGATTTTTCCTTATCTCATTTTTAATAAGAAAAAGTGATTGAAAGTAATTTAAGAAAAAAATATTACTGAAAGTGACTTAGCATTGTAAGTGCTACAGTAAGATTTTAGATGTAAAATCAAATCTCAGCCTCTGCAGTGTTTATTGCTGCATATAATGTGCATTTGATATTGTTCTGCTGGTATACAGGAAGGCTAATTTAAAAAGTTGGATTTGGTTTCAACTTCCCTTCAGTGAAAGGAGCAGAGTTCATAAAACAGGACTTTCCTGTCACTATTCTGTTAATCTCTTAAAGGATGGGTGATATTTCCCATCCTTTAAGAGATCAACATCAAGAAGGGGATGAAGGGGTGGGGGAATTGTCAAAAATGAATAGAAGTGAATAGAAGTTTTGGATGTATGACAGAGTTAACTTATTTTTGTAATATTAGGCTTGCCTCTGTTGCAATGTTTGCAAATATCAAAGCAATATAATTAGGAAAATAGGTTACTTCATTTACTTTTAAAGTTGCCTTATCAGTGAGATGGGCAGCATATATATTTAATAAATAATAATTAAAAAAACAATTTATATAGCTACCTATCTACCAAAACTCTGGGATGATGAACCAAGTTAATACTAAACAGGGCCAAGGATACTTTTGCAGTAAAAGTAAAAATTGTTCTGGTCAATTGCTCTGATGATAACTAGTTATTTCATTTATTTTATGTAACTTCGTGTTATCAAAATCAGTTCTAAAGTCTAGACATCAGTACATACTGAAAGAGGATGTTACTGAATAGAGCGGATGGAGGAAGTTCTCACAGTTTGATATTCAGCTGGATAAGATGCAGACTTCCCCTTCTTTAGAGTAAAAACAGGAGTCTACCTCTGACTTAACTGCATCGAAGCCAAAATGCTATCACTTAAAAATCCTGCTTAATCTGATAAGATGGGAAGGGGAAGGATATTATTGTGTTTTGGAGGAAATCATGAAGGACAACATCTACTTAACTTGGGAGGAGTCCCAGCTGCTATACACCATGGCCGTATTGTAGCCTTTGGTGAAAGATCAAGTATTGCTTATCCGCCTTAAAAGCAATTCCTTCCAAATAATAATGCAGGGGAGGGAAGCAGAAAAGAGCAAATTTCATGAAACATGTTTCCATTTTATCAAATGTAGGAAGTGTTTTTTTTTTCACACATTGTCCTATAGTCATTACACGACTCTTCACATGAAATTTTACTGTTTACTCCATTGACTGTGCTTGTCAGAAATTGGCTGTGATGTGCAATCCAGGGACACTGCGACAGTTGTATGTGTGAGAACAGGCTGTAAAATTACATTTGGCAAATATTTTTTTTATTAGCTCAACACTGGCTCGTATTACAAACCTTGTTCCTGTTTAATTGTTTGTTTAAAACTCAAAAGAATTTTTTTCAAGAATCTGATACAACAAGATTTTGTTATCTACATGCAGAAATGTATCAATATATTTAGTAATCTAATATAATACAAAAATGTGTTATTTAGATTAAATCCTATATCCACTTGAAAATTAATTCATATGGAAATCAACGACACCATACTTTAAATGGATACATATGAGATTGTCTTGATTCAATGAATATAATTCAGATGTTTATGTCTGGTCTAGTAATCATTAATGCTACAATTTTCCCTGTTCTCCCAAGGTTTAATTCACTATGTCTGGATGACCCACAAGTTCCTTTGTGCAACTCCAGAAACCTAACCTAATTGTGATTGTTAAACATTGATGGCACAGTTTCACAGACTAGAAACCTGGAAACCTTGGGCCTGTCACATTCTCTTGGCCTTAAGATGAAATAAATGGCAAATCACTTCCATAAATCGGGCCAAGAAAACTGCTGGGACTTCTTGAGTGTTAACCAGGAGTCAAGACTGATGCAGGGTCATCTCCTCCTTCAGACTCTTTATATACCTTGTCTCATGCATTCCCATCATCTTGTTCCTTTTTGTGTAAACAAAAGTATGTAGAGTGCAGGAAGAAATACTTAGCCAAATGAATTAAGACCAAAACATAAAATAAATTCTATGTAAATTTATTTTGCATCAACACTCATTCCTGTTCTCCATCTTATCTTTCTATTCCTATCTTTGCTTCCATCACATTCAAACATTGATTCATACTTTGCTTTTTGTTCTTTAGCTTATATACCTCAGACCTAAAGTTTAAGAAACCTTTATTGATCTAATTATTTCTATTCTCCTTTCCATTTGAGAAAAATTAGAATATGCAAATTCAATTTGCTTCAAATTACTGTATGGAACTAAGTGCTTCAGTTTTTCCAGTAGGTATAAGTAATTAATCTTCAAGAATCCTAATTTTTGGCTTATTTGTGGTTAAGCAAACCATGGTTTTTAAGTGTGAAGGCAGCACATATTCTTTATTCTTAGACAAAAAATCCATACCTAATTATTTTTTTTAAAAAGTCCCTTTAAGCCCCAGTTTATTGTTGATTCATGTTAATTTCATAAAAGTTAATTCATAAGTCATCTCTGTCCTATTTCTGTATCTTCAGTTTAAAAATAGTCTTGTTCACATAAGCATAATTTTAAGCAAATAAATTTGAAATAGGATATTTGTACTTAGCACCATTTCTGAAATAGTATTTTAGTTGTGACATTTTTTTTTCTGATTCCTACATGAAACAAAGTCCTATTTTACATTGAATATTAATATTATTTAAGAATTTTAATTTGGCAAATGAATGGAAGTTGATTAAATTTGGAAGAGGCAGTCTTGTGATCATTGTGGGAAAGATTTATATCCTGTTTCAAATATATACATTTAATTATCTGGAAACTTCATTTTAGTTTTAGTTTTGCATCTCTTCATCCAGTTTAAGAAATCATACTGTTCTGCCCCAAATACTTTCCTCTTAGAGTCCCTCTAGCTCTTTTTAATCTCTGTTACCCAGCTGTAATCATTCAATTAACTTTAATGGCTGTAGTTATCTACAATGCAATAGCAATTTGACTTATATACCACTTCATAGTGCTGTACAGTACTCTCTGTATGGGTTTATAGAGTCAGCATATTGCTCCAAACATTGATCTCAGAAGGATGAAAGGCTGTGTCAATATCGAGCTGGTCAGAATCGAACTCCTGGCAGTGAGCTGAATTAGCCTGCAATACTGCATTCTAACCTCTGCTCCACCAGGGTTCAATGCAGCCACTTAAATTGTAAAAACTTTTGGTGAATAGTCCAGCCTAGGTGCTATCTGATCTAAGGAGACCCCAGAGTTCTCTGTTGGGACTAGCCAATCCAGAAGTCCTCCAGTGGAGGGTGCAGCACTAAGAAAAGATTGGTTGCATTTCTACTATCAAGGATGCAAACTCCTTCAGCTTCTTTTTACTATTATTGAATATAAGACTGTAGAGTTGGAAAAAAACATAAGGATTATTTATTCACAATTTACAGAAACACTAAATAAGCCATGTATCAAAGATAGATCTCCAATCTTTTATAAAACTCTTTAGAAATGAAGAACGCACAAAATCCATGGCTAGATTCTTCCACTGTTGCACAGATCTTATCATCAAGAATATTTTCCTTATATTTAAATAAAATCTAGGTAGCTGAAATTTATAGCCATTATTAATTGTGAGAAAGGAAATAGATCTTGAACATTTTCCCCAAAGCTTGCTTTATATATCTGAATGTGGCTAACAAATCTCTATGTCTTTTTTCTCTCCACACTGAAATACCCATGTTTCTCCAGTTTAAGAAATAATAAACTTTCCTTGGGCTATGTGAAAACATGAAATAGTATCAAGTTAATCACCCTTAACCTTTTAAATTGTATTCAAATATATATATATATATATTTATGACAATAGTAAATGTTAATTCTGGGATCTTTCTCAGCTGGGGCTAGTAATTTCCAAGTAAGATTCAAAGACTATGGATGGATACATCTCAATTAAGTGCTAATCAGATTACATGCTGCTATGTAGACAAAAAGCAGTCAGTCTCTACTTCCTTACTACACGTACATTCAAGTCTTACTTTTCCCTTTCAGATGAATGCTGTCTTTCTAAGATTGATTGAGGTGTCTGAGTAGAACCATAGGGAATTCCCTTAACAAGTAAAGTTCTTCA
The DNA here is from genome assembly GCA_033807585.1 of Hydrophis major. Taxonomy (NCBI): domain Eukaryota; kingdom Metazoa; phylum Chordata; class Lepidosauria; order Squamata; family Elapidae; genus Hydrophis; species Hydrophis major. The sequence goes on from CM066331.1 coordinate 31,221,493, forward strand.
GAGGAAAACGCCCATCCACCCCTACCTCCACCCCCACTTCTCAGGATAGAACAAGAATTCAGCCAGTGCTATTTGTCTAACTGTATTGTTCTACAACAGCAATACTTGTAGGAACTAGACTTGTCAGACAAGAAACATATCCCAGCAACTGATTCATATAAATGCAAAATGTCTCCATTCAACCAAGAAAATAAGAGCTTTTGAACACTCGAGAAAGACTTTATCCATTGCTTTCTCTGCTCTCTTGATATGGGCTTACAAAAATGCAGCGGCTGTTTGAGTTGCCTGTTGATTCCCCTGGCACTGTGGAGTATTGTTATAAATATTCTCTTATATTTTCCTGATGGGAAATCTTCCTATGCTTCCAGCAATAATCATACCAACTATGTGTGGCATTTTGAAGGAATCTGTTTCTCAGGTATTATGGTAAGTATGGCTTCTCTGATTAGCTAAATCTTTCATTTTCTCTACAGGACTCTTGGATCCTCTGATGTAGAGGACCCAGGAAAGGGGGGAATTTCAGAATCAAAATAACTGTATTTTAGGAGCAATATAAGAGCCAAACACAACATGTCACTGTACTGTAGCTGAGTATTTAAATGTTGATAGAGGTTTTTTTTTTAAATGTAATTTGATTATTTTCCCCTCAGATGGTTTAAACATCATATAGGTCATTAAATAGATTTGTAGGATTAATATAATAATAGTTGAGGACATGGATTAACCCTAATTGTCTCTCTCACACACATTTTTTTACATATATATATATGTATGTATGTAAAAAAAATTTTTTAGTTGGAATAAAATCACACTAACATATTTTTATGTATTCTTTTATTTCACAAGACTTCTATATTAATTTCCTATTTTGAAGATATATTTCAAGCAACATTGAGCTGTAGAATTTGTATTTAACAATGATGATGTCCCAAAACTATTGAATTCAATGAGATGACTGACCTTTGATTTAAAAAATACAAAAATTGGCTCTATGTTCAATTGTCGTAACCAATATTTGGCTTGTTTTATGATTAATATGCTAGATTTGCTGTATTTTTATATCTTAAAAGTCAGTTGTGGGATCCTCAAGACATATTTAAGAATGTCTGCATTTGATGTATAAGAAATAAAATTCTCAATGTTTTAACTGTATGAATGCAATTGTGAGCCTTAACAAGAAAAAAAGATTGAAGAAAGATTGGGGAAAACATGAAAAACGTTTCAAATGAAAAGAGACCCTGGTTGGTTCTTCCATGAAATTCATATTTGAATGATTATACCATAAAGATGTTGCCTAAAATCCTAAGTATTTCTTCACACAGTGATGAGTCCTGCCCTTTATATGGGACACACAATTATTTTCCAAGTGAAAATAAGTAGTACACAGAAAAAAGAAATATGAATATTTCTTTAAAGTCACTAAAAAGTCACCTACCTTCGATTGTTGGTATTTCAAGGCATTCTATTACCTTGTAATCAGTACATAGTTAAGGTTTAATGCTACATAGTCATTGACTCCACTCTGTTTCTATATATTCTTTTGCGTGCCCATAAAGATCTTACCTATGTGGTCTTCCCAAATTACTTTACCAAATCAATTTCGTTGTATATATGTATAATGACAATAAAGGTTATTATTATATTATTATTAAAAGGAACAATGCAAGGGGTTGCTTTATTTGCCCCTTGGTCTATCTAAAGTGAGTTACAAAATAATTTTTCTTAGGTGCAAGATGATCCTTTGGGATATGTCAGTTTCTTCAAAAACAATGTCTTATTTTGAACAAACCATCCTATTTTAACCTGTGATCTGCCAGGTTTCCAGACTAGAAAGCCCAGCATCCCAGCCAGAATGTGAAAATAGTAGAGAAATTATTTCTCTCTAAACTGATCCTGATAGATTTAGGATTTTTTTTCTTTAAATGCAATGCAAATGTAAAGTATCTGGTAGTTTTGATGTCAGGAAGGGTGATTTATCCCTTTCCTTGGCAACCATGAATGGAACAAAGATACCCCCCCCCCCAAAAAAAAAGATCAAAGAAAACAGGAAAAATGCCCACTGGTACTAGTTCTGTTATGTCTCCAATTTGGAATATGTCCTTTTCAGAATTATCCATTCTTTTGTGTTTCTGTCTTACTAGATGTTTAGCTGTCTTTCAAAAGCTAACATTATAAGTGCTATATTTTAAAGCATTTTATATCATATAGTAAGGGAACTACCAGCAAGTACCATATCCAAAGATGAAACTATTGGCAATGTTCAGCATAAGTTGAATATTTATGCATAAGTTCTATCTTTATAATTATCAATGATTATGTTTTCCTTTTGTTTATTTTACATATGTTTTTCTTCTGTTATCTTGGAATAAATTATTTCTGATATGTCTTGGTTCTATACTTTCAGTCAAATATGGTGCAAAATAGCTACTCAAAATCATGCATTATCTAATCGGAATATAAGGTTCTGAAAGAAGGATTTTGTGAGTTTAATGTTTTCAAACTCAGTATATTCTGTGCTACTGTCTTCTAGATTCTTATTCTAGCAGCAGTTCTGGTAATTCTGGACCGGGACACCTTTTTTGAATGCTTCCAAAGTGAAAGCTGCACCAGAACATATAGAGTGAGTGTATGGTTTGTAAATGTAGTATTTTTGCTTTTAAAAGACCTTCCTTCCTTCCTTCTTTTGACACTTCTGACCCTCTACTGTTGTTTCCTTCCTTAGTCTGGAATGGAGATAAAAAGAGAGAGAGAGAGAGAGACCCTTTGTTATCTCTGCTGCAAATCTGCAAAGCCAAACAAACAAGAACAGGAAAAATAGCTGGCTAGATGGACCAGTATCAACAGACATAACTTTAGATTTGTTACCAAATGTTTTTTTCCTAAACTTCCATCTCTCTGTTAAGCACTGTTCTGCAGTCTCATGCTCTCCAAGTCTGTTGGACCAATTAATGAAATTCTGAGTCTATATTAGTGAAGATTAACATAATGTGCACTACAGTCCTGAGAAGGAAACAACACAAAGATAATTGGCCTATCATGTTTTTCATGAACAATATTTTCTATTAATCCACATCTTGGCTCAGCCTTAGCATTGCAAAACTATTGCTACAGCAATCAGACTGTCTTCCTCCCAAGAAGCATGACATATTGCCCTTTCTGTCATCTTCAGTCACATGAAGAACATAACTCTATGATATCACCACGGTCTTGAGAGTTTAAGGATCTGTTTGATGTTTTATGAGATGTCAGTTTTGGCATAACACATTAAAAATAAGACAGTCTTTTTTATATGGAGTGATGCATTTGCTTGATGTACACACACAGTAAGTGGGAAAAATAAGGTATCCTTAGCTTACAACAGTTTGCTTAGTGACCATTAAAACAGCACTGAAAAAAGTGATTTTTCACACTTGACTGTTGTAGCATCCCCTTGGTCATGTGATTTATATTTGGATGCTTGACAACTGATTCACATTTATGACAGTTGCAGTGTCCTTGCATAATGTGACAAGCAAAGTCAATGGGGTTAAGATTCACATAATAACCATGTTATTTAACAATTGCAGTGATTCACTTAACAAATATGGCAAGAAAAGTCATAAAATGGAGCAAAACTCACTTAACCAATTCCTCACTTAGCAATATAAATTTTGGGCTCATTGTGTTATAAGTTGAGGACTACCTGTACTGTGTAAATATAAGTCTATGAACAGTTAATTTTTAAAAAGAGAAGTGATGTCTTGCAGTGACTAATAACTTGTTCTGAGAGACTCATTCAAATTTGCTACAAACTTATCCATGTGACTATGGCTCATTTACGGCCGTATCATTGGGCAACTTTGGTGGCCATTGGACATAAACAAGAGCAAAACCTGAATGGTTGTATTTCTGGTAGCAACAGGAAGAGGTGTTTATGGAATTTTTTGGTTCATTACCAAGATAATGCTATATTTTCCAGTTTAGAGGAGAGATGTCTGTTCCATTTTGCTCAGTTTCTCAGATGGAAAAGCAATTCAGACTAGCCTAGCTTCAAGAGGAAATGCCATTTGAAAAAGCAAATTGCCAGTATCCATTCACCCTACTTTTTGATAAGGGTTATAGCAACAAACTAGGATTATATTAATTCCTTTCAGGTCATTTCATTCCAAACTAGTCTACTGGCTTTATAGGCAACAGATCTAATAGTGCCTGAAACTATCACAGCTAGGAAAGAGCTTTGTTGATAATTTGGGCTGGAGTCCAACCTTTGGGAGCGGAAGGACAATGCATTCAGCATTTGCATGGTGAGGCTCACATTACCACATATGTTTAATCAGTTGCAAAGAGCATCCTGTACTAATTCTGTTTACTTTTGCTTTATTTATACATTGGGGTTATTTTCAAACAAAACACTTGCCTGCAACTGTCCATTGTACTAGTATTATTATTACACTTTATTCGTTAAACATGAAACTCGGTAAACTGAACATTCAAAAGTGCATCACAAATACCACTGACTGGTGCTAATTGTTAATACGGGTGCCAGTGTCCTAGGTATCAACCAAGAAACTTCTTATGATGATGATGATGATGATCATCTCTTTTATTCATTAAACATGAAACTCAGTCAACTGAATATTTAAAAATATCACAAATATCATCGACTGATACATTTTTATATGTTCAGTTGACTGAGTTTCATGTTTAATGAATAAAAAAAGATTATTATTATTGTTATCATCATCATCAAAGTGCTCTGCTTTGTATCTTTACAGCTTCTCATTTAAAAAAAATCAAACAGCTTAAACAAATATAGAGCCAGTGGTAAAGGGAGATTGGGGAACATGAGGGAGGTTACTGGAATCACATGTACAGTATCACTTTGAGGCTTGCAAGCAGGATGTTCATGACTTCCAATCTTGCCCAACCACAAGACACAACTATAAATCTATCAGCAATGTCCTCTGATTAGCTGAAGAGAAATGCAGCATGCATTCTACAAGTGGACAATGCACTAAGGTTTAGATGAGCACTACCTATTTTCTCAACTATACTGTTTTCTACAGTTGATCAAAGGATAAGATATATCTAGGGATGTAGATTAGGAGTTGGCAATTAATTTTCCCAAGGGGCCACAAGAGAAGCTGGAATTGTGGAGAGCCAAACCAATAGGACTGTAAAGGTGCGTAGGCCCATATATACATAAATTGGAAAAAAAAGTGTACCTTTATTTACATTTGATTTCTGATTTTGAATTGATCTCACAAGGGACAGCCAAAGGGTGAAGTGATCCAGGTACTGTTAAAATGCTCAAGTCTGATGTACATAGTTCGTTCCCGGTATTGATGGAATTTTTTCATTCCCTCTCACTTTGCTTCCTCTTCTTTTAATGCAGCGTTTCATTTCTGTTGTGCTTTCCCTATTAGGGATTGCATTTTCCGGCTATAGTCTGATCGTATCTGCTTTGAGCTTAGTGCAAGGCCCATATTGCAAAACCTCAGCTGGCTGGGAATATGCTTTCAAAAACACGGCAGGCAGGTAAGAAACCGGCTTATCTGCAGAGCTCACTTTAGATTACATTGATGTCCGCAGCCAAATATTTAAATAAAATGGCCAAACGATCTGACCTTACAAGGAGTGGGTTGTGTCTGCTTCTGTTTTGTATTTTTAAAATTGCTTTATTCAGACAAGTCCATTTCCAGATTCTTTCACCGTCCCCATATTCATCTGGAAGTCTGACAAATCAGGGTCTCCAATCCCCAGGCTGAAGCCCATTACCAGGCTTTGGCTTGTTCGGAAATGGCGAGTGTGCATGTTTTTTGCAGCTCCACTTGTGAGAACATCAGGTGAGCGTCCATTTGTGCACAGCTCCATTTGTGTGAGTGGTGGCTGAGTGTGCCAGCAGGTCACACACATATAGCTCTGTGTGTGCATGCCCACCGCTCATGCATAACTATTCCTTCCCTCTCCCCCTCCCAACCGCTGGTCTGCAAAGCTGGAAAGGTTGGGAATCACTGTGATAGATGAATGGACAAAGGGTCCTTGGGCTGATAATTGTGTAAGATAAGACCTGATAGGTCTTTTATAGTACCTATATTCATAGTTACAATCTGGGTGGGCTGCTACCAGTTCTCCCTGATTTGGCAAACCGGCAATCCCACCTCTGGCTGTCCCACCCAACCCTCCCCTCCCATTAATCCCCACGTGGATCCCAGGTAAGTACAGGCTTGGGAGGGTAAAAAATGGGCCTCTAGAGAACCCCCGGAGCCCAGGGAGGGTGAAAATGCCCCCTGCTGTGGTGCAGGAGGCCGACTAGACCATGCCCACCATGGCCACGCCTAACCAGCAACCGGGCAGAGAACTGGTTACTAAAATTTTTGAAGCCCCACCCTATCTGTTCCCATTTCTTTATGTTATTGTTTCCTCTGATAGTTACCTCATGGATCCTACTTCCTGGTCCCAGTGCACTGAGCCTGCTTATGTAGTGGATTGGAACATCATTTTGTTGTCTATTCTGATGGTTCTTAGTGGTCTCCAAATCTTGATCTGCCTTCTCAAAATAATTTCAGAATTAAGGCAAATCCTGTGTGGAAATTATCCCATCTTTGTTCAGGTAAGAGAATAGTCTCCACAAAGTTTTCTTTTTACATAACATAACTGCTTATGTTATTTTTATTCTTTCAAATTTACCCAGTATTCTAGAACCACTGATTCAGTCAGTAATTAAATGAGACTTTAGTTTTATGGTCCAAGGTGAACTCACAGGGAGATCTTATGTGCCTAATGGAATCGGTTGTCATGACTGAAATAATTTGGATATAAATGCATTTATTGATTGCATTTTATTATTATTTTATTTCATTATTTTAATGTTTAAAACATGCCCATCTCAACATCAATCTGGGTGGCTAGCAATGATTGAAAACACACAGTATCACAACAGTCTTGCAATAAATACAAATCAGTAGCTGAGATAATAAAAAAAAAACCCAAACATCTATCAATTCAATCATCTCACAAGCTCTGCAATATTTCCTAGAACCATGTCCATTAAAATCTTGTATCTTTCTGTTCTTTTTACAGCCTGCAGTGATCTAACCACCTTGGGGAATGACTCCACCATGACTTCATCATATCTCTGAGCATGCATTTTGATATTAATTTTTAAAACAGGCTTTTCTGTTTCTGTGGTAACACAAGAAGAACTGCCAATGTTTTCTCAACATATTATTTATGTTGCTCCACATATTTCAGCTAAAGTGTACAGTTTTCGGATAGTCTGTTTTTCTTGTTGCCTGTTTGCATACCGTTTCTCTTTCTTGCATTTATTATGCATCTAAATTGTGAAGCTCCTGAAAAATGAAGATTTTTTTGTGTTTACATAATATAAAGCACTTACCATCGATACCACATTAATAAATATTTAGTTCAATAAGTAGTCACATTATTGTGAACAACAGCATTCTTAGTAAAGAGATAAACTTATATCTGGAATATAACTTTTTGTATCACAAATGGGATTTAGCATGATTAATGAGCAACTGAATAAAACTTCCCCTGCACAGTTGTTGGGAGAAATGTCATAGTCTGACATATGAGATTTGGTGAATGTCTTTTGCATGTAGAAAGCCTTGCCTCTACTAGTTGAACCATTGAGCAAGAACACTGGAATAGTCCCTAATTTGTGTTAATGAAATACAGTTATATTTATTTTTGATACTTCCCCATAGTGAGTAATAAAAAAAGCCTGAACTCTATCCTAACAAAGATTCTTTGGTCCTCTTCACATTCTTCTGATCTCATACAAGTAGTCCTCAACTTACAAGCTTTGGTTTAGCAGCTGGCATGTATTTACAATAGTCACACATTTTAACAGTCATTTTATTTCTGGCTCAATTGCAATGTTTCTGGGAAACACTGAGAAGGCTCCTTTTACATTTGTAGTACTGAAGCTCTGTAGAACTTACCAAACAAATCATTTCCTAATTGGTGATAGCTGGCATTTTTACCTGCTCCAAAATTATTATGTGATAAGTGGATGAGAAAATAAAAATTGCATAAGGTTGTTCAGGAAACATTTTACTTCTAATAAAAAACCTACATGAATTAGATGGGTATATTTTAATTAACAAAAATGTAAAATAATTGTGATTGTGCTGAAGTTAATTTTTGGTTCCTACAAATAATCAGCCTTGTAAATTGTCAGTTTTGAATTGAATAAGTATATAACTGGAATTAGTAGAACAAGTAAAATAAATCTTCAGATTGAATTGAAGAACTTTTAATATAAGGTTGCAAGATTTGTTCCAATTATCAGTTACTATATAACTCTCCAAACAACCAAATTTTCAGGAAAACGTGTTTTAAATAATATGGACAAGTAATGCCAGTCTTGTTTGAAATTTGATAATATTGCATTGATATATTATTAACTGCTTGGAATTTTGGACATTGTCCTGCAGTTTAAAGCTGAAATACAACTTTTTCCAGATTGTGAAATGCAGGAAATTTCAGTTGTATCAAGAAGAATGAACAGGAGAAAATTGATGTTTTGTTGGGAAACTCCAAAGTATTTCACCATAGCATCGACCTTTAAATTTTTTTAAAAATCTTTTGATTAAGAACAATTTTCAAAATCATATATTGAGAAATAAAACATAATTTACATTTGAACAACATTAACTCTGCTAAAAATGTTTTTTTACTGTTGTTTCAATAATCTATGAGCTGTAAGAGTTTTTGCCACCAAATCTGGCAGGGCTTCTTTAAACAAGAATTGTGCAACCTTCCAGGCTGTTGAAACTAAACAAAAGCTTGCAAAGGGGGAAATACTGAAGATATTTAAAGAAGGTATTGCTGGGTGAGTCCATTGGACTGAAACAACCTCAAACATGAAACTGTCTGTGATAAGCCACTTGTTGGCTTATTATTTGTTCCAAGTCTCTGCAGTAACCAGAGAATACTACATTGGAATTAATGAAATTGATTGGAATTACGCTCCAGGAACAAAGAACATACTATCTGGGAAGGCCTTTTCAGAAGATGAGTAAGTCTCGACTTGTTTAATTGGGCTCATATTAAGTTTTCACATTTTTACTATGAACTGTTTATTTCTATTCAGCAATTACTGGATGCACTGAAAGGTAAGTGCCTGACATTTCTACTAACCACGGAAAAGATATTTCAGCCTCAAAACAAGTTTTTAGATATTTCAGCCTGAAAACTTGCAGAAAGAGTTTTGCCTGCCAACATCTTACCACATATAACACTAAGGGGATCGAAGCCTTGTCTCTCTGCACCTGTATGTGATTATAATCTGACTTTTCCTTTTGTTTGCATTGTATATGAAGCAGATTTAGTTCTGCAAAACAGAACTTTTATGACTAAGGTTCATATGTTGGGGTTGGGAGAAAGAATTGCACTTTCTGCTAACCGGATCAAAACCTGAAACTAGATCATCCTAAATATTTTGTACAGGTATGGCATAAATATATAAATATGTTTTACTGCTTAGGGGAAGAATCAGTTACTTTTTCAGGCATTGTAATGCATTTATTATAACTTTCATGAGATAGTCCTTGGAAACAATTTTCCTTGGAAGAATTCTACCATTTTATCATTTAAATTCATTTTGGAACTTCTGAAAGTGCTTTTTCTGAAGATCAAAGGTGCTCTTCATATCATGGTGATGGTGCTGATCCTTCATTCTCAATCTTGGAAATATTATGAAGTATTCCCCAATCAACATGGCAATTCTGGAAGTTAAAGTTCCTACATCTTAAAAGTTCCCAAGCTGAGAAACACTTCTAAAGTTGTTCAGGCAGAGAGGTTCTAGTGGTAGCAATGAAAAGCTATTCAATCTTTTATTTTTCAGTGTTCTTAAACAGAGTGGCAGGTAAACAGGAGGCATGTGGATGGGAAACAGCTATGATAGCTGGACTTCCTATAAAATTCCTGGAACAAAGCAGAGCAATTATAAAATATGGAGTTCTAGTGAGAAGTTGGTACAGAGTATAACTAAAAGCTCTACTGATTGGTATTCTTATTTAAAGATGAAGCAAAATGCTGGAGTAGAGTTGGCTGGCACAGATTAGGCTAGATTTTTTTAAAAATAAAGCTGAGCATTCAGACGAATATTTGCAGTGTGAAGAGAAACAGATTGGCCCCCAAATGTTCTCATGTGATCATAATACTGGGTTGATTTCCTCTGATGCTTTATTAATACATTTCCTTTCCTCTTTACAAAAGAGGCTGAGAGGTAGCCTGCAAGCAGAGTCTTTGAGGACCTGGAGACAGGATGTGTATATTGACATCTTCTCCTTCCTATGTAGATGTGTTTTATTTCCTCCACTGTCTTTTCTCCATTGAAGTCAATAACCCAGTAGTCATGTTTCTGCAGAGAAAGTTGAAGTGCTGAAATAAATCTTGCCATTTTATTTTAACTGAATAGTGTTTCAATGAAGAAAAATGATGCATCTGGCCTTTTCAAATAGTTCATTATATTTTAGATGGGATTCCTTCATATGTGAAGCCTGGAGTGATTACCTTTATTAATACACACATTTTTAAAAGGGGGTGGGGATATATTTCTTCTGTCTCAGCATAAAGGGAAGATAGGGTAGACGTCCTTAACAGCAGTGAAAGATTCACCTTGTAGACTCCACCTTTCTGATACCTGAATACTTTCTTTTAGTTGTGAGAATCAGAAAAGAGCAAGGATTATTTTTAAAACTAGCAAAAGATTTCTGATAAGTTAGAGTGCAGTTATTGAAGTTATATTGGATACAATTAAATGGAGGGAAAACCATTGTTTTGTTGAAACATTTTAAAAATATGGTTCATCTCAGGTTTAATGCACCAATAATAATAGGTAACAATAACTCTTTTAAACATTTCTAAATTAGTCAAACTGATCTTGGCATTCAGTCTCTGTCACTTGGGAATTGTATTAATCAGCCTTATGTTTTCTGTTAAAAAAGTAGGTAAGGAGGAAATGGGAATTCAGAGTTTATTTTATTATCATCCAGTGGTTATCCAGATTTTTATAACTCAGATCTGCTGTTCTAGCCGAGCAAAAGAGGACAAGTATGAAGAATGCTTGAAAAATATAAAGTAACAAAAAGGCAACAGTGACTTGAAATTCAATCTCTGACAAAAGTTAAGAGCTTCCTTGTTGAGAATCCATTGAAGATGGTGTTATACTGCAGGAAGAAAGGCTTGTCTTGTAATGTTCTGTATTTCATGTTTAATCTCTATTTAAGTGCTTCAGCCTTCAGGAATCTTAATAATAAGGTTTATGTAGGGTTAGGGTTAGGGTTATATTTAGTGAAAGCCATTAACTTTGCAAAGAAGAATAAGGAAAAGAATACTTGTCAACAGGAAATTATCTGTACAGTTCTAGAAAGTCCATACATGCATCTCTACTGGAATTAGTGTCCCATAAAGCTTCTGAAAAACAAGATTGTTAATGATTTTTACAAGGCAATATTGGTTTGCCTTTGAAACAGTACAGTCCTCTGCATCAGTTGAGGCTTCAAAGCAACTCATTGGTTAATTGAGAAAATCAAATCTGCTAGGCATTCCCAAGATTGCTGGGAATCAAACTCTGAAATGAAATAAAATGTAAATGCTGTGATTTGTGGAATTATTGAACAGAGACTAAAGTTAGTGATTGACAGAGTTAAGAATTTAGCCTGAGGAGGAAACAAAATGACTCTGAAAGGTAAATCTAGTGATCAAAGTGCAAGAATAGTACAATGTTCATTGTGCTGTCAATTCAGGCACTCCCATCTCTGCTGTTGTGCTTTTCAAGTGGGAACATAACTTCTAAAATGATGGTGCAATGCAATTAAAAACACACCAATGTCTAAGTGCAATAATGGAAGTTATAGAGCATAAGACAGAGACAAGACAAAGTAATCAGATGGAATTCTGAATGAAGAAAACAGGATTCTCAAATGCATGGTTAGTCAGGCATGAACAAAAGCTACTACCCAAACTTTCATCCAGTGCTCACCTGTAAATTTCTGTTTTTCAATCTATAGTGCAGAAGCTAGTTAAAATTGGCTGCTAAGCTTTTGCTTTTAAATAACCAGAATCCACAAACTTGAACTTACCTTCTCAAAAAGAACTTAAACATTTAATGCTGTCCATTTATTTCCAATTTGCACAAGTATGCATACTGCAATCAAAAGGCAAGTGAAAATTACTGTTGTACTGCAATACAGTGCTTCTGTTACTATTTCCCATAACCAAACTCTTGTATGCTGCTTGTGATAGAATATCTTATTTCTTCTTCCTTTTTCTCATTTACCATTCTCTTCTCTTCCCCATTATTAACAGCAGAGATGTAGATAACTCATTCAACAAGGAAATATAACTATATAAAAAAAGAGTGAGCCAAGCATCAGAAAGCAATTAATTGTTCATATTTCAGATATGACAAAACCTTATGGGCACCAACCCAAAGTAACAAAAAAAATTATCCCAAGTACTCTAGACAATTTACATACAACAACATCATTTGTGTTAGCTTATCTCAGAAATGGTATACATTTGGTGCACATATTGTACAGTTGGATTTATCAAGACATTAAAATATAACAAATACCTATTTTGTCAAACAGTTCATTAAATGTTGACTCCACTGTAGTAACTTACTATAAGAGTTGGTCTTCAGACCACTGTTCAAACAACTGCAAGGGGACTTCCTTGTCAGTGAACAGAGGGACTTTTGTAGGATCATAGGTAAGCAGAAAATCAGAAAAAAATTACATTTCTCCATTCTAATGTGAAAATAGCTGATTTGCTAATATACTTGCAATATCTTTCTTAATAAACATTACCAAAGAGAATTGTGTGAGAATTGAAAACAAAAAAATAATTTAGTCAGGTAATTGCTGTATATGGCTATTATATCTGTACTGAAAAATATCTGGATGACCATTACATGACTGCCATGAGACAAACCTCTATTTCTTGTTGCTTATTTACTTGATACGACTGCCTGTCTCATTATCTGTGCATAGGTTACAAATATTAAAACATAGAGAGCCTATCAAATAAAACTCAGGGCTCCCAAATTTTCTTTTTTAATTCACCCAACAAAAAACACTCAATAACAACAGAGCTCATCTATTCACCTGTCAACGAGATCTCCAATGCCTTGAAAAAGCCTAACAGAGTGACTCAGATTTTTGCAGATTAGATATGATATCTCAGAGTAAATGTTATCCATGTAACAAAGATAACCTTGTTCTGATACACAGAGTAAAGTAGATTTCCTTCTTTAAATACTTTGGATGGAGACAATTAAGACATACAAATGTGTAGAGTTGTAATTGCAGGAATGTTCCAATCTCGGATGGCAAACCTCAGGTAAAGAATGTTTCCAAGCAAATACAACTCAGGTAAACAAAGTCACTAATCTAAAGGAGGATTAGAGAGAGGAAGTAAACATATGTTAGACTTTAACCAGAGATAATTAATTGTATGGATTACTGTGCTAAACAGTAACAAAAGTTAAGCAGTAACAAAAGTTAACCAGTGATGGGGGATAACTAAAAATGTGCATAAATGCAAGACTAGACTCTAATAAAGATCATCATGATTCAGTTGTTCATTATCAAACAACTCGACTGCCTCGTCATTACAACACAAATACTAGCATGAAGTAGATAGCATAGGGTCTGTTGTGAAGTATGAATCTGTCAAAAGAAGCAAATGTAGTTGTACAATTCTAGTCACCTTGTTAAGGAAACATGAAGAGTAAGTGAGTTGCACCTGATTTTTACAACCTTTTCTGCCTTTGATCTTAAGTAAACCACTGCAGTTGTTAAGGAAATCATGCTTCTGTTAAAGCAAATTCAGCTTCCCCCATTGACATTGCTTGTTGTAAGACAACTGGGAAGATTCCAAATGACTATCACATGACTCTGGGATGCTGGAACTATTGTAAACACATGCTGATTACCAAGTGCCTAGATTTTTATCAAATCACTGTGCAGATGGTGTGAGAACTGGTGCAGATAAGTGTGAGAACTGGTGCAAATCTCTTTTTTCAGTCCTTAGTACCTCAGTAACTTTGAACCATCATTAACCAATAGTTATAAGTTGAGGACTACCTGGTCTTGTAAATAATACATTAATTTGCATTGATATAATTATCTATATGTTTTCATTTCAGGAAAGCTAGTGTCTTTCTGCAGCAAGGCCCAGATCGTATAGGAAGCACGTATAAAAAAGCTGTGTATGTGCAGTACACAGATAACTCATATAGTCGTGTCGTGGAAAAACCACCATCTCTGGGCTTCCTGGGCCCCATTATGAAAGCAGAAGTTGGGGACTCTTTTGTCATTCACTTAAAAAATTTTGCTAAAAGAGCCTACAGTCTACATCCCCATGGTGTCAGATACACAAAAGAAAATGAAGGTAAGATTTATGCACTCTTATAATAAGGCTTCAGTTGGGTGAATTCAGAATTCTTTTGGAAAAAAATATATGAAAATTGTGTTGTTTCTTGAGAAGAATGCATTTGTTTCTAGCCACACTACTATGCAGATCTCCACATATCAATTCAACATTTACATCACTTGGATTTATATGACATCTTTGGATATACACCTGAAAGCATAAGTAGAGTACGTAACACTGAGATTGTCAGCTCTAGTTCAGTCCTGGGATTTGATCTCAAAGTTCTCTGCTTATATGTATAAGTGTAGAGCTTTCAATGTAATCCAAAACAGTGTTATCTTTAGTGTATTTTAATACTGTTAATGTTCTGGTGTGCGTATATAATCCATAAAACAAATATGTCAACCCATTCTAATGTTTATTTATAAATAAGTTAGGGATGGGCCTATTCCCATGATCCCATGTGAATCTTGTACATTGAAAGTATACTTTAAATAATATTTACTTGATTATAGATTATTTTTGCTTTTTTATTTCCATCAATGGCCAATTTTGAAGGAGAGGAAAATCATACAAATACTTTTACTTGATTTCAATAAGTCTTTTTTATATTTTGTATACCTATAAACATTCATATATAGGTATATGAGTGCATAAATTTGATCTACATGCAAATACATAAAAATCTTTCTAAGAAGTCACAGATATTATTTAAAATCACAATTACTGCAGGACAAATTAAGAAATAGCACAAAAATGTAATCAGAAGGAATAACTACCGTATATAACATGAATAATGTTTTGTACTTCCAAGGAGCTTTCTATCCTGATAATACCAACCATTCACAAAAGAAAGATGATGCTGTGCAGCCAGGAGAGCAGTATGTTTATACGTGGCATGTTACTGAAGATCATGGTCCAGCAGAAGGTGACAGTAACTGCTTGACAAGGATCTATCACTCTCATATAGATGCCCCCAAGGATGTTGCCTCTGGACTTATTGGAGCTTTAATCACTTGCAGAAAAGGTAAAAATATGATAATAAAACATTGAATCATAGAGTTGGGAAGTCTATAGAGGTACACAGTCATCCAGTTCATAGTTATTTTTTTTTTCAAAAGGCAACTGGACTGGATTTTTTGAGGAGGAGGAAGATGACATTTTGCTTCTCATCCTAGAAGCTTCATCAGTTGTGATGGTGGGGGATGGAAGGATAGGTTGGCTTAAAAAAAAAAAAAGCTCCTTTGAGGCATAGAGTTGGGAGTTTGGGACAATATATTCTTCTCTTGTTTGGTGCAAGAATCCAAATCAATATTCCAGAAAGCAGGCTGGCTAGCTTCTGCTTGAACACAGCTAATGAAGAGAAGCTCAGATTATCTCTGCCTAACTGGTGATAGAGACATATTGGATATTTTAATTGTAACAAATGAGAGACAAGGCATTCTCTGTTCAATTACAAGTGTGCTGTTCAAAATTTCTTTGAAATTTCAAATGGAATTTCTGCAAAACTCAGAAATTGTAATTGTATTTTTCATTTTTCATTATTTGTAATAATTAAAGGCATAAGAATTCAGGAATTCTTTGGGCTGCATTGATTTTCCATATTCTACTCACTCATTACCAAGAAACAGAATTCAAAGAGTTGAAGTTTTATGAATGACAACCATTGGTCTTTCCACATATCCCTACCTCATCTAGTGCGATGAAGGTCATTATGTTAATGCAGCTTTCTGTAACCCTGTGCCCTCTTGTTAGGAGTACAACTGTCAGGGGTGATGCGGTTGGAGAATACTAAGAGTTATTTTCCAGATGTGCAGATGGCATCATTAAAGAAAGCAATTGAAATAATCATTTTCATTGGGAAATGGTAAGAACTTTATTGTCCCTTAAGGCACCTTGCAGAATGGAAAAGATAAAGATGTTGACCGTGAGTTTGTGATGGATGGAAAATAACTAAGAGTTATTTTCCAGATGTGCAGATGGCATCAAGTTAAAGAAAGCAATTGAAATAATCATTTTCATTGGGAAATGGTAAAACTTTATTGTCCCTTAAGGCACCTTGCAGAATGGAAAAGATAAAGATGTTGACCGTGAGTTTGTCTTGCTGTTCTCTGTGATGGATGAAAACTTCAGCTGGTACTTAGATGAGAATATTAAGAAATACTGCTCTGAACCTGACAAAGTTGACAAAGAGAATGAGGACTTCCAAGAAAGCAACAAAATGCATTGTAAGAGCATCTTTCAGAATAAGTTTTGTTCTTTTATGAACTTTGTTTTGTTCTTTTATGAACTTTTATGAATATTCACAATACCTGTTGGGTTTTAGAGAAACTTAACCAGGTTTCTGCAATTTTCTCCCAAAACCACCCAATTCATGAATATGGAACTCTATGTTTGTGATAATGAATAATTTTACATAGTTCCATGTTCTGTCTCACCTTTCTTCTTTCCCAAAAGATGAAAGAGTACAAACTCACAAAAACACAGGCAGGCAAGCTGGCTCGGACTTCACAGAGTTAATTCTTTGGAACTGATAATGTCCTTGGCATTCCAACATGCCTGCCAAGTCCGAACTGATAACAAGTAAAAAGCTACTTCCCGAAAATTACAAAGCAGACCGTAAAATCATTCACAAAGAAAACCTGAAACAAGATTAAACTTTGTCCCGTACAAAGTTCCAGCCGAAAACACACCCACTTTTAACCCCTGTGGGGTGTGGCTCAATGACTCAGCTCACGCTCTGACCCTCCCACGCCTCCTACGTTGCTGCTCACATTTCTTCCTACGACGCTGCTTAGGATCAAGCCAAGATTCTTCCTCTTGACTCCCTGTCAGGGGCTGCTTCGATATGCCTTCCTCCTGATTAATCTCAGGCTGTTCCTCTCGGTTGTCTGATGAAACCTGAGGCATTATCAGGGAGGAAGGCATTGCCAGAGAGGAAGGTCCTGGGGAGGAAGGCATTCCCAGTTCCTCCTCCTCATCTTCCAAGTTCTCTTCCTCTGACAGCAGAGGCTCAGGAATCGGAGTTCCACAAATTTTTGCACAGTGTCTTAATTGAAACATATAAACAGCTCTTCATTTCTGCTGATATTTCTTTTATGGCAACTCTTAAAGCTAAGCAGATATAGCTCTGCTATAGGACATATTTGAAATGCCATTCATGTAAATTATAAAATATAAATGCAAGATGTACATATCATTACCACCATTGATAAAATCAATTTAATCAACATTTCTATCCAGTGGGAGAAAATTTTGTTTAATTTCACCAACCTTGATTGATATCAAAGGTTTGTTAGAGCCAGTATCAGTGATATTTTTCTTCCTCTCTCTCTTTAAAAGCAATCAATGGATATATGTATGGGTATCTTCCCAATGTCACTATGTGTGCAGAAGAGAAAGTGAAATGGTATATTTTTGGCATTGGTAATGAAGCTGATATCCACTCCGTTTATTTTCATGGGCAAATATTGACAGAAAGGAAGCATCGTGTCAACACAATCAGCCTTTTCCCAGCTACCTTTGTGGATGCTCTTATGGTGCCCAAGAATGATGGTGAATGGTTGCTTAGCTGCCAAGTCAATGATCATATAGAAGGTATGAAATAAATGGCTGTCTCCTGTTTTCCTAATGAAGACTTCCACAAAGCTAATTTGAAAGTAGCTTCAGAATTGTGTGATGTCACTAGTTCACAAGCTGAGCACATTTATTTGGAATATTCCTGTAGTGCTTCTCTTCCCCCCTCCCCCATCTCCTGGTCTTTCAAATTGGAAAGGTGGAATTTTAGCATATCTATCCTGCAAAAAATAAAACCCTGCAAAGTATTATGTGATGTTCATGACTTAGACAAACAAACAGGCATTGAAATAATATCCATACTGTTTTCTTCAGTATAAATGAATAATTCAAAATCCCAGAAGTCATTTCCTAATCATGATGAAATATATGTCATGTCACAACAGTGCAAATTCTTCCCATTTGTACTTGTGTCATGTATCTCATGTAAATATATAAGAGATAAAGTTGTGTTGCAAAGAACCTTTGGTTACTGAATTATTTCCTATATGAGATGTTCTTGAAATTCTGCATAAGGCTTTCATTGTCTAGATGTCACACAGTGAAAATTATTCCTGTCTTATATCCATTTGGTTTCTGGCTTCCTTGTTATGCATTTTTGAGGGATAGGAGGAAGTTTAAGTTTCTTAGTCTATGGACTTCTTGATTATACAGAACTTACATGATCGATGATCTTTGTTTTCTTTTTCTTCAGGTGGCATGCAGGCCATTTTTAAAGTGAAAAACTGTGTGCATCCTTCTCCAACTGTCAAGAACCAATACCACACTACCCTAATTACCACAAGATTCTATTATATTGCAGCAGAGGAAGAGGAATGGAACTATGCCCCATCTGGATCAAATGAATTCACAAGAGAACCCTTAGATCTAGATGAGTAAGTGATGATTTTTTGCAGGCAGCCAAACTATTTCATATAAAACATTTTGCTGGCATTTACTAACATCCAATTGTAAGAGTAGATATGAAGAGGTCCAAGCTAGTACACATTTTTTCTTCAGTGCAAAAGCCCTGTTATCAGCTCCTGGTATACTAGAAAGCAGGGGGAACTTTGTGTCTGAACTGATATTATATTGCAATAGGATATTTTGGAGGAATTCTTTGTAACTTTTAAGCCAGTGCCCTTCTCTACAGAAAATTGAAGGAAATTGATGAAGTAACTTTTAATTATTTAGTTGGCTTTTAGAATAATGAATTTGATGTCCTGTTGACGAATGAAAGGATACATAAAACAATATCCAGAGCTTAAAATGAATTTAATGCAAGAATGAAAACAACAGTGTCTCATATAGTCTAGATCAGAAGTGTTAAACTGGCGGCCCATGGGCCACATGCTTCACATGCAGGCCACACCCACCCGAGTTCTGTGAGAGGAAAAACATCATGAAACATCATGTGATGGCACTGTGGCACTGTGAGTTTAAGAGTTGCGGAGTAGATGCCTCCGAAAATTTTCAGTAAATATTGGTTACTATCAGTTTCCTGTTGAAGATCCAATATTAGTTGAAACATTAATTCACATAGTTTGACATAGTTTCACATAGTAATAGGATAACTATTAATATTGATTTTTAGGCTGATATGAATAGGACTATTAATATTTCTCTGGCTACATTTTAAAAATGCTATGGCTGTATCTCTAGTATTTGGAATGCAGTAAAATTTCAAGAATGTGGATGTTTGATAAACAGGACTTAGCTAAAGATTTATTATATACAACAGAAAAAGAAAAAGCTATACCAGATTTGCTGGTGGTGATACATGCTATTATTATATAGAATAATTTTTGGTTTTGGTTTTGAGAAAAGAAAAAGAAAAAGAACAAGATGGTAAAAGTTGAGTTAATTTATTTATGACATAATTTACAGGTTTTTTTGTATTTTCTGTTGCTATGTATGTCAGTTTTATGGTTATATTAACCATTTTAATACTGTTATTCAGGGATGGTTTCTACCAGTTCACACCTATTTGCTAGAACTGGTTGTTAACATTCTAAGCAGTTTGGAGAACCGGTTGTTAGAAGAAATTACTGGCCTAATCCTGTAAGGAAAGCAGGAAGGAAACATTCTGGTGTTGCTTTACAGAAACTGGCTCTCTGTTAACCCTTATTACATTCTTGGCAGGACTAGACTTCCTGTCTCAGGAACTTCTCTGGAGTTTTTTTCCTCTCCTTTGGTGGTATTTTGCTTGTGTGGAGTGACCATTCAAAGTTACAATGGCACTGAAAAAAGTGACTTTTGACTGTTTTTCACACTTATGACTGTTGCAGCATCCCCACAGTCATGAGAGGGCAGGCAAGGAGATGTGTGCCTTGGTGTGAGTGATATTGAGTTGGCCACACCCACCAACTAAGCCATGCCCACAGAACCAGTTATTAAAAAATTTGAATCCCCCTCCTGTTATTGTATCTGTACTTTTTATTAGTTTGAATATTAGTATTCCATTAAAAATTCTGAGAAAAAGCACTAATAAAGGATAGGGGACAAGTTCAAATTATCAATTCCCTAACATATGTAATACCTTTCTTTCTGCTGCTATATGATTGCAAACATTGAGGTGCTTTGTTTTGTTACAGGGATGCCAAGACATTTTTTGAAAAAGGCAAAAATAGAATTGGTGGAACTTATAAAAAAGCTCGTTTTTTTCAGTATACCAGTGACAAATTTACTAGACGCTCTTTCAGGCCTCATACTGAAAAGCATCTTGGACTCTTGGGTAAGTCTATGTTATAATTTTGCAATTTGCAATTTACATGAACTATATAACAATACTGTGAATTGTGACAATATGTATGTGTCTGAAATCTTCTGAAAATGATCAAGGATGCAAGAGGGCCTGCACAAATGCTATGATAATAAGAGCTATTAGTACAGTACAAATTACATCATTATAGATCATGGTTAACTAAATCTACAGTAACATGTAAGACTCAGCAAAATCTGTATGGGTTATGTTGCACTGATATTAAATGCATGATTGCCAGTATGCTGAATATTTGAAACACAAGTGGAAAATGGAACATGGTTAACATCTTCACCTAAAGTTAACATTAAAAAAAAGGAAGCAGCTAACGAGGTAGTTAGCTCAGTGGGTAGATGAATAAGCTATATAGTCTCTTTGGGGTTCAGTTAATTTTCTGGTAAAGCTACAGATGTAGCCATGTAATTTTTGGGACAACAATACCAAAGTGTTTTTCATTATGTTTTTCCAGAATGTTTTTTTTTTAACTTCAGTTTTGGCTACCACCTGAGTATTTGTCAGGGCTCTTCAACTAACTATTATCCGGATCCAACCCAATTTAGCTTTTAGAGATCAGTCACAAACAAGAATGAAGGTTGATTATCTCTCTTTTAACTAGGACCGATCATCAGAGCAGAAGTTGGTGATTTTATTCAAGTAGTCTTCTTCAACAATGCAAGCCACCCATTCAGCATTCAACCACATGGCCTGAGTTATACCAAAAGCAATGAGGGCTCTTTCTACCACACTCTGTCTGGAGGTAAATGCATGTATGTTAACATACTCTATCTGTGTAAGCATAATATTAATTAAAGAAATTAACCAAATGTCCTATTATATTTAAATTAGTGAAGGATTGGTGATTTCTTACCATTTCAATTTTGAACATATTGCAGGTACTCCAAGTCCAAGCTCACATGTGAAACCTGGAGAGAAATTCATCTATGAATGGGAAGTGCCAGAATCTGTGGGCCCTACAGAAGATGATCCAGATTGTCTAACTATGCTGTATTATTCAGCTTCAGATCCAATCAGGGATACCAATTCTGGCCTGGTGGGCCCACTCTTGGTCTGCAGAAAAGGCATAATGCCTGCTTCATGGAAACCGGTAATGAAAAAAACTAAAATTACCAACCTATTCCAACTATCTTCCTCCCCTTCCTGAAGTATTAAAGAGGTGCATTTTAGAGGACATATTTATTGTATACATTGATATTATAAATTGTGCATTCTTTCTTATTAAACTAATGTTCATAACCAAGCAGCTTATCACTATTTGAAAAGTGTATACATTAATGCACATATTCATCACTGTGACTTCCATCTTCTAGCCTGCTTCATATGCTAACATGGGACAATTTGTTGAACAACTTCAGAGTAGAGCAGGCAGGCATAAAACATCCAGCTAGTGCCCCAAAAGTGTCTTGGTTTATATTCCTCTTTAGACTGCAAAAACTAGAGACTCACCAAACACTCAATGAGATGTTTCGTTTTCTGCATCATGGGGAAAATGTTTTATAGGCTTTGCAGTATTTATATCTCAGGATGGCTTTCTCAGGATGACAGCAAATTATCCAATGGTGATGTTATTTACTGCACTAATTGAATCTTTTGTTGTTTCATGCACATAATTGAATTCCATTGGTAATGTTGACTTTAACATTTTGTTGAATGTAATGAATACATTTGTAGAAGTTTATCGTCAATTAAATGTTTGAATAGTCCAAGTAATCGGTTTGCAGTCACTGGAATGCCATTAAAATCATCCAGTAGATAGAGGCTAGAAAGAGGACCTAATAGTAATAGTAATGAAATTATCTTTTGTTGGCATTCTGAAGTATTTAAAACTTTTTAAATTAGAAATTATATACTTTAAAAGTAGCTTAAATGTGCATCAACATCTCTAATTGACATGTTGTTGATGAAGGCAGCATTGTTTTAAATAATTAACCAACTCTCTCATGTCTAGAAGAAAATGGCATAATTTCAGAGCAATAATAAATTGTGTGTCTTGAATAAAATATCTGCAAAAGGGATAAAGCTGGACAATCACTGCTTTCCTAGCATGCAGGAAAAGGTCTCTTTTCATAAGGAATAGATCAAAAACAGAATAAGACAATTATTCATTTTCTTACTGTGTCTCTTCCTGGCTAGGAAAACCCATTCAAATCTTGAAAACTCTGACTGATTTTATCACTGTAACAATATTTGGCTTTCTCCTAAGCCTTTAAATGTTATTTTTCAAATATACAATTGAAGATTTTCTGACCTTTAAAATAATTCTTATTGATCTTTTTAAAGATCTTCTACAGCAAATCCCATCATAAAATTGTTTTTAATCAAAATTGAGCTTACATACCACATTAGGTTGTTAATCATCCAAGAAGCTTCTAAATATTTATAATTATATATAAACTCTTATTAGTTGCATAATAAACATAATTTTATTATAAGAGATAACCCCATTTTTTGATTTTCTTCTTTTTCTGTCTTCTCTTACCCATAGGATAACGTAGACAAGGAATTTTTCCTTCTTGCAACAGTATTTGATGAAAACCAGAGCTGGTATTTAGATGACAATATCAATAAATTTATAGAACATCCTGAAGAGGTTGATAAAGAGGATGAGGATTTTCAAGAGTCCAATAAGATGCATTGTAAGAGTTTGTGTTTTGTCTTATTGTTGAATATAATAAATTAGTTAGCTTTTAAAAACTGTATTCCCCATTTGAGATGAAAGGAAAGAGCAATGCCCATACAACAAACCTCCCACTAGTTTTGCAAATATCAGGAACTGAAGGTCTGATGAATGGAGATGTATATAAAATATAGAAGCAATTACTTAATTAAATCATTTCACTGCCTAAGTACTCTAGTTCATGTCATGCTTTGCATTGTAAAGGTATTTCAAAATAACATAACAAAAATTAGTGCTTTGAATTAGAAGCCATAATTAAGATTTGGTCACTAGAACCTCTCCTACTCAAAACCTCAATCTCAATATAATGACATTGCTCTATGAGAATGAATATACCCAGTGGACACATGGTAGGATGTAGAGTGATTGTTCAAGAAACAGAAAGAAAAACAAGGTTTGAGCAATGAGAATGGAATGTAATAGCTGGAATTTTTAACATAATTAGTAGTCTTTTATTATAGGTCTCTATCAGTGGTGGAATTCAATTTTTTTGTACTACCGGTTTTGTGGGAGTGGTTTTGTAGGCATG
The DNA here is from genome assembly GCA_033807585.1 of Hydrophis major. Taxonomy (NCBI): domain Eukaryota; kingdom Metazoa; phylum Chordata; class Lepidosauria; order Squamata; family Elapidae; genus Hydrophis; species Hydrophis major. The sequence continues at coordinate 31,245,424 of CM066331.1, forward strand.
GCAGGGGAAGGATACTGTAAAATTTCCAGTCAGAGGTGGCATTTGCCAATTCTCCAAACTACTCAAAATTTCCGCTACCGGTTCTCCAGAACTGGTCAGACCTGCTGAATACCACCTCTGGTCTCTATTTGATATAACTTTTATTTAAAAAAAGAGAAATATTTAACTCTTCTAGGGACAATATTTCCAATCATTATTAATATCCCAGCATTATTATGTTATTCTTTAATTTATATTTTGGACATTATTAAGAAACTCAGAGATTTTACATGTAGTTCATTAGGTATTATTACATTTTTATTTCTCAGACAAAGGCCTGGATGTTATCTCATTCACTTCCACAATACTTTACACAGAAAAAAGGTTTTATGGATTGAACACAAATGTGTAAAATGACCATATCTAGACTGTAAAAAAACCAGATGACTATTAAATAGCTGTAAGAATTAAGGTTTGCTGTATCTCTTTTTGTTGACTTAGTATTGTGTATATTTTTTGGAGCCTAGTGTAATAAACCTAATAAAGCAGAGATCAAAAACAAAACAAAAAAACTAACTGAAGCCACCTACAATTTCATTTTCTATTGAGGATCTTGGTGATAAAGGATCATGTAGGTGATGCTTTCTGTTTTGTTAACTGTAGTATAGTAATAGTATATTTTTTATTAATTCCATGCTTTTTATTTTGCAGCTATAAATGGATATATGTATGGAAATCAGAAAGGCCTTGAGATGTGTCTTGGAGAGATAGTTTCCTGGCATTTGATCAGCTTGGGAACTGAGGTTGACATTCATGGAATATATTTTTCAGGAAACACTTTTGTGACGAAAGGGACTAGGAAGGATACGGCTAATCTTTTCCCACATACTTCTGCCACAGCTGTTATGAAGCCTGACTCACAAGGTGAACAACATTTACTGTTTATAAAAATCCTCCCCAGATATTATTGTGGGGGGTCCAAATATACCTTTTTCTAAGGTTTTCCCAAATGTGGAATGCCCTATTTCCAAATCATAAATTTGATTCTCTGATCCTGTCTTGCACTCTTAATCCATAATCCAAGATTGTATTTTCCATTGAAAAGCTTATTTTCATGAGCTTTTTTCTGAGAAATCTATATTGCAGTCCCACAAATTCCATGGGCCCTTAACGGAGTCCACAACATAGCTGAAAGAAAGAATATTATATTTGAGGAATATGTGGTGTGTTCTTGAAATATGCACTATGACTTGTGACTGGGGGAGAGTCACCATCACAATTTTTTTTTAAAAAAAATTAAGCTTTTTTAAAAGTTATTTTAAAACCCTTTCACCTTTTTAATCTTGTTAAAATAACAGAAGGTTATCTAGGAAATAGTTTGATGGAACACTAAGAACCACCAATTGGTTTCTTGAGAAATTTTAACTGTGTTGTGAGGAAATATTCTGATTCTCTTTGCCAAATGTGAAAAGATGCAGCTGTTTTGTTGTGAGTCAAAGGGCCCTAGAACCACAGAATATATTTCACCTCCTTCCTCACATCTTGTTACTGCACCAGTCTGCCACCCTCTGGAGATATAAGGGACTCAACTCCCAAAATTTTCAACTATCATAGGGTGAAGACCAATTTACTGTTTTGAAAACGATGCTATAATGTAGGTAAGATATTGCATCTTTTGGATGTGCCTGAGGATTTTTTTCCTTATTTGCTTGCTTCAATTAGTTGGTTCATATATTTTTCTCCAGGTCTTTTTGAAGTGGCCTGCCTCACAACAGATCACTACACTGGTGGTATGAGACAAATGTATGAAGTAAAGAGGTGTGGTTCAATAGCAAAAGATGAGCAATACACTCATCAGAAGACCTTCTACATTGCAGCCATAGAAGTTGAATGGGACTATTCCCCTAACAGGACATGGGAACAAGAGAGACATCAGTTCCATGATGAAAGGCAAGACAGCACTAATCAAAATAAAAATAAAACATTAGAAGACCTTTTCTTCTATGATGTGTCCAAATTTGTTAAGGAATTATGACTTGGGTCTATTGCAATAACGTGATGCATTCTGCATTCATAAAATTTTGTTGGGCACAGAACTTTATGTGTGGATATGTGAAATTTGACTTCATTTTTTCTTTTAGTCCAGGAAATCCATTCTTAAACAAGGAAGATAAATTCATTGGGTCAAAATACAAGAAAGTGGTTTATCGCGAATATACTGACCAAACATTCAAAATCCCTAAAGAACGGAATGAAGAGGAAGAACATTTGGGAATCTTAGGTATTGGCTTGAAGAATTTCAGTAAAGATCTGGATTTTTATATTACAGTGTATTATATTTTACAATGCAATCTTCCAAATAACAATTTTGGAAATATTTTGCATGACTGTAGCTTATGCAGTGATTTCAGGATTGAACCAATGGCTCAAGCCAGAAGTTTTCAATATCTACATGGAACCCTTTTATTTATGTATTTGTTTCAGAATCCTGACACCTGGGTCGATTCTAATAGACTCTCATCATCTTTCAGCAACTGCTGCTTTTATATGTGCAATGACTTATCTATACCTACTTGCTTATCTATATTAATATAATTATGAATAAATACCCCCTTGTGAGCTTTGTGAAGATTCCAAACACGTGTCATAATCAAGCAATACTAGTGTGCATAAAGTGTTGATTAAATTTCATATCGACCAAAGCTGCTACTGAAGTGAACAAGGCAGAGCCTCTTCATTTGAAGCTACACTGTAAGTGTAGTTAATCTAAGTCCTGGAAAAATAGTTGGTTCAGTTTAGATATAATGCTGAAAATCAAGCCCAACTTTATGAAGAAATTGGGTGCTCTATTATTTCAGATAAATACAGTTCTTTCTTATGTCCCAGGAACTTTGTATTTACCTTCATATGTTTGGAGGCTTCTTGCCTCTTCAGGTTTCTTTTATGATTGTTTATGGAAGAAATTTTATTTTACTTTATATTTTTATATACTTATTTTTACCTCTTCAAAGGTCCTCTGCTTCTTACAAATGTTGGAGATAAAATTAGAATTGTTTTCAAGAACATGGCCTCTAGGAGTTATTCTATCCATGCACAAGGAATAAAAACTGAGTATCCATTTGTAACAGAAACAAATCCAGGTACATTAATTCATTATATCAGTCCTGAGTTGATAATGAAAAAGAAAAAAAAAGATGTTGAAAATGATGCATTTTTAAATTGACCTAGGCTCCTTGTGACTTTGTGACTAAGTCCATATTGTTTTCTGGATACTAGAAAACTCTTTGCATTGTCTTCTTCCAAAATGTTTTCCTGAATGTTTCCAGAATGTAGCCTATGTTGTTTCATGATCTGTAGTCAAAGAACTAACCAAGTTCAACCCTTGGTTAGTTATAATTGAATTTGCAGTATATTCAGTTGAAAGACTATAACATCATAATCATATAATTCTGTTGATTCCATTTTGGTATCAATTGTAATGATTTATAAAAGTTTGGATTTGACGTTTATTGAGTTTTCATGGAAAAGTAATTTATAGGGTTTTTTTAAACATTCTATTTGTGTACCTAAATGCGAATTGTACGAGGCAAATGTTAATGCTATTCTGTGCAGCTTTTCCTTGATATCTACTCAAAAGCATGGATTTGATTTGTTATTTTGCTATTTGAAAGGAAAAAAATACTAGTATCCATATTCATATTATTTTTGATGACAGTATGCATACTGTAGCATCTATCCATTGAAGAGAAATAGCCACATGCATTCACTGGGACTTTATCTCAGCTAGGACTGCAGAAAATTGTACATCTTTAAAATTGTCCTAAAATGTCTAAATCATAGGTTTCGGCTTTGTTTTAAGAAAATTAGCTTTTAAGTGCTTTAAAATTTATGATCACAGAAGGTGTCACAGAAAGACAAAGGGAAACAGTAGACAGTCCATCCTATTTTGTGTGGGAGGAAATTAAAAAATAATTATAAATAATAAAACAGAAAACCAGCTCCTTTTGTATTGTAAAACTTTTCTCCAATAGCGCAAGATTGCAAACTTTATATAAAAAGCACTTCCATTGTTCATTTTTAAAACACTGATTACAAAGGAAAAAACAAGCTATAAAAATAAATCCATGTCTACAATATATGTTTCATTCAGGTGCAACCGAGGAGTATATCTGGAAAATCCCAGCAAGATCTGGTCCTGAGGAAAGAGATTCTACCTGTATTCCCTGGGCATATTATTCCACTGTGGATAGAGTTAAGGTAAATTCATAGTGACTATGGTTAAAGTTATTCTCTTTTCTGGGATTTCTACTGTAGCTCAATATTTTTAGGTACATTAACAAATACAACATTCTATAATTTTGTAATAACTGGAAGATTAACAAAGGCAGCTGGTCTGGCCTTGCACATCTCATTGATTCTGGAGTGGAGACTTTTTCTAACAGGAGAGATGGAGATTCTGTGCTGATTTACTTTATTCCGATAGCTAAAAATTCAAATGATCTGCAAGCTGATGTAATGTGAGTCAAGGAACACAATGAAAAAAATAGGACTACTTTTAAATATTGAGGTCAACTAGTGACACAAGGTATAGTAACCAATCTTGGAAATAAATCGAGTGCTCACTTGAGAAATAATGACTGTCTCAAATCATCATATCTATCATATATCATATATCAGAATTACCAGGTTTCTAGGGAAATTCCAGTTCAGCTGTTTGAGAGAATAAATATTATTTTTGGATTTACATTTGGAACTGTTTTAATATACATTACTTGATTTTTTGGGAGGGGCCACTTAAAAGTACCACAAATGGTAGCAGGAAACACATTTCTATTTAAAATGAATGTTAATATAAAAGGTTGGATCCACATTAAATCATGTATAGGTTCCATAAAATCAAATGAAAAGCAATTTACATATGTGGCTATTTCGACATACTATCCTAGTGATGGTACAAGGTGATCATTATTATTATTATTTTATTTCAGGACCTAAATAGTGGATTAATAGGAACACTTGTTGTCTGTCGCAATGAAGTTTTTCCTCCAATTCCACACCCCAAACTTTTGCAGTTTGCTCTTCTTTTTCTGGTGTTTGATGAAAATGAATCATGGTACTTGGATGAGAATATCAAGTTGTATTCCACTAATCCAGGAGATGTAAACAAGGAAGATGAGGAATTCATTGAAAGCAATAAAATGCATGGTATGTTTGGGTATAGAATTCCAGTATTTGGAATAACAATTACCACACATCACTTAAAGTGGCACTACATAATGCATAAATGGGCAAAAATGCATTTTTGTATTCTGTGTCACACCCATGCATACGCACACACAAACACACACATACACACTAGCAGTGGAAAACTGCAGTATTTGTAAGATTGTGATAGACAACATAAAGATATTGGTGAACTTGTTTCGCCTGAGTAAGGCAGTAGCCCTCCACAAGAATTTTAGTTTCTTATGTGGCCTTCTGGGCCTACTACCCTGACATAAACACCATATAAACACTATGGTGCCAATACTATACTAAGCTCAGTCTATTGATATCAGAGACAAAACTCTGCAACTTAACCATTGATTCTTTTTTTTTTGAAAATTTTTTTTATTTATTTATTAATTTTCTACAAACAAACAAGACAAACAAAACATTAAAACATACACCTCTCATATTTACATACAGTGTGTCAGTTGGTTCATCATTTTTGTGCATTCATTTTGTAGTCCCAGTTACAATTATGTTACATAACAACTCATATTATCAATCCAAACTTATATATCCTATAATCACTAAACAAAAAGACTATACTTTTAATCATTCATGCTTTAAGAGCTAACAATACTTTAACCAAATTATTCAACCAATCATACAATCATACCAAATCAATCCTAAAAAAAAAACCTTTATAAATATAATATCGATTAACAAAGTAACAGCAAAATAACAAGATAAAGATATTTCTTACTATCTAAAATATTCTATTATCGTATTTTATCATCTAGCCATTTATAAAAAAGATCCCAAATTTCATAGAATTGTTTATCCTCTTGCTCTCTGATTTCAAATGTCAATCTACTCATTTCAGCACATTCCAATATTTTCTTAATAATTTCTTCCTGTAATGGTATTTTCTCATTCTTCCAGTTTTTAGCAAATACAATCCTGGCCGCTGTTAATACATTTACAATCAGATATTTCAAATCTTTACTATATATATCAGGTAATATTCCCAATAAAAAGATCTCTGGTTTCAAGTCTATATGTTTCTTTGTCATTTTTTCCAACCACATGCGAATTATAGTCCAATATTTTCTAGCATCCTCACAAGTCCACCACATATGGTAATATGAGCCGGGTATCTGATGACATTTCCAGCATTTTTCAGATTTATTCTTAAACATTCTTGCTATTCTTGTCGGAGGAAAGTGCCACCTGTAAAACATCTTATACAAATTTTCTTTATATGCTGTTGACATTGTCATTTTATAATTTTGAGACCACAATTTCTGCCATTTGTCTAAATCAATCCCATATCCAAAATTCTTCCCCCAAACAATCATAGTTTCTTTGACTTGTTCTTCCTCTAATTTAATTCCCAGTAAATAACCATATAATTTTTTAATCACTTTCTCATCAGTACCCATCAAGATCTTATCTAAATCAGTCTGCTTATCATAAAATCCCTCCGTTTTAGAATCTTCATCATACCTTGAATGTATTTGTGCATATGAAAACCAATTCATCCTTATACCTTGTTCCTCTAAGTTTTGGATCGATTTAAGTTCACCTTTTCACCCAAAAGTTCCCCATATCTAACTGTTTGTTCCTTCTTGTAAATTATAGGATAGGAAAATGCTTCAATGGTCGATAACCAAACTGGAATTTTCAAATAACATTGTCTTTTTATCTTCTCCCAATTTAACCACAAAGACTCCCGTACATAATGTCTTCTAAAATAACCCTGTGTTTTAGTTCCCTTATACCATAAAAAAGCATGCCAACCCAACAGCAAATCATGCCCCTCTAATGTCAACAACCTATGTTTCCTTAATGTTATCCATTCTTTGACCCACATCAAACTTGCAGCTTGATAATACAATTCCCAATTAGGCAAGCCAAAACCTCCTCTAATTCTAGCATCTTGCAAAAGCTTTAGCTTTATTCTTGCTTTTTTACCTTGCCATATAAACTTCAACATGATTTTATTTAAATCTTCAAAATAGTCTTTTCCAAGCCTAATTGGTATTGTTTGAAACAAAAATAAAATTCTAGGTAAAATATTCATCTTAATTGTTGAAATTCTCCCTATTAATGACAATTGCAAGTTTTCCCACTTCTTCAAATCTATAGTTATCTGTTGTTTAAGTTTAATATAATTATTCTCCTTTAGTGTGCTACATCTTGTTGTCAAATATATCCCCAGATACTTAACCTTATTTGTAACTTGAATTTTCAAAAGATCTGCCAGTTCTTCTCTCTGTCTCAATAGCATATTCTTTGTCAAAATCTTTGTTTTATCTTTATTTATTTTCAAACCAGCCACCTCTCCATAAGTCTCTATCTTTTCCAATAACTTTGGAGCTGTTTCTAGCGGGTCTTCCAGAATAAAAGCTAAGTCATCAGCAAAAGCTTGTAGCTTAAATTCTTCCTTCTTAATTTTCATTCCTTTTATGCTTTTATCATCCCTAATATTTCTATTCAACACTTCCAAGGTCAACACAAATAGCAAAGGAGATAGGGGGCACCCTTGTCTTGTACCTTTCCTTATATTAATAAAATCTGTAAGTTCCCCCTCCATCATTACCCTTGCTGTCTGTTTGTTATATATGGCTTCTATTGCTTGAGTAAATTTTTTAGCAAAACCCATCTGCTCCAATAATAATAACATAAATCTCCAGTTCACGTTGTCAAATGCTTTTTGAGCATCTAGGAATATCAAAGCCATTTGCTTTTCAGGATGAGCCTCATAGTATTCCAAAGTGTCCAAGATTACTCTCATATTGTCTCTAATTTGTCTCTTTGGCAGAAATCCATTTTGATCTGGGTGAATAAAATTATTTAGATATTTTTTAAGTCTTTCTGCTAAAATTGAAGCAAAGATTTTATAGTCTACGTTCAATAAAGAAATAGGTCTATAATTCTTAATTTGCAGTGGGTCAGTCTCTTCCTTCGGTATAAGTGTAATGTAAGCCTCTGACCATGTTTTGGGTATCATCTTTTTTAACATAACTTCATTCATAACTTCTAACAATTGGATGCTTAAAGATTCTTGAAATGTTTTATAGAATTCTGCTGGAAGCCCATCTGGACCCGGTGCTTTCCCATTATTTTGTCTCTTAAATGCTTCATTTAATTCCATCATTGTTATATTGCTTTCTAACATTTCTTCAGTCTCTTTAGGTATCTTTGGTAAGTTAGCTTCCTGTAAATACTGTTTGACTTTTTCTTCATCAATATTCTCTTGTTTATATAATTGCCCATAAAAATCTTGAATAATTTCTTTTTTCTCCTTATTCCCATAACAAACTTGGCCTTGTTCATCTATTAACTTCAATATTTTTCTTGATTCCTTCTCTTTTCTCAATTTATATGCTAGCCATCTACCTGGTTTATTTGCATCTTCAAAATAATTCTGTTTAGAATTTCTGATTTTCTGTGCCAGTTCTTCTTTCTCTATTAATTCCATTTTATGTTTAATTACATCCAGCTTCAATTTAATATCCTTTTTCTGTGGCATTTTCTGTAATTCTTTTTCAAGAATTTTGTACACATCTTCCAAGGCCTTAAAAGCTTGCCTTTTCCTAATATTCTTTTTTCTTGTATAATCTATTATCAAACCTCTGGCATATGCCTTCATTGTATCCCACACATTTTGCGTTGAAGTATCTTCTTTTTTATTTTCTCTGAAGAAAAAAGCCAATTCCTTCTCCATCCATTGTATAAAATCTTTCTCCTTTAAAATAGTATTGTTTAATGTCCATCTCGATCTTTTTTTTTGTCCCTTCCATTTAATTGTCATTGGGCTATGATCTGCCCAAGTACTTGTTTCAATATTTGTTTCTTTAATATTGGATATTAATTCTGTTGAGATCCAAATCATATCTAATCTGGACCATGATAAATGTCTATTTGAGTAAAAAGTATATTGTTTAGCTTTAACATTTCTTTCTCTCCAAATATCTTTTAAAGTTAATTCATCTGTCATTTTAAAAAAAGACCTTGGGAGAGTCTTTCTATTTTGCTTTGTTGTTGTTGCTATATAGTCCAATTTATTGTCCACAATTCCATTAAAATCTCCCATCATAATTATATTAACATAGTCCAGTCCAATTATTTTCATATGTAGCTTTTTATAAAACTCTTCTTGTTTATCATTCGGAGCATAAATTGCAATCAAGAGTATTTTTATATTATTGTCCATTATTTCTACCATTAATATTCTTCCATCTTCATCTGTGTAAATCAATTTTGCTGGGATAGCCTCTTTAATGTATAGAACCACTCCTCTTTTCTTACATTGAGTCAAAGAAGTAAATATTTTCCCCAATTTTGGCTGTACTAACAATTGTTCATGTTGTTTTTTAATATGAACTTCTTGTAGACAAATTATATCAAATTTTAATTTCATTAATTTATGAAAAGTTTTCCTTCTTTCAACAGCTGAATTAAGTCCATTTATATTCATTGTAATCAGTTTTCTTTCTTCCATGATTATGCTTTATATTTAGGTCTAAGAGCTCTCGTGGATCTCACTTCACGCTCTTCTTTATTATCCACCTGTCCACTTACAGCTCCTTTCTCTTTTTCAGTCTCCAGTTGTTCCTCTTGAAACTCAATTGATGAGACCTCTTTCTCTGCCTCCTCTCTTCTTCTTCAAAAAATTCTGCATGGAAAAGTTCTGCTTTTTCAATTGAATCAATTCTATGTCTCTGTTCTTGCCATGTAAACATTAATCCTTCTGGAATCAGCCATCTATAATTCACTTCGTTTTCCAGTAGCATTTTGGTCAGAAATCGATATTCTCTTCTCATCTCTCTCACTCTTCTGGGTATTTGTTTTAAAACCACAATCTCTTTACCTTTGTATTTCAATGTTTTCTCTCTTACCACTTGTAATATTTGTGTTTTAATGGATTTTTTGGTAAATCTAATATGGACTTCCTTGGGTAATTTATTCCTCATCGCATATCTTGTATAAACTCGATATACTTCATCTATTCCATCCATCATCTTTTCCTCTGTAGTTTCCAACGCATCTGCCAAAATTTCTATCATTAGCGCTACCAAGTTTTCTCCTTTTTCCTCTTCTATATTTTGAAATCTAAGGTAAAATTCTGACCTTTCCATCTCCCACCTCAGCATCCCACCTTTTTCTTGTTCAACCGCTGTTAATCTACTATCAATATTTCCAATCTTCTTCTCTCTTTGTTTTCCTTCTTCCTCAATTTTTTGAAATCTCTCCTCATACTTAACCATCATTTGTTTGATGTCTTCCACTTTTTCATCAGTCTTCTCTATTCTTTGTTCAATATTTTCTGTTCTTTGTTCAATGATGTCTGATTTTATCTTGAGATCTTGGATTCCTTGCATAATTGTCTGTAAAGTTACTCTTTCTTGTTCCTTATCTTGCTTCAACATTGTCTGGATTAAGCGTTGTCCTCCAGCTGGTGGGGAAGCAGAGGTAGAAGCAGAAATGCCAGTTGATATTGGTTTCCTGCTCATTTCAATGCTTCCAAGGCTTCAAATTCTTCTTAACTTTTAATCCAACTAGTAAGGCAGCCAATTATAATCCAAAATGGAAAACTCCGATAGTCAAAAACACGAAACCAAGGAAGAAACAGCAAAAAAGGAAGAAGAAAGATCTTCAGGTTCTTCTAGACCCTAATCCAATTACGAAATAGTCCACCATAAAAAAAGAAAAAAAAGTAGAAAGAAGAAAAACAAATCCAAAAATAGTAATATTGATTAAAAGCAAAAGCAAAAGAAAAACAAAAAGTTCCCAAATTCTTCACACCTTAATCCAGTTGAAAAGTCTCAATAATAATAATAATAATAAAAAGAAATAACAACAAAGTGGTCCAAGAACATAGATAGGAAAAGCAAAAAAGTCCCAATAAAAAAGAAAAGAAAAATAAAGGAAAAAAAAAAAAACCCTGAGGCTTTCCCTTTAAAAAAAATAACAAACAAAAATAAAAATATTACTAGAATTGAAAATTTTTTTTTTTTTTTTTAAAAAGGCTAGCGTGTGGGGTATAAGAAAGCACACTGCACTTTATTTATTTATCCAAGGCTCTTGTTATGACTCTCTTCTCCAGCAGCTTCAAAGCCAAACCTCAAGTGTTCTTGATAACAGTCCAGGAAAGCACCTGCAATAATATTTTGCTGTGCTCTCCCTCTATCTTATCACGTTAAAATGTCCTTGAGAAGAGGTCTTTTTACAATTCTCTCCCATTCAAATAAAATACTTTCAAGCCTCTAGTTAGCAGTGTTACAAAGTTTCTTAATGCTCTTCCTCCCCCCCAGCCAGAAAAAAGGAATAATATATACAAAAAAAAAAAAAAGAAAAAATAGCCAAAGGGAGCCTCTATCCTAAAGAAAGTTAAAAAATCAAAGGGAGCATAAAAATATATATAAGAGAAAATTCAATCCGGTTACCTACAAAGTCACAGTAAAATCTTTCCCAAAAAGTATAAAGAAAAGAAAAAAAAAACCCAAGCCTCAATTTGACATCACTTTAAAAAACGCCGCTCAAAACAATTTCAGTCAAAAAAAAAAAATCTCACAGCTTTCTTCTTTATCCCGGATGAACTTTCCAACCTCAGCGAATTTACAGCACAAAAGAGTTTTTCTCACCCAGCCGACACACTTCACTCCAATCACTTTCTTTTCGGAGCTGTCCCGACTTCAGCAGCTATGGAGGCTGCCTCTCCGCTGCCAGCGAAAGGGCTTCTTCCGGATCAAACCAGAGATTTTGCGATATCTCTGGGATCCTGGAATAGTGCCCTTCACAATCACCATCTCTACGGGACGGTTTAGGTCCGTTAGGACCGACCAGGGGCAAAAATATCGGCTGCGATCTCAGAGCCCCGAGATCGCAGCTGTATCGCCGAAACGAAGCTCCGCCTTCTCAACTTAACCATTGATTCTTGAATGCATATCATGGAGGATTGTCCAAGGGTAATTAGAAGGATTTTTAGATTGCTCTGATCTTTGACCTCAAATTGTGTTAGCGGATCACCTCTAATTATCTTGGGCAATGATTTCTGTTAAGCTTTTGATAGGCTTGGTGTTTGTACTTAATTTATTAGATTGATATATAGCTCAGTAACTGGAAATAAACAGTACTTCTGTAACAAATATTTTTTTTCCTTTAGCCATTAACGGAAAAGTATTTGGAAACTTGCATGGTCTTACAATGCATGTTGGAGACAAAGTAAACTGGTACTTGTCAGGAATGGGGAATGAAGTTGATATGCACACAGCACATTTCCATGGCCATAGCTTCGATTACAAGGTAAAAATAAGTGTTTTTAAAGATAGAACTAAAAAGAAGGTACATTCCTAGCTAAGGGATAAAGTACTGTGTCGGACAACTGAACACACAAAACTTTCTTAAGTCAGATAACTAACTCAGTTAAACTAAGTCTGCCCATTTTGGCTGGCCATTGTTTTATAGTTTCCAGCTAGGGAACTGAAGCGGTGACTTTATCCTTCAATTTTACATTTCTTTCTCTTTCCTCCCTTTGTGATTTTAACCATGGAGCAAAATATATTCTGTTTATCTGGTAAGTATGCATGTTGTCTAGTAAGTGCCCTAACATCCATAAACTTGGAAATTGTATACGGATTCAGTTGAAAGCAACTTTTTGACAAATGCATGAAAAAAGTAGTCCATTGTCTAGTATTTTTCCAATAATCCAACTTCCATATCTGCAGTATTATTTTTCCCTTGAAGACAGAACAGGTTTCACTTTGGTCCACTTTCTACTAATATTAATTGGCTTTAAGTATGGTAGTAATTGAATCATAGATGTTTAAATGTTTGAGTTTTCTTAAGTTAGAAAGTACTTATATGTTAAAATATTTAAAATGTTATGATGCCCTTTATTCATGTTGTTGCATTCTTCCAATGACTTAATTAGTATTAGAAGAACTACATAAATATATCGTTATTTTCTCTCTCTCCAAAAGTACAATAGAACTTTCCGAGGAGATGTTTATGATCTGTTCCCTGGGACATTTCAAACTGTTGAGATGTGGCCAAAATATCCCGGAACATGGCTACTGCACTGTCATGTGACTGACCACATCCATGCTGGCATGGAAACTACTTACTCTGTGCTCCCAAATTAAAGGTAAATATTAATTTGCTTGAAGGAGAAAAAACTATGAAATGCATCAGTTTTTCCACCCGATGCAATTCAGCTTTGAAAGTCATTTCCTAGAATCTATCTGCAGTATAGCCAATGCAGTGCCAGACAGGTATTTTAAGGATCATGGTGGCTGGGAAAAATTGACCCATAAAATGGCCAGTGAAAGGAAATATAATTTTTACTTATCCAACTTTTTTTCTGGATTTTATCTCCCATGCCAAACTACAGAAATCAAATAGTGGTTTTAACTTGGGAGTCTCCAGTTCAAGTCCAATATTTTAACCCCTGCAACCATTATCTCTCTAATGAAGGTGTATGTTTGTTCAAGTAAACTGGTAGAGTTTTTAATCTCATAGTGCTGATTAGCTGTATCTCTTTAAAATTTGCATATTTGCATTTGTTTTATTCTATTGGAAGAAATTTGGATCTCTGCTTTCTTTATTAACACACACATACTTCTATCTATCTATCTATCTATCTATCTATCTATCTATCTATCTATCTATCTATCTATCTCCTAAGGTTGTTTCCATTGCCATTTTGAAAAGGAGTGAAACTCTGAAAATAAGTAATACCCCATGTCTTGAAATAATAGCAGACCTGGATAAAGCTTGCTAGTTAAACTGGTGTCTGCAAACGAATAGCTGTCTTCTCTTTGAACTTATTCACAAAGTCAGGTTTCAGAAGCTACACTGTATATGAAACCTGATGAACTCCTGATATTCATGAGGAATTTTGGACTACAGAACTTATAGTTCAAAGCCGTGCCAACTGGGAGTTGAACACAAATATTTGCAGTATACCACCTTGCCTAGTTTTAGCATAAACAAATACTTTTAAAGCACTAGTTTCTTAAAATTCTAGTCCTTGTTATATGAATGAAAGGGGAAAAATGAACATACTTTGTGGCTATATTAAGAATATTAAAGTATATATTAGCTAAAACTAAATTATTTTTTTGAAAGCACTGACTTTTACTTTCTATCATTTACAGTAGTGACAACAGACAAATGAAGTTATGAACTTCAGCCGAATTCTTAAATTGGAAAAATGGTTCTACTGTAATGAGCATGACTCTAAATATTGACAGATTTTTTCCCCAATCCCTACTGATAATTAAAATAAATTTAGAGTGGATGTTTTTGTATGGAAGCTTAGTTATGATTGATAGATTGTTATTTTCTATTTCTAATTCTACAACTTTTCTGTTAGCATTTTAAAATATCTTCTTTTAAAATAATTAAACTAGTCTTGAAGATTTTTCAAAAGTTAATATGAATGTGATAAAATGAGGTCTGGCTCATATTACAATTGCAGAGACAGAAAAAAATAAAGGTGGAAGAAGTAGCAATCTTTGTCACTGTTTTTTTTTTTAAATAAAGTTTTATTTGGGTTTTCACACACAAAATGCAAGTAAAACATCCTTTTTGAAAATAGCATGGTCCCGGGTTGAACTTCTTTATACAGACACAAAACTCAATTTCATGCTCCTTTTTGTATTCTATTCCATATCTTATACTATTTTACATTTTCTATATAGTTTTTCCCCTCTTTTAATTTTCTCAATTTTATTTTGATTATCTCATCTCAATTCAAATCATTATATTTATACTTTTGTCTGTTCTGTTTCAATTTCATATTATCTTTTCTCATTAAGCAAATTTTCTCCTGTAGTTACTAATTGGAGTATGACACCTTTATATCTTTTAATTACATCCATTCAACTCTTATTTAAACTTCAATATATACCTTAAGTTTATGACCTTCAATATAATACATAATACATAACTTCCAATCGAATTCTGCTGGGTACATTCTTATAATACAAACTATAATCTTTAAAAAAGAAAGAAAGATTGTAAATATATGTAATTATAAACCCTCATTCCATTCCAATTTAGTTCTATCATTAATAATCATTAAAATCTTGGGAGGCTTCCGGTTTGAGCTTCTTCAGCGACAGATCAAAACCTCATCTCTGCGAGGCTTCGATCCATGCTTGCCGCTGGAGTGCCCCGAGCCGGCTGAAAATGGAGAAATAGGGAAAAGATATAAGGATTGTTTAGAGATAATGGGTGAAAATTGAATTGCAGAAGGGATTCCGCAAAGGTACATAAGATAGCATTGTTATATTATAAACAGATTTTTTTTTAGAAAATATGATTAAAATGATGGATAAAATATTTACTGTAATGTAATTGAATGTTTGGTAATAAATAAATGAATTAAAATGATTGAGAGAATTAAATGGAAACATTTTTAATTATTAGTAATGATTTATAAAAATATAAGTGAGAAATATGGAAAAAAAAAGAATTAACTATGGAAAGTTTATAAGTGTTCCCAAGGAAGTATGATATTTAATTGAAAAGAAATGTTAAAGATGTTAAGATTTTAATGAATATTAATGATAGAATTGAATTGGAATGGAATGTGTGTTTTATTTACATATATATATATATAATTTTTTTCTTTTTAAGAATATAGTGTGTATTTTAAGAATGTACCAAGCAGAATTCGATTGGAAGTTATGTATTATATTGAATGCTATAATCTTAAAGGTATACACTGAAGCTTAAATAAGAGTTTGAATGGATAAAATTAAAAGATATAAAGGTGTCATACTCCAATTGGTAACTACAGGGAAAAGTTTGTTTAATAAGAAAAGATAATATGAAATTGAAACAGGACAGACAAAAGTATAAATATAATGATTTGATTGAGATGAGATAATTAAAATAAAGTTGAGAAAATTAAAAGAGGGGAAAACTATGTAGAAAATATAAAACGGTAAAAAGATATGGAATAGAATATAAAAATGAGCATGAAATTGAGTTTGGTGTCTGTATGAAGAAGTGATAACCTGGGACCATGCTATTTTCAAACAAGATGTTTTATTTGTATTATGTTTTTGTGAAAACCCAAATAAAACTTTCAAAAAAATAATAATCATTAAAATCTTAACATCTTTAACACTTCTTTTCAATTAAATATCATACTTCCTTAAAAACACATATAATCTCCATAATTAATTTTTCCCTTATTTCTCTTCACATGTTTTAAATATACCTTTTGTTACATTTATTTATTGACAAGTATTCCACTGAATTACGATAGTTATTTTATCAGACACTTTAATCATACATTGTTTCATATTTCTAAAATTAATTCTGTTTCT
This sequence comes from Hydrophis major, assembly GCA_033807585.1. Taxonomy (NCBI): domain Eukaryota; kingdom Metazoa; phylum Chordata; class Lepidosauria; order Squamata; family Elapidae; genus Hydrophis; species Hydrophis major. Next base: position 31,261,959 of record CM066331.1, read on the forward strand.
AATATAACCATGCTATCTTATAAACCTTTGCAGAATCCCTTTTTCCATTAAATTTTCACCCATTATCTCTAAATAGGCCCTGTTTCTCCATATTTTGCTTCTGTCCTTTATAACTTCCTTTCTTTCTTCCCTCTCATCTTCTCCCTCCCCTTTTTACCCCCTTGTCTCTCTAGTTCTAATTCTCTCTTCTGCATTTCCCTCTTCTGTTGCTTTCTGATTTTATATTTATTTTTCACTCTATTTTTTTGGAGTTGTTTTTCCCAATCTTAAACTTTTCATTCTCTTTCCCCCCTTTCCTTTTTTCTCCCCGATCTAAGATTTCTTGTTCATTAAAGATGGCTTCTTCTTTGTCGCAATCTTCTTGTTCTGCAGGCATTTCTTGTTGTTTCTCATAATTCCAAATCTCCATTTCTAAAAACTGAAGCCAAAAGAACCTCTCCCTTCTTGTGCATCTTCTTTGTACTTTTTAAGTTCCATTTTCAGTTCTTCTAAAAGTGGAGCCATTTTAAACAGTTTTAAACAACCACCCGATTGATTTTAGTCATTCAAAACAATAGCCAATAATCCAGAAATCATCAAGTAATCCAGACAGTTCCGAGTTATATCTTCTTATTTCTTTTTCGATTTTCTCTCCTGGGGTTTTTGTTGCGATATTTCAGTTAGAATGTATCTTTTGAAAGTCTTGTTGAGATTTTGCTGTAAGTTCTTTTTTAATTCCAGGCAGTCTCCTCCCTTCCAGATCCTACCCTTTTATTCTTTTTCTCTTCTTTCCTGTTTTCAAAAGCTTTTAATTATCCAGAAATCTTTATCATCCCTTTGACTTTTTATTTTCAGCATTAAATGCCTATTGATGTCAAAGTAGATTTTTTTCCCAATTTCTTGCTTAGGTCTCTTAGCTGTCAGTATCGCTTGACTCCAAAGCTTTTCTCTTTTCTCTCTGCTTCGCAGCTTAAAAATCTTCTTAGGGAACAATGTTATTGTTTTTTAACAGTTTCAATTCCAGGATACCTTATTTGCTGCTTTTGCTGTTTGACCCGGTTAACCAAAACTTTATCTTCTTATCTTTCTCCTGCACATTCTTTTCCGGTCGAGTTCTTCTTTGTGGTGGCCATTTCTGACCACCGCTGCAACCGCCTTCAGGAAAGGGAGTAATGGCCAGCTGGGGAGGAGAGATGCGGCTCTCCTCAACCCTGCTGGCAGTTTCCCCCCTCTTCACCACCTCTATGGGGTGGCTTAGCCCCGAAACCAGTCAGCTCGGGGCGAGCACGGATTGAAGCCTCGCAGAGTCGTGGTTTCAGTCTGTCGCTGAAGAAGCTCAAACCGGAAGTCTGCAACCTTTGTCACTGTTAATGTTGGGACTTTGTGATGCTTGCTAAGCCAACCTTATAAATTGCCTCCATAATCTGATTTGTAATCTAATTCAATTTTAGAAAACTTGAAGAAACTCATTGTTTGTAACACAAATAATCTGCATGGGACCTAATCTGCTGAAACTTCTGGCTCTTCTTAGAATTCTTGTGAAATTATTCTTTTCTCTGCCCTAGCAGCTATGACAAACAAATATTTCTATTGAATAAGTTAAACAGTATACATGACTGATGTTTAGGGAAAAAGCCCTGAATGACAATTGCACTAAATATTTACTTAGAGAGGCCCCTTCACAACTTTATGTGATTTCTAGTCAGCTCACATACACCAAAGCAGTTTAGAGTAATGAAACTTTTGTAAAACCTATCCCAAGCAGCAAGGATAAGGTGTTAGGACAGGGAGAGAATAGGGAAGAAAGATTTGGCCCAGTTATCACTTGTTCGAGTGCCAAGATTTAGTTTTATGTAGGCTTAATGCTGGGAAAGATTGAGGGCAATAGAAGAAGGGGACAACAGAGAATGAGGTGGCTGGATGGAGTCACTGAAGCAGTAGGCGTGAGCTTAAATGGATTCCAGAAGATGGTATAGGACAGGAAGGCCTGGAGGAACATTGTCCATGGGGTCATAATGGGTCGGACACAACTTTGCAACTAAACACAACAACAACAAAAGCTTAATGCACTTATTCTATTTTCTCTCTCACCAAAATAATCTAGAGTCATTGCTGCTTTTTTGAAGTGCACTTTGGGAAGCTTCAAAGTTTAATATAGAAGAGGCTAGGGGTGGGGATACATATTACCAACATCTCCCCTATCTGTTTAGCTTGGTGTTTCTGAGCTCTGGCAGTTAAAGTCCAGACATCTTCATGCTGCAAAGCTGAGAATCACCAGTTTACCTGTACTGTACTGTTACCACAGATCATTTGACAATCTGTAGAGATCTATCAAACCTTACTCTTCCCATGTACATGGGGAGATGCTTGGAGTATCCAGCATTCAAAGTGTTAATAGTTGCATCATGAAGTTTTGTTCATTTGCGTAACTTTGTACCCCGCAAGACCAATCCGAGATAGCAGATACTTCTCCTTATGTTTAAGTCACCAATCTTCTGCTGCACTGAAGCAAGTGGGGCAAGAAGAATGTTGCATTCCCATCTTCAGGTAAAACATTAAGGAAGTCTCTCAATTCCAGTGCCGTGGCAATGACTGATAAAGTTTCTGGACAAAAAGGATACAAACATTGTGTTTAATACCCATGATTAGAGCTAGTTCTCATCTTACAACCATTCATTTAATGATCACTTGAACTTATAACAGCACTAAAAACAGTGATCAACTGACAACTAATCCTTCTACTTATAACTGCCATAGCATCAGTCAAGCGATCAACATTTGAGAGCTTGGCAACCAACACGCATTTATAGGGTCCTGACTACCTTCCCAACCAGTGGTGGGATTCAAATTTTGACTACCGGTTCTGTGGGCGTGGCTTGGTGGGCATGGCAGGGGAAGGATACTGTAAAATCTCCAGTCAGAGATGGTATTTGCCAGTTCTCTGAACTACTCAAAATTTCCGCTACCAATTCTCCAGAATTTGCCAGAACCTGCTAAATACCACCTCTGCCCCCAACCATCTTCTGGGAAAGACAATGGGGGCAGGAAACTGGATTCGCTAAAGAACTGTACTGATTTCTGTAACCATTGTGGCAAAAAACGATAGCAAATTTGGGTGCGCTCATTTAACCACTGCACTATTTGACAACCGAAATTCTGGTTCCAATTGTGGCATAAATTGAGTACTACCGGAATCTCCACCAACTTTTAATGGAGATAAGATGGATGGCATAAAGTTTTAATTAATAAATGAATGAGCAACATTGCTCCTTGAAGACTGTTGCTTGTGATCTGCATCAAACAAAACACATGTGTGATTTGCACTGAATCCAGTTCTTCAATTTTGTCACTAAAGTGTAAACACTCCACCAAATCCTCTTAAGAGCAAAAGGCTATTCTATGTATTGCAAAAGCTCTACATTTCTGCTGTGCTATGACTCATTTTGTTACCTTGCAGGGATGACAGATATACAGGATAGTTTTCATCAACATGCCTAGTTCGTTTACAGAGTTCAGGAAGAAGTTTGTTCCACCACAAAGCCTAAAGCCAGTCAGAAAACAAGATCCAGGTAGAAAATCAAGAGTGTTATTCTTAAAGGAATATAACTCTTCTTCTTTTACGGCTGCTGTTTATATTTACTCATAAAAGCATGGCAGTAAGCATGTTAAACAGCAAACCTTTAAATATGTCAGACTTGCTGCTACTGTGTTCCACATGTGATTTGTTCAGGAGAGATTCAAGATTTATCAACTAATGAAGTGGGATCTGAGCTCTTTCCAGTGCCATTCTAAGTGCCGAAGAGCATAGAGAAAGGGGAGAGGCATTCAACGGCCTGCGAAGACTCATTTTCTGAATATTATTTATCATCTTGTCTCCTACCTAAATTATTGGAGTAATTCAGAACCTCAGGGTAGTTATTCTGTTTAAGTGAAATAAATACAATGACTAGCACTGATGATGTTACCTAGCTTGGGCAATGAAATGCCTGCAAGAAAACAAGCAAGGACCCCTCACATATTGCTTCATTTTCATTTTATAACTAAACATTTCAGTGAGAATTGCCTGGACTAGCCTTTTTCAATCAGATGGCCTGCTGGTTTTAGTGGTTAGAAAATTTAAGAAGTATGGATTCAAAACAACTGAAGTTGGGCAAGGTTAGAACATACAAGTCTCCCTGCTGATTCTTAAAATGTACACACAGAGTTAGTAACCCAATAAACTTCCATACACATCTATGATCTATTGTCAGCATAACCTATATATGTGGTTATTGTTAAGAAACAATAACCACACAATGGTTTATAATTTATACAGCCAACAAGTATCAAAACATGTGTTTATATTTCTGGAGAACACAATTACTTTAAGTATGAGATATGATAAGGCAAGCAAACATCTGGCTGGTGAAACTACATTGAGGAAACCATAAAAATACTTTATAATCTTCAAAATTTTGTACCATGTGTTTTGGTAAGTATCCCCATTTCACCATTTTAACGAAATAGAAGTTAAGCACTTCCCACATTCAATATAATGGGGTCGCTTTGCTCAGAGTTTTAAAACCATTGACTAAATATGGTACAATAAAATTTCATATAAGGGACTGATATAAAATGATCCTGTGAAACTATTAAAATGAAACTGCAATAGTTTGGGTTTTAGAAGGGCAGGAAAAAAGTGTGAGAGAGCTATGATTATTAACACTCACCTGATGTTTATCCCTCAGCTCATGCTGGGCATAAGGTATGACAGCTTCAGGGCACCTATCCAGAAGTTTGTCAATACCTGCTTCATGCTGTCCTAAACATGTATCACAAAGAACGTGTATGCTCAGACCAGAAATAGAATCTTCTGGAATATTCTTCACAAATGGGAGAATGGAGGATATTCTGAAGGACGGACTGCATAAGAGAGACTGCAGAAAGAACAGGAGAACAGACATGTTAGGTCTGGAAAAGCACACCAAAATGGAAAACACAATGAGCAACTTATCTTGATATGAAGTTTCTGAACTTAAGGATTTAAAAGTTATAGCTCTCACTGAGGTTTTCATCTTTAAGAACTACAAGACTGACTAAGACAGTACAGAATTGAACCAACTACAAATTTGATTTTGACTTACATTAAGTCTTCCTTTCCCTTTACTATTTTATGCTAGTCTTTAAAACAATAGCCAGGAATAACTATTTTGCTCAGTCTAGAACAGTTTTCCTTGTTTAATACTAGGATATTTTCATATTGATCCAAAGTATTTTATTTGCCAAGTGGTTCCAGTGTGGTGTGTGTGTGTGTGTGTGTGTGTGTGTGAGGACACAGTACTTAAAGCAGGTTTTTGAAGGAGACTGTGCTGAAGGAAAACATCAGCATTCTTGTGAGTAAGGCACATCACCAGACTGTGAATGTTTGCAGACTAAATGCTGATCTGGAGAAAGGGCAGCTGTGGGAGAGGAGAACTGGGGAAAAGATTGAGGGAGACAGTAGATGCCAGAAGAAGACAAAGGGAACATGTAGAGAAAGCACCTGCCTGATTAGCCTTACCAGGCCTGCATAAACCAGCTTCCCATCTTCCTATGGTGCCTAGCTGGGAAGAAAAGAGAGCTGGCTCCTTATGCTAGAGAACTTTATTCAGAGGGAGGGAAGGATCAGAGACTACCCAAGTAAGGAGTTGATTATATGCTCTTCATTGAGGTTGGAAGTATTATTGAAACTGTCTGCAGAAGAGCAAACCTCAAATTCCCGCTGCCATACCCGTTTATGTCCTTGGTTATTTTATTTTGAGCTTGACTGTTATTTCTTGATCTGGACTGCTGAGGTATGTTTTTGTTTTCAAGCCTTGTCACTGAATGCTCAAGTAACTGGGTAGAATGCATTTTAGCAAATTTTCAATAGCAGGGCTGTCAAACTCCCACTGTGGGTTGGATGCGTCATGCACTGGCCACACCCAAGCCTGGTTTAGCTAAGGGGAAAAAAGTCCTGATACATCATCTGACGCCACCGTGATGACATGAGTTTGATACTCCTGCTCTATAGCTTGGAGAATCCAGTGTACCTTTCTCTTATTTGCTAGTTAGCACTCTACTTCTCTGTCTATAAGGGACCCTTCCATACTGGTATCCTATGGTTAGAAACTTCTAGAGTCTTTGTACTGCCCCTTGCTTCATTCATCTCTTTCTTTCTTCCCCATCAGAGCTCCAGAAGAAGTTTAATTACTCTTTAATTACAGGTTACAGTTATTATACAACAACTGTATATTTGGAACAGTCAATTCTTTTAAATAAATTCTATAGGATAGCCTTATCTTTAAACAAGTAATGACAGCCATTAATCTTTAAACAAGTAATCACAGTCATTAATAAATTGACTGTAGCTGAGAAAACAGGATAGCTTTCAATCAGTTAAACATTTCTTTAAAGGTTCTTAACACTGATAGGCATCTTAGCATCCATATATACCTTTGAAAAGGTAACTGGAATAAATCTAGCTCCTTTGAGCAACTACTATTTAATTTGGATATCCACAAAACAGAAATAATGTGATTCAAAACCAAACCATTTGGCTTGCAAAAATCTGGGCAACCATTAGATATCAGCAAAGGATACCAAAACAAAATAAAATTAACTCTCCACTGCCATCTGGGAGTCATTTGGATTTTTATAGCCCAGATTTGATCACCTTTTTTTAGTTAGGGGCAATCATTTGTCCTTGGGATACAGACAATTTAAGTATAAGGAATGTGAGGAGAAAGAGGTTTACTTCCTACACAAGATGTAACACTTGTTGTCAACTCTCCTCCATGGCAGGACAGTCAGTTCATTTAGGAAACATGTTTTTAAAAAAGTTAGTAAACTTCTGAATCTAGTATGCCTATGTTGAAAGCTAATATTGAGACACTCAGGAACATGGATTTCTATTATTCATTCCAATATTTCAAGGTTTATCTATTGTTTTATTCCCTTATCTTACCCTAATCATAAACCTATTGATCATAGAATAGGGGAAATTTATTTATTATTGGTAGTTCTATCCCTCTTCATTTCAGAAGTTGTTTGTCTAATATTAGTTTAATTGGCCTATACTTGCACAGGTGCCATACTTGTAATTTTGAAAGGTCATCACATGAATTCCAATCAGGAAGAGGTACTAATGACATCATGAATATAATCCAAGAAAATATAAGTCCATAATCACTGCAGGAATTTATCTGAAAGAACCAAACAAAAGATATTGTAAAAAAGCAAAGACAGTCATTTGCGCTGCAAGCATGTTTACATTCAGGTTTCTAATTCAATTTAACATTTACTGCAAAGATAGTCATCTTTGCTTAATTAAAAATAACCATAATAATCTACCATTTGATATTTCACTATGTTCTTAAGAAATACAAGGCCTTTGATGATTAGATATTTTAACTGTGCATTTAGACAGGAAATAACAATTTTATAACAGTATCAACAAATATCACTTTTCACTGATATTTGGGGACTTAATATATCATTTTTTCTCAAATTAAACCATGTAAAGAATTACAGAGCCCAATTTCCCTTTGCTATATTAGTAAGATCACAGAATATTTCTGTGATCGCCCATGCTATATACAAATCTCTAATACAGCTGGGAGCACATTGTAGAAAAATAAGAAACGATGGCACAGTCTTGCAGGCTAACTCTGCCCATAGTCTGGAGTTCGATCCAGACCAGATCAAGGTTGACTCAGCCTTCCATCCCTCTGAGTTTGGTATAATGAGGACCCAAATTTTGGGGGGCAATATTCTGACTCTGTAAACAACTCAGAGAGTGTTGTAAAGCACTATGGGGCTGTATATAAGGCAAGAATTGCTATTTATCCTGATGTGCAGTCTCTCTCTTCCCTATCCAAAGCACTTTACCAATTCTTCAGTGGTTTTTAGAGGCTCAGTGTCAGGAAGCTCTTTCCTGGACAGTCTCCAAATATACTGTGTAGCAAGTTTAAAATGCAACTTCTGTGCAACCTCTTCCTGAGTACATGCTACAAGCAAAGCTTCCCAGAAGTCTACCAAGAGTTGGGGAACAGCGTCTTCATTTTTACCACTCAGCATCTGCATTCCAAAAATATAAAAAGGAATTACTTGCACTGTCCACCATTGCAGCTCTTTTACCTCAAAAGATGAGGAGGCTATCAAAGATTGTTTCAGTGTTCAATCAGTTTGTTTTAAATACTGCTAAGCTTTAAATTGGTGGGTTCATTCTTTACTTTAAATGCAAAGTGAATAATGAACTGCAAACAAGCCTTAGTTTGGTTAATTGATATGCATGAATCAAACTATTACACCAGCTGTAAGTACAAAGCTGGGAAAAAATAGGTGTATTTTCCCAGAAAAAAAATCTACACTTAGAATTGATATTGCGTTATCGTTTTCAATGCTATGCCATTTTCTCATTAAAAGCCATGCTTTTCAGTGATATTGATATTGATTTTCAGCAATTCAAATCAATCTTTGGCTGTATTAATTATCTAATACATGAATTAGACTATTGAATTATTTATATTTCTCTTTTGTAGAGTATGAGAAAAAAAATGACTCCAAATTTTATATATCCTTTAATCATAAAGTCTACAGTCTAGAAACAGAACTATTTTTGCAGATCTTAACTATAAGGGGTGGGATGTGTGGGAGAGCTATGCTTTTTATTTTATTTTATATACTGTATTTTAATTGCTTATAAACCATCTAGAGTCACTATGAGTGAGTAGGCCGCCAGATAAATTTCTTAAATAAATATATTAATAAAAGGAGCAAAAAATGTTGCACAACAAACCTTGATATAAGAGTTTGCTTCTTCCAGTTCCATTTTATTATTTTCATGTAAAGCCAATAATGAAGCTAGGAGAAATCCAGGTCTGGTCTCTTTGAGGTACAAAGCAAGTTCAGTTGGGAACATTTGTCCTTTATTATGCTGTTTTAAAAGTCTTGGCTCCTGAATAAAACCACATACCAATTTCATCTGCAGATAAAATACAAGATCTAGTTGTTGGATTCCACTCTATATTTTGAATGGTATCTAATTCATTTTTCTCAATCTAATTTTTTCTAAAAACCAGCAAAAATATATGCCTAGATTATACTTATTTCAAAAGACCAGGATGCAGATGGTATTCCTAATGTTAATGGATATTACACAGTAAACAAGCTATTGGACTCAATGTTTTATTGCTTTCTTTTGCAGAATGGTCAAGCCATGACACATCAATTTGCTGTGGTTTACACTTACACATTGCACAGAAGAAGTTTTAATCATGCTTTACTAAGTTACTACTGACTGGGTTTACACACATAAAGCTGAAAGTAGATTAAAAACATTTTGAATTAACGTTAACTCGGTCACCAGCAATAGCTTTAAATTGGGCTATCAAATTCATCCACAGTCCAAGATCTGAAAAGTAGAGTTAAAAACTGATTTGCAAATAATGCAATCATTATTTGTAAATATCCCCACTAGGAGTAGTTCTTATTGGAAAGAATGTAAAAAAAGGTTGTTTTCAGTTCCTGCTGTTCATTATATCCATGACTGAACAGGACCTACCTAAAAGACGCGTTTCATTTTCTGAGACTCCACTGTTTGATGAGACAAAAACTTGTTCAACCCCACAGATTAGATTTTGCCAAGAAAATGTAGAGAATATTAGGTATAGAAGTTTGGGATAAAAGAATGCCAACAATATTGCAGCAAAGACACTGTTCCACGTGGGGTCCACAATTGATTTTTTGATACATAAAACACAACCTGGTATTCTCCTGATGTGGTGGATCACAACCATAAAGGCAATTTTGGTTTGGAGTTACAGTATTTACAGTTCATGATATCCTAAGGTCATTAGAATACAAAAAACTAACAAAAATGTAAGGACAGAAGAGGAATATTATATTCATCTAACAAAGAACCAGAGCAAAAACTCACCCATCAGATCTCTTATTGTGCAATGTAACTTCTATCTTTATTCTCTAATGATGTGAATTGCAAAAACAACATAACTAAAAGGAAATAGAACAGCCATTTCCTCTCCTCTCTTGAAAAGAGGAATCATTCTTTCAAGCTTAGGACAGAATGCCAAGACAAACCTTTGTCACTTTGACTGCCACAGGGAGGATAATGGAAACTTACTCCATGCTAAGTATATTGCCTGCCCTAGAATGTTGCGCTATATAGGAATAGCTGCAATAGGAATCTTTTCCCATCATCTGAGATATTGGGGTCTAGGGCGTTCAGTCTGCAGATGAGAGCTCTGTTCCAGTATCTCTATTCTTCTCCAAAAAGGTGAACAGACTGAAATGTCTGCTGGGGAGGGGAGCTTCATGGGAGATATACTTCCAACCATAATTGTTGGAAGAATGTTGGTAACACTTACTTTTCATGCTGTAATGGGGTATGTATGTATGTATGTATGTATGTAATGTATCCCCCAATGATCTGTACCTCTGCTTGGCTGTCCAGCTCCTTTTTACATCTATCCCAATCCCCCTTTTTCAGAGCCACTGAAGCCTTGGCCAATGTCACCAGAACAGATGGTGCCATGTTTTCTATCAATTCCAGATACTCCTTTGCCATTTCAGGGCACACATTTTTCATGCAAAGACTGCAGAGGATGTGAGGTATCTGGTGTGGCTCAGCACGGTGGAATATTTGAAGTACTTTTGCAGCCAAATCCTAAAAATGCAAACATATATATAATTCTAGTTATTTATAATACAAGACAGAAATATAATCAGCAGTTATCAAACTCTCTAAAAGGTCATAATAAAACAGCAAAAATAATCTGAAACAGCTCATGAGAGAACTGGATAGATCTTTGAATTATGAAATGCTCATAATTTGCAACAGTTCTTTCAAAATCCAGCTTTTCCCATATACTTATCTAAATAGGTAGTTTCTGGAGGAATCTACACAACAGTATTAGGAATTTGAGAGCATGTAGTTGCTACATTCACAAAGAACACTTGTAGATTTGCAGAATTGTCAAAGGAAACTTATAGATTGCAGCCATTTACCAAAATATAAACTACTCTGGGAAGTCCTCGACTACCCCAGTGGAATTGCTTGCCATGGTGTTTCTCTGAATATTTATTTAACATTCTGGTGGCCAACAGTAACAGAAGTTAGTCCTACTAATTTTCTTAAATGCTTGATTTATTCCGTTGACTTCATTGTTGTGAATGGAAGAAACGAGTCAACACAAGGCATGAACCTTCTTATGGAGAAAGGAGAACCAAAGAAATCCATCATCTTACTTCATTTAGCTTTTCATCTATGTCTTCATACAAGGAATGCTTTAAGTAGAATATAAAACCTTTTTCATACTTCTGTGTTTTATCTTCAAATGTTACTCGCTTCAGAATGTCAGATATAGAAAGGCTGGACATTTTATAGTAAGGGAGAGCAAGATGGTAGTCTTTAGTGTCAAACCTGAAAGCATGGAAGTCAACAAAAAAAGCATTAAAATCCATTTAAGACAAGCACTTAATCATATCCTAAATCATATCCTAAATAAAACAAACAAAAAGGTGTGGACTGGGAGATTTATTGCAAACTCCTTCATTTTCCTAGACATTCTGCATTCTCGAAATGAATTTACTACAGCTCCCATTTTCTGCTATCATTAAAGATTATGGGACTTGCAGTCCAAATCAGTTGAAATCTTTAATTTGTGTGTGTTGTGTATAAGAGTGGTGTGGTGGCCTACAGGTAGAGGTCTCGCCTCACAATCAGGAGGCTGTGAGTTCAATCCTAGGTAGAGGAAGATATTTCTCTCTCTGGGCACAATGAGAATATATCTGCTGAACAAAAAATTCCACATTGGTGACAGGAAGGGCATCCGGCCATTAAACACTCTGCTAGCTCCATTCACTTGCCCAGACTCCATCCTGCAAAGGATTATGTGTCAATATATATATGTACACACACAGACACACACCGTGGATGTATATGTGATAATATATTGATATATATAACATAAACATATCCTGGGCTGACCTATTCTCCCTTACTTTCTGTTAGCTAAGCTGAAGATGTGCAGCAGTGACTTAATCTTGTTTAAGAGAAAAGCATAGTAGTGCTAACTTCTAAAGCATTGCAGCTTCTAAAGCATTGCATGGTCTTTAAGACAATTCTTCAATGAAGTTCCCAGTATAATTCCCTCCCTGATATGATCTGAATAAAGATTTTTCTTGCACAAAATATTCAAACCTGCTGTAACAGTCTCCAAGAAGAGCACAACTCTCATGAAATGCTGCTAGTAGAGCTTCCTTCTCGTTCAATTCTTTCACAGCAGGATCCATTAAAGCTGCTCTTACTAGCAAATGAGCCTCACTTAAGAGATGAATACAACTCTCTGTTCTTACATTTTCATAGGTCTTGCTGTATTCTACCTAAAGCAGAAAAAGGGGTCACTTTCAGGTTTATGTTAGGCCACAGTACATTATCCTATTCCTAGAAGTCAATGAAATAAACTACAGTACCATTTCTCTGTATAGTTGGAGAGTTGAAGTTGTGTTCACAATATACAAATTCCATCCGGATTCAGATTCTGGGGAAACCTTGGGTTTGATGTTTTCAGCCTTTCGGTAACTGAAAGGATACATACACACTTGTGAATTTTAAATTTACAACTATGATAATTTTGTCAGCTATTTTATAATTCTTTCAATAGCAATAGAAAGGCAAGAATATATGTTCAAGATGATCAGTTGCTGAATAACCTCCTTTTGACCCCAAACATCAAAATCTTGCCTCCACCACAAAACTCAAAACCTTTATACTTACAGGAGTCTTTGTTTAAGTGTTTTTTTCTCTAGAATATCCTCAGAATCTGCTTTTGTCAAAATGATGATATGGTGTTTGAAGTGAGAGATGGCTTTCAGTCCTATAAAAAGCTGCATCCTCAAGGTACAAACATCAAGAGACACAGGGGGACAAGCCTGTGAAGAAACAGTATATCTTTACATTATTGTATCTTTAAATTCTCTAAAACAGAAAATGGATCACTTGGCATCCTCCAGCACCCATTTGTGACCTCAAGGCATCCCAAGTTGACCAAAAGCTTCATTCATCCATCCAGTCCTTAAAATTTGCTCCAAGTCACTGGAAAACGGGGTATCTCAAATAAATGAATAAAAAATTTTTCTAATTAATAAATAATTCACTTACATTTTTCAACACAATTCAGTCATCATTAAAATTAGGAATACTTCTGAACAGTTCTAATATAAATGCTACCCAATGAGGTTGGAATGATATCCAGACATTTGTGTTCTCAGAGATGTTTACTGGAAAAAAAAAACACCTAATGGGGTTTAAATTACTTTTCATGGAACTATCTATTCAAGAAAACTTCCTTGATCAGATACTGGCAGCTCAAATTTCTCAAATATGCTGATGAAGTTAGGATATTTCCGTTGAAATGCACATCACTTTATATTAGCTTTCCTCTTTTTGTGTCCATCTTGGAACCCTTCAAACTCCATTTCATCTTCATCATGAAGCCATCCCACAGCTAGTCAATGCTGCTTCTAAAGCAGCGTTGATGTTTTCTTAACCTCAGCAATGTTAAGATGTGTGAAGTTCAACTCAGAATTCTGAGTTCAAAGAAACACTGTTCTAAAGCCATTCTTTTACATCTGGAACATGTCAACAGGTTGGGATGAAGGCTGAGTTGTTCACTGAAACAGCCTAATAACAAAAAACAGCCTTACTCTTCTCTTTCATGACTATCTCCTCTGGTTCTCTGGACCTGCTCAACCCTCTGGACCTTCTCTACAACTTATCATTTAGACTTAATAGGATTGTCTTGGTTATTTTTACCTTTGACTGAATTTTGACAGTCTTTGCTAGGTTTCATCTTAGTATCCTTTCTGGATAATTACTCTAGAAAATGACACATATTTCTATTGTTTGGTCTATATATGCCACCCCAATTTTTGGAAGCCAATCTCCATATCACTTTTCTCTCCATTGTCCTCTGGATTATCCCCATCCCCATACAAATTCAGTAAACGAGAACAACTCCGGTCTTGTCTAGAGGTATAGAAGAGATTTTCTTTTGGATCCCTGGAAGGGCAAGAGTCAGGGTGGTGCTCACTATGATTCTTATCCTAAAGAAATGTTAAATTAGGTCTAAAGCTGCCAAAAGGTTGCCTACTTTTACATCACAATTAAGGCTGCATGGATTCTGGAAGCAAACAAAAGCTAATCTCAGAAAACAATCCGAGCACCTTTAATGTTGTATCAATGTAGGGGTCTTGGTTCTGAGCTGCTGCTGCACTGCATCTCACTGTAAAGCACTGCAGGTTGTTGCTAAGTAGAAAAATAAAGATGAATTAGGCTGGAATATATCCATCAGCTCATTGCCAATATGTTACCTTCCAGATATGTTATAACCACAACTCCTAAAAGACTATGCAAGCAGGATAATTTTAAGGGTTGGATATCATGTTGAGGAAAACACAATCTTGATTAATAATCTTGAGTGTGTAACACTGTAAACACAATATTCTGTGAAATATATAGAACTATTGTTTGAACTAATCAGCTAGAGACATAGATTCTAAAGAAGGGTTTTCTAAAATAAAACTTCTTTCATTACAGCATTAAATTCCTGCCCCATTTCATGTTGCACCATGTGGAATGTTGTCCTGTATATCTGGCGAACCAAAAATAAATGCTTTTTTATTAATACATATTCTTAGCCAGCTGTGCTCAAACTCTGCAACCTATTTCTCAACACAGAACTTGAACTGCTGGTGGAATGTTCTGGACCTTTATGAAGGATGATAAACAATAAAATTTGATACCTTGTAATCACATGCAGGAACTGGGGTGTAAGAACTGCTTGCTGGGATCTTTCTGAATACTGGTAGGTAGAAATAAGTTCCACTAAATTATTGATTGTGTATAGGTATGCCACATGTGGTAGAGAGAAAAAGCAAAATAAACTCAGGAATTCTTGTTTAGTTGTATCTCCTTCCTTAGCCATGACATAAGTCCCTAGATAAAAAGAAAAGAAACGAGAACATCTAGCACCAGATATTAGGTAAGAGCTGCAATTCTTGAGCCTTTTCTCAATGCAACAACTTTAGAAATTCTGAATTACATAAATTTTAGGGGCCTGGCTAATGTAATGTGGGATGATGATGATAATGAAGAAGATACATTTGATTTGTATGGCCATTCATCTTATTCAAGTGTCTTTGCAGAATGCACACAAAGAAACCATCAAATTTAAGAAGAAAGATATATGCTAACAAGCTTTCCATAACATCAATTCAACTCTAGCAAAAAATGGTGCCATCCACATATAAAAAAAAATCAGAAGGCTTAAAGAACCTGAAATTTACAAAAATACAAAAGCCAGAGAAATCTTGTGGAAAACTCCAAGGAGGAAAAAAAATTCCCTGCGTACAACCTAATGAGGATTGAGTATGTTTAGTGGACCCAGAATTCTGGCATTCTGATGGGAGAAAGTAAAAGCAAAAGCACGATAGGAACATCCTGGAAGAAGGAAACATGACAGATTGTCTAGTGTCTTGGTGCAACAATCTGTTGCAGAGCTTTCTCACATGCTCTAAACTCCAATTGATTCTGGAGCAAAATTACCATTAGTAACATTAGTGCATCTAAAAAGTAAAGGTTCCCCTCACACATACATGCTAGTTGTTCCCGACTCTAAGGAACGGTGCTCATCTCCATTACAAAGCTGAAGAGCTAGCAGTGTCCGAAGACATCTCCATGATCATGGCCAGCATGACTAAATGCCAAAGGTGCACCGAACACTCTTACCTTTCCACCAAAGTCCCTATTTTTCTACTTGCATTTTTACATGCTTTCTAACTGCTGGGTTGGCAGAAGCTGGGACAAGAAATGGGAGCTCACTCCGTTATGTGGTGCTAGGGATTTAAACCACCAAACTGCTGACTTTTTGATTGACAAGCTCAGCGTCATAGTCACTGAGCCACCGTGTCCCCTATTTAGTGCATTTAAAACTAGATTAACATTTATATATATGAATTAGGAGCTGTTTTGTGAGCTGAGTCCAAGAGCCCTACAATTTTAACAGTTAAAAAAATAATCCAGAAACTGAAAGTGTAGTGAAAAACCTCTGCATATGCTGGAAAACTAACATGTGTATGGCATAGAATTAAGACATTTTTGGAAAGACCACACCTGACATCACATTACAAAATACCAAAACGCCAGGATACCAAGATTTTCAGCCCAGTTCAGTAAGATTCAATTGATATCACACTGATGAGTTTGGCATTAAACCCAAAAGATCAACAGGAACTGGATCTGATCCTTGGACCTTGCCATTAATTGGATGCAAAGAGTGGACAAAGTTGGTATGAGCCTGAATACAACCCAGACTGTTCCTATAATCTCTTCTCATAATCAACATATCCTTCTCTTATTGCATTCAACTTCGTTACATCATGTTACAATCTGTAACACAAAGAAAATTTTAAAGTAAAAAATGAATTCAAAACAGACCATTAAAAAAAATTGTAGCCCCTAGAAACTTTCAACTGAATTTATATAAATTTCTAAATTGCCACAGCATTCCAATTTGATTGGATTTATGATTATGAAATTCTCACAAAAAAGCTATTTTAAATATTACTCTGACCCAAATTCTTAGGTTACTGAAATTAAAGTTTGCTATCAAAATATGGTATTTATTGAAAATATTTCCCCATTAGAAGCTATAGCTTTGTCTATCATATGGTAATATAATATTGGAAATGGGATGTATTTTTCCACAACTTCCATAATGACAATGTAGGTTCAGAAATGTACCTGATTCATGTATTGGAAGCAGCTGAAGAGAGTGCAGTTTGGCATCTTCTACAGAAAAAGGAAATGAGGAAACATCAAGAGCAAAACGCCTACAAAGAAAAGTGACAAATGAAAAGATAAGCCAGCAGTTTTCTATGTTTACAGTGAAATCGCAGGAATCTTCATGCAGTCTTTCGCTTTCATACTGCATTGGAAACTGCTCGTGCAGAAGCAGCATCCAATTTAAGCAGGGTGCAGTAAAAGTAAAGTTCTCTGTGCATTAGCAAACAAGTATGTAAGACTGACTAGTCTTCTATTTTGAGCATTCCTTAGCAGTTCTAACAATTTGCATTTTTTGTTGCTAAAATTACCTCATAAAACTGGCACATAAGACACTTTAGATGTTCCTATTGTTTCTTGGGTGTATTACAGGGGTGTCAAACTCATGTCATCATGGCAGCATCACATGATGTATCAGGACTTTCCCCTCCTTCTTTAAACTGGGTGTGGGCATGGCCAGCACATGACGCATCTGGCCCCATGGCTGGTAGTTTGACAGCTCTGGTGTATCAGAACAGAATAACAGAATTGGAAGGGAACTTAGAGGTCTTGTAGTCCAACCCTGAGCTCAAGCAGGAGATCCTGTACCATTCCAGATAGGTAGCTGTCCAGTCTCTTCTTCAAAGCCTCCTGTGATAAAGCACTCACAACGCCTGAAGGCAAGCCATTTCAATGGTTGATTGTTCTCACTGTCGGGAAATTACTTCTTAATACTAGGTTAGATCTTTGATTAGTTTTCATCCTTTGTTTATCTTGCCTTTTACTTAACATGAAACCAAATAAATGGCTTACATAGTTTCTACAGGTAAAAAAAATCCAATATAAATACTAGTAAATAGTTTTTTAAACAAGTAGTCCTCTTACAGTTGAAATTTCTGCTCTGGATCAGTGTGGTTGTAATGCAAATCATCACATGGCCCGACCAATTTCACAAGCATTTTTACCACAGTTTTCTTGTTAAGCAAATCACACAGTGGATAAATGAAATCAGGCTTCCCCAATTGACTTTACTTGTTGAAAGTCAGCTGGAAAAGTCACAGACCACAATCACATGACCGCAAGAGGCAGCAACTATTGTAAATGTAAGCTAGTTGCCAAGCAACTGAAATGCAATCACATGCCAGTGGGGCTGCTGTTATGGTTAACTTCAAATATGACTTTGTAATAGTTTTTTCTAAGACCATTATAACATTATGTTGACAAACCATTGTAAGTTGAGGACTAATTGATTCATTTCTGAAAATGTTGGCTGCTGATACTTTATGTAATTTAAGAAATTATTTACATCAACATAATCAGTAGCATATATTAGCTAGTATTTGCTGCTGGAAAAAGAGACATAAAATACTACATTTTCTTTTATGATTATCTCATTTTCTTCTTATTTAATTGTATTTCTTTTACCTAAATTTCTATATCTTTTTATTCATTATACTTACTTTCGTCTGTCTTGTTTACAAGTTCATTATGTTCTCTTCCAATATTCTTAAAAAAATTCCCTCTATGATTGCCAATCGGAGTGTAACACCTTTAAGTCTTATTGTTATTATCATATAAAATGTTATTAAACATTAAATTTATGCATTCTAAAATTATAACATTCAAATTTCTAATATCTATTTTATATCATGTAAATCTCATCATTCAGACTCTGCTTTGTACTTCCCCTTAAAAATGTAAAAAAAAAATTCTAAAAACATAGAAAATATATATATACATATATACATACATACACACATAAACATTAGTGAGCAAAATAGTTATTCAACTTCATTCTAGTACTGGTATGAATCTTGTAAATCTTTCACGTTTCTTTTCAATATTTATCAATCTTTGAGAACAGTTGAAATATTTCCCTCCCTTCATTATTACTTAACTGTTAATAAGAATACCATTGGATAATCATACAGTTTTATCTTATAAGTTATTTACTATTAATAAGCAAAATAATTATTCAAATTCATTCTAGTAACTGGTATAAATTTCCTTATAAATCTTTCACATTTCTTTTCAATATTTTATCAATCTTTAGAAACAATTACGTTTCCCTCTCTTATTATTGCATTAATTATAAACATACCACTACATAACAATAGTTTTATCTCATAGATTTACTTATTTCATTTTTAACTCATTACAGTATTCTACTGTCACAACACTATATTTTGTACCTTTGCAGAATCCTCACTTTTAACTTAATTTAGCCATTCTGTGTTTTCTTTATTTCCTGCTTTTGTCCCTCATAAGTTCTTTCCCTTTCTATCTTCCCCTCCTTTTTTCATCCCTTTTTTTATACCCTTCTCTAATTTTCCCTTCTGTGATTTTCTTTTCTGCTTCTCCTTGCTGTTATACTTCCTTTCCAGACTATTTTTCTTTCTGGCTGTTGCCTTTAATCTCAACTTTTAACTCCTTTCCCCCTTTTTCCCCTTATTACCACACTTTGCATTATTTGATCATTAAAAATGGCTTCTTCTTTGTCCCGCCCTTCTTCTTGCTCTTGAAGCTTTTCCTTTTGCTTGTCATAGTTCAGAATCTCCATTTCAAGAAATTCAAATACAAAGCCAAAGGATCATCCTCCCCTTTCTGCATTTTCTTTCTGTTTTTTAAGACTTATCTTCAATTCCTCCAGGAGTAATGCCATTTTAAATACTTTTGAACAACCACCCAATTGACTTTAAGTAAAAATAGAAGAAAGAAAAGACCAATGCTAAAGACTTTTTTTTTTTATATCACCAAATGATCCCAGAATGTTCCTTCTTGTTTCTTTCCTTTCCTTTTCCTTTCCATGGGTAACAGTATCTTTTAATAAGGTTTCAGTTACAATGTATTCTCGGGAGTCTTTTCAAAGTTTCACTGTTAATCCTCTTTATTTTTCCAGGTGGCATTCCATTTTTCCATTATTCCAAGTTCCACCCTTTTGCCTCCACTCTTCTCCTTTGTAGGGCTTTAAAATGACCAAGGAAAAAAATCTTTATTTTTCTTTTGACATTTAAATTTCAGCTTAAAATTGCCTATTAGTGTCAAAGTAAATTAATATAGATTTCTTTTCATATCATTTGTAATTGTCAATATAAAGGTTAAAAAAAAAAGGGTTTTTAACCTCCTTTTCTCTCTCCTTTGCTGCTTCAAAGTCTTCTTTCAGAAGTATCCTTCTAAGTACTTTTAGATTCAGGGTACCTTGCTTAGATGTTCTCTGTTGTTTAGCCCGGTCTGTTCTGCTTTCCTCTTTGTCTTCCTCCTGCACAATCTTATCCAGTCGGGTTCTTCTTTGAGGTGGCCATTTCTGACCACCGCTGCAACCGCCTTTGGGGAGTTTTTAGACCAGCCAAGGAGGAGAGATATGGCTTCCCTCCACTCAGCTAGCAATCTCCCCACTCTTCATCACCTCTACGGGGTGGCTTCAGCCCTGAATCCAAAGGATCAGGGCGCTCCAGCGGTGAGCCCAGATCAAAACCGCGCACGATTGCAGATTTCAATCTGTCGCTGAAGAAACCCAAACCGGAAGAGGAAAATACTACATTTTCAAAGTTGGACAATCCCACATATCAGAGAGGAAATCATGTCAGCAAGATAACTAGTTTTTAGGGAATGCTTGCTGTTTTATTATCACTAGGGGGAAAACTATATACATGTAGACTCTGCCCTAACAGCTGAAAAAAGGGACAAATATAGATAGATGTTTTTAACATTGCCTATTTATCCATAGCTTGGAAAAAGAAAATTTGGTTATGCTGTTTTGAAAGGCCCCTCTCTTTTATTTTAATTAAACCATGGACATTTTGTTGTATATTTTATGTAAGCTTCTGATATATTTACATAAGCTGTAATTTCATCATAGTCTGTAGAAACTAGAGGTGAATATCCACAGGATGCTTTGTTAATTTTAGCTTATTATAATCTGTAAATATACTTTGCAGAGAGCATGTTATATGAACCAGATTTCTAAAATTTGCTTGACAAATTGATAAACCAGGTATGTGGATCAAGGCAACCGGTAATATTAGATGATGGTATTTGTTGCTTTGGTCTGGCTACTTCTAGGGCAAAGTGAAAGCTTGCATTTCCGAGAGAAACTGTTAATATTCTGTGTATTGTATGCATAATACATATCTACAATCTATTTATTAATGATAAATGACATTTTATTACCTGTACAAGACATATTGCACTTGGATATTTAAATCTTGACCAGTTAAGCTAATTGACTCCAAAATAACAGATATCTCACACTTGCTACTTTCTTCTCCAAGAAGTTCCACAGGCTGTTGACAGAAAACAAACCCATCTGATTCTGATTGAGTTTGATCAACTTCCTCTGTTATACCTTTAGTAAGTGAAAAAGAATGTCAGTATACAATGTCAACTCTTAAGACAACTAGAAATTAATAGAAGAAACATTACCAGTCTAACCTTGTACAGGTGGTCTTCACTTACCAACAGTAATTGGGACTGGGAACTGTCACTAAGCAGTGCAGTCATAAAACAAATCACTGAAAAGCCAAGGAGGATCTTCAGCCAATATAATATACATAGACACTTTAAACCCAAGAATACACTAAGGCAGAAGTTTGTCCACCCCAATGAAAAATACCCTGAAACAAGCTATGCAATGTGGCATATGCAGTGAGACATGTGCAGATCTGCACATTGGGGAACAAAACAACCACTTCAGCAACAACATAGGAAAACATACCCATCAGGACAAGATTCAGTAGCCCATCTGCATTTAAAAGACAAGGGCCACTCTTGAAGACAGCAAAGTCCACATTTTGGACACAAAGAACAGCTGGTTTGAAAGAAGAGTCAAAGAGGCAGTGTATGGCAAAATTGAACAGCCCTCTCTCAACAGAGGGGGAGAGATACGACAACATCTATCTCCAATCTACAACACAGTCCTTTCAGTAGTTCCAATAAGGCTCCATGCCCATTTGCACTATTCAGGTGACCTGGAGGACACAGATAAACTTCCAAGAGAAGTTAACAACTCTCTATAAGAACACAAATGATCAGCTGTCTGAAAAGAATATAAATCCTTCCATTCCCCACCATCCAATCAAAGCTGAAGAAGCTTCTTAGATAAAAAGCAAAATGAATATAAAATGTCTTCAAAGAAAAACAAGTCCAGTTGCCTCTTGAAAAAGCATCTCTGGATGACTGAGAATCTTCATAGTCATAAAGCACAATACCACATGCCCCACTCTGACCTGTATTGGCAATCCCAGTTGTTACTAGGTGAATCAACCCTGATTGCAGCATCCCATGGTCATGCAATTGCCATTTGAAACTCTCCATTGATTTTACTTGTTGGAAGTTGGCAATGAATGTGGAATGCCATGTTACAATTGTAAGCTTGTTGCCAAGCATCCAAATTGCAAATGTGATTACAGGAATGCTGCAAGGCCACAACTATAAGGACTGGTAGTAAATTCCCCTTATTCAGCACTTAGAATGATTGTTGAATGAGGACCAATTGCATGCTGCTTTTGTTCTTGGGAAGCAGTCTTGATCTGGGTATATTAAATATCATACTGACCTTCATTAATGGGTATTTCAGGCTCTACAGATTCACAGATATTGCTATTACCAGCCAAAGTTACTTTCTCCCCAGTTAGTAGTTTGAAGACAAGGACTTCCAGTTCTGCTGTGACAGCAACATACCCTGCACAAAATACAACTTCTGTTGGGGTGATCTTCTCCATGTGCAAAATTAAGGAACGTTCGAAGTCAAGCACTTTTACATCCTCACTCACAAATAAATGCTTCAAGTGGAATAATATCAACTTATCCTTGCAGCCAACCAGTAGGTCTCCTGATAAAGGGCAACAGGAGAAACATGTGGGAGGATCAGAAAGAGGAATTTCTATGATTGTCATTTGTTCTTTAGATGTCTCGGTATAGGAAGCTTCGGGGTTATGACCTTGCATCCGCACACAAACACGTGAGCTGCCAGAGGACATGCATCTCCAGTTAACATAAACTCGTAAGAAGAGGGTGCTGTGTTTCTCCTCAACAGTGGCCAGATAATCTCCTGAAAAACAAAAATTTTGAAAAAAAAACATGGCCAAAAATATAAATGCCATAATGAAATGTAGGAGTGTGCATAATTAAACTATAATGTGAACTAAGTTTTTGAATTAGCTGGAAATTCCCTCAGAAGACGTGCTAATTGCATAACAGTGCCATCAGACTTTGTATTTTGTATTTCGCATAATTAGCCACAATACCTTGATTTACTAAATGGAGATTGTGTAACATCAGACTGGGGAAAACTGTTTTGTATGTCTGTTAAGAACAGGTAATAGGAAAATCCTAGTAGTTTGTTAACAACGATGCTAATCATATTGACTATAGAATAAGGAGGAACAGCAGGCAAATTCTTGGCTCAACTATGAAACTCAGAGTTGCTGGAAAGATAAACGTAGGATTATAGTATGAGGTTGCCTTCAAACTAAGCACTAATCATTAGGTTTAATGTTGTACAAACATTATAATTGCTTTTTGAAGGCATAATTTACAGCTTACATTTGGAGATCCTCAATATGCTGCCTGGGAACACTAATAAGCCAGTACTTATAACTCTAGCTGATTTAATTCAATAGAAAACCGGCACAGGGCAAAGCAAAATTCTAGCCTCTAGCACCATCTTCGTTTCCAAGCCTCTCTCTGAACTCATAATGAGCCCCAGAAACTTTGTTCATAAGTGCCTTCACCTGAAAAAGTATCAAGGTTGAAGGGGGACAAGAGGGGTAATTAACATACTGGAAAGAGTATAAAGGTTTATTATTTATTAAATAATAATGAGTCACCATGGCAAATAGGCAGCAATACAAATCTAATAAATAAATAAATTAAATAAGTAAATGTATGTTACATCCCCTAACCCCAACTCTTTTAACCTCAAACTATCAACTATTGACCTCACCCCTTTTCTAAGAGGTCTGTGCCCACTGTCCCTGTCCTATTGTCCCATTTATTCGTACCTATTTCCTGTACTCTTACTCAGGTTTATACTTATACTTATTATCTTGTAAGCTATTGACAAATAAAATAAAATAAAATAAATCACCTGATTATCTGCTAACTTCTAAAGGGTGCTTTCCTGGCATGATTTCATAAAGGATCAAGGGCAATCATTTGATAAGAGTGCCCACTAGACCACAAACGGTCACAAAATTCCCTCCCTCCCTCCCTCCCCCCCCCCAAAAAAAAATTGTATATGTGCCATCAATACAAAAAGCCTGGTTTCGCCTGGTGTATGAGTGCCCATTCTTCGTTTAGGAAGGGAATGTTTGGTCTTTCGAAAAGGCAGCGAATTTAGTGAACTGCTTTCCTTCCGTTCGACTCGGTTCTGGATGTCCAGCCAGGTTTGCGCTTACCGACTTCGCCGTATGCCATGGACAGCACTCGGCCCAAGGTACTGAAGGAGCCAAGCGGCTGGCAGAGTTCCCCAAACACTTCCACCTTGCAGGCGCCGGAGCCGCAAGCCACCAGGAGTACGTCGCCCCCACAGCAGAAGAGCGCTGGTTCCTGCTTCAGAGGAACGACTTGCTGAGACCCGAACGGGTGCAAGTTGTAGACCTGCACCATGGCTCCAGCTCACCCGGACTCCGGATCACGGCCTCAACTGAGCTTTATTCTCCACGGAGGAGTCAACTCGGACAAAAGGTTTCGCTTCGTTACAAAAGGCAAAGACTACCGCTTCCGCATAGGGTCCCGCCCAACGCCGGTCAGCTGGAAGGAGCCACTTCGTGCGAAAGCAGCTTCTCTTTCGGTTGCTGCTTGAAGCCATTTAGATCAGGCGACAGGGCTTCAGCCTCCAAAGGTTTACCTCCTTCCCCGAAGGTGATCTACTTTTGAAGTAGAGTGGAACAGGATTGCGCGCTATCCTCTCCACAAGAGAGAGGCGTTGCCAGCTGTCTGCCATGGAAATTGTTCTCTCACTTCTAAAAGTTACTTTGGTTGGGATTGGAGATTGAAAAAAAACTTTAGACGAGCACAGAAGACTTATGCAGTCTGAAGGGATTTTTAAAATATCTGTGGAACATGTATTTTGCATAGACGTTACTACAGTATTCTGTAGGATCGTTGCATTCCATTAAAGGGGGCCCATTTGGGAAATTGATTTTAAGTTTTCGTAAAATGCCCAGGACCAATTCAACTTTCTAATTATTTTTAATCGTTGGGTAAGAATCTCAGAATAACCATGGCAACACTAATAGAATATTCTAGAATTTTGTCTACTACTTTTATGGTTGATCGTAGTCAGCCAGAAGATTGGCAATTTTGACTATCGAGCTTTTCCCAAAGAATAAGTGGACTGTTATTTAACATTAAAGTTATCGTCGCAGGATGTCAATTGTTTCCAATGTGGGTTTTTTTGCAGTGATTGGTGGTTTTTATCTAATAAAAGTTAACCATTCCCATGACGTACCTCCAACTCCTAATGACACGTTACTATATACGACACAGCGGTTCCTGTTTAAAGAATTGAAAATAGATTGCGTAGATTCAAAATGGATTTTTTGTTTATTTAATACGGCTAAGAAACCATATCCGCTTGTCCTTAAGATAGTTTTTCCGGAGGGCTTTTGGGACTGTGACGCGTCAGAATTGTATTGGATCAGAATTTTGTGTTGTATTTCGTATTCTTGCCTATTGTGTGTATCGCCGAGAGTACGGGATTATAAACCTGATAAATAAATGTCATGTGACAAACGAGCAGTCAAGACACGTGTATATTTATCTTTGGACAGTCAATATTTTCATGCCTCTTCCGCTGTATCAGAAATTCGAACTGTTCATTTGTTAATTCACAGCAGCAGCGCCAACTTCGTAAAGCCCATTGGCCCCCAGGATACTAATGAATTTAAAAACAACCAATAGAAACGTAGACATACGGAACTCAGCGAACAGACTGCCTCTTAATTCCTTATTGGCTCAAACATTTGGAGACGATGCCAGCGATTGGAGGCGTCGTCCCTGAGCTCGACCAAATGAGGGCGCGCGCATGCTCTCTGGCAACGCGAAGGTGGCGGGCGGTTTCTGCATCTCTGCGACAGTCGCAGCGGCCTGAAGAAAACCTTGGGAATTGGTAGCGTTCGGAGCGGCCTGGTGTCGTGATGGCTTGGAGGTTCCTGAGGTGAGTGCGAGATACCAAGCATGTAACGAAGCGAAACCTTTTGTCCGAGTTGACTCCTCCGTGGAGAATAAAGCTCCGTTGAGGCCGTGAACCAAAGCTCGAGTGTGTGTGTGTGGGGGGTGGGGGTGGGGGAGAGAGGAAGGGTCGAAGAAGCTTTCAGTTCTGACTGAATGGTGGAGGGGAATATTGCTTGCAGTAATCTACTCCGTTAAGGCTACTTGGGGTTTTATCTGTGCCCTCAGGGTCACTTGAATCGGAGTTTAAATGGCTGTGGAACTTGATGGAACTGTTGAAAGGGACCCTCCACCATTCACTCGGAACCGAAGAAGCTTTTGGGGTGAGAAACAAAAAGGCAAAAAAAAAAAAAAAAGCGAAATATATACAGTACAATGCAGCGAGACCTGTACAGATCTGTTCATTGGACAAACAGAATAACCACTTCACAAATGCATGGCACAACATAGGGAAACAACCCCTTGAAGATAGGATTCAGCAGTCCATTTGCACATGAAAGACAAAGATCATGCTTTTGAAGACAGCTGACTCCCTATCTGGACAGTGTTGGTGTCATGCCCCTGGTGGAGTCTGACTCTGAGAAAGAGGAGGAACAGCCAACAGGGAGTGGGAATGTGGCTCCAGAGGTGGTGGAGGAGGCTGGGGAAGGGCAGAGGCTGGCGGTGTAGTCAGAGGCCCATCCCCTATCCATCCTAGGGCACGCAGGGAAGAGAGGATCAGGGAAAAGCGAGGTCTACTCAAGAGGAGATTACCATGATCCTCCTAGTGGCTTGCAGGTGGGAGCTATGTATATAAATTTTCGACTAAGTAGTTAGAATTGCTGGAGTCAATTAGTGTTTACCTTTGCTCGTGTTCTTTCCATGGACTTTTCTGGGTTATTTTCCTGGAGTTTATAATTAGTTATCTTGGCTTGCTTCGGAACTCTCATCAATGTGGTTTGTTTTGGTTTTCTGTTTGCCTTATTTACTTTTGTGACTTTAAACTGTGCCTAATAAAACAGTAAAGTTAAGTTGAAGGCTTTACCAGACTTTAATATATGTTTTGGGTTATTTTGAGAGACTATGGGCCATCACAGTTGGTTTGAAAGAAGGGGTCAAAGAAGCCATTTACATTAAGATTGAACAGTCCTCTCAACAGAGTGCCCTAAGGGCACAGATAAACCTCCAAGTGGCCTTAACCATTCTCAGATTGTTAATAATGCAAAGAATATAAATCTTTCCATCTTTCACCATTCAGTTCATAATTGAAGAAGCTTCTTAGATAAGTGAAATGAAGCATCTTCAAGAAAAAAGTCTAGCTGCTTTTGAAAAAGGTACTAATGGGACAGCCATAACCCGAATGACAGAGTTTCCAATAGATATCCACATATTCACAACTAGATGTTTTTCTGAGTGTCATCAGTGCTGCAAATCAGTGCATTAATTTCCCAGGATGTTCATGTTGTTAAAAGGTAGAGAAAAAGATAAAACCAAGACAGTCCAGAGTGACTGGGAGACATATAACAGAGATGCTAATAAGATTTTTAAATAATCCTCCTACCACCAACCCTGAATTTTTGAGGAAACAATGGACTTTAAACAAAAAATGAGATTGAGCAAATGGTCTGTTCTTCTAATGCCTAGCTCTTAGGAATTTCTGTATTTTTCCCTGTTGCATTTGTAGAAAAGGTTGAAACTTGTGTCAGTTGAACATGTAGCAGTTACATTAGCATACAATTTGTAATTTTTGTAATTTAGCATTGTAAAATTAGAGGTTTTTATGACACTGCATTGTTTTTTTAGCCTGTTTGCTCAATTCACAATTTGGGGAATTGAGAAAGCTACCCAACTCCATAACATCAGTGCTAATGAATGTGGGTTTTATATTTATTGTAATAGTTTCTCCTGTTGGTATAGATGTGGTTTTCTTTTTGGTAATTTCTTGATTAGGGTATGGTTTTATTCTTGATTGTTTGGTATTAATCTCTACTTATCTGTGTGATGAGTTGATTGCTGCAGAGCACGTAGTCTGGTCTTTTTGTTTCCTTATCTTTTTATTGTCTCTTGAATGGTGTGCAAATGTTGTTTATTTCTATGTGTCTGTTGATGACCGATTTGTCTGGCAGGTTTCCAGAATTCCTTAGTGAGATGGGAAGTTATTTTTTTTTTGTCTGTCTAGGATGTTCACAAAGCAGTTGGGAACAACAACAGTTCTACAGGTAGTTATCTCCTTTGGCATATTTATGATCTGAATTCAAGTTCCAACACTCATGCCTCCCTCCAGTCACATGAGCATTCTTTGGGCATTCAGCAACTGGGTTGCGTTTAGGTTGTTTGCAGCATAATGCAGTCACATGACTGAGTTTTAAACAATAGTTTTACCATAAACAGTTTACTTCTAGTTTTTGGTAAAACTGTTCTTATAGTGAACAATTGGTTTTGTTAACGACTATGGTGTTTATTTAATTACCACATTGTCCATTTAATGACCACTGCAAACAAGGTCATAAAATTGGATCAGTCATGAAAATTAGAAATGGTTCAACTATGAAACTGAGCATTCTAGACTAAGCTACTCCACACATGCAGATACATATGCACCCCTCTTTTTGCCTGGAAATCCCTGGAGGTCTCCCATCCAAGTAGTGATGTGGTCTAACTTTAATTTCCTGTAAAACAAGGTAAGATACTTGATGAGATACCTGGAGAAAAATAAGTATAATTACTAATTTAATTATCTAATAACGAGAATGATTAATGAGTTTGCTTTTAAAAAGTTCTCAAATTCAAACTTTGGAAGATCTAAAATAACTTCTACATAAAAATTGTTTTAACTGCTCTGCTCCTTCCATCTTTTTTTTTCTTTAGAGACTTCTCATGGGAATTGGATCCTGCTTTGAATGGAGACAGGCATTATAATGTTTTTACCCCTGAACTTTATCCCAGCTTAGAAGATATTATGGGAATTGTTACTTCAGGGATTGATGAAGATATAGATTCAGCAGTGTTATTTGGAACTTTGCGAGGAAGTGTGGTTGGTTTACGATATTATGCTGGTGTGGTAAGTTCAGAATGATGAAAACTGGTGATACGAACCCTGTGTTTAAAATTAATATTTTGAAATACTGGATCAATTCATGGACTAGACATAGCTATGGTATGTTTTGCCAAATGTCAGGGCTGTGATCAGGTGCTCAGACAATTCATTCTTTTGGATTCAGAGACAATGAGCAGTCCAATAAATTTTAAGCTTGATTGTGGGCTAAATGCATATCATGAATAGCATATATGCAAAGCAAAGATGACGCTAAGGCTGCCAGGAGCTCCTTAATAACAGCAGCAGATATACCCCACGAGCAGCTCTAGAGGCCTCCGTGAGTCCCATTTTTTCCCCTCCCCGTTTTTTGGCCTGCAGAGTGTTTTTGGATGCAGGGGAGGGCAAAAATGGGGTGCGCAGAGGCAAACTATTTTTTTCTTGTTTTCCTTCTCTAAACCTAGATGCGTCTTATGGTCCAGTGTGTCTTATAGTCTGAAAAATACGGTAATTAAGCACTGCTTCTCCAGTACCAGTAATCCCATGGAGTAAGATAAGCTTGAAAGGTCCTGTTTGTGATTCCACAAATTAGATTGGATGGCAAAGAATAGCCAAAAGTAGGGCCTTTTGGATAGACTCTATTATTTAAAGATAAAACTATTTTGGTTAAACCTGTTTCAGAATAGTTTAGTAGCCTTTGTGACTGGTTTAATTGCAAATGTTAATTTTACAGGTCAATAATGATGAAATGGTGGCTCTTCAGCGAGAACCTAATAATCCATATGATAAGAATGCTGTAAAAGTAAACAATATGAATGGTGATCAAGTTGGCCACATAAAAAAAGAACTGGCAGCTTGCTTGGCTTATATCATGGACAACAAATTGGCTGTAGTGGAAGGGTAAGAATTCATTTTGAATAATATTTCCCCCCAAAATAAAATAATGTTCCTGATCAGCAATTGAGTAGTTAAACATGGCAAAACAGAAATTTGCTATTGTTTCAGTAATGGAAGCCCTCTTATTGCATCTTTAAACTAATTGCTAGTTTAAACACATATATTTATTTTTAGTGTAGTGTCTAAAAGAGGACTAAAATTCCAGTTTATACTGTCTGTCATCAGTGGAGATTCTCAATCATTCAGGTCATGGTTGTATCAAAGGGTTTTTTTCAAAAGGCAATTGGGCTATATTTTTCCCTTGAGGAAGATGACACATTTAACTTCTCTAAGAAGCTTCATGAGTTCTACCTAGGTGGTAGATGGAAAGATTATTTACAGTCATCTGGTCTTCATCCACATCCATCTGGTGGTTAGCACTCAGAGAGCACTTGAGGCCAGTTGAGGGTTTATCTGTGCCCTCAGAGTCACCTGAATCTAAATGCAAATAGGTGTGGAATCTTCTTGGAACTGCTGAAAGGATTGTGTTGTAGGCAGGAGATCAATAGCATGGGAGGGATGCAATACCAATAACACCCACCTTTCTCAGATACCACCTCCGTCCATTCAGCAATTCCAAGAAGATTCCACACCCATTTGCACTCAGATTCTGGTGACCCTGAAGACACATAAACACACCCTCAAGTGGCCTCAGTGTCTCTCCCAGAGAATGCTAAAGACTAGGTGACTGTTAAGAAATATAATCCTTCCATTCTTCCTCCCATCCCCCGTTTAGAACTGATGAAGATTTTTTGATGAGAAACAGAACATCATCTTTCTCAAGGAAAAAACTAGTTCAGTTGCCTTTTAACAAACCACCTTTGAGACATGCTAGCTGCTGGTTTATAGCACTATTTTGTACATGTTTACTATTATGTGTGTGTTTGTATGATGTACATATGCTAAAATGTGATCATGTGGCATAAAATATATCAATGGCATTTTGATTTTATATAAAATACTTTATAGGTTCTATTAAACATTGCAGAATTAATGTTAGCACTTAAAAGCAAGATTTATTTCCATTGTTTCTGCTGTCATTTGTTGATTTTTGCGTTTTATTATTTTGGTCACTGACTTTTCTGTCGTTTTGAAAGAAGGTGTAAGTTGAGTACTTTAAACTTGTATAGAAATATAGTTGTATTTTAATTAACTAAATTTGTTTATTTGTGTGTATTTTGTTGAGATGATGTATATAGTACTCTTTCCTCCATTTTGCATGGACGTTTGTTATTTTTTAAAAAAAATATCTCAATTTTTGTAATATTAGTTTTCCCTTTTATCTGCTAATTCCTTTCTCATTATTACTGGGTTTTTTTTTACACTATCCAGGAAATATTTGCTGAAATTGTATAATACTTGTTTTTGGGAAACAGCCTTAAATATCTAGATTCCAATTGCCAGCCAGTAATTAAGCTTTTGTGCAAGTGACTATTTCTCAATCTGTTCCATTATACTTGAAATAATAAAGCAGCAAAAGGGGAGATAAATATGTTTTTTGGGAGCTGTGTAAATCCTTTGGAAGAAATGTTAATATGCTGCTTTAACAGTTTAATAAGTTTTGTAAGTGCTTCCACATACCTGCTGCACCTCCTTTGAATGATTAGCACTGTCCTAATGTATGTTTTTCTGAGCTCTTTCTATAAAGGGAAATACAAATACATAATATAATACCATTGCTATTTTTTTTTCCTTAGGGTTGTTCCTCATGGAGCAGATAATGCTTTCACTATGCCAGTGCAATTGAGCTTTTGGGGAAAAGAAGAGAATAAGCAAGTGCTTCTAGAAAGACTAAAAATGCATGGATTGAAGTTAGCACCTCCAGGAAAATGTAAGTTAAAACTTACGTTATTATTAATCAAGATATGAAGGACTTTCTCATGTAAATAAAAAAAAGTTGAATATAACTTCCAAACATTTACTAGTTCTCATCAATGGCATTTAGTTTCAGGGTTTGGTTTTGAGACTGGCAGGACATCTGGCAGAGGTAGAACACGTTACAATGCTCCAAGCCATGGTGCTATCCAAATGACAACTGAACAGGTATCACTACTCATGCTTGTTATAAGAATAGCAATGGTACTTTGAGTTATATGCTGTGTTACAGTGCTTTACAGCAGTCTCTAAGCGGTTTACAGAGTCAGCGATTGTCCCTTAGTTCTCATTTTATCAAGTTCTCATTTTATCAACTTCAGAAGGATGGAAGGCTGAGTTAAACGTGAGCCACTAAGGATCGAACTTGGGGCAGTGGGCAGAGCCAGGCTGCAATACTGCATTCTAACCATTACCCATCACAGTCTTGGAGCTAAGCAACTTTTGGCTCTGAGTTACTGCATAGATGGCTTTATAGCGTTGTGTGCTTAGAAGAAGAAGTAGGACAGGGAATGTCAAGTCTGCTGGGTGCAATATCATTTCCCTTTCTTTGACCAATGAAAGGCATGGAATGGTCACACTGCATTGCTCTGCCTCTGTCTGCAGAAAACAGTGTTGTCAAGTCAGTAAGTGAATAGTGTTAGGTTGAGGATGGTCGGGTTTACTTTGTTCTTATAAGGAACATTGTGACCCCCAATAATGTTTGTCCATCCACCTTGCCTTTGGCTTGGAAAAATTCCCCAGTAGATTTGAAATTACAGTTTCTAGTATGATAAAACTGCCCATTTTAATTTTAATTTACAATTTTAATATTTTCCTTTCCTCAGTCTCAATTTACCACGCAAAGTGAAATAGCAGTGTGTAATATAGGCCTGTTAATTTGCAGTTTAAATGCTACTTTAAAATAAAAAAATGTTGAAGAATGTGTTTGATGAGGACATTTTATTGTGTGAAGTAATAATATAAACTACATATTGTAAGGCTATTTGTATATTATCCTACATTTTAGCTTAAAACCGAATTTGACAAACTTTTTGAAGACTTGAAAGAAGATAATAAGACCTGTGAAATGGAAGCAGCAAAGGTAATTTGAATAAATAACCGTGCTTAATGCTGTATTGAATACATGACTTTGGGGAAGGGGATGTCTTCTAGTCAGTTTTGACTGCTACCAACAGCCTAGATAAGTGCCTGTATTTTCTTGGCAAGATTTTTGGAGATGATTTGCCACTGCTTTATTCCTAGGACTGAGAGAAGTGGCTGGCCCATAACTTGTTGCCGATGAATGAAATGATTAATAATTAGTTGTAAATAAGTAAGTCAGATAAAAAGGCAGAAAATAACAGTGAAAAAATGAACAGATGCAAGTTGTAGCTTTTGCTCTGAAAAAAATATTTAAAATGGAATCTTTGTTTTCTAGGCTGTTTTGACTCCTTTACTGCCACACCAGAAGCAAGCTTTAGCTTGGATGATTTTGCGAGAAAACAATAACGATCTTCCTCCATTTTGGGAAGAACGAAATAACTTCTTTTACAATACAATTATACATTTTGCTGAAAGAAATAGACCAGAAAATGTGCTCGGAGGAATATTGGCAGATGATATGGGACTGGTAATTCTTTTGCATGAGGGTGTGGATGGTTATCCGTCAAAAACACTTTGATTTGGATTCTTAGATGTACAGGGGTTGGACTCAGAGATCTAAAAAGCTGGTTCCAACTCTGCTTCTATGAAAAAAAATGCTAACCAATTGTTTAATGTATTTTAGGGCAAAACACTTACTATGATTGCAGTAATTCTTACCAACTTCCATAATGGGAAGCCTCTTCCTCTTGAAAAGAAAATTAATCAAATGGAAAAGGTGAGATATTTATTGTCTATCGTTCTGTTAATAATTTAAGTCAAAAATAATCCAGATATTCAAAGCAAGAGGAACAACAGTATTCAGATATCAAGTGTGAAGTATTTTTCATTTTTAGTAACAAGGTTTGGCAATATGAATATAATTTATTTGACCTGTGAACTGTTTGGACTTTTTTTGTAGTTTCCCATTAATGTTTTGTGGCTGACATTTTAAATCATAGAAAATTACCAGGTTAAATACTGAAATAAATCAGCACAGAAATGTTATTTTCATCAGCAAAATATTGGGCAGATTTTTAGCGTGAGGCATTTTCATAGATACATCTCTTCTGCCCAGATTAACAGAAGTTATACTTTATGAAGCTTTGATGCTTTGTGCCACTTGTTTAAAATAAAATATATTTCATGTATTTTTAAAAATAACTAGTAATTATATGTAGAATTTAAATTATATTAACTGGTTTTATGAGATTTTTTGCTTTTGTTTTACCCTTTAGAAACATATTCCTATTGCACAAAAGAACTTACAAGGTAATTTGTAATGCTATATATTTGTAATATATACTGATTTGAGAACATTTATTTCAGATCTGCCTCAGATTCATGTGATATTAACATGTAAATTAAAGCTCATTAAAATCAATGAGATTGAAGCATGTCCAAGTCTGGATTGAATTCCTTAAAATGAATTAGAGAAATTATTTTTTACATTAAATAAGTTTGTTGTTTTCCAATAGCTTTACTTCTAAGACAAAAACTTTTTCCCCCCTCATAAGCACCCAATTGTGACTTGCAGCTGAATGCTTCCAATTCAAAAGAGGAAAGTGAGTCTCTTCCCTCACAATCTTCCAGGTCCTATCCAAAAAGGTAGATTTTTTTCCTTTATATTAAGGAATGTGCATGCTTTGAAACATATTCAAAATATGAATATTGCATAAATACCCCTTTCTTGCTCATTAAAGTAGTTAGGTGTTTAGATGTTTAAACTGAAATGAAGTTTTTAATCATAAAAATATGGTATCCAGGACAAATATTTGTTTTTTAAATTAGAATTCAATGAAAATTCTTTTATGTTTTCCTTTCATTTCTAAACAAATACTTATGTGCTCATTTATGTATTTAATATATTGGATTTTTAAGTTGCCTGAGTCCAACACCCTCGGCAACTTTACATTGTTTAAAAGAATGTGAAATTTAAAAAGGATGTTATCTGAATAAAACCACCTAGATAAAATCCAGGAAAAAAACTTTCAGGGTCCATAAATACCCTAATCTGGGAATAGAGCAAAGTATTAAGAGACTTACAGAATATTCAAAGGGTGAGAGCCATACAGCCTTTCTATATATCTTGAGGAATGCTATTCCAGGGGGCAAATATGCAATTGTGCCAGATATCCTCACACTTCTTATGTTTGAAGTTTTGAAGAATATACACACAAAAATAACTGGCTGTATTTCATGATTGAACCAACGAATATATCTTCACTATATGATTAGTGGTAAGGTTCATTGTGATATGTAATTTCATAAAGTTGAATTATTGGAGTAAGCCATGAGTTAAATTAATCATGCTAAGTGTATATAGTATAGGCATACCTAATGATTCCTAACATATTGTGATTAGTTTTGACTGTGGCTTGTACCTAAAATAAGTTAGTCTGGGCAACTTGTTGCCTTCTGCCTATTGGTGAATTATAGATCACAATATCCTTTTCATTGTTTTATAGTTTGGAACTACTGAAGTTTAGAATTCAGTAATATTTGGTAGCAATATACTACAGAGATTACTTTTTGTTGTAAAATGGGGGGGAGGGGGGAGGGGAGAGAATGCCCAGTTTTGGGGAATTAATTTCACACCTGTCAACTATCAATTCCAAGCCCAAAGAGTGACTGGCAAGATGGTTTTAGTCAACCCTGCTTTATTTTATCCATCCATCCAATTTTCAACCGCTCATCTTTTTCAGATAGGTCTCCTTTAGGTCACTAACCTTCTTAATAGATTGAACAAGTCTAGCTTAACCCAGCTGGATATGAACATACAGAATATTATTTTTCTCCCCTCTCTCACCCTCACTTTTGGTGCTTTAGAGTTATGGGCAAGAAATCAAAGTGCACAATAAGCAGTGACACAGAAAATGAGCAGGAAGTTGCAGACCAAATAAAAAGTGAGTTACAGTTATTATTGATTCTATTATTTTCATAGTATCATTCCAATTTTACTTATTATGATAACATGTTTTGTTTTCCAGCTAAAGGGAAAAAAACAAAATTAAGAGCAAGGAAAAGAAAACTAGGTAATAATACTTGACTGCTCTGTTTCTTCTCTCCTGATTCCTTAGGAAAAAATCATCTGGTAATACTAAGATACTTTTTAAAACTTTGCTGACTATTGTGGGATTGCAGAATAACAGAATCGGAAGGGATCTTGAAGTCTTATAGTCTAAATTAGGTACGAAGGAAGAAATAAGTGACTTAAAATTGGATTAAATAGTGCTTGTAGCCATCCTGAAGGTCTTGAAATACTGCTTATTATAAAGAGATGGATACAAATCACCTGGATTTGTTGAAATTAATTTAATTATTTAACCAATTAACTGGTTTATTCATAGTTGCAAATCATGAGCTAGAACAAGTTTCTTTTTTACTTCAGCTCTGATTCTGCATGCTCAGTCAAAGGAGTTAACCACAGTTTATTTATTTCTTCCAGTTTTCATTTGTACTCCTGTATCTGACTGCTTTTAGCAAAATGTACAAGATATCCTTTGCCTTCTTCCATCTTATATATAGTGATTTGGGGGCCTCATTGCTTGGGGATAAGGATCCAGGCAGACACTGCAGCATACAGCTGGGCTTCTTGTAACAATGGCTAATTGATCATTAGCCTGAATCATGGATGGATCTATTGTATGTGTTACTATTTTAACTTTTTCATCAACTATGATAAAAGGAAATCATGACTTTGTGCAATGTATAAATTGAGATATTAATGTTATACCAAAGCTGTCTATATAAATGACGTAAATAAAAGGCATGTAAATCTTTGATTTTAAATTTACATAATCTTTACATGTTTCTTTTAAAGACTAAGCAAAAAACCATTCAAATATGAAAACTAAATTTGTAGTTAGTATATAGCGCAGAATGAATAGTTGCATTTTATATTTCTTAAGAATTCCAATGGGTAAGTATAAAACAAGTATCAAAAGGATTGTAGATGGAGTAGGAATATATTCTTACTAGTATGTATTCTTTAACTGAGTAACACTAAATGGACTCTGTGTATGTGTGTGTATATGTATATACACACACACACACTGTAAATACCATAGCATATTCAAGATGACAATTGTATGTTTTCCTTCTCTCCAAGATGATGTTCCTGTACAGCCAAAGAAAAATGAAGTTGATAATGTTAGAGGAACGCTGATCATTTGTCCTGTTTCTGTCCTAAGTAACTGGATTGTAAGTTTATAGTTTACATAGTTTGTATTTCCTAATGTTTATAGGTTGCAACTCTTAAACGAATGAGGATTTTTCTACATTGAATTAAGTAAAATACTGTTTTTTCTTTAAATTTTTTCAACCCGAATATTGCTTTGACAACATAATGTATGTAGTACAGTCTCTTGTGTTGTACCATAAATTATACCAGTTCTTGGAGCAATTTTTGGGAAAGAATGGAGTGTAGTGAGTAACAAATCAATGAAAAAAGGATTTTGAGCTTCATAAAAGGTCTTTCTGCTGGTGCAAAATGTAGAGACCCAGTGAAATAATGACCAGAGTATATATGACCCATACATCTGTATCTGGCTGTTAGATAACAATTTATTTGTTCCCTTATAATTTGGTATATAGCCTTTTTAAACACTTACGTTTCAACATATATCTACACCTGCCTGTTGGGTAACAAATTACTTAATTATAAATTGATATACAGTCTTTTTAAGCGCTTCTGTTAACAACCCCAACCAGTGGAAAAATTATTGGAAAGATGAATAGCTCATATTCACATAGACTATCTTGATCAGAGTGTAAGATTCGACTTCATTGAGGACCACATTAGGGTTGTGTTTGACTTCAGGGAGCCAGGGTGGCCATGCCCAGCTTGTCACTTCCTGACCTATAATAGTGAGACTCAGCATCCTAAGAACTTTGAATTACATATAAAAAAGGCAGGATAAGATGATGATGATGCAATTTCTACTTTCACCAAAGCAACTAAAGCTCTTAATCCCTATACTTGAAATAAGGGCACATCATGTTTAATTTTCTTCAGTACAAGGCCTGAGGGGATAATCCCAAATGTGATATATTAAAACTAATATAAATGCATTCCTTTGGAATCATAACTGAAGAAACAACTGACAGCAAATAAATCGGTGTTAGGTGAATAATTATCCCTGTATAACCTATTTTTTTGTACTTGGAAACTTAATATACCAAAGATTAGAGCAAAATTTGCAGGCTATAAAATTTATGGCAGTCAATTAATTTTACTTTTTAGTCAATTCTCATTTTAGGACCAACTTGAACAACATGTTGATCCAAATATTCAGTTGAATACTTACGTTTACTATGGCTCGGAACGGAACAAAGATCTGACAGTACTTTCCAAGCAGGATATTGTCCTAACAACATACAATGTTTTAGCTACTGACTATGGGGTGAGTATATTGGAAAATTCCAAGAGTTTTTCCTTTAGAAAAGAGAAGTAATGTAACATCCATACAAATTAGACTTTTGCTTGTGCTGAATTTAGTTTCATACTTTTTAAAATCATGACAGTGCTACTTTAGTTTCAGAGTGCTACTAAATATATTAATATGGCCACTTAATTCATACACGTATTCCACTTTGTAAAATCATAAATATCCTTCTGATAAAATTGTCAAAGTTTCTTCTCTCTGTTTTAAATAAGACCTCATCCCCAAATGCTTGTTCAACATTTTATTTAGTTCAGGTACCAAAATAGCCAATACATTTTTCCCTCTTCCACTTTGTAAAATCATAAATACTCTTCTGATGAAGTTGTCAAAAATAAAAAAAAATTTCTTGTCTTTGTGTGTTTTTTAATAACAGCAAGAACAACAAAAAGGTCACCCCCAAATGCTTGTTCAACATTTTATTTATTTCAAATACTAAAATGGCTAAAATGTATTTTTCTAGACCAGAGATAACAGTCCTTTACATAAATTAAAATGGCTGAGAATTGTGTTGGATGAAGGTCATACAATACGAAATCCAAATGCTCAACAGACAAAAGCTGTTCTAGATCTGAATGCACAAAGAAGATGGATCTTGACAGGTATTTATGCTGTAGATTCAAAATTGCAGTATATACCAGGTTGGGAACTATTGTCTAAACAGACGTTTGCATCCTCCTAACCATTGTTCATTGTTCTTCTCTTTGAGAATATGAAGTGCCATACATATATACAAATCTGAGGAATGATAAGATGCAGAAGTTCAGTTCAGTCTTGTGCAAGTGGTCCTCAACTTTTACAATTTGTTCAGCAATTATTTTAAATTACAATAGGAATAAACAAAAGGACTTGTTCAAGTGTCCAAAGTAATGACTGTTACAGACCCCCCCCCCATCATGTGATAACATTTCAGGCACTTGGAAAGCACCTGCACTTCTCCCCATTTGCCTATCTGCCACACCCTTGACTTCAGCCACCTAACGCCCCACTAATTCACAGAAAGCTGCTGTGCCTGAGAAGCCTCATCACCTACCCAGCCCACCAGAGTAAGCAAGGCTGCTATGCTTCAGCAAGACAGACTCATTCTCCCACCTGCTCACCAAGCTCACTTGGCCATCTAATCTTGCATTTTTTTGGGAAGCATTCTTCTCTATAGGAGAAAGGGTCAGACAATAGTGTGAGGCAGCCTCAGTACGAAGGCTATGCACGCATTACCTGGTCACTGAGTGAGGAGTGGTGTATGAGATACTTTTTTTTTGCCAAATACTTATTTTACCTAAACTGAGTAAGCATGATGCACAGCATATTTTTTTTCTGTCCTTGTTTTAGGCACACCTATTCAGAATTCTTTAAAGGACTTGTGGTCTCTCCTTTCCTTCTTAAAGTTGAAGCCTTTTACAGACAGATTGTGGTGGCAGAGAACAATCCAGCGGCCTGTCACTATGGGAGATGAAAGAGGGCTTAAGTATAAACTACATCTAAGATATTCTAGATATTCTATAAATATTAGCATAATACATGTATAAATTAGTATTGTTAGCATTTAAAATATTCTTTAAAAATACCTTTAAATGTTAAAATCTTCGGGTTTAGATAACATTTAGAAAATATGCAACTGTGTATAACATTATATATTTTGTGAATATTTCCATATTTATGTCTGCTATTATAGGTTTTGTGAATGTTTCCATGTTTTCTGTATGATGTGATTGATTATTATATGTTATTTGAATATTTCCATATTTTCCTAGGCGTTTACAATCTCTAATTAAGAGCATTACTCTTCGAAGAACTAAAACAAGCAAAGTTAATGGGAAGCCAGTTTTGAAGCTCCCAGAACGTAAAGTATTTATTCAGCATATTACACTTACAGATGAAGAGAATGCCATCTATCATTCTGTGAAAAACGAGACTAAAGCTGCTATAAGCAGGTAAACAGTGTGGGCTGTTAAATGGAAAAAATATATATTCCACTACCCATATTAAATTCTGATTTATATAAAGAAGTGGATTTTATCAAGAATAAGAGGAAATCTTTTTGGAGAAAACGTTGGTAATATGACTAATAAATGACCATATTAAAGTAAACTATGAAGACTATAGAAGCATTTATTTGTTCTAATCAATTGTTGCACAGTTGTAATTTTATACAACTTTTCTGTAAATGTGATAGCAATTTTAACCAGGCAATTCTTAATAGGATATTGCAATGGCTGTAAGTGAAAAACAGTCTTAAGTCATTTTTTTTCAGTGCTGTTGTAATGTCAAAACAGTCACTACAGAAACTGTTTTTGGTTGAGGACTATCTGTATTGTATACTTTAATTAGGCTGTGATTCATTGGTTTCAGTGGTCTATTAACCATTAAACAGACCAAGCACATGCTTAGGGCACCACAAAAACTTTTATGTAGCCTAAGCTTGGCTTCTTTTGTACAGTATGTACAAAGGAGGGGGGCACCAAGATTTATCAGTGCTTAGGGCACCAGTTAGCCTTAATCCACCACTGATTGGTTCAATTTTATAATCTTTTCCTGCTAAATGGTTTGCATATGCCCATGTGTTTTGTTGGTGGATGTCAAAACAAAATTGTAAGCTCTATTAAGTATTATGTTATGCATCTATTATATTATGTGCTATCTGTGGTGTTAATTATGAAACATGAAGCAAAATGGAATCTAAAAATGGAATCTAAAAAATGAAGCACAATTTATATAGAGTGACCTAGATTGTACTCAGTGATAAAACCAAACATTTCTTAATGTGAATATAATGGGAACAGGTTTTTTTTAAGACATGAGAGCTGGTGGGAAAACAATAATGCTTGATTTACTGGATCAAAATTATTTAATTGGATTAGAAT
Organism: Hydrophis major; assembly: GCA_033807585.1. Classification (NCBI taxonomy): domain Eukaryota; kingdom Metazoa; phylum Chordata; class Lepidosauria; order Squamata; family Elapidae; genus Hydrophis; species Hydrophis major. Next base: position 31,303,200 of record CM066331.1, read on the forward strand.
TTTGCAAATAATTGCAATAATTTTGATCCAGTAAATAGAATTTGCAAAAATTCTATTATAACACCTTTGTTTTACTATCAAAATTATTCCTTAGGTATTTTGCTGAGGGAAGCGTTCTGGCCCACTATGCAGATGTTCTTGGTGCTTTGCTCAGATTGAGACAATTGTGCTGTCACCCATCTCTCTGCTCCAGTGTCTCTCAATCCAGTTCTCTAGAGAGTGAGTATATTTTAACAATTCAGAAGACATGTAACCTGATTTTTTTCATTAGCCGTTATATAATAGAGTGGTACTTTGTAATTGCATATGTATCAGGGCTGTGCATTGTTTCAGTTCAGAAGAGGAAGCATTGTGATTTGAGAATCAGAGAACAAATACTGGCAAATACTGAATTCTAAAAGATCTTTTTTGGAATTTAATCTGAAGCATTGCACAGTCCTAATATATACATAGCTTACAAGCTCTGTCTGCTGTATTTCTTTTTAATGTGTAGGTACTTCTGAAGAATTCCGTGACATATTAATACAGAAGATGAAGTTAGTTCTAAGCTCTGGATCAGATGAAGAATGTGCTATTTGCTTGGATTCGCTGGCTGTTCCAATGATAACACACTGTGCCCATGTGTTCTGTAAGACCTGCATTTGTGAAGTCATCCAAAGAGAAAAGGCAAGTTATCACCATCAGTCACTTGCACAAATTATTTCAGTGTGATGTGCATTAGTCCAAGATAAGTAGACAGTACTTAGTGCTTTTATTTTCTTCTGCTCACACTAATGTGAATGTTCTCTAGTGAGTGTCCTATGGTTGGGGTTCCCAATCTGTTGAGTGGTGCCGGTCTATGGACTGTTGGGAACTGAGCCGCTCAAGCAGCAGGCAAGCACACGAAGCACGGCATTAGGTTGCCCACGGAAACTATGCCTGCTGCCATTGCCGGTCTGTGGAGCCTGAAAGGTTGGGGACTGCTGTTCTATGCTACTTTCACACTAAATTTAATATATAATTTTTTGTCATTTTTATATGTAATATTTAAAGTATATAAGTTAAACTAATGATCTATCAGCTGATTCTAAATGTTATTTAGATGATTTATCTACAGCTCTAATTATAAACTATTTTAAACATATTTCTGTCTGTACAGTTCATCAATTACTTGAGAATTTGAAAACAAAATTGCTGTTAGATCAACTACTAAGTTTCTGCATGAACACATTTTAAAGCAGTGCAACTATATCTTGTCAGCCAGCTAAACTTTCTTGGAGGGAAAAAGGGTTGTTATACCTCCATACTTTAGGTTAAAAGTTCATATAATCTCTTGGAATAATTGTCTCCTGAGGTAGCACAAATATATATTGGGTTTACTCTTTCTAGTCTTAATACACATGTTTACTTTAAACTTTGGGGGGGGGGGATTATTTGAAACTCTGGCTATATGTAGATGTTAATTGCACTCATAAATATACAAGGAGAGAGAAAGATTGAGGCTGTGCTTCACAATTCTGTTGCTAATCCTTAGGATGTTTTCCTGCATATGTAATAAGGAAGATGCAGGGGAATCTAGCCATAGGAAAAAATTCCTCCCTGCAAAAATTATCCCTTAATATTGGGAGTGGGGGAATGAGCACGGGAAGGAAAAATAGGCATATCCTCAATCTTGTCACCCACTTAAGTACACCTAGAAGAGTGCCTTAATAGGATATACATGTTCTTACAGAAATTATAGATACAGGCTTTTCGTACCCTAAAGCAAGGGTAATTTTTTTCAGGCCTAATATGGCTCAAAGTTGTATTTATTTAATTAAAATCATTCTAAACCTTTTAAAGAATGCAGCCATTTTTATATTTTAGGGTTTTTTTGTTTTAACTCATTGGGAAGCATTAATTTTTTTAGAAAGTGGTAGGTTGAAAAATATCCACGAATGCCACATTTTTTACTATTATTCAAAGTTTCTGTTTCAGTAAAATTAATTCAAGGTAAAATTAGTTTTTCAACTTAATTATGCATTCTTTGGAGCAAATTACATGTTAAAATATTTAAGAAATGTGGGCATGCAAACAATTCTTAAACAATCATTGTTTCCAATTGTGTGCATTTTTACAATAAATAGTTTTGTTTTTCAGGGATATGCAAGATGTCCTCTTTGTAGAAATAAAGTTTCATCAGAACACTTAATAGAATGCCATTTGGAAGAAACTCATGATGAAAAACATACTAAACAGCAATGGGCATCTAGTTCAAAGGTAAATTTTACATTTTATTTGTGTGTGTGTGTGTGTGTGTGCCTCACAAGTATGCTGAAATACATCAAATTGTATTTCAAATAGTACATTTGCATAAATTATTTAGAAACTGGATGTTTTGAATTCAGTCAGTTAAATGGGTATTTCAAGATATTTTCCTCTGAGCAATGGTTAAAGAGGCAGCTGGGGATAGCATTTACGATGGGGGAGGAACCTTTCAATGTTGGAGCAAATTTAAACTGTCTTGTAGATATGTTTTTTAAAAAATGCTAACTTAAATGATCTTTCTCAATAACCATAAAAAGTTCCAAATTGATGCAGTAGAACTCTGCTGCATAAGCAAGTTGCTATTTAGTGTGGCACAAAGGTTGCTGGCATTGATTCAGACAGTCTTGCCAATTTCCTGCCTTTGCCTTGTTGTTACTTTACTATTCTGGTATTACAGTTGTGAACTTGTTTTTAGTTGCAGCCAGTGTGACTAGAACTTTAATGTCTGGATTCTCTTGACTGAAATTTAGTTAAAATTCAAAAGAGACAATCAATGATGTGTCAATTAATGATTAATCATGATGTACAACAGATTGTTTGGAATAGGTCATACTCAAAAGAAAATATATGTGTTTAATATGATTTGATCAAAATGTAGCTGTTCCAACAGAGTGGTTCAGGAGATAAGCATAAGAATGAGAAAAATACCATAGACGTTGGCAATGGTAGCTTAAAATGGTGGGAGGGGGAAGAGGAGGAAAGATACTAGGAAGATATAAAGAGGGTGGGAAAGAGAGAGGTGTTAGGATATTTGGTATGGCAACAATCTAGAAGAGGGAGGGAAAGTACTGGGAAGATAATGATAAGTACCAGTAGTTAGTATAAGCCATATTGGGATGCTGGTAGTTATGTATGCAGAATGACTGGGATTTTTGGAGTGTTCAGTCTTCCTTAATATCAACCATGAAATAAAAACAGCAGTATTCCTTAAAAAATGCTATGAAAACTTTCAAAGATTTGCAGTGGCTTGTCTGCGTATATTTCTAAGTTAAGGGGAAGAGTTGGATTTTTGTATTAGTTTAAATGGCACCTTCCAACTTTGTGATAAGACATCTGAATAAAAATATGTAAAGTTGCCTGATTCTGTAACACAATTATTACTTTTCAAAAACCATTCTATATAGCATTAATATATGAATCAATTATTTTTCAGGTTTAAGAATTTAGATCTCTGAATTATAACTTTAAAAGAAACTAGTTTTCTCTCCAGACGTCAAATCATTTCAACATTAATTTGGGAAATCTAATTTTCTGTTATTTGACAAGGTTATTCAGAGATAGAAAATGAAATCACATTAGGCTAGCAAATAAGACAGGAGATGTGCATGGACTTCATGGATAATGAAAAAAAACAAATAAAAAAAATAAAAAAAATATTTTGTCTTTCAGGTCAATGCATTGATGCATGCTTTGATTGAGCTAAGAAAACAAAATTCAGCTATTAAGAGTTTAATTGTTTCACAGTTCACAAAATTTCTGTCTGTAATAGAAACTCCACTAAAGTAAGTAAGATGTGTTATTTAATAAAATTATCCAAGAAGAATTTAATTTAAAAAAAAAATTAAAAAACCTTGCCCAGAGTCACTGGCAGTTGGGCGGCATGTATATTTTAATAATAATAATAATAAAATATGACTTAGAAAAAACTTTAAAATGAAAACATTCTAAGGATCAGAATATAAATAAACTAGCTCTTGTGTAACATGCTGCTCTTGTTTCTCAGGGAATCTGGATTTGTCTTCATCCGTTTTGATGGGTCTATGAACCAGAAACAGAGAGTAGAAGCAATTCAGCAGTTCCAAAAGAGTGAGACTGCTTCTCCAACTGTAATGTTGTTATCATTGAAAGCAGGTGGAGTTGGTTTGAATCTGACAGCAGCTTCCCGGGTATTTTTAATGGATCCTGTAAGTATAAAATCCTTGCTCAATGAATTTGACATTTAATATTCTATACAACTTATTTAGACACTTAAACAGGAATGAGGACATTCTATGCAGGCTATTTCTAGTATTAGGGAGGAGGGAGCAACTTCAGTTTGGCTGTGTTAAGATTAAAACCTGAATTATTATCTATTATCATGGAAATGGAATGTTTGTCCCTGCCCGCACCCAATAATAATAATTACTTGAAATTGAAATGCAAGAAGATGTAATATACATAAGAGTAGGCATTGTGTTTTATCTATAAAACATAAAAAGTATATGTCAAGCCCTAAATTGACATGTGTAGCCATTTTAGTTCGGTGTAATATATCTTCTTTTTCATATTTTCTCTGGCAGTCATGGGGGAAGGGTTTCGGGCTTGCCACATTCCTAAGGGGAGAGGTGTGGAGATAGAGTTGTTTAGGCTAGGTGATTCTTTTCCCGTGGGAAAATGAGCTGTCAGTGCTCAGGACCCTTGAGGTGGAGATTTATGACATCAAGCAACATTGAATTACTTCTCTTGGAGAATGTGACTTTTGGGAGTTGTTTCTAACTTCTAATACTGTGGGGTAATTCTGGGTTGTGTCAGATCCGGAATTACCACGGACTTTGCAAATTTGATGCTTTCCTAAATAAAAGAAATTGTCTCGGAAGATGGACTTTGTTCTTTTCTTTTAAATGGATTTAATCACTTGGAAACCTGACAATATATACATTTTAAAAAAAGTTTCTGAGGAAGAAATGATTAAAAGTTTAGAAGTGTAACCAACAATCACAACAAATGAAACCTGCAAATAGACTGGCTCTTCAGAATTTCTTTCTGGACAAGGAGATGACCCATAAGTGCTCCAGATAACTGCTCCTTACAAGGAGACAGCAAGACAGAAATCCTGTTGGTTCTGACCAGGACAAGGAGATGAGGTGAAATCATGGTTGGCACTGGGTTCACATACTTCCTTTTCTAATCACTTTTTGAATAATTTTCCTATATTGGATTTACAGAAGAGGCTGGTTAAAGCCTTGAATAATTTTTTTGAGCGCATGCACACACACACAATATCAATGAAAAGAGTCACATTCTAACACTATTTGAAAAGATTAAACGTCAAGATTGTTATAATATGGTTTATTTGATCAGGGATAAATTAGATATGTTATAATATCTCATAACCCTCCGGTAAATTCCAAGAGTTTTACTATCAGGAGTAAACTTTGAGATTTTAAGGGTTTTTTATGGCATATGATATGCTTGTTTATAATATGGGAAGAAGAGATCATTTGTTGCATTTTAAGAGGTGGTAACTTATTGAAATTGTTTATACTTATTGTGATATAGTGGGAAGTCATTTATTTAAATTCAGTAATTTCTTTTTTTTTTCCTTTTTCTTTTCTGTGCCTTTTTCTTGTTAGTTTGTATTAGGTTTTATTATTAAAGTTGTAATTTCAAATAAAAATACTGTGAAATTCCTAACATTACTCTAAAATAAGATGTAAATTTAGTTTGTCAGGGCCAAGTAAGTGCTGTGGAAATTTAGATATTAATACATATTTCTTGGTGTACAATTTAGGCTTGGAATCCTGCTGCGGAGGATCAGTGCTTTGACAGATGTCATAGACTTGGGCAGAAACAGGATGTTATCATCACCAAGGTGAGCTGATCATTATTTTAACTATCTGCACCTCCAAAAAATAACATGGTTGCTCTTTTGAAAAGAAATAATATTTTTTTCAGTAACCTCTAGCATTGGTTTACTTGCTACTTTGTAGGATAATACATCTATATTTTATAATTCTTTTTCAAGTGCCTTGAGATAAGCTTTGTTATTTTTGTTTGTTTTGCTTTACTTTAAAAAAAATTATTTTGCTTTACCTTTTAAAAAAATTGTTCTAGTTTATTGTAAAGAATTCTGTTGAAGAAAATATGCTTAAGATCCAGAACAAGAAGAGAGAACTTGCAGCTGGAGCCTTTGGAACCAAAAAATCTTCTACTGGTGAAACAAAAATGAATGAAATCAGGACTCTGATGGATATGTAATTTAAAATATTGGAACAAATTCAGCTTTAAAAATAAGTTGATGTTATATGTTCAGACAACTTAATATTGGAAAATAATCTTTCTAATAACTGCAAGGAATTTTTGCAAATAGCAAATAAGGAATCAATATATGTACTCATTAGTATACGTACTCATATTGGGCAAATGGTCCAGAGAAGTAACAAACTTTAGTGTAGTAAACTCAAGTCTATACGTTCAGTTTCTATATTAAGAGCAATGCTTAATTACAGTTCAATGTATACAATGTCTTGTTAAATGAAGTTTTAGATATTTTTTATGTGAACACCTGAGTTGTAATTTTTTTTTTTTGGCTTGGATTGTATCTACATTTGTTGCAAGTTAACTTGTAACTTATATAAGTTTTGCACACTGGAGTTAATGTTACTATGTATTATGTTTTGTATTCACTATATATTAGCAACTAAATAGAATAGGGCTTACAAATGTATATTGGAAAAAAATGAAGAAAAGTGCATATGCCAGCAATGGCATTCCTGTCAGTTTTGTCCTATGTTTTCCCAAGTTAGAAGATCTGAATAGGGATTCAAAATGTGTTCAAATGAATGCACTTATGTAAAATATTAGGCCTATAAACTTCCTTTAGGCCTGCATTTGGTCTGTGTTTATTGAAAAATAAGGAATCGTTTAAACTGTTTTTCTGCTATCAATAGTAATGTAAAACTATTGTGTATTTCTAGTTTGATTTCTAGGCAAATAAAATTTTTATCAAGACTTTGGACTGCTGACTAGATACTTATTGTTTTTTGTTATTTCTGGGCATCTTAGACCTTAGGGTTTTTCAGGCTTTTGAAATTGGTGACTTTACTAGAAATAAGAAAGATTTAAAATTCCCTGCATGCCACCATTCATATGCATAGAATTTGAAAGACATAAGTTTTCTTCTACCTAGATAGACATAAGTTTATCTACACAGTTGAAAAGTCTGACACTTCAAAATCCCAGCTGGTATACAAAATTTCCAAGGAGAAAAGGGCTGTATTGCAAGCCCTACTGCAATTTGGCAGATCGAATCCTACCAGGGTCAAGGTTGACTTAGCCTTCCATCCTTCCGAGATGGGTAAAATGAAGACCCAAATTGTTGGGGGGCAATATGCTGACTCTGCAAACCGCTTTGAGAGGGCTGTAAAGCATTAGAAAGCGGTTTATAAATTTAGGTGCTATTGCTATCTCACTTAACTCATCTCTGGAATGCCCATTTTCATATGCTTGAAGACTACACCAATGTTTGCATCTCTAAAAAAAAATCCCCCCAAACAAATAGCAATGCACAATATTCTTTTAACCTTAACATCCGTGCAGGATACTTTCCCTCCAAAATAGTAAACTTAGTAAAACTTCAAAACAGTGGTATGTGAGGGACCGTCTCTTGCTGGCCTCATCTCCCCGACCCATTAGAGCAGGGAGGCAGTGTTGCGAGTCTAGAGAGATATATCTGGCAGGATCTAGGAGAAGGGCCTTCTCTGGGTGACTCCTCTGGAACATCATTCCTGCACACATTAGACTTCCGCCCCCCACTCTAACACTCTTGGAAGGTGCTGAAGACGTTCTGTCAGCGGGCCTGGGGAACCTAGAGCAGGATGGAATCCGTTAAATAGTTTGTATAAATGTGTGTTGGTGTGTGTGTGTTATTTTACTAATTTATTTTTGTTTTCCATGGTTTCTATATCTGTGTAAGCCACCTTGAATCACCATGTGTGAGCAGTAAATTTTCTAGAATAAATTTTCTAAAATAAAATAAAACCCAGCAATTCCATCTTTAGTCAGCGTCTTTGATAGGACTAAACATACTCAGCTTTCATTGGATTGTACTTTTATTTTTAAAATGCTCTTTGTTTTCCTCCAGCTTATAAGAAGATAGGAAGGACAAGTCTCCCATCTAGAGGTTTACTATTGTTCTACTCATGCATCTTGCATGTACGATTGATGGAATACTATTCAATAATATAAATATTTCCTATTAAATCATCATTTTGTGGAGCAGAGGTTTTAGCCAATCAAAAGTATTGTTTAATCTTCTGTCAAGCATTCTAATTACTGAGGATAATAATTGACTGGCGGTTGTCACTATGTTTTAAAGTTAACGTGGATACGCTTAAAAAGTGTGTAGAACAGTCCAGCCTGTAGAATCAGACTTCTGACACCATCTTCTGACAGCATTTTCTTCTCTTTTTATTTCCTTCCCATCTCCAAAGTGTCTTCCAGGTGAGCTTTCAATTAATGTATACATCTGTGGCCTTTAAATAGAACACACATCAATGGAAAGCAAACTTATACCAAATCAACTTTTAAGAAAATTCTCAGTTGTATTGATTTGAAAAGTGTGTTGACACAGATTACAAATGCTAAGTAAGAGACTTCAGAGGGTCACAGATTTTATTGCCGCTTGATGGGTTGACAACTTTCAACAATGTTTTTATTTTGTACTTTGCCATTACAGTTTACAGATTTACTTGTCTCAGTCATACAGAGAACCTGAACAAAAGCATTTGCCATGCTGTAGTTTTGTGCATAGAAAACTGGTCAGAAATGGCTGGAACAGGCAAAAAGGTAACTTTACAGTTATCAAGTTGCATATACATATGCTAGTATTATAAGACTCTTCTGTTATACCTGCCTGAATCTCTAGCCATTATTTCTTTGTAGCAAGCAAACATATTGGTGTGCATGTGTGAAAAGAAGGAGAGGTAATGCACAGTCTTTTAGGTCTGAGTAGTATGTTTCAGGCCAGTGCAGTATCCTGTTCTCAGGTTCTTTGCAGGCATATTCGTGAGTTTTTGAGCAAAAGAAAAAGATCTGACTGTTGGACACATGACTGGCACACGAATTCATACTTAAAACAGCTTTTGCTCAGTTCTTACCTGCAGTATTTCCAAAAGCCTTCAGTTCAGCACCAGCAACGCTTCTGGCAAACTTAACTGACCCTAGCTGACTTTTCTAGTTGCTACAGCTCTGAAACAAGTCCTTGTATTGCTGATATTTGGAGGAGCAAATACAAGTGCTTTTACTGGAGATAGGTGTCAAGTTTTTTCTTGATGTTGTCAAAGCTGTCTGCTCCCATGTAGTCAGCCTGACCTTGCTCCCATTTTTCTTTACGTTCTTCTGAGGACATAGCTGGTGGTGATGGTGGTGAATGTGGCATTTCTGCTGCTGAAAGGGACAGGTGGGAGACTGCCTCTGTTACCTCTTCCTAAAAAGAAATGAAAGATAAGTGGGAGAAGCACAATTATACACTACAAAAAGGTATAAGCATAAAGTAACTAAGCAGAAGGTAAGAAAACCAATGAGATCCCATGCAAAGCAACAATCACCATTTATGCAATTTAAAGAGCTATGAATACATAAATAAAAAGAGAATCTGGGTCAATGAAATAGCAGACAGGTAGTTATGCTTAAGTTCTTCATACCTCTCTACAGAAGCCGCAAGAGAAAGCCAGTGTATAGACCAAGCCCGACAGCTGCAAATAGTTCATTAGAAAGTTGAAATACAGACAACGGAAAGCATAGCTCAAGAATAGATCAGTATGTTTAGTCATAGGGCTAAGAATATAATTATTGTTTTTTGTATATCAAGCCCAAGTAATCAATATTGCATGATTAGTCTGAATGCAGAAGAAGGCAGAACCAAGTTATTTTAAATGACAAGATATGTAAAAGCATCAGTAAAAAAACCCACAAATTTTGTAGGTGCACTATTGTAAAATTGTAACACAAATTTTAAGACAGTTGGCACAATACCACCCTTCCTTCATTCACCCTCAATTTATCAGAGACAGCAGTTCATAACAGAGAGGAGACGTGCCCCTGCAGGCATCTTCATGGTCTGTTTACTGAATGCAATTTACTAGAAATTTTCTCTTAAGACAAATAACTACGATGCCAAGCATAGTGCGGGATATGAAACCCTGAGAGGCCTAAGTGCATATTCCAATCTGAATCAACATCTAATGAGAATTAATAGAACTCTGTCGTTTAAAGTTCTTTAAAAATGCAAGCGTTAAATGGTGCCTGCTGGAATTTAACAGTGCTCTAGGATATGCTTAATCTGAAAAAATGTAGATGAATCATGAATGTTTCAAGGAAATTCTTCAAACCAGCTGCATAGATTTACGAAGTATGCAAACCCATTATTAAAAAAAATATCAAACTTTCAGATTCCTTGTAGACTTATTCAAAGTTCTGTCAGGTGGGGTAGTTAGAATGATTGGAAAGATGGTGGTGGGAAGTGCAGAATACCACTGGTGTTGATGAGTCTGAACTTGCACAAAATGTTTGACCCTATTTTAGTATATATACTTCCTGTCCTGAAGTGCCTTGAAAATTCATTTGGCATTCTTTTCTTCATATTCTAGCACTGAAATGTGGTATATGCTACATTTATAATGGAAGATACAATCTTACATGGATGGATGATCAAGATAGGAAAAATATCTATCTGTCTGAATTATTTCTTTGCTCTATAACATTTCCTATGAGCTCTGGAAGAAATAGCAGATTTTAGGGGCATGTTGGTAGCGTTTCAAAGAAGTCATTGCTAACTATATTTAGGATGATAGTGAAGCATGATTTGACTGATTCAGGAGATAAGCGGGTTGTAAATTTATTTAAGAGATTTCTTTTCCCTTGAACACTGACCTCTGAAATCTATAACCTCCATTCCTGCTCAAACTTTCTCTGTTGTAGGATAAAGACTTCTTATGTTCCCATTCTCCGAACACTTGTTTTAACAATCTGGTTAGTAAAGCCATAAATCCAGGCCTGTCCATGTTTGTTTTGGCTACCCCATAGCTCCTTAAGAAAAGTCTAGAACAACTATTATTTGGTCATCTAATAAGAAGCATACCAATGTGCTGCATTTATGGGGAGCAGACAAAATGTTGCAATACTTATGACTAGTCAGCTCTCTAGCTAATGCACAGTTGCAAGCTGATTTTGTAGCAAACATGCTAGCTTCAAACAAACTCAACTCTAAGCCAAAAAAGAAATATTTTTTTACATCCCACATTAAAGTAGAGAATGTCCATTAATGAGACATACCGCCTTTACACCAGTAGCTGTATCTTTGATTACACCATGCTGCTGTAATAATGGTAAGATATTTGTGACAAAAGTGTCCCACCACATATTGAGGAACTCTGGATGAATCATTGTGGGATCTTGAGTATCTTCTTTGACACTTTTTGCTTTGGAGTCATACGTATAATTCCATGGTTTCACTCTGCCCAGAAAGTGCACAACTTTAGCATTCATCCCAAACCTGTCAAAAGAAGAGGTCACTTTTATGTGTGGGTAAAGTCATAACACCTTAATATAGGAGTACATGGATATAGCTTGAAAGAATAATTGCTTAATAATTGTTTAAAGTTAAATACAGTTAAGCTCAATATTTCGTATGGATCTGAATTCTTATGTCTATCAGAAAAACACCTTTACTGGCTGTATCACAGCCAGACCTGGTGATGATGCACAAGGACTGCAGGGAAGTAATCAAAATCAGTTTACATCAATTTGCAGAATTAATTCAACTTGCTTCTTGTCAGTGAACAGCAAGAAGCTATAAACTGAAGATCACTGAAGTTCATCCCTGAGAAGTGATCAGAAATTCCACCCTGGTATCAATAGTTTTAATATTGTGAATTATATATCCATACAGCCATACAATAGTACTGTATATAGTTATATACCTATATAACTAATGTATGTATGTATTTTTACCACCAATACCTACCAACTATCAGACTTTAGACATTACCCTTTCCTCATTTATTTGTATTATAGAAAATTTTAAAATACTAGGATATCAACAAGTCTTAGTAATGTATATAACTAAGCACATAATAATGAGTTCGTTTATTAATTTGAAAGACAGCATAATAGAACAAGGAGTGTTTGAAACTGAACATGAAAGAAAACCAGTTCTACAAGATGTCTTAAATATTGTATGTGAAACAACTTGACTTGCTGTGTTATTTAATAATAATAATTCTAAGCATTGTTCATTCACTATCTGTTCAACATTCTCCATCTTTTTTCCTGAGTAAAACATCCCCCTAAATAAGCTATTTTAATCTCTTTGGTATTGTATTAACATATTTTTTTTAAAAAAATTGAGTTCATGCCTATTTCTGTTAAATACATTTTCTATATTTAAAAAGCATTCAATGTGACCATAACAAAATTTAAGGTTACTCCAGGAGCTATTGCATTTGGCACAGTTGATTACCCTCTTCTAATCGCATGCTAGTATCAAGCATAGCATGCTTAAAATTTGGGTAGGATTGAGAAGGAGTCTGGTCAGATTTTCATTTTTTAAAACTATGATATACCTATTTATGAGCTAATATTTTATTTGTACTTTGTTCCCTACTTCAAAGTGGAAGAAACTCCTGCTATAATATTTCAGCAATCATGGCCAGAATGCCACAAGAATGGAATTGAAGGACTCCATGTAGCGTAAACCTGAATGTAGGATTCTTTATAATATACTTCATGTTGTAAGAGGAGCTGCTTGTAATCACAATTACATCACAATTCCATTCACCAAGCCAGATATTCTTTCCACCAGCCACTGAGTACAACGTATTCATTCCAGTCTGCATGAAGATCCCAATATAAGGGCACTAATTTTAACCTAACAGTATCTCATGACATTTGAATCATAAGACACAGTTGAACCTGAATGAAAACGGTGCTTACATCAGCTGCTCTATTAAATTTGTGATCATTCAATGTTGCCTAGAGACTTGTTCCTACAACTGCACATTTGCTTCTGGATCTTCCAAGGGCAAAATTTAAAGAAATTTATTTGGCTTTTCCTGAGAGGTAAGATAACCTAATGCCAGCAATTAACAGCAATTTAATACAAAAAATGAGTACTTCAGAAATGAACATGCTACCAATGTAGACTATATAAGGGGGAAAAGTAAGACATTGCCATAATCTCAATTTTGTGGCACCAAGAGCACCCTAAGATTGTGCCATTGAAATCCAAAGATTAAAAAAAATCTCTTTTAAAAGTTTCAGCTAAAATGTGGGACAAAAATAGGAGTGATAAAGCCTTTGACCTTTGATCTTAAGGACTCCTTTTCATAAGTGAAATGAATATAGAAACAATTTTCTCTCCTTAAATGGGCATATACATTGTGGGTTTCCTGACTTTATAAAACTATATATCTTCTTCCCAACCTTTTAAGATATCCCAGGGACCGTCTCGGTTTTTTCATTTTTCCAATAAATTGATAAAATCCATCAACTCCAGAAGATTGAATAAACTATCTGACACCTATCTTTCATCAGCAGCAGCAAATTTGCCAATTACAGATCCAAATTTGCCTACTAAAGCTTCTAAGAGAGTTGCCCTGCAACCTAACCTTCCAAACAGAGCAAAGAAAGAGATCCTGATGCCTTCATAATTCAGATGCATTGCTCTATAATGGCCAATTTTAGCAGATACATGCTGGGCTTTCATTAGTACTGTCCAGTCTATCAACTCTTCAGGCAAGGGAAGATGGGGAATTCTAGGCAAACCTTCCTAAATATCTACTCTTTCAGGACATCTTATACATCAGAACACCTGAAATTGACTAAATCTTTTTCAGCACTCTGAACCTCAACTCGGAGCTCTTATGTCCATTGTATTTCTGAAAGGTATTGTTATTTTCAGTTTTATTCTTTGTCTTTTTAGGGTAGATCATCTTTCACAATCTCAGCTGGTACTTCTAGAACAACTCACAATAACAAAGAATGAAGTAACTTTCCACTACAATCTTCTCTTTCTATCAGTCACCTAATTGTGCCTTTGGCTACTCACATAACAGATAGATTAAATGTCACTAACTCATCCACAGAACTATTCTTTCTTCCAGGATGCTACTGCGAGATAATTCCACTTTTTTTTATTTCAGCCTAGCATGCCTTCTTGATTTTCTTCTGTTTAATTACATAAACTTTGCTGAGGCCAATGTTCTAAAGTCAGTCTTGATTTTGTATTTGTGGAAGACATCTTGCCTATATTCTCCCAGCTTTTTAGAGCTGTAGAAAACATAGGTTCATTCTTTACGTGGCCATCATCCTTTTGTCTTTTACAATATAGGATAGTTTTCCTTAGATAAACAGTTATTTCTTGTTTTCCAATGACCTTTTAAAGGGTGTGGTCTTGCCTTTCAGCATTTTATAATAGTCAGATTGAGTTTTGTAATTTATGTATTTATTCAATTTCTATAGCCGCCCATCTCAGACAAGTGAATCTGGGCAGCAAACAAATTTATTAGCCAATTTATTGGCTAACCAGCCATGTTGTTTTCTGATCTACATTTACTACAGAAGCACTCTTCCTCTGGGACTCTGCCTTACTGAAGTTGTGCTAGACAACCACATAGACTCAGTCCTTCATCTTTTCACAGCATTACAGATAGTTATGACTATTGGAAACACCATCCTCCATGATTATCTTCTGAAAATCAAGTCTTCTTCCAGCTTAAAAGTTTGCTAGTCTTTCTTATGTGAATCACTCAGAATACAATAAAGAGCTGATTTCTCATCTGTAAGTGCAGTTCTTTGAAAGTCACCTGTGAATTCATATAACTTCAGTGGGGTTCTGTGCAGTGGCATTAATTCATAGATAACCACACAACTGTAGTGATATCTTTTAAATTTTGCTGGCTTATTCTGCTGAGATCAAACAAAGAAGTGATAACATAACATTAGAGTGATTCTAATGTAACCATCTAATTCCTATTATTCATATTGGAAAAAAAAACCTAAGGTTGGATAACGTGCATTATCTATTATAAGACATACTATAAACAAGTCAATTGTTTTACTCTCATTTAAGCGGTGCGGATCCTTGCCTTGCCATGAAGAGCAAGTAGCATAATTCCTCTTACACTGTTTGAATCTGGAAGCAGTAGAGACACAGAATGAATATTAAATCATACATATTTAATAGTTCAGCCTGCTCTGCATGCATAATCATTTACTTACGCTTTAAATGCTGGGAGGTAGGAATAAATAGAAATACTGCTTAAGTTATAAATAAACGGGAGATGCTTGCTAATATCTGTAGTTGCCCAACTGCTGAAGAAAGTGTTCAACAGACCCTGGTCCCCACCTGAGGGAGGGAAAGAGAGAGAGAGAGAGAGAGAAAGGTGAGTCAAAGAAAAAGCAATGGTTTAAAAAGCCGTTAAAAATCAGTTTCAAATATTGACATACCATACATAAAATGAATTCAAAAGATCAGAAATGTGTGTATCTCATCTGCAGTATTAGTTTGGTAGTTTTGTTGAACAAAATTTTGAACAAGTTTATTAATACAATTTAAAATCCTGTTTGGTTCTGAATGAGACAGCTTTCCAAACATTCATGATTGATTAATTTGAACTGAAGATGGACCATCTAATTATTTTGGAAGTATGAATCTGTTTTCATGCCAAATTGTTTTTGCTGGTGGAAATCAGTTTAAAAATTGCTTTACGATGTGTCTACCTATTTTCTCAAATATATTGCTTTTAAAAACTTGCTTAGTTCTAAAAATGGAACCATTAGAAGCTATGAATATGCCCAATAGTTATGTAAAATTAAAACTGAGACTTTCTGAGGAGTGATTTTTGTCTTTATTGACCACACTATTTATCAGTTGTTTTTCTCAATGAAGGACATGATCATCCCTGCACTGACTTCTTCTGCAAGCATCCATGACTCATCATGAATTAATATTTAAGGCTTTTAAGCTCTTGGCATCTTATCCAGAACACTAGCTTCAGGGAGCCCAGATGGGGTTGCATATATCAATCTGCATTCTTTCAATTATTTTGTAAGGCGACAGACATCAAGTAAATCATTCAGGCCAAGGAAATGTTTATGTTGCTTAGTTCAGTTTAGGAAACAGAATAGTGAGCAACAGAGTGACAACAACATTTTAGAAGCAACTGAGCTGCTTGGATTGATCTACAAAAAATAAGAGTGGGGACTTTTCACTTAAATACTTTGCAAAGTTATTTATTCAATAAGGATTAAAGACTGCTATTTATACAGGCACATCAAAACTTAGTAGATGGTAAGTTTTGGTTGGCTCTACCAGAGAGTCAAGATCAAATATTATTTGCATATGAAAGCTGGTACACTTGATTTATATAATATCTATCTTTAAAATAAAGAGTTATCTTATTCACTTTACAAATCAGAGTAAGATTAGAAATATTCTTTCCTAAGCATGCAGCTGGAACACAACAGCAGCTCTGAGTGCATCTGAAGCTATTTGTAATTTCAAGTTTGGCAATTCCAGTTGCTGTACCAATTTAAGATTCAGGGCATATTGAACATAGAATGGAAAAAACCCAAACACTTAATGAATTTCTAAGGAAACAGCATCTCTGTTTCAATTTCCCACAGCAAAAAGAGTTGTTGTCTGAAATTTGTTTATGGTTATTGCCAAAACATACCCCTTGATAATATTTTTAAGTGAAATTCAATATGCTTGCATTCTGGGATAAATGTCAAAATAAACTTAGGAAATAGTCAAGGAAGGTAATATTGAGATAATATAATCAGAGGGAGTACAAAACTTCTATTTGTGTTTTGCTTCAG
This sequence comes from Hydrophis major, assembly GCA_033807585.1. NCBI lineage: Eukaryota > Metazoa > Chordata > Lepidosauria > Squamata > Elapidae > Hydrophis > Hydrophis major. Next base: position 31,320,066 of record CM066331.1, read on the forward strand.
ACAGGAACCATGCTATCTTAATTGTTAATGTAAGCCATCTAGTATCTTTGCCAGTTTAACTAGTGCCAATACTCATTAATTAAGTCATATGAAAAAGCCAAGAGTAATTTAGGACTTAACTTTTAAATGACTAAAAAGAAGCTCAAAAGTAGATTCCTAAATAACTCTTGCTATTTCATAGGGGGACTTTGTTTTCCATTTTGCACTGCATGTTAAAAGAGGCACAAATAAATCTACTGAAAAGTAACAAAATTTAGGCAACCAAGACAGCTTCTTTGGAAATTTGGAAGTTAGTTTCTGCCAACTAACACAAGCAACTCCTAAAATTAGAAAGCAGCAGGTTTAGTTCACATGAATGAAGCTTTAGAATGTGGCTGTTCTTATGTGGGGAGGGGAGGGGAGGGGAGAATTTTCCCATGATAAACTGCAGTAATGTAACCTAATTTTCACACATATTTTAGCAGAGGGAACACAACAGTACAAGTGTGAATAATACCAAAAATATGCCCATTCATTATACATCTATGCAATGTTTTCACCTCCTTTTACAATTCAATATAGCTTTTCTAAAAAGCATCTTCCACATAATTTTCAGCACAAACATAAAGACACTTCACTCAGAAGGCAATTTCAAATTAGGAGCAATTATAGCCAAGTAAGTAATAAAGAGAGATCCTGTTCTACAGAGATAACAAGACTTTGTCTCATGGACCATTTATATAACATTTCCAAAATACAGAAAAATACGCAGGGTCAGAAATCCAGTATAATAGAGTTGGAATTGACCTTGGAGGTCTTCTAGCTCTACCCTTTGCTCAAGTAGCAAAGCCTATACTATTTCAGACAAATGGTTGTCCAATCTCTTCTTAATAACCTCCAGTGTTGGAGTATCCACAACATCTGGAGATAACCAGTTCCACTGATTAATTGTCCTGTCAGGAAATTTCTGCTTAGTTCTAGGTTAGTTCTCTTTATTAGTTTCCATCTATTGCTTTTTATTCTGCCTTCAGGTGTTTTGCAGAATAGGTTGAGCCTCTTCTTCGTGGCAGCTCCTCAAATATTTGAAAACTGCTAGTCCTTCTTTTCACTAGACCAGACATACCCGATTCCTATAACTGTTTTTCGTATTTTTTAGCCTCCAGTTCCCTAATCATGTCTGTTGCTCTTCTCTGCACTCTTTCTAGAGTCTCAACATCTTTTTTATATTATAGTGACCAAAACTGGATGCAATATTCCAAGGATGGCCTTACCAAGGCATTATAAAGTGATTCACGTGATCTTGATTTTGACCCTCAATGCAGCGTAGGACTGTGTGGCTTTTTTCGCAGCTGCAGCACACTGCTGACTCATATTTAAGTGATTGTCCACCAGGACACCAAGATCCTGCTTGCAGTTACTGTTATTGAGCCAGATACCACCTATTCTATACCTGTGCGTTTGGTTTTTCTTGCCTAAATGTGGAACCTTACTTTTTTTATCATTGAATTTCATTGTTCAAGACTGTTCAGATCCTTCTGTATCTTGAGCCTATCTTCTGGAGTGTTAGCTATTCCAGGCAGGCTTAGTGTCATCTGCATATTTGATGAGTTTCCTTTCTTTCTGCTCATCTAGATAATTGATGGAGATATTGAAGGGCGTAAGGCAGAGCCTTGGGTTACCCTGCTGTATATTTCTCTTCGTGTAGATAAAAGTTCCATTAAGGATTACATGTTGAGTGCAGTTGGTCAGCCAGTTATGAAGCCATCTATGGTGGTGTTGCCTAACTCATATTTTTCTATCTTATCAAGAAATAGATTGTGGTCTATTCTATCAAATGCTTTACTGAAGTCCAAGTAAATTATATCTACAGCATTTTACTGGTCCACTAATTTTGTTACATTGTCAAAAATACAGTAAGATTTGTCTAGAATTATCTGTTTTTGACAAACCCATATTGGTTTTAGTTATGTTTGCCTCTAGGTGTTCACAGATTCGTTGCTTGATTATCCTTTTCAGAATATTCCCAGGTACTGATGTCAGGCTGATAGGTTGTAGATTGCTGGATCGATTATTTTTACCTTTTTTGAAGAAGGGAACTACATTAGCCTGTCTTTGCACTGAAAAATGTCTGTTTTTAGATTTTTAAAATCCTGCTTTTATTATAGTTATTAAATAATTCAATGTGGCTAACATATCTAATATTCCTTCCTCCTCCTATTTTCCCCACAAGACCACCCTGTGGGGGTAGTTGAGCTGACAGTGAATGATTGGCCCAAAGTAATTTAGCTGGCTTTCATGCCTAATACAGGAATAGAACTAGACTCTTGTTGATTTCTAGCCTGGTGCCTTAACCACCAGACCAAACTGGATTTTATTCAATTTTTATTCAGTTTTTTTCCAATTATTAATCAATTATTATTAACTTATATATTATTAGAAATATTATTATAATTTTACTATGTTTATGACTTCTTATTCAGAAAAATAGCATTTATTAAATCAATTTGCCAATATTCTTGTCTATAGGCGACTGCAGGTAGCATACAACAGAGAAACAGTTTCATAATTATCTGCAAAGAGAATCAAGCTAAGTGTCCCTTGAGTCAATATTGTACAAATTAACTTCCTGCAATCTGTACCTACTACAGCCCCAAACAACGTGGTTTGGAATGATGGGAGTTATAATAGAAAGACTACTGTAGCTTTCTTCATGTTTCTTGCTTGTATGTAAAAGATTGTGGCCTAATTGCAGAAATGAAAAGCTCCAGAAAATCATTTTCCTTCAGGCAGAGGATTATTGAAACAAATAGAGAAACAGACCAAAATATTACAGTATATTCTCATTTTCTATCTGCAATTATTTTCTTCTAGATTCTAACTGGCCATGCTCTTCTTTTTGGCAACAGTAGCTGCAAAGGATCAAGTGAAGTATTGTTGCATAAGTGAGTCTTTTCCAGTAAGCCAGGCCAATCTTCACTGGAATTAAAGGGGGGGGGGGGCTGTCTTTTAAAAACCCACATTTTTTATTTTTGTTGCTTTTAACCATTTCAACAACTGTTATGACACTCTTGGAAGTTTCAAAGCCTTTGCTTTCAGTTATAAATATGCCAACCTGCTCTGGGCAAAAATGATAAGTGGCCCTCTTTCCTTGAGTGCTGGACATCTGTACTTGAAAGGACTGACATGATAAAACCACACCAAGTGCATTTACAGCAATTGTCAAACCAGCAACTTGCCCTGCCTGTTCCATTCAGGCATTTTTCTAATCTAGAAAGACTGATGGGAGATATTCTTTTGAAAGGAGCCTCGCACGGAAAACAGAAACCTGTTCTTTGCAAAAAATGTTTCAAATTCAAAATGTCTTAAGTCTGAAATGCCTTAGTTTGACTCCAATCCTGTTCCAACCATTTTGGAAGTTTTCAGAAATAAAATTAAGGTTGTTTGAAATTGGAATCACCTCAGGACTACTTGGAACATTTCTGGAAAGTGGGGACAACCACTGGAGCTGTAGCAGACAGCTTAGCTACTTTTTTATTCTTAAGTGTAGGATATACAGTATAATTGATAGGCTTGGTACCAGAAATCAGATTCTGAGGTGATATGGGCTTAGGTTAAACAGATCAAATAACATGGAGATGCAGCCAAAAGCTCCCCTTTGCAGGATTGTGCTCAAGCAGTTGCTAGAAGCAAAGGGGTTTCTACACCGATGTGAGAACCAGTCTTGATGACTTAAATGGCCTCTTCAAACCCTGATGCGAGGAATATTCTCATCAGGTCCTCCTTTAAGAAAGATCAGTATCATTGATGTCATTGCCAAATGGATGTCGTGGTTCATTATGCATTTATCTAACCATGTTATTATGGCTTGAAAGATAACACTGGTCTTGTTCTGTTACCTATATACTGTCTGGACAGCACAGGTCTGTTATTTTTCTAGAAGAAGCAGAACACATTGCCCTATTCTATATGCCATTAGGTAATGACTCTTGGTCTGTCGAAAGACAATCTATTGCAATTCTTATTGTAATCATATAACCCAAATGATTTACTGACAGATTACGTGCTTCCTTTTTACTCCACTTTTAGGAAATCTTATTAATGTTTCATACGTTCAGGTCCATTGAAATAAAACCCCATCTACTGAAAGCTTCGGAAGTACTCTGTTCTACAAGCATTACACATTTGCTATAGATTTGTTTTGAATAATATGATTTAACATACCCAGCCTTTAAATAAAACATTTGCCCATCAACCAGATAAAATGAGATAGGTACCATCAAAGCTGCCTTTCTCTGTGGCAAGTTGCAACAGTTGATTGAATGTTTCAATGGAAGGCCTATAAACAAAAACTCCTGAATTGAAACAGTCAGGCCAGCCTGGATCTGGAGCTGCAGAAAGTTCTTCTCTTTCAAATAGTTCATCAATGTTTGACAAGACCTAGTGGGGAAGAAATGGTTTGCAAGTACAAGTGTATTATTCACCAGCAAAAGGAATGGTAATTTCCTCTAAGATACATTGTTATTACATTGTTTAGATCTATTTATGTTGATATGAGTTTTTCTGGAAGCAGCGTTAATTGAATGCATTTCAATTCACAATTCATGCCCCATTTTAAAGTTGTGAAGAATCCTGTCTATATGGCAAAGATAAGAGACTAGGCATTCTAGTTAATGTGTATATTTCTATATCTAGCACTATCCCAGAATTCTGGTGCAGTCTGACTTTTTCTTTAAATTACTGCCTATTTATCAATATCAGGGCAATAAGATGCACAGAAAAGTAGATGCTTTTATGCACTGGATTAAGCCATTATTTGCTGTAGCGAAGTATTCAGTTTCTACATATCTCTATTTATTTAGCGTATGACATAGAGTAAATGGATAATAAATTATTTATGGAACATATAATACTATGGTACATATATGATAGAAATATGTGGTCAATTTTGTAAGGTCTCAAGAATACAACATTTTATATATAAGCTATGGATTATTCTTTAAAATACTTTGGTTCATGAGAATGGAATAAGTATTCTATATATTAATAGTACATATGTCTGAAGTGGTGCAAATCAAAAGCATCTAATTGACTCTCTATGTGGCATATACATTACTATTTTCTAACATGAACTGAACACAACTGAAGAGATTATTAGCATCAAGAAAGACATACCATTGTGTCTGCATCCATAAACACACACTTTGAATACTGTGTTAGTTCCCAGCAGTGGAGTTTTGTCAAAGTAACACCAAGTTCAGGCCTTTTCAATAGTGCAAGATGGGCTGAATCACCACTGTCCAAAACATTCACCAGCTTCACTTCATCAAAGACCTTTTCTAAGACTGTCCTATTGAAAGGAATGGTCATGGTTTACATCAATACTCAATGCCACTCACTCAATGCCACTCACTTATCCAATAACTGTCTACACTATCCCTAGAACCTGTGAGAAAGCAGACTCCTATATCCGTAAAAGCCTATAGGAATTTGCTTGAAATAGATTCTCCTAACAGCAACTATTTATCCTCTGTAGTATGTTTCAAACTTAAAGTGTACAGGAATGCAGATTTGAGATAATGCATTTGAAAGGTGGTGGATTAGTACTACTGACAGGCTCTCAGAGCTACACAAACAGATGGGTCAAAAAGACCTAAACTCTTGATAAGTCAACTGGCTATTTTAAACTAAAGAATAATGGAGCTTTTAGCATTTATGGAATGACTTCTGGGCAGTAGCCAAGAATATACCAGGGTTGCAAACATACCCACAGGAAATTGATAAGGTTTGAAAACTCACAAAATTATTAACAATAACTAATCATTGATAATGATTCAGCATCTGCAAAAATAGAAATGGGGTATGCTGAAAAAAAGGAAACAAAATTCAGATAAACTGAGTTCTAGAATAGAGATGCAATCACAAAGCAGGAGCAGGAACAGGAAACAGTGGTGGCAGCTCTAAATTCTACCAACAAAATTTATCTTATTTTGAAATTTCTAGTTAGCTGAGTTTACACTAAAACAAGAATAATAGTGTTTTTGAAGTTTTAAATTTAAAATATTGAATTCCAAATCACCTTTTAAAATTTAGGGGTCTAAAAAACTCTCACAATGTAATAGTATGATGTACAGGGATCTTTTTTATACTACTGCTCTCTTCTCTGTTAATCAATACCAAAGCAGAAGTCAGAGCAAAAGGCAATACTGAAGTACTTCCTCTCTACCAGTTTTATCCTAAATTCTAGGAAGATTCACAGTTGTGCAGGGAGGAACTAGAAGACTTAATGTCACTTCCCCACAGATGACTGCTGCTTCTTTTCTAGCCAGCTAGATGACTTTTGTCCAATTGCCCATGAAACATATGTTAAAGATAAAGATGCTTAATTATTAAAATTCTGGCATAATTTTTGCCTTTAAAGATTCTCCTGGAATTGAAGGTATTTCTACCACAGATATTTATTTAGACTGGGAGAGAAGAGTAAGTTCTTTGTAAAAGTTCCACTTATGTAAAACTTTAATCAAATTTAAACATTCTGCCCTCCATCAAGAAGAGATATCTTGCAGAACATTTGATACAACTGCTAAAGATTTAGCACAGCAAGCCACAAACCTCACTATGCAAATATCTGAGTAAGCTTGAAAATGTCGTCAAGTTTCTCATATCCTTTAGCAAGACATTTAGAATTCAGGCTACAAGTTAAATTAGCCTTAAATGAGAAATAACTATGACTAATTAAATTTGCTAACACACTAGCAACTACCTTAGTTGTCCATAAATAGACTTGTCTTTCTTGTTTATACTAAGAGTAAGGAATCTAATGTCTCATCTTTACAAACATCCCCAGTTGCTAAAATCTTGGTCCTGCATGATTTTCAACATCCATTCTTATGAAGCAAAAATCTTTCAATTACATTCAGGGACATTGGCAAACCCCAATGTCAGCATACAGATTGTTGCATAGAATCAACTTGTCTGCTCTTCCTCCAGCACGATACCCCTTCTCTTTATTCAAGTCTCTAGACCAGGGGTCACCAACTTTTTGGACCTCAGGCACCACCAAACTCATAATTTTAGATACCGGGGACCACTAACCGGTTCTGTGGAAGTGGCCTAATTTGTGGGTGTGGCTTGGTGGTCATGTAACTGGCTGGGCATGGCTTGTATGTAAATATTATAAATATTTATATAAATATAGATTTTTTTTTAATTAAAAAAGAGCAACTTTTACCCAAAATCAGGCAAAGTAGGCAGGCAGATTGAATTGCTCACAGAATCACAGATTCATTCAGAAATCTATCTACCTGCCATTGGCTAGTTCAGTCTGTCACATAAAAATTGCTTGCAAGCAAACTCACAAAATTAATTCACAGCACACCATGTATGTAAATATTATTTATTTATTTTTATAAAAGAGCAACTTTTACCCAAAATCATGCAAAGCAGGCAGATTGAGTTGCTCACAGAATCATTCAGTGATCTGTCTGCCATCAGTTAGCTCAGTTGCTGTGGGTCTGCACTGAATTTGCTTGCAAGAAAACCTTCAGTTGTAAGGGAGGTTTGGCTGTGCTTAAAAGCTGAGGCAAAGATCTAAAGACTAGCTAGAAAACAAGAAATCCAACCATTTCCTGCTTCCTAGCTAATCAAAATCTCCTGGCACAGTAGAACAGATGATGGTCAGAAAAAGGAAAAATAGAAATTTAGCAGGCATGTTTGCCAGGTAAGGAGTGAGTGGGCGGGGAGGGTTCCCGTGGGCCATGTGGGCGGCGCAGCCTTGTGTTTCTGCACAGCCTGGATTAATTGCTTTGGGGGGGTTGCTCTGGGGGTGAGATTTCTCGGCGGCCAACCAAAAATTTTTCACGGCCCACTAGTGGGCTGTAGCCCACCGGTTGGTGACTACTGTTCTAGACAACCCTAAAGGCAAAGAGCCTTCAATGGCAATTTCTAATGAATGTAGAAATTAAGAGCCCAAACAAAAAAAGCTGTAAATATTCTCTACTTGAGGATGATTAAATAATGGTTCCAGCTGGGTTAAGGTTTATTACTTTACAATAAAATTTCAATGGGAACTGTAAGACACTGCTTGTTCCAGTAAATGAGAAAGAAAGTAAGTGAGAAAGAAAAAATTATTTCAACAATGCAATAACTATTCACATTATTTCTACATATGATTTATCTGAACAAAAGATGGCCTAGTTATGCTCTTAAGGGAAATTTCACCCAGCTGCATTTATTTATTTATTTTTATAATAAATTTTATTAAGTTTTCAAATTTTAAAAACATAAAACTTTATACAACTTTATACATCTTTTGCATCTCCTCACATTTTTCAGTATATATATTTACTTATTCCTTTATCATTACATCTTACTCTTGCTATAAATCAATATCTTTTATCTTTACATATCAATCTTCTCCATGGTATATTTACATATTCTCTCATTCTTTTCCTAATTGCCATTTTTTTTATTTCTAAACCACTCATACCAGGCATCCCAGGCCCTATAATAAATAGAATCTTCTCTGTCTTTTATTTTCATTGTTAGTCTGTCCATCTCTATACAATCTATTATATTTTTTATAACCATGCCTTCTCCTTCCAGAGTTGTGCGTACAAGATCCTTGCAGCTGTTAATATATGTAACATGATATATCTATCTGTTTTATTGCATTTTTGTGTTATTATACCTAATAAAAAAGTTTCTGGATTTTGTTCAGTTTTCTGATTCGTGATTTCTTCTATCCATTGCAGGCATGATATTCCCCTCTGAAAAAAAAATCTGAAAAGTAGCCAGGGGTGCAGGGGTTGCCTAAGCACCCGCTAAGCATCCAATCAGCTCCCCGCCGTGACCTCAACTAACACCCCCTCTTTCGTCTCCCCCCACCTCCCCTCCAGGTCTTCCCCAGCAACCCCTCCCTGCACGGAAGCCTCAGTTGGTGCTTTCGGGTTCTTCCTCGCCCCCCTGCATGAGATCCTCTGAGCTGCGGGCTAAAGGCGGCAGGGCTCCTCCTGGCACCTGGGGAGGAGGGGCGGGAGAAGAGACCCGGGGTGTGACGTGGGTCCACTTTCCTCCCCATGAACTTTTTTGCATCTGGCGCTGGTAGTTCGGCGAGAGGTGGCGGCTCTATAACCCCAAAGGCAGCTCTCGCCTGGCATCAGTGCGTGCGCACGCCCACACACAAAACACCCACTCAAACACCCACTCACTATCCCCACAGCGCGAGAATAACAGGAATAATAGTCTTCTTCCCCCCCCACTCCACCCGCCACTAGCCTTGCGGTTGCGACTTGTGTCCCCGCCCCTTGGGTCAGTTTTCCTGCAACTGACTCCCGCCTCACACTTTTGAAAGCACGAGAGCGGCCCGAGGAGTCGTTGAAGCGCGCCCCGTTGGGGGAGTGGGGGGAGAGAGAAAGGCACATTATTACATGAGGCTTTTAAACTCGTGAGAATGGGCTTCCTGGGCAAAAACCGTTTATTTACATCTGAGCAGCCAGGAATTGTTTTCAAAACCGCTTCGCTTTCGCCAGTCCTCTTTGCAAAGCGCCACCGCAGCTCTTCCTTTTTGCCTTTCCCTTCCCGAGGCAACGCGGGACTGGAGCTGCGCCAGCAGTAGCAATTCCTGACTCAGGGGGCTTCCGAGGGGAGGGGAAGGAGGAGAAGAAGGGGGGGAAAGGGGGGGCAGGGCCGATTCCCCAAAAAATCAGAATTTCGATTTTAGTCGGAAGAATATCATGTCAGCCATTGTCTAATTGTATCCCAATATTTTTTTCACTTCCTGGCATGTCCACCAGGTATGAAAATAAGTGCCTTTTTCTTTTCCACATTTCCAACAATTTGGGTCTGAGTTAAACATTTTTGCCAGTCTAACGGGGGGAAGGTGCCATCTGTAGAACATTTTGTATTGATTTTCCTTGTATGCTGTGGATGTAATTAGTTTATAATTTAATCCCCACATTCTCTCCCAATTTTCCAGGTCTATATTTTGGCCAACATTTTTCACCCATACCACCATCGTCTCTTTGACCATCTCCTCTTGATCTTCGGGTGCATTTTTTTCTCTGGGGCTGAATGACCACAGTGCATCAGGCAACTTACCTCATTGCATCAGATACATGCGGAGTGATCAACACTGTCAACTTCCTTGTCGTTCTATAATTCCGTAGCGATGATCCAAGGACAAGTGCTCCTTTTACATAGGAATCATTTGTGGCTAGTGTCACAAAAGACTGGTCTTAAGGAAAAGAGACAAACATATTAATATGGGAAAGACCTATAGTACATTCTTAGGACCCATCACTCAGTTTTATGGCAGTAGTTTCAGAAAAATAGAATTTACTTTTTATGTTAAAAAGAATTACTATACTTATATAAGTAATCCTTGACTTACAATTACAACTGGGACTGGAATTTCAACACCCTGCTGTCATAAGTAGAATCAGACCTAATTTTATAACAATTTTTACAGTGGTTAAATAAATCACCTCAGACATTAAGTAAATCACATGGTTAATTAATATAGCTATTAAGTGAATCCAGCCACCCACTGGCAAAAAAAGATTGCAAATTGTGATCACATGACCGTAGCATGCTACAATCAGTTGTGAACGTGAGCTAGTTGCCAAGTGCCCGAATTGTGGTCACATGACTGCAGGGGTGGTTAAGTTACTTTTTCTGAGGCCATCTTCGAATGCTTGTTAGTTGTAAGTCGAGGACTACCTATATATGCAAAAAGCATGAGTCACTTGATTGCAAGATAGGTAGTAATATAACTATTACAAATAAATAAAACATTTTTTGAGATCACAAAATTAAATATTGCCTTTCTATTGGCTTCCAGGAATCCTTTGGCAGATCAGTTTAGGAATATACTAGATTAGAGAAGATGAGGGTGACCTGACATTCTGCCACCCTCTTTTGGCTTTGGCAATACAGCTGGGGCTGATAATTACTGCTACACTAGACCAAATAAAGCATTAATAAACATTCATTCACCTGCAATGTTTAACTATTATTAATTTGTGTGTTGCAGGTCCCATCTATTAGAGAAGTACTTCTAGTCAGACCAAGAAAAATAGCCTTCGGTATGGAATGTTATTATCTCAAAAGATAATAAACCCCCCCTGATACTTTTCTGGAAGGCCTTGAAGACATGGTTCTGTCAGCGGACCTGGGAATCCCTGGTTGATGGAGAGTCAATCAAGTGGCTGGTTTGATTGCTGCCATGTAGAGTGGAGTGGGATGGGGTACTACACTATACTGTACTGTTCTGTACTGTGGATTTTTAATATAATTTTAAAAAATAAAAGAAATAAAAACTCATGCATATCTACAATTACCTAGCCAATAGTGTTCGAATGTGCATATTGAAAAGTTCTTCCTACAAGGCAGGACCAAACATGATCCAGTGGTAGTAATTTAATCCTAACAAAGAACACTTTTATTTTCTTTCCTCTCTTACCTGTAACAATGGACTAATGTAGGAGTAAAAAAAAAACTCGAACAAAAAACATTCAAAGGAACATGCTTGCCACATGTTAGTAGATACCATGTGCCTTTTTGTGCTGTTGCAAGGTTATATTTTTGTGGAGATGAAACGATCAAACTTTATATTATTTGAAAATAGGAAACTTCTGTGTCAGTGAAATTATTAGGAAATCTGTTTAGCAATTCAAATTGTGCAAGATACACTGGCTTCACAAATTTAAACTATGTATATACCAAAATGAATTTCTAATTAAATGCACTGTTCCCTACTTTTTGCATAGGATTCAACTTAGTGGGTTATAGTAGAAATGGCTCAGACCTTCCCACCCATGTAGTATTAAATTCATTAATTTCTCCCCATGGAACACATTATCTAAAAGTTTGCAGACAAGTTAGAGCAGACCAGCCTAATCTACATTATGCCCTCCTTAGGCAATGCCCACATGTTTATATGTATCCAATTTTGCAATGGAATATCAAACTGTGTGGGTCCTTAGATATCTATTGTAAGCAGGCTGATACACTCAATAATATATTTAATTCCTTATGCATAAAATCATTACCTGAATATATTTATACAACTACCATGCCCATCCAATTGTAGTGGTTGGGTGCCCAGGAATGGGTTTGGAGTGTAAATATTTTTTCCCATTGTAAGCTTCCATAATCAATTGCTCTGTTGGCAGAAAATATCTGAAGATGATGTAACAATGGTAAGGGAAAAAATACTTGTTACATGTCTCAGTAATAAATCCTCATGAGACAAACCATCTACTTGGTAAGCAAGTCCTCATGAGACCATAGCCATCTACTTGGTAAGCAAGTCATATTACATATGGAAATGTATTATTAAGAGCAATGAAGGCATCCTAATTTGGAGATATTTCTGCTCTGTCAGTATGGCAAGTAGCAACTGAAGTATAGATGAGATGAGAAACTCAAACTGGCTGATTCAGTGTTATCATTAGTTGCATAAAGTCTTATCCTTGCAATCTGAAAACCTAGCTAGAATTTGTGTTTAAATCTGAGTCTGTACAATGTTCTAGCTAATGTTCTTTCTAACTGATGAAAGTTAAAGTGTGATCAACTGGAACTTATAAGCCTGTAATTATCATTTAGGAAGGAATGAACAGCCAGTCTGATACAATGGTTAAAGTGTTGGCCTAGAAACCAGGAAGCTCTGAGTTCTACTCCTACCTTAGGCATGAAAGCTGACTCTGTGACTTTGAGGCCAATCACTCTTTCTCAGCACAACCTACCTCAAAGTGGTGTTGTTGTTGCGGGGAAAATAGGAGGAAGAAATCTATGTGTTTGCTGCCTTGTGTTATTTATAAATTAATAAAGGTGAGATAAAACTCAAATAAATACATGTTATTTGTTCCTTACTAAACTAAATATTCATTCCAAATTGGTAATGTTTAGTGTTCAATTTTTTTAATTGTTCAAGTTCAATGCTGCTCAAGAACTTCATGCTATTGTATAAATGTTTATAAAATGATTTTGTAGCATCAATCTTTTATTTTGGTCTAGGACCAATATAAAAACAAGAACAAAAGCAAAGACTCCAGAAACAATCTAACAACATTACCATACAGAAAATATTGCTTTTTATTAACATCTATGACAATTTTATAAACATACGATACTGTATAAAGATGGTTGTTATACTAATACCATGTTTTAGTTAAATCAGTATTACTCTGCAGGATGAGTATGTATTGTGGATTATATATGATTATGTTGAAATAACAAACCAATACAGCAGTGTAATACAACTTGTATCACTAATATATTTTTGAGAAACAAAATGCACATTTTATGAAATTTGCTGACATACATTGGGTGTTCAATTGCTTATATGGATTTATCAGCATACACAAGTTCACAACAAGTTCACAACAGGAAATAATACAAAAATCTGATATAATCCAGCATCTAGCAAGATCTTATATTTCTGAATATATGCTAAACCTGATGTACTATCAGACAATTTAGTATTGAGGATTATTGTGTACATAATTACTGTACATATAATCCAACATATTTTTCCAATTTAATGTTTCTAAAGCTGCTTTATTCCCAAGAGATTTTTTTCCCCAAAGGTCATTAGTAAAATCAGTTTCTTCTTTGAGAAGATGTGATATGTGTGGGTTAAGGCAAACGTATCAATATAAACATAAGAATATTACCCAAGGGTGTTCATTGCTTACATCACTTTATTGTAACACAATAACAGGTTTTAAGTTCAATTTCCATTTATTGCTATAAACCCACAGATTTTGGAAAGTTCAAGAGAAAACATAATTTAGCTTAACTCAAGGCTATCTAACATTGGCTATTACAGTCACTTGTGTCTTTTACCACTAGTTGTCAGGCCCAAGCACAAAGATGACACAGTGAAATCCAAACTAGTCCAATAGTTTTATTTGCTTACATCTAATAGACAGCATCTCACCAGGCTAAAGTTATAATCGTAGGACATAATAGATACATCCTAAGACATTCTATGGTGTGGCTATTTTTAATTTCTTCCTCCTTCCCAAAACCTCCTTGACTGGTCAGACTCTTATTTTGGGCTTCTCATTGGAATTTCCTGCCTCCTCCTTGGGAAACTGTAGTGCTCCTGCTGAGATCTCTCTCATCTCCCTAATTCCTTTTCTAGTTGCACATTCTATCATACTAACCTCCAGAGAGGCAAACAATAACCATGTACATTGTCTCAAGACATCCTTTTTTCAGCACTTGGCTGACCTTGTCTGGAAAACAATATCAGACTTGATTAGTATTTGGATAGAAGACCACTGGGTAATTTTATGCCTGTAGGTATCAAAACACAACCTGCGAGAAAGCAATGTCAAGCCGACTATATTAGGAAAACTACTATGAAAAGCCATGAAATCATCAGAAGCTCAAGGTATTGTTTTTTTAATAAAGCACTCTTAAGATTATGCTGCAATTTATAAAATGAACAAGTGCTTCAAAAATGTTTACTCCCTAACACCTGGAGTTAAATTGATTGGGCAGCAATAATGAAAAGACCATTGCAATTTTTTTTTTTTTTTTACAAAGTCTGCTTTCCAAAGCACACAATAGAAGATCAGATAGACCAGTGGTGGCTAACCTTTTTGGGCTCCTGTGCCAAAAATTGCGCAAGCACTTGAGTACCCAGAAGGCAATGTTAACAGGGCCTCCATGCACGTGAGATCCCCCTGCGTGCCCATGCATCTCTGCACATGTGTGCATCTCTTGCGCACCCCTGTGCATGCACACCATATACCCAACAATCAGCTGTCAAGTGGGTGGTGCACGTGGATGTGCAGTGGGGCTCTTCCAGGCGATCTCTCACATGCCAGCTGAAGTGGCTCTGCGTTCCACTTCCGGCACGTGTGCCATAGGTTCGCCATCACGGAGATAGACTATATGCTGACTCAGCACAAGACAGCACACTTGCCTGAAACCAAGTCATATAACTGATGCATAGTAGCATTCCAGAGTTGAATTGGTTTATGGCCAGGAGATGTTAGGGTTGATATTAAGAATGAATGAATGCAAAAGGCAAGGCCTCATTCATGCAAATAAAATAAGAAATTCCTAGGCCTTCACTTAGTGAATGCTTATGATAGTGATTAGATAGGTAAGAATCTTAACAGCTTGTATTGGTCAATAGGCTAAAATCCCAAGGTAGAGCTACCTGTGGCAAAACAAAGGTACATGGAAACATTTAGCACACTATGTGAGATATTAGTTACAATTACCTATCCAAGGTTATAATTGTGTTCAGGATAGCAGAGTGAATAAAGGCTAAACTTTTGCAGAACAATCACAAGAAAAAAAAAACAATCACAAGAAAAAGAACGGAGTAAGTATTCCTCAAATCTTTGGGAATATGTTATTATTCTCATCTATGTGTTATTATTCTCATCTATGTGTAGCTGGCATTATGGTTATATGGAAGAAAGTTCTGATTGAATAGTTAATTTTCAATAGTAGATTCCTACTTCCCACTCAGTTGTTCAGGCTCCTCAGCAACCCACTTGTGCATTAATTTGAAAGTGAACAAGCCACAGGCTTAAATGTGTATTATTAAGAATTCACCACAGTTCTGTGGTGAGGTTCCCAACATGTTTCAGCCATAGGTATATTATACATTTTAAAAACACAGGCTCCAAGCTCCCTCAAATTGGTATTGTACTACATTGTGAGAGTGAATGTGTTAAAGTATCAAATTTAAAAATTAATATTCAGGTTATATCCCCATGGAATTGACAGAATGTTCTTTATTACTTCTACTCACCATTGCCATTTCTGGGGAGCAGGTGGATAGCCACCAAATTTATTCTTTGAAAAAGTTTATGCAGCCGATTTTTATAGTCCAGAGATGTTCTGAAGCTCTCGGCTTTGCAATGCTTCATCTTGCTTTATAATTAGAAGAAACATTATGAAAATGAAGAGAGAACAAAGGGCCTGATAGCATTAAGGAGAGTGTCTCTGGCCACATTGGCAAGGTGGAGCTTCACACCATGGTCCCCACTAGAATAGGAGACTACAAAACAGTGGTTGCAGTATCTGCAGCTCTAGATAAGAAACACCGCTAACTGGGAAATTTTATCAGAGCAGATTTATATGTTTCAAACACCTAATCTTGCTTAAATGGTGCCTCTTCTACCCAATTAAGATTTTTTTTTAAAATCAGCCCAAAGAGAAAAGAGAGGGGGGGAAAACTGACACATCATGGACCAACCCCAGAGAACGGTCTATCTGTGCCTGAAGGATTCTCCCCAGCGGTACAAACAAGGCTGCCGCTTCAAGAGAAGATACCCAAAGATATACGCATATGCGCGCAGCAATGCACGCATTCACAAGAGTTCTATTCCCCATTTGGTCGCCGGTGCCCGTCACCCGCACGTGCCCCTTCAGACCCCGCTCCGAAGACCCCTAAAAGAGGGCGCACGCTGACTTGCACTCCTTGCACGCTACCTCGTGTGTGTGTGTGTGTGTGTGTGTGTGAAACAGGGCTCACGCGCCAGCCTAAAAATAGGACTCGCCATGCGTAAAACTGGGCAGCCCGAGGTCTCCCGAGGACAAGCGCTCCCGCCAGCCGCCTGGCCCAAGCGAGCACCGCTTTCCTTTCCTTGTCCTTCGCCGGACCAGCAACGCCGCGAACTAGGAAGTGCCGCAGCTGCTCCGGCTTGTCAGTCACTTGTGGCTGGAAGATAACGCCAGACCCGGGGCGACTGGGCGGAGAGGAAACTCTGGCGGATGTATGACCCGCTCCCCGCAACTGACGACGAAGCCGTCGCGAAATGGACGCGCCGCCGCCGCCAGCCTCCTTCCGGGGGAGGAAAACAAACAAAAAAAGCGTCACTCGGGCTTACCTGCCATGGTGCCGCTCTCAGTCCCGCAACCCACCTCGTCAACACCCCCCGCTCCAGACACTCGCACCCTTTCCGGAGCTCCACCTCTTTATATAGGGCAGGCGGAGCCGAGGGGAAGGGGCGGAGCCTGCAAGAAAGAGCCGAAAAGGGTATGCCTCCTTGGGGAGGGGGGGGGGCTGCCTGCCTGCCTGCGGTGTTCTTCAGAAGGCTGCGGTCTGGCGAGGGACGGGTTGGTGTGGCGCTTTAAGGGCGCACGAGCCGTGCAGCCAGAGCTTCGGTGCAAGAAGATACGGGTGGCTTGCTAGCTGAAACGGAAAGGGAAAGCGAAGGCGGCATCCTTTTTAGAATAAGATCATTTTAGGCTGGTAGAGAAAGTTCCGAAATCTCTGGAGAATGAGTACACACGCTCCAGGGACTTGCCCGATTGAATGGTACCCAGTTATAAAGAGCATGCTGGGTGTAGCTGCTTAGGCTGGGCTGAAGAAGCTTTTTTATTTATGTATTTATTTTATTTAGTTTAGTTTGTCAAGCATGTATGAGAAAACAAGTTTAAGTATGAACATAACATACAAACATATCAGTATAAACTGGTATAAATATATATATATATATAAAAATGAGAAGCGAAGCATATTCAAGGAAAAACAAAGATAGTCCAGTTGAAAAAACACTTTTGGGACAACCATAACCTGAATGAGGAGAATCTCCATAGATGGCACAGTGCTCTGAAAAACTTTGGCCAGCTAGTAGTACCACACATGCTCCTTGCAGACTGACACAGTTTCTAAGTAAATTGGGAGTTGTCCAACAGCCATGGAGGATGTTTGTTTGGGGAGGACTCTACTGCATCAATTTGTTTTAAAAAGGCATTGTGCATCTTTTCTAGATCACACTAGAAAAGGGTCACAGTCTTCAGTTTACACATAGTACTAAACTACCAAGTAGTTTGTCTGAACTTAGTTGTGTGAACCCATCTTAGTTGTGTGAACCCCATGCCATAATTTAACCTATGAACCCACTCCTGGTGATGTGGATTAAGTTCAAGGTTAATGAGTTTGAATTTTTTAAAATGCCAGATCGCTTTGCTGCTTGAGAGATTGTGGGAATTACAGTATGGGATTGCTGAGGCTCTGAATGAAACAAGTGGTAACAGAAGGCTCTCTTGAAAAGTATTAGGTATTTTGCTGGATTTTACCCCAATAATAATCACTGCACAAAATGTTTCCTTACATGCACACTTGCATAGCTGTATATAGTGAACATTGGACTTTGAAGAAACAGGATAGAAAGAGTATTGAAGTTTTTGAACTTTGATACTGTAGAAGACTGCTGAGAATATCGTGGGTACTCAAGGAGACAAACAGAGTGTTGAACAAATTTACCTAGTGTTCAATGTACAAATGATCAGGCTGAAATTATCATACTTTGACCATAGGATGTGAAGATCCAGTTCTTTGAAGAAGGCTGTGATGCTGACAAAAGAGAGGAGTAGCAGCAAGGTGGATGGACTCAAGTACAATAATTTATTTATATATCAAAATTTAAAATTGCTCACCCGCTCACAGAGGGATAGTATTGGTGCACTGTTGGAAGAGCTGAAGGACCAGGCTGGGGACAGATCATAATGGAGAAAAATCTATCTACAGCTAGTTCTTGACTTACAGCCATTCATTTCATGACTGTTCAAAAAAAAAAAGTGACTTACTACTGTTTTTCACATGCGGGTTGTAGCATCTCCACCGTCAGTTGATCAAAACTTGATGCTTGGCAACTGGCATGTATTGTGATGGTTCCAGTGTCCCAGAGATCTTTTGTGACTTTGCAAGCAAAGTCATTGGGAAAGCCAGGTTCACTTAACAACCATATTACTAATTTAACTACTGTGATTCACTTAACTGTGACAAGAAAGGTGGTAAAATGGGGCAAAAACTGATTTAACTGTCTTGCTTGGCAATGGAAATTTTGGCTTCAATTGTGCTTGTAAGTCAAAGACTAACAATTGCTAAGAGTCGACATTGCCTAACACATAATCATATATAAACAACTAAAGACTTGCCCTTATACTGCCATGGATGTACTTGTTTTTATGATCAAAACATCTAGGAAATATTTCTCATATTTTGAAGTCAACGTTCCTTCCAATTCTATAATTAAAATAAATTGAAAACCCTATGCTGCACAGACATGTTCTGATCAAAAGAATCTCACTTCAGATTATC
This sequence comes from Hydrophis major, assembly GCA_033807585.1. Classification (NCBI taxonomy): domain Eukaryota; kingdom Metazoa; phylum Chordata; class Lepidosauria; order Squamata; family Elapidae; genus Hydrophis; species Hydrophis major. Next base: position 31,339,123 of record CM066331.1, read on the forward strand.
AGAAAACAATGAAAAGGCATAAGCTTGTTTAGTCATGCTTAAAGTTTACCTGTTTTTTCTTATTAGAAATGGGATTGCAATTCAGGTTGGGCTCTATACCCTTTCCAGCCTTGGATGAACTGTTCATGTCTAGTACCTGGTACTACAGTTTGTAATGGTATAAAGACTTCTTTGAGTCAAGCTCAACTCCAGGATATGTTCATATAATTTTCTTGGTAAGAATACAAAATAATGTGCTGTTGTCTTCTAGAATACAGGTAGTCCTTAACTTACTACAGTTCATTTAGTGACCCTTCAAAGTTACAACAGTACTGAAAAAAGTGACATGACCATTTTTCATGCTTACAACCTTTGAAGCATCCCCATCATCATGTGATCAAAATTCAGATATTTGACAACTGGTTCATACTTGCTGCATCCCAAGGTCCTGTGATCCCTTTTGCAACTTACTGACAAGCAAAGTCAATGGGGAAGCAAGATTCTCTTAATCATGTTACTAACTTATCAACTGCAGTGATTTACTGAACAATTGGGGCAAGGAAGGTCATAAAATGGGGGCAAAACTCACTTAACAAATGTCTTACTCAACAATAGAAATTTTGAGCTCAATTATGACCATAAATTGAGGACAGCTGTACTTTTTTTGTACTTCCTTGTTTAGCTTACAACTCTGAGATTCCTAATAGTAACCCAAGTGCTAACTTTGTCTGATTCAGTTTAGGTTTTCAAGATCAGCCTTGGAAGTAGCTGAATGAACATGACCTATGCGGTATAATATATTGATATAATTTATTCATATCCCACCTTTGATTGAGTTCATCTTATCCTCACAGCATCCTCCTAATGGTGTAGCTTTGGCTGAGAGAGATTGACTGGTCTGAAGCCACTCACTGATCTGATACTACTTTACTATCAGTGTACTGTATTACATTATGTTAAGGTAGGCATAACAGTGCTTGAATGTATTACATAAGAATGTAAAATGCAAGAACATGTAGGCTGAAGCATAAAGGTCATTAGATGGTTTGTTTTTGAGTTTCATCTACTTAGAAACTAGACAACCAGGTATTTATTTATTATTTATAAATAGCATCCTTTAATTTGCCCTATTCTGAGATATTTGTATAAATGATAGAAAAGTCTAAATATAAATGATGACAGTCTGAATCTTTGAGAGGATGTTTGTTGTACTGCAGGAAACAACTTTATTACATTTATATCCTGCTTTATACATAATTCAAGGCAGTAAAAATATATAATACTCTTTCCTTCTCTTGTTTTTCCCCTCAACAACAACCTCTGAGGTGGGATGGGCTGAGAGAGACTGATCCAAGGTTGTCAGCTGGCTTTCATGGCTAAGGTCGGACTAGAACTCAGTTTCCTGGTTTGTAGACTGATGCCTTAACCACTATACCAAATTGGATCTCCATTTTTATATATGTATGATATTTCATATCACTCTGAGATTTTTAAGAGCTAGATAAATAAAAATTAATGTAGTGCAAATTAATGATTTTTTGTTTGAATATGCTTTTTAAAAAGACTGAAAGAGTTCTGAACATGATTGTATTTCTGGTTTTTTTTTTAATATGCTTCTTTTTCTCTATGTCTTTCAAAGTATACTTCACTGGATTAATTAAAATTTATGAAAACAATTCTCTGTTCCCTACTTCCTGAATGTATTTCACAATATCCTTTACTTTTAGTTACCACCTATGATTAACAGCTGCTTATGACACAATTATTTTTACATTTTTATAATACACACACACACACACACAATTTTTTTTTCTATTGATAAGGAGGAGTGGGCATTGGGAAAGAAGGGCAGAAACAGTAAATACTTTCTTATATTGCTATATTGATGTAAGGGGTTTGTGTGTGTGTGTGTGTGTGTGTGTAGGAGTGATTATTGCTTTAAACAGCTTAATTCTTACCCATTGGATTCAAAGAATCAGGTCTTTAATTCCTATCCAGTCCTAATCAACCACATCAGCATTAGCCCTACTTTATGTAATGTATCATTGATCTTATGCAGTGGAAGAAACCTGATAGTGTGACATACCCAGAATTGGAATTTAAGAATATATTTATTGCCATTAAGATTTATAGATGAGCTTAATGGAATGTGTTGTACTGGAAGAGCTCAGGTACTATGTGGGAAGCAATTTCATCAGGAACTTCTTTTGTACATTAAGGGGGAGGGGATGTTTTCAAAAGAGACTGCATTTCAGTTCATCTGAAGTTGGAGATATGATGTAGTTACAAAAAGTGTTCTGTTTCTCTTCCCATGCTAGCCGGCCTTCTCTCTACGTATGCATATAGAGGCTCCTTTCTAGGTCTGAACTGTGTTGGAGCATATCTAAGGAGAGAAGGGCCTTTTTAGTCACCACACCTAGCTATGAAATTCTTTGCCTAAAGGAACTAGACTTCTTCTATTTGGCTAAGGAAGTCATTTGTTCTGCACTCAATTTAAATTTGAGAAGGAATGTTATGCTTCTGCTTATTCTAAAAAAAATATTTTCCCTAATCGTGTCTTAGTTTCATTTAACTTGGGTATTGATTTTAAATACAGTCAGCTATCCTAAATGGTGCATAAAAAAGAAAGGGCATTTTGTTTTTCCTGGGTTACAGTAAATATAGTCCAACCAAAATGGCTCTCTTGATTCTGTACAGAAATATGGGTTGATCCCCAATTTTTTTTTTGTTTATCTTCTTCGGCCAACTTACCTACCCTTTCAAAGATTTCTTTTCAGGAGCCAATTCTATACTGAACTCCAGACTTGTATGACTACAGCTGTTAATCATAGTAGATGACTCGAAAGCAGAGGAATCTTTGTTGTCACCACGATAACTTGGCATAGAAGTGTGTAAATTAAAGCCAGTTATACAACCTGCTTTTATGCTGGCAGACAGAAACCTTTCCAGTGTTCTGAGTGTATGATCTAAAAGTAACTACAGTGGGAAATGCATGCTGGAAGATAAGAAAAATAAGTTTCTGTTCTGAAACAATGGAGGGCTTATATTGGATTTTTCTAATGTGCCATTTCTGTCTTGATTTGGGTAATGTAGAAAGCAACTGAGTAGCATGTTAAATTTTGTAGCTTCTTCCAATCAAGCTAAATATCTTGTAGTTTTGCTCTATCACTTTAAACACTTCTTACATTATTATAAACATTCCTATTCCCCTTTTCTTTTTTCAAGTTAGGAATTAAAGTTGTTCTCAAGGGGCATGTAAAATAAAAATCAAGAGAAGATATGATAAGAGAAAGACAATATATAATTATCAGAAAAATGAAAGATTTCACCGTTTTGAACAATGTAAGACTGAATTTAAAGTAGAATTGTGTACAAATGATGGACATGTAATTTATAAAATTTGAGACAGAAGAAGTAAAAGAATGCACAATAAAATGGGATAAAAATTTTGGTTATAATATACGATTGGAACAATGGGAAATATCTGGTTGAAAAGTTTGAAATGTATGTTACGTTTAATCTTAAAGGAAATATCCCAAAGGTGCTTTTTTCAAGAGGCAACTGGACTTTCTTTGAAGTCTTTGAAGATGTTTCTTCAGCTGAAGAAGCTTCTTAGAGGATGAGAAGTGAAATGTCTTCAAAGAAAACCAGACAGTCCAGTTGCCTTTTGAAAAAAAGCATCTTTGGGACAGCCGTGACCGGGATGTCTGAGATTCTTCATAACTTAGAGGAAATATTTATAAAATGATGTATCATTTTATATGACATCAGAGAAATTATCTAGAATGTATAAGCATACTTAGGATTTATGCTGGAAATGTGAAATAACATGAAGGAACATTTTATTGTGTTTGGTTATACATGTAAAAAAGAAAAAAATGGATTCAAATACATGCACTATTTCTAAGATTTGAAAGACTAATGTACAATCAAAACCAAATATTTTTGTTTTGGGACTGATGGATAAATAGATAGAAAAATGTGATGGAACTTTGTTTTTATATATTATAAAATAAATGAGATTATTATATGAATAACAAAATACCAGAGTTGGAAGGTTCTTTGGAGGGCTTCTAGTCCAACCCTCCTGCTCAGGAAGGAAACTATATCATTTCAGACAAATCTCTTAAAAACTTCCAGTGTTGGAGCATCCACAACTTCTGAATGCAAGTCATTCCACTGATTAATTGTTTCAGTTGTGTAACTATATTCACTGGAAAAGTTTTGCAGTATCCCCAATGGAGGAATGATTGGTGAAGATGATGGAATTTGCAGAGATTGCTAAATAGACTTCTTTCGTTATAGAAAAAAATGACATGTACACTTCTTGTTGACTGGATAAGCATATTGTATGTCATTACAAAGTAGGAAAAATGACCAAGAGCTGGTAGCCTAAAACTACAGAACATTGTAGAAACACAAATGTTAAAATGTTTCTTTCTCATGGTATTATAACAGTGAAAATCCCACAGAGCTATTTTCTCAGAGAAACTTTTTGATTGTAATATGACTTTAGTACTTATAACATGCTAGACATCCATACTGTATATGTTATAAAATGGATTATGATATTATGTACATTTACTTGCAGTCTATTGATTTCTAATTGGGATGCTTTCAAGTGGGGAATTTAAATTCTATTTCTCATATTTACCATAACAAGCATTCCTCAGATAGTCAATCATAAAAACATAAACAAATATTTCCCATATCAACATAAATCAATGTTCTGCAAAAACCTATTATCAAATTTCTGCTCCTTTCTGCTATTAGGGATTTACTGGCTTTTTTCATGAATCAATGAACTTAATTCAGCAAGATCTTTCCAGATTTAGATATAGACTGATAAACATGCTGGAAATCTTATGAATAAATGCATTGGCATTTTAGATAGCAATGTGTATTATTTCACTTTCAAATGTATTAAATCAGCATTGCTATATTTGGGGGGGCCTTTGTGTCAGGTCTGCCCCAAAGGCCTCTCCCAATGAGGCCATTAAAGAATTTATGCTCATTCAACTGGGAAGTGGAATGTGGATTCCTGCCAATCTTTACACTAACATAGGAATGAACTTTCATTAACCATGGCAATAGAAATTTTCCCACTGTGTCATTTATATATGAAATATGAGAATATACTTTTTAGAAGAAACAATAGAGGCAATGTTATACACTTTTCACTTGATTCTACTTGTCATTCACAGGCCTTCATAATATTTTAAAAACTTTAAAAAAAAACTTACTTGACAAGACAATCAACAGAAATTTGGTTGAATTTTATAGGGAAAAAAACCCGCCATCAGTTCTCTTAAGAATAGTCTCCAGCTTTAAACATGCTTAATGTTCTTATGGTTTCAATTTTGCAATGTTCCAATATATTGGAACGTTGCAAAATGATAATATTTGTAAAGGTTTCTGTGGGACCTTGGGCTGGCCTTACTTATGAGCTACACAAACGAAGTCAATATGATAATTTATCTTAAAGTCACGCAGACTTCTTAGCAAACTTTGGACTTTGATGCCTTGTTCAGAAAGATCTCAGAGGCATCAAATGAAAATTCTTCTGATATAAAATGTATGCTATAATTTTTAAGAGTGGATGATGCATACCATGGCTTTAATTTCAAAAACAAGATAGCAAACACTTAAAGATAGTGCAATGCTGAAGGTAGTTCATTAAATGTTAATGAATATAATACTCCTGTTAAGAGAGCATAGGTTCCAGTCTGTATTATATTAAGTACTTAATATCAATATAGCTTCTATTCAGGAAGTCTATTTGAGAATATAGAGCTGCTCAAGAGCCTTACTTATGTGAGCATCAAGCAGGGAAGCTTTTTGTGCTTTCAGTGAATAAGGGATGGGTTGGAGGAGAAGGGGAATTGATAAGCCCTGAAAAAACAGAGGTTATCTTTGGTGTGAACTTTGGATGGATGGACTTCTGACTTATTAATATTTATCATGCTTGTCTTGTATCTTCTTCATACTAAATCATCTGATTTTATCTAAATAGCTAAATCATCTCATTTTATCCACACAATAATCTTGTAAAGTAAGTAAGGCTGAGATCAGTAAGTGTGATGGCTTTGAAAGAGGTGACTTAGCTAAATTATTCTAGTTCAAGTCTCTGCCTATCCCAGATATTGAAATGGCATCAGAGCAAACATAAATCAATATAATACTGATGCTCAGATGAAACCATTTCCAAGATATAGCTGCCTCAATATACAGTGAAATGGGCATCCTTTTTGAGTAAGACTTGATAGAAAAAGTCACTGGTTTTTCCAGGGTACTTGCTACCTTTCCAAGCTAAGTGTTGAACCAGAAGTTGAGAAAGCATCCTCTGGCATTTGCACTCTGTTTTTATGTATTCTTTCTCTGCATCAGCCAATTGAATGGAGTGTACTATCAGTACACATGATAATGTACTATAGTGTTGTAGGAAAACGTTGCCTTAAGTTAAAGCGGAATTGCCTTATTTCTGATTTCTTATTTCTCTCCTTATTTTAGAAGGTATGAAAAAAGGTATTGAAATTAATATCTTTCTTAATTTCTTTGACAGGGGGGATTCTAACATATAAGAGCATTAGAAAAGCAATGAGATTGAGATGAAGGAATATTTAGTTCAACAATCTGATGCACATGTATCCCACCAGTCCATAAGTTGATGGCATCTGAGTTTGCATCAGATTGAAGATTCAGGTGGAAGAAATCAAAAAATGAACTAGACTGTGTAGGGATAGGAGCCTTTCTTAAGGATGACCTTGGGCCTCTATTTCCCAGTAGGTATCAAGTATCAAGATATCAAGAAACTGATTGTCTCCAATGCTGGAAGTAATTTTGACATCATGAAAAGTAAACATTGATTGACTTATTTTCACTGGTTTTCTTAATTAGAAAATTTTCTTAATTTTCTTAATTTAGTAAGGGTGGGAAACAGTATATCGTTAGACACCTCCTTTGTTCCACCCCAGTCTTCCTACCACAACTGCCACCTTTTTCTCTTCTAAAGGGAGGCCTTTTATAAACGTAAATTCCCTTTTCTCTTTTGTTTTGCACATAGACAGACAGATGTAATGTATGTATTGTCTTCCTCTCTCTGCCTTTCTTTCTCTGTATAATCTCATTGGGATGATGTCAAGAACTCTGAAGGGGCTTTGGATTCTTTAAATGACTATTTTAGCACTATATTGTAAATATACAAGTTTCCAAGAGCAGGATTGTGCCAATCAAATACCATCCTGTCTCTCAAAGATGGGCTATCCTGATTTAATTCTCCTTTAATATACCATATATACTCGAGTATAAGTTGACCCGAATATAAGCCGAGGCACCTAATTTTACCACAAAAACTGGGAAAACTTATTGACTCGAGTATAAGCCGAGGGTGGGAAATGCAGCAGCTACTGGTAAATTTCAAAAATAAAAATAGATACCAATAAAAACTTTCACTAGGACAATTGAGAATAAGTTTGATGTTCACAATTTCCTCTTTGAAAGAGACCAGTAAATAGGGAACAAGAAGATGAAGAAAAAGAAGTGTGTTTTTACACACTTTTCACACTGCAGTGAACAAAAATGGCATTATAGGAACAGGCTTATTCTCAGTCCAAAGGTTTGTTTCTGATTTCTTCCTTGATTTAAGGGAAATTTGGGAAACGATTTCACTATCATGAAAGGTTTAATTGATTCACTAACCCAAAAGAAGATGATGATGACAGTGGGAGGCAGGAGTCACTCTCTCCCTTGCAAGAAAAAAGCAAGAGCCATTCTTATGATCTCTCTCTCTCTCTCCCCGTAATACAGTCAAGCCCTTTCCAGCACGCGCGATCTGCTGCCGCCGCTTTGCACCTTGCAAATGCAAAATCCCGGGGTTTTTGCATTTGCAAGGTGCAAAGCGGTGGGGGCGGATCCCGCGTGCTGGAAAAGGCTTGACTGTATTATGGGGAGAGAGAGAGAGAGATCATAAGAACGTTTCTTGCTTTTTTCTTGCAAGGGAGAGAGTGACTCCTGCCTCCCACTGTCATCAACATCTTCTTTTGGGTTAGTGAATCAATTAATTTGGGAAATGATCTCACTATCATGAAAGTCAGTGTTCTCTGCCAGTGGGGCATTTGGAAGAAAATGCCCCATGGCATATCCACGCGCGTGTAAGGGGAATCAGAAATCCCCGCATTCAATGCCTAGCACAGCAGAAGAGAAAACGCAGCAAATACTGGGAAAACCTGATTGATCAGAAGGAAGGAGGCAAAAGAGGGAGGGGTGGTGGTGGACAGAGGTCCCACTGGTATTTGTGAAACACTTGGTCGGCAGCGCTTAAAGTCAACGTCCTCGCTCCCACCCACCCAAAGCCATGAAGTCCCCCAATTGCACAGCCCAGAATCGCCCTCCCCTCGGGGCAGCAACGACGCCTGGTATTTCCTGAGATGAAGCTCCGCCGTGCAATGAAAGTGCCCTGGCTCTAGGCTCGCGGGCTCAGAAAACAACACGAGGCGAGGTCGCTTTGGCTCTTCTCAGCTTCGTTTCCTCAGCCCTAGGTGCTTTTAGTCCGCTCAGGAGGAGGGGGAAGTGGTGGTGGCAGCAGCTTGCGTTGTTTTGTGAGCTCTAGGCTCTAGGCTCGGGGGCTCAGAAAACAACGCGAGGCGAGGTCGCTTCGGCTCCGTTCAGCTTCGTTTCCTCAGCTCCAGCTGCTTTCAGTCGGGAGGAGGGGGAGGTGGTGGCGGCGGCTTGAGTTGTTTTCTGAGCTCTAGGCTCGCGGGTTCAGAAAACAACGCAAGCCGCCACCACCACCTCCCTCTCCTCCTGAGTGGACTGAAAGCAGCTGGAGCTGAGGAAACGAAGCTGAGCGGAGCTGAAGCAACCTCGGCTCGCGTTGTTTTCCGAGCCTAGAGCCTAGAGCCAGGGCGCTTTCATTGCACGGCAGAGCTTCTTGTCTCGGGAAACACCGGGCATCGTTGCTGCCCCCTGAGGGGAGGGCAATTCTGGGCTGCGCAATTGGGGGACTTCATCGCTTTGGGTGGGTGGGTGGGAGGGAGTGAGGATGGATGGACTCCATGAAGTGGGGCTTGCCTGCCCTTGCTGGCTGCCTCTGCTTCCTTAGGGGCAGGGAAGGGGGCTCATCTGGACCAAGGGTGAGTCTCTCCCTCAGTTTCCCCTGAAGGATCTTCCGTTGCTTTGGCCTTTTCCCTACATCTTCCCTCCGTTAACCCCCCCCCCCGCACACACACTTATTTTCGGTCAGATAGATTTCGTGTCTGAGCATTCTCACATGGCGGTGGGTCTTTCCCCCCAAAAAAAACAGTTAAAAAAAGAAAAAATAATATATCCTCATGCAAGAACTTTTCTGCTTCCAATTACCCCCATGCTTAAAAGTTGCAAAGGAAACACGGAAGCAGGGAAGCAGCTGCCCAGCTCCGGAGCTCCACACCATTTTTTTTTCAGAGGGGAATCTGACTCGGGTATAAGCCGAGGGCGGTTTTTTCAGCACAAAAAATGGGCTGAAAAACTCGGCTTATACTCAAGTATATACGGTAATTCATATTGGCAGTCTTCATTATATATTGTGGGACTGTTCCTAGGATGGCAGATTGTGAAACTAAATTTCCTTTAAATACCCAGAAATATCAAGATTTTCAGATTTTTTGAGAATGGTTCTCTAAAATATAGAGTTTGTAAATGCACTCTATACCATAACATATTAGGAGGGCTCATATCCTGAAAATATCTGCAATGCACACACTGTGAGGTAAGACAGAGTCTCAAATTGTTCATGCAAAGTTGAGAAGAAGGCATTCGTTCTTCATTCCAAGGGTGGAGTAACAAGACGTATTCTTCCCAAGAGCTTAACTCAGTGCTTCTCTGTCCTCTCAGAAAATATCAAAATAAGTAGATATTTTTACCTGAAGAATGTTTTTCTTGGAAACCTTAGGGATCCTATTGATGCTGCGGTTGTGGCCTATATTTGTGGAGTTTATAGAAAGTGTTTCTTGAGTTGTGGCTCTTAGTGTTGCCAAGTTTTTATTTTTATAAAGGAGATATTTATATGTCCTTGGGGACTTGCTGTTTATGACAGTTCAGGAATGAATTTGTTTTTGTGTCCAAATATAAACTCACAGGTTTTTTTGATCCAAGCTGTAGGTGAATTAGTAGAAATTTGGCAGAAATAATAATATAGTAATGGGTATCCAATGAAGATTCATTGTGATATTGTAGTGGAAATACTGTCCTTCACATATTTGAATGTGATGCATAAATAAAAGGATGAAACTTGCACTGTGATATCATGATGCATAACTTGTCATTTTGGTGTCTTATGTTTACAGTACAGATTTGTGAATATGGATTGTGAAATTTGTTAGGAACACTTTTCATTTAAAATGGAATCTGTCAGTAATCTCCTTAAGGGCCAGGACTGTCTATATATATAGATCGTAGTCCCAGTAATGCTATCAAAACCCTGCTACTTCGTATATGGGTGCAATGTTATAACTTACAAAAGGGGTTTGGCATTGATGGGGCTGCTACCGCTTTCTTGACTTTTTTTAATTCCCTCTGTGGATGCCATGTTTTGTTGAGTCACAGTAAACTAACTCCAAATCAGTTTTCTAAGTGCACTGCAGAGACCTCCTCTCGTTTTTTCACTTTTAAAGGACACAGTTATTTGCATCTCACATTAAAAGCAACTTAAAAGCCCTGGCTAAAAACTCATTAAAATACTGCTATGAACATAGTTGTTTAGATATCCTCCATACTCCCTTCTAATTTCTATGATGCTAATGTTCAGGTTTGCAATGGAAAGTACCTTAAGAGCCCTGGCCAAATGTGACAAATCATCTTTCTTTGATGCATTAATAAGATGCATTAAGTTGTGATGGGAAATAAGAAGACATGGCTGATTCCCTAAAAAGTATTATTACTAGCTCCATCACCATCATCATTCAGCATACAATTGTTTTTATTTAAAAAAGCAAGAAATTTCAACCTGTGTTTACAAAACCATCCCTGGCTCATTGAACCATGATTTAACTGATCTATTTACTGGATTTGTGAAAGATACTAAATAAAAAATTAACCAAATGAACTAGGTTTACAGAACTAGTGTTGGCTAGTTTGTGGTTCAGTGTGTCACTGTCAGGTTCCAAAAATGAAGAAAGAGATGCTGAGGTTCTTCTATGCAATCTCCTTTATTACTCCTCACCTACACACAGAACTCTTGTCTAACTAAAGCAAACTACATACACCACTAAACATATAGTCTGAGAACTCTTAGGGAGGAAGTGTTTTGACTCTCTTCCTCCCACTCACACAATCTAAACCTCTCTATCTTTTCCTCCTCTGGAATGCAGAGAATGCAGAGAGAATCCTCTGGAATTCCCTCTTGGGAATCCAGTATGTGTGTGTGTGTGTGTGTGTGTGGGGGAAGAATATGGCATTTGAATCTGTCCACCCACCCCCCTTACTTTTTAGACTTTAATAAGCTAATAATTCCATAATGTGCAATCAATTGACTTGGATATCTGACAAAGTATTTGAAGCGAAAGCTATTTCAATGTTTGTATTGAACTTGTGTATTCATAAAGAAATGCAAATATTGCAATAATCTAAAAGATGACAAGATGGCAGTAATGGCATACAGGAAGGTGTAAGTCTTTGCTGCCATCTAGTTGTTATTCAAAATATTTCAACCAAGATATGGCATGCATAAACCTGTGACAGAAGCGTTTGTGATTGTATAACAAAAATAGTAACTGTGTGAAGTTTGAATACTCAATATTCCTTTTTTTTTTTGGTAAAAGTTTTATTGATTTTAACGACAGACAAAAAACATATAAGACATAAAACATAACATAAAAAACAAATTATATCATTCTTCATAAATTTACAATGTATCGGTTGGTTTACCACTCCCTTTTGTGCATCCATTTCATAGTCATCAAAATAATTTTATTACATAATAACTCACATTATCAATCATCAATAAAATATCCCAATATCATTATTAAACAATCATTTGACTATAATTTTACTAATTCATACTTAAGCGAGATAACTATAATTAAGTTAAATTATTTTATAACAAATCATAGAATCATACCAAATCTATTTTAATAAAATATTCTTTAAAATTATCAAAACCAAGAAAAATTATATATTCATTATTTCCTAAATTTCTAAATATTCTATTATTATATTGTATTATCTAACCATTGATAAAAAAGATCCCAAACTTCATAAAATTGTTTATCTTCTTGTTCTCTAATTTCAAATGTCAATCTACTCATTTCAGCACATTCCAATATTTTCTTAATAATTTCTTCCTCTAATGGTATTTTCTCACTCTTCCAATGTTTAGCAAATACAATCCTATCTGCTGTTAATACATTTACAATCAAATACTTTAAATTTTTATTATATATATCAGGTACGATTCCCAATAAAAAAAATCTCTGGTTTCAAATCTATGTGTTTCTTTGTCATTTTTTCCAGCCATATGCGAATTCTAGTCCAGTATTTCCTGACCTCCTCACAAGTCCACCACATATGGTAATATGAGCCAGGTATCTGATGACATTTCCAGCACTTTTCAGATTTATTCTTGAACATTCTTGCTATTCTTGTCGGGGGAAAGTGCCACCTGTAAAACATCTTATACAAATTTTCTTTGTATGCTGTTGACATTGTCATTTTATAATTTTGTGACCACAATTTTTGCCATTTCTCTAAATCAATCCCATATCCAAAATTCTTCCCCCAAGCAATCATTGTTTCTTTAACTTGTTCTTCCTCTAATTTAATTTCCAACAAATAACTATATAGTTTTTAAATCACTTTTTCATCAGTACCTGTCAAAATCCTATCTAAATCAGTCAATTTATCATAAAATCCTTCTATTTTAAAATCTTTAAGACACCTTGCATGTATTTGCACATATGAAAACCAATTCATCTTTATACCTTGTTCTTCTAAATTTTGCATCGTTTTAAGTTCATTCTTTTCATCCAATATTTCCCCATATCTAACTGTTTGTTCCTTCTTATAAGTTATAGGATACGAAAAAGCTTCAATAGTTGATAACCAAACTGGAATTTTCAAATAACATTGTTTCTTAATTTTCTCCCAATTCAACCATAACGATTCCCGTATATAATGCCTTCTAAAATAACCCTGTGATTTAGTTCCCTTATACCATAAAAAAGCATGCCAACCCAATAATAAATCATGACCTTCTAATGTCAACAATCTAGTCTTTCTTAACATTATCCATTCTTTAACCCACATTAAGTTTACAGCTTGATAATACAACTCCCAATTAGGAAGGCCAAATCCTCCTCTAATTCTAGCATCCTGTAAAAGTTTTAATTTTATTCTCGCTTTCTTGCCTTGCCATATATACTTCAACACAATTTTATTTAATTCTTCGAAGTAATCCTTACTTAACCTAATTGGTATTGTTTGGAACAAATATAAAATTCTGGGAAAAATATTCATCTTGATTGTTGAAATTCTACCTATCAATGACAATTGTAGGTTTTCCCATTTTTTCAGGTCGGATGCTATCTGCTGTTTGAGCTTAATATAGTTATTCTCTTTCAGTGTAGTACATCTTGACGTCAAATATAGCCCCAAATATTTAACTTTGTTCGTAACTTGAATTTTCAATAAATCTGCCAGCTCTTCTCTTTGTCTTAATAACATGTTCTTTGTCAGAATCTTGTTTTGTCTTTATTTATTTTTAATCCAGCCATCTCACCATACGTCTCTATCTTTTCCAATAGTTTTAAAGCTGTCTCTAAAGGGTCTTCCAAAATAAAGACCAAGTCATCCGCAAAGGCTTGCAATTTGAATTCCTCCTTTTTGACTTTCATTCCTTTTATGTTTATATCCTCTCTAATATTTCTATTTAAGACTTCCAAGGTCAATACAAATAACAAAGGAGATAATGGGCATCCTTGTCTTGTACCTTTTTTAATATTGATAGAGTCTATGAATTCTCCATCTATCATTACTTTTGCCGTTTGCTTACAATATACGGCTTCTATTGCTTGGATAAATTTTCTAGCAAAGCCCATCTGTTCCAATAGTAATAACATAAATCTCCAGTTCACATTATCAAATGTCTTTTGGGCATCTAAGAATATCAAAGCCATTTGTTTTTCCGGGTGCGCCTCATAATATTCCAATGTGTCCAGGATTACCCTCATATTATCTTTAATCTGTCTCTTTGGTAAAAATCCATTCTGATCAGAGTGAATAAAGTTATTTAGGTATTTTTTAAGCCTTTCTGCCAAGATTGAAGCAAAGATTTTATAGTCTGCATTCAATAAGGAAATAGGTCTATAGTTCTTAATTTGTAATGGGTCAACCCCTTCTTTTGGAATAAGCGTAATATAAGCTTCTGACCATGTTTCAGGTATTTTCTTATTTATCATGACTTCATTTATGACTTCTAACAGTGGAATGCTCAACGATTCTTGTAATGTTTCATAAAATTCTGCTGGGAAACCACCTGGTGCTTTTCCATTGTTCTGTCTGTTGAGTGCTTCGGTTAATTCCATCATTGTTATAGCACTTTCTAACATTTTCCGAGTTTCATCAGGTATCTTAGGTAGGTTAGCATTTTGTAAATATTATTTAATTTTTTCCTCATCAAGATCCTCCTGTTTATATAATTGTCCATAAAAATCTCGAATGATTGCCTTTTTCTCCTTATTACCATAACAAATTTGACCATGATCATCTATTAACTGTGATATTTTCCTTGACTCTTTCTCTTTTCTTAACTTATATGCTAACCATCTACCTGGCCTATTTGCATCTGCAAAATAGTTCTGTTTAACACTTCTAATTTTTTGTGCCAGTTCTTCTTTCTCTGCTTGATCCATTTTATGTTTAATTATGTCCATTTTAAGTTTGATATCTTTTTTCTGTGGCATCTTCTGTAATTCTTTTTCCAGTTTTTTGTGGTCATCTTCTAAAGCTTTAATCATTTGCCTCTTCCTAATGTTCTTTTTCTTTGTATAGTCAATTATTAATCCTCTTGCATATGCCTTCATTGTATCCCAAACATTCTGTATTGAAGTATCTTCTTTTTTGTTTTCATTGAAGAAGAAGGCCAATTCTTTTTCCATCCATTGTATAAAATCTTTTTCCTTTAGAATAGTATTGTTTAATGGCCATCTAGATCTTCTTTTTTGTCCTTTCCATTTAATTGTCATTGGATTATGGTCTGCCCATGTACTTCTTTCAATATTTATATCTTGAATATTAGATAATAATTCTGTTGATGTCCAAATCATATCTATTCTGGACCACGATAAATGCCTGTTTGAATAAAAAGTATATTGTTGAGTTTTAGCATTTCTTTCTCTCCATATATCTTTTAAATTTAGTTCATCTGTCATTTTGAAAAAGGATTTAGGGAGAGTTTTCCTATTTTGTCATGTTGTTTTTACTGTATAGTCCAGTTTATTGTCTACAATTCAATTAAAGTCCCCCATCATAAGTATGTTAACAGAGTCCAGTTCAATTATTTTCATATGTAATTTTTTATAAAATTCTTCTTGTTTATCATTTGGGGCATAAATTGCAACCAAGAGTGTTTTTATATTATTATCCACTATTTCAACTATTAATACTCTTCCGTGTTCATCAGTATAAATCAATTTGGCTGGAGTGGTTTCTTTGACGTACAAAATCACTCCTCTTTTCTTACAATGAGTCAGAAAAGTAAATATTTTCCCTAACTTTGGTCGTATCAAAAATTGTTCATGTTGTTTTTTAATGTGTACTTTTTGTAAGCAAATTATATCAAATTTTAGCTTCTCTAATTTATAAAAAGTTTTCCTTCTTTTGATAGCTGAGTTCAATCCATTTATATTCATGGAAATCAGTTTTTTTTCTCCCATGGTTATGCTTTATATTTAGGTCTAACAGCTCTCGTGGATCTTATTTCACGTTGTTCTTTGATCTCCATTTGTCCACCTATTGCGCCTTCTTCTTTTTCCATCTCCATTTGGTCCTCTTCAAATTCAGTTAAAATCTTTTCTTTTTCTGTCTCCATTTCTCTTCTTTCGAAAAATTTCTTATAAAACATTTCTGCTTTCGCAATTGAATCAATTCTGTGTCTCTGTTCTTGCCATGTAAACATTAATCCTTCTGGAATCAGCCATCTATAGTTCACCTCTTTTTTCAATAGCATTTTAGTCAAAAATTGATACTCTCTTCTAATCTCTCTCTCTCTCTGTGAAGTTTGAATACTCAATATTCCTAAGTATGTATTTCAAGATAAATGATGCTTGCTTGAGTTTACACAGGCTGTGTGAATGCCAGAAATCTGTTAATCTTTGGTGCTCATTTAGGTAGCTTTCTTACAGTAACTCCTCTGTTTCTCATTCTTCCCCCCGCCCCTCACTGCCTCATTGCTATGTGTTTGTATAACTTAAAATATTCCTTTGTTGACTCTAATGAAGTCAGTTGTGGCTCATTGAATCTTATGTTTTATCCTAACATTTTTTTCAATCTTAAAAGTTTCTGTCTCTTTCTGATTTTTGGATACACATATGCATGCACACTCACATGCACAGAACATCCTTACACAATGCAGGGAGCTGAGAGGCAGCCTTGCTGTGAAAAAAAAGGAATTACAATATCTATGTGACTGTGTGTGTGTATATATATATATATACACATACATAGATACACACACACATTTTAGTTGGTAGAGAATTTTATCAAATCATTCTTTTAAAACTGAATCTGCAAATAAAATCTTTGAAGTTACTGTGTCCAATTATTACTTTTGAAATTGATTTGATGATTTTTATCTTTGAGCACCTTTTACTTAATAAAATTAAAAATTGGAATCACTGTAAGCTAGCAGACTGGTTTGACTGAACTTATTCAATTGATTCAACTTGTCAAATCAGATTTTTGTTGTTTTGACACCTACCTTTATTGTTGTAATGTCGAGGCAGTTGAGTTGTTTGATCATGAACAACTGAATTATGATGATGATCTTTATTGTATAGTCTTGCATTTATATACATTTTTAGTTATCCTCCCTCATTGGTTAACTCTGGTTACTGCTTAACTTCGTTACTGTTTAGTATAGTAATCCATACAATTAATTATGTCTAATTAAAGTCTAACATATGTCTACTTCCCCTCTCTAATCCTCCTTTATCCATAGATTAGTGACTTTGTTTGCCTGAGTTGTATTTGCTTGGAAACATTCTTTATCTGAGGTTTGCCATCCGAGATTGGAACATTTCTGCACTTACAACTCTACACTCTATTAAATGAGACAAGGGGGAAAAGGAGAGAGAGAGATCACATGTAAACATTGCAAAGCTGTAAAGAAGGACAACATAATAAAGGAAAAAAGGGGTGGAGAGAAGGAAAAAGTAATATAATAAAAGTGTAAGAAATTTGCAGCAAGAACTAGGGCAGGGGTCTCCAACCTTGGCTCCTGGAAGCCTGGCGGACTTCAACTCCCAGAGTTCCACAGCCAGCAAAGCTTTGCTGGCTGTGGAACTCTGGGAGTTGAAGTCCGCCAGGCTTCCAGGAGCCAAGGTTGGAGACCCCTGAACTAGGGGAAAGTCAACACGTGCAGTGATTTGGAAAGATTACTGTAGAATACAGTAGAAAAAATAATAATAGGGTTTTCTTTTTTCAAACAATAACCTTCCTAAAGAGTTACATTCTGCTGACTGGAAATTCTGCAAAATACAGCAGGTTATAGAAAATTATCTTTCAACATTTAATGCTATTTAGATTTTCTAGTCAGCATTACTAGGTATACATTTCCTTTTCTCTATACAAATAAACCTGAGTCTATTTCTTCGTGCAAAAAAATGGGACTTAGGACAGGATGACTTAGTATATGAAGAAGGAAAAATGTTGATAACTGTAGACCAATTTTGAATGGCTCATCTTGCTCCTCTTTAATAAAATAGTCTTTAGTCGCCAGCAGATGGACAACATAAACCTCTCATTTCAAATTAAATTGGGAATTTTGCTGGCTGTGCAATACAGACTCCTATTGTATTTCTATAGCAAAGTTGGCACCAACATTTAGAATTGATGGATATTTGCCAGATTCTACTGTAGAATCATATTTGAGGATCCTGTTCCAGATTTCTCTGGAAACGATCTGCAGGAAGCTGTCTCACTCAGTGTATTATAATGATTCCGGTCAAACCCACTAGGGCAACTTTTGGAGGGAGAGTCAAGAACTTGGAATCTACTATGCTACAAGCTCCATAAAGGGATATTTCTGTTGGCCTTTGACTATCCAGGTCTTAGCAGAAGGTCACATTTTGCTCCTTCCTGCTGCTTGAGAAGTTTACAGAGTCAGCATATTGCCCCTAAGAATCTGAGTCCTCATTTTACTGACCTCAGTAGAGATGGAAGGCTGAGTCAACCTTGAGCCTAGTGAGACTCAAAGTACCAAATTGCAGGCAGCTGGCAACCAGCAGAAGTAGACTGTTGCAAGTAAACAATAGTTTGTTCATCAGTGGTATTCCTAACTTCAGCACACTTTTCTTTCCCATTAATATTCACTTTAAGGAACTTTGTCAGCCAAATGCTCAGGATAATATTGCACCATTTTAGAGACTCCTGCTATTCTGCATGATGCAGTGATTCTGTGCTTCAGAACATCAGTAAAGGTGCAATGTAGGCTTCCTTTACAACACATAATGGCATGACTTGCTTTCTTCTGCCTTTTCATCTCTGATCTTTTAATTCTCAGGGCTGTCAGCAAATACATATATTTGTTGTCTTTCTTGCCTGAGGTCACTATTTCATAATCTGAGACTTTGGAATAGATCTGGCTATCTAGCAGGAATTAAAAAAAGCTACATGCTAAGACAGAGCAATATGCCAATTTCAGAGCAAACACTTTCCCAAAAGGGGCAATGTGAAAGTTTAGCAAAGTGTTAAAATGCAAAGCTCTTTAATAAATAGACCACCAAGAAGGCCAGCAATTTCTGTTAGAGATTATTTTAAAAAACCCAATTTCCCCCTAAAACATTTCGAATGAAAACAAAAATCACTATAATCTTTATTGTTAAACCCAGTACAATACAGGAAATACTGTCCCTCCAAATTCCAAGAAAGACACTACATTGTAAAAAAAGCCTACAGCTTTGTATATGGGACTTAAGACAATACTTTGTATTTTACTATTAAATGATTATGTGTCCTCAAGTTTTTGACTTCTAATGATCACATAGATAATTGCCTTGTATCATTTAAAGAATTTTAGAGAGGTGGGAGGGAGTGAAGTCATGATCAAACACAAGTTTCCCATAACTTTTGATGTGTTGATTTGTAATCCAAAGGGACCCCAACTGGGAATACCTTAACAGATTTATCATGGCTTATAATTTAGTTATTTATGGATTTATACCCTGCATTTTATTTTTTACAGTATTTATACACCATCAAGTTATCTTACAATAATAAAATACCAAAAAAGATAATATATAATAACAAAAATAAATAGTTTTTTCCCTAATGTTGGAAGCACTGAAGTTTTTCTATGGTGAAATGATTAGCTGGTGATATCACCTTTCCTCAGAGGATACTCATTTAGGAGCTCTTTTTGTGTCCCCTTGAAATTGCCCATTGAAGTGGTACCCATTAATCTACTCATGGTTGCCCACTTTTCAACTTCTGGGTCGACAGGAGCTGAAGCATATGATTAGAGCTCACCCCACCCAATGGCAGCAATGGGTCTCAAACATGAGCCTGCTGATTGGCAACCCAGCATTCTAACCTTGTGAGCCACTATGCTCCTTAAAAAATAAATAGTGAAACCAATTCAATTAAAAACAAACTTAAAGCTAATCAATAGTTAAAATCTTATAAAAACAATGTGCTTTTACTATTTTTGTAGATAATTGAAGTCGCTCATCTGTAAGCCATTTTTCTAGCTACATACTGGTGCCTAAGCTCTCAGTGGAGTCTTTACTAATTCAAATCCCAAGCATTATCAATATTCATAGATAGAAGAAGGCTCAGATCACAATACAAGAAAATGTAATGAGGCAAAAGAGACTATTAAGCTAGTCCAAGCTACATCTAAATGGAATTCAATTTTTTTCTTCAGGAAATGATGCTTTGTCATTACATAAATATCTAGAGCTTTTCCTTTGAGCCAAGATAATGTGCTAGCCACTCATGTCTCAGAGAGAAAACTATACCAGCTTATATTCCTATCCTGCTCTAGGCACAATACCAACAAATACTATAGTGATGACCTTATTTACTGTTTATACAATAAAGGAAAGGTATTGGTAGATTTCCTTTTTTTTTGTTTTCCTCCTCTCCTACTGGCCATAACTAGGTAATGGAAACACATTGCCACCATCACCACTGTCAGTTATTGTTCAGATCTCCAAGCTGAGGATTGGCTATAGAAGACAGTACCCAAGATCAGAGGTAAGCTTGAAGTGTCTAAGACATTATGGATTGATCCCACTACAGTTGCTGTCTTCATGCCATCATTGGCCAAAGATTTAGTCAAATTTGTTAAATTATACCCTGAGCAAAAACATCATGGCTTTTTTGACTCCTTAAAAGGAAAACGGTGCCATCAAAACAGTGAAGAATAGAGTTAAGTTGCCTCAAATATGGTTTGTGGATGAAATGAAGGCAATATACTGAGAAAATGGCAGAAAAAAGAAGTTGCAATGTCTCACTATTAGTTCAAATGCAGAAAAATCCCTAATCTCATACAAAGACATTTTCCTATCTTCAGACAGTACCAAAGGACACTTAGATTCTCTGAGATTTGTTGAGTGAGTTCATTTGAAGAATGTTTTATGACAAATTTGACTTAAGTTTATCAGAACTGCTTTTGGTTCTGATTTATAGGATTTGTTAGAAATTCAGGATAGCTGTACTGGCTCCACAACATAATTCATGCATCAGGAGCTGACAAAAAAGCACTTTTTCAGAGGCATCCACAGGACCAAAGACTTTCATTAACATGACAAAAGCAGCGTCATGCCGTCATGCCGTCACATTGCAAAGTCTACATCTTTCATATTCACAAGCACTATCAAAATAAAAGTAGAAAAGGAACAGAGTTTGTTGTACAACACTGCAATGTTTACATTTGACCTTAAGGTGCAATGTTATACATTAGACCTTACTGTGAATAGACAAGTCTACAATATTATAAGCACATATATTTTCTCTTATGCATATACAGTACACAGTAGACAATTCTATTTTACCTATTTTATTAAATGAATAACAATATAGGCTAAAATGACCCAACGCTTCCCCCCCATTATTAAATTCACATTTCAGTGTTATAAAAATTAAAACAAACTCAGTTTTGTATTAGGCAGATGGAAGAAGTATTTAGGCCAACAAACTCAATCCCTGGACAGGGCTGAAATCCAAGACAACCATCCTGGACAAGCCTCCAATTGAACATATGTACCTCCTTTCTTTGACAAAGAAATTACTTGTTAGCAAAGTAAGATTAGTGCAGCAAGTTTGCTCTTGATAATTCCATGTTGACCCAGGAATTATCACATTGTTTTCAAGGTGCTTTCAAATTTTTGAATTGTTGAAGACTGTTCCTTGGTATTGGTATCACATATCTGTAGCTTGTGGGATCTTCATCTACCGGTCTCTCTCCCTCCCTCCTTCACTCACTCACTCACTCACTCACTCACTCACTCACTCACTCACTCACTCACTCACTCACTCACTCCATCCATCCATCCATCCATCCATCCATCCATCCATCCATCCATCCATCCATCCATCCATCTATCTATCTATCTATCTATCTATCTATCTATCTATCTATCTATCTATCTATCTCTAAACTCATTCAACATAAAAATATGTTCCCTGATCATGTTTATGTCAGTTCCCTAAGCCCCTTTGTCATACTCTTCAATTTTTTGGGTTTCCTTTTTTGTTGAAAAAGACTGAAACAAAATAGGAGCTGAGCAGCTCTGCTTTTTCTTTATTACCTGCTCTTATTTTGTTATCTTCAAAGAGCAGCTGGTATACTGCTTCTCCTTTTTTTGAGGGGGGAACATAATTAAAATTCTTTGTATTCTTTCCAACAAGAGAATGCTGGAAAGGAATCACATGAAGGGATTCAGAACTCTGTCAACAAGATAACTTTCTAAAACAGAATAGAACAGGACTATATTGTGTTGAGGAAGAAGCTTACTAAAGAAAGATCGAGTTTGAAAATGGATTGAGTCAGGGCAGCAATCTAAAGAAAACAAACCCTCCCAAATTCCTCCACTGGATTCCCAATATCATAGAGAGACAGTTGTGCAGCTGTTTGGAATGGTGGTGATTGCTCCATTCTAAGTTCTCTTCTCTCCTGGTCAGATGACCTGGAGCCAAACATATATATTTTGCTTTATGTTTTTGAGTGCACACATACAGTATACAAGATGTTTATTGTGAAAGGGATTAGAAAAAAATTCCATAAACCAAGTTTTGCATATTTCTCTGTCTTGTTGTTCTTAGCATCTGCTCATTCTGAATGCTCATTTTCATGACACCAGCACTTTATGCTCACTTTCTCCAGTGTTTCCACTACTTCAGCTGTCTTCCTTATTGATTTGTATCAGTTCATTTGATCTTGGATTTTGCTCCATCTTCTGAAGGACAAAATTGTCAGCAAGAGTTGTCAGGAATTTCTTAGGACTGCACAATATATGGCTATACAGTCGAATGGTAGGGAAAAGTATATGAATATTATGGATATTTGCAAGCGGCAGAAAGTACTCAGAATACCACACAGTTCACTTTGGTTAACTTCTTGTCCAGATAATCCTTCATTTGCCTTTCTTTCATATTATAGGGTAATGATGGCTAACCTTTTTGGCACTGAGTGGCAAAAGTGCATGCACATGCACATCTCCAAAATGCAATACACACATGTCCCTCGTGCATGCACCCTACCCTCGTGCATGCACATACATCACCCATGCATGCACCTGCCTCCCCACATGCACCCTGCCCCCCATACATGCACGGCAGAGACCCAAAGATCAGGTGGCTGGTGGGAGGCACATGTGTGCATGTGTGGTGGAGCTGAGCTGGGGTGACGGCTCGCATGCCCACATTCTACTTTTCACTAAATTGCTCTATGATTAATTTTTGTAAAAATTGAAATAATGCTCTGCTTTTCAGAACTCCTGACTTTAAGAATAGATTACATTTCACCAATTCCATCTAGCAAGTCATGGATGATGAATGGGGTCTTTCTTTTTCTTAAAAAAAAAACCCTCCACAACCTTAACTGAGGGATTAGTTTAGTGAGTTTGGGACAGAAATATTTTTATTCCACTATAACTGACCATAGAATTTTTTAAAATTGTCTGTGCATCTCAGCAGCAAGGGAGAGATTAGTTGCATGTATGAACCTCTGATTTTGGATAAAGAAGCTCTGCTTGGTCATGGCTAAATATCATTGCCATGTCAAGCAATCTTGGGAAAAAACTTGTGAACTTCGGTTTTGGATTACTGGGAGTTTATCATTAAGAGATTGCATTTCTTATGAGACTGATAATACTTCAGAGAAATAAATGGATTTTACTTGCATTTTAAAATTGTCATAATTGTGGGGCAGATAGCATCTGCACAAAGCTGCATGAAGACAGGTAACTGTGTTACACTGTAAATTAAAATATTTAAAGGGAAATAGTTGAGCAGGTATATACTGAGCAGTTAGTATAGAGTGGTGCTCATCTCTGTTTAAAGGTCATTGAGCCAGCACTGTCTGAAGACATTTCCATGACCCAAGTGACCAGCATGACATCACAGAGTGTTGTTATCTTCCCACTGAAGTAGTACCTATTTACCTACTTCCATTTGTCTGCTTTCATACTGCTGGGTGGCAGGAGCTGGGGCGAGGATGGCAGCTCATCCCATTACATGGTGCTCGGATCTCAAACTTGGGCTGCCAACTTTTCAAGTTGACAAACCCAGCATCTTGACCACTGAGCCACTGCATTGCCCCCATCCAAATATATATTTTTGTGAAAGCCTAGCTTAAGGAAAACAAGTCTAGATGATTGTTTTCTTAAGTAATTTTTGAAATTAACAAGCTGTTACGTCAAAAGTCTTCTGGTGTGATTTTAGGGTTATTAGTGCAGCATGTACAGATGGTAAATCTAGGCAATAATAAAGAATAAAGGTTACACTGAGCCTGAGATATGCTGGACCCAAGCTGTGAAAATGTCACCTAGAAACATGCTGATTTCTTTCAATGATAGAAAAAGTATGGTTCTACATTTTCACACATTGTTTCACACAAAGTTAGAAGAGAAAATTGGAATGCAATTGTTTTCTCCATTTCAGAGTGCTACAGTGAGATTTGTTTAAAGTGATGTGTTATAAAATCTTTATAATTTGCCTGCTAATTATATGTAGAAGAAGAAAGTAATCCTGCCTTTCTCAGCCTGGTACATTTCAGAACAGCTTGGATGACAAACCTAAGAATTTCTGGAAATTGAGACCCTAGCACATCTGGAGATAGAGGAAAAAAACAGAGGTTATCATTAGATGACTGGACCTAAGTTTTGGTGGCTATGGAACCCCTATCAAAAAGGAAGGTAGTATTAAGAATCAAAAAGGAGAAATCAGAAAAATAGGATCCTCAAATTTGGCAGAATAGGTAAGAGGGAGGAAAAAAATGTCTAAACCCTCACATCAGTCCAATGAAAAAATAAACATGTTGGAATCTACCTTCTAGGTATCTGCAATGGAAAACTAGGAAGAGGTGAGGAAATGAGATATCCTGGATAAAGAATCTTTTTTTCTGCTTTGTAAATGATCCTGGAAGCAGACTTGGAGGAAAAGCCACAAGTCAAAACATAATCAGCATTCCAGGGATCAGAAATTCATGGTGAGAATTAAAGCCACTGATCCAATTGACTGTGCAAATGCTTTAAGTTGGAGCTTGAATAGTATTGTGCACATCATAGGCATTTGGTCAGGCTCAAATTAATATCAATTAATAATAATGGAAATTACTTTAATTGATTTTCCTAAAGTTGCTGAATGCTATGGCAATGCTGTGCTCTAGAGTTGTTTTGATTTTAAGAATCTATGTCTTTTAACAGTCACAATTCTGCAGTCATATATTCATTAAGACATTCTGGAGACAAACTATACTCATTAGGCTATATTCTAAAAGCTTTACTTTCCTGAATCCAGTGATGGAACCTGGACTCAGTCCATTAGTTGGAACTATTGCAATATAATCTGGAAAAAATAGTTTTACTGAAACTTGAAACAGGGAGCTTGAGATGTAGGCTCACTGCAGAGACACAGGACTAGTTAGTTTTCCCCTTATGAGGCTACAGAGAAAGTCCAGAGAGTGAAACCTGATACTGGATTCCCTTTCTGAATCCCTGGCATATTGCTCTTGCACTTAGTCATGGCATAATCATTCCTCATCAACAGCAATTTTCACCTTTGTCCACACAGTGAGGACTATGAATGAGACAGGCATAAGTCAGTTTTATCATCATTATGCAGCAGCACCTTCAAGATATAGAAAATTTGTTGTCACTGAGAGACTGCTATATCTCCCTCTTTATTTATGCAGATGATACTATGGTACTTTCTCAGATGCCAGTGAATTTGAAAAGGGCACAGAGGAAGCTGGCAAAATATTGTAGGTGAAAGCACCTTCTCATCAAAGAACCAAGGACATGTCTTTTGCCTAGAGAACCAAGGACATGTCTTTTGGCTCAAGTGAATCTTATGGCATAGAGATAGGTACCAGATTGGTCCAGTTGAGGGCTTCTTGTATTTTGTTTCACTTAGTAGCTCTCTTCTTTTTGCATCTCAGACCATTACTTGCATCGTCACTGTTGTGTCCGCGAAATGATGCCAGGAGTCGGTGACTTAGTGCAAAGCTCTTTCTTGGCAAGTTGGAACTGAACTGGCGAAAGGAAAAAAGCCCGCGGCTTTTATTCCTTTCGCCGCGGCGGCTGCGGCCAATGGCACCGCTTTGAATCTCCCACGGTCCGAATGGACCAATCACGGGAGATTCTTAGTGAGCCAATCGGCGCGGCTCGCCTGACCAATCGGAGAGCCCCGCGCTTTGGCCAATCAAAGCGCGGGGATCTCGAGTATGTTAATGAAGGACAGAACACCCCTCCCCTCTTGGTTCAGTCCTTACGTTGCGTAGTCACGTAGGTAGGCGGGGCTCCGTCTGGTCCTACTTGACCTGTGCAACTCAGTTGTAGGCTGGATCCCGGCCGGTTCGGTCGGGATCTCCGTTGCTCCTGCTGCCGTCGTGGGAACCGGCTGGTCGATCGGGCCGGTCCTTTCTCCGTAGCTCCCTTCTGGGCCTTCCGGGTTGGTTGAGCTACGGGTTTCGCCGCTCCCGCTCGGTCTTTCCGGGTCGGTCGAGCTGGCTTGGCTGTTCCTTCCTGGCGAGGGGTCGTGATGGCTGCTTTCCGGTGAGTACTGCTGGTTTATTTTTCTTTGGATTCGGTCCCCTGGGTATTCCCTCCCCCCTTGGTTTGTGTTGTGGGGGTTGGTTTCGCTTGTTTGTGCATCGGTGGTTTGTTGGTTGGTGGTTCTTGACCTGAGTTGGTCGATGTGGCGTTTCCATGCTCGTCCGTCTGCTGTTTGTAGCCGGTACAAGTGTGGGCCTGTTGCTTGTGTGATGACGGCTGGGATCCATAGCGGGTCTCCCGTCAGGTTCTTTGCGTATACGGGGTCCCCGGGTGCGAAGGTTCGTTGTTTGCTGTTTGAGTCTGGGGGCCTCTCCGGGTTATACGTGGGGTGTAACCTGTCGAGTGGGGACCTTAGTTTTCTGCCCATTAGTAGTTCGGCTGGGCTTTTATTGGTTGTGGTATTTGGGGTTATGTGTTGTGTGAAGAGTAGTTTGTTTATTTTTTCCTGGATCTCCCCGTGGTCTATTTTCCGGATGGTCTTTTTAGTGAATTGGACCATCCGTTCCACCCTACCGTTTGCCGCCGGGTGCGCCGGTGCTGTCAGCGCGTGGCGGATGCCCCTTTCCGCAAGGAATTTTTCAAATTCCAGCGAGGTGAACTGGGGCCCGTTGTCGGAGACGACGATGTCTGGGAGGCCGTGTGTTGCAAAGAGTTTGCAGAGTTCCTTGATCATGGCCTCCGTGGTTGTCGTCTTCATGTTGCTTACCTCCAGCCAGTTGGAGTAAGCGTCAACTGTTATGAGGAAGGTGTGTCCTTTTGTGGGTCCGGCGAAGTCTATATGGATCCTAGACCAAGGTCCCCTTGGGGTTTCCCACTCTAGGACGGGTGCTGTGGGTGGGCTTGGACTAGTTTCCTGGCATCGTTGGCACCTAGCTACCCAGGCCTCTATTTGTTTGTCCATCCCTGGCCACCAAGCGTAACTTCTGGCCAGGGCTTTAGTCCTCACGATGCCAGGGTGCCCCTCGTGTAGCAGTTCCAAAACCTTCCCCTGTAGCTTTTCCGGAATGACCACCCTGTCCCCCCATAGCATGCACCCTTTTAACAAAGAGAGTTCCATTTGGCAGTTCCGGAACGTTTTG
This sequence comes from Hydrophis major, assembly GCA_033807585.1. NCBI lineage: Eukaryota > Metazoa > Chordata > Lepidosauria > Squamata > Elapidae > Hydrophis > Hydrophis major. The sequence continues at coordinate 31,366,649 of CM066331.1, forward strand.
ACGGACTCTTCGTTGTCCCTTTCCGGCCACCCTTTCTCCACCCAATGCCGCACCCGCGCCAGACGTTTGTCTTTATTAGTCTCTCGGGCAATGTCTGACGCGGTTATGGGCAGGTTGGGTAGAGTCTCTATACTGAGGGTGGTCGTCGTGGGTGCTGGGTCGGTGTCGGGTTCCGGTAGCGGCGAGCGGCTTAAGGCGTCTGCATGGGAGATCGTCTTACCCGGTCTGTGTATGAGTTCGTAGTTGTAGGCTGCCAGGAACTCGGACCACCTTGTCATTCGGGGAGACAGAATGTTCGGGGTGGCCCGGTTTCCTGCAAGGATTCCCAGCAGCGGCTTGTGATCCGTTATGATGGTGAAAGTCCGGCCGTAAAGGTATTCGTGGAATCGTTTTACGGTGGCAACTATAGCCAGAGCCTCTTTGTCCAGTTGGCTATAGTTCCGCTCCGGTTTGGTGAGGGTCCTTGAAAAGAATGCGATGGGCGCTTCTTTTCTGTCGGGGAGGGTATGGCTGAGGACAGTGTCGACGCCGAAGGGTGATGCGTCGCATGTGACTGCCAGAGGTAGGGTCTCGTTGAATTGTATGAGGATGGCGTCGGAGGTGAGGAGGTCCTTCGTTCTTTGGAAGGCGGCTTGCTCGCATTTCCCCCAAGTCCAGGTCGCCGCCTTGTCCAGGAGCCTATGCAAGGGCTCCGCCGCCGTCGCCTTTTGGGGTAGGAAAACATTGTAAAAGTTCAGTAACCCCAAAAATGCCTGTAGCTCAGTCTTTGACTTGGGGGTGGGGGCTTCTTTGATGGCCTTGATTTTTTTGCTTGTGGGGTGAATGCCGTGACGGTCTAGGAGGTAGCCCAGGAATTCTACTCGTTCCGTGCATAGCTGGCATTTCTCCCTCTTGACTTTTAGTCCAGTCTCTTTAAATTTAGTTAGGACCTCCCTTAGTCAACCCTCTAGTTCGGCTTGGTTGGCTGCCGACACTAGGACGTCGTCGAAGTAAGGTACCACCCCCTTGATACCTTGCAATAGTCTCTCCATTAGGCTTTGGATTATGCCCGATGCCACGCTGACTCCGAATTGGAATTGGTTGCATTTGAATGCCCCCCGGTGGGTGACAATGGTCTGCGCTTCTGCCGTTTGCTCATCGACCGGCAACTGTTGGTATGCCTGGGCGAGGTCGAGCTTGGCGAAAACCTTGCCCCCTCCCAGTGAGTGCAGTAGGTGTTGTACTACTGGGACGGGGTAGGCGCTTTGTTGCAGCGCGCCATTTAGGGTGGCCTTATAGTCCCCACAGATCCTCACCGACCCATCGGGCTTGATCGGGGTGACTATGGGGGTCTCCCACCGGGCGTGGTCTATGGGCTGCAGGACCCCTTGTTTGACGAGCTTGTCAATTTGCTCGTCTATCTTGGGTTTCAGTGCGAATGGCACCCGCCTTGGTTTCAGGCGTTTTGGGGGGACGTTAGGGTCTAGGTCGAAAGATATAAGGGGCCCTCGGTACTTGCCTAGGTTTCTGTCGAAGACCTCTTGGAACTCCCGGGCCAGTTGCTGCTCCCAGCTGTCGTCGGTGACGTGGTCAACTCCCGTGAGTGCGATGTCGAGCGGGGCGAACCATTGCAGTCCCAGTAGGCTTGGGCGGTCGCGGTCGACGATCGTTAGGGGAAGTCGTTCGGTGCGCCCCTTCTAAGTGATTTAAAGCTTTTGGTGCCGACTACCGGGATGCGGTTTCCCTGGTAGTCCTTTACAATGAGTCTCTGGCTGTCTACGTTCCTCCTTTGGAGGGTAGGCACCAAACGCTTTATCTCATGCCATGCAATCATGGAGAGGTAGGACCCGGAGTCCACCTCCATTTTGCATGGCTGGCCTTCGATGCATACCTCTACGTGGACCTTCCGGGCGTCGTTGGTGATGGCGTGGCTGATGGTGACCGTCTGGTGGGTCTCCTCTCTCCACCGGTTGTCGCCGCCTCGCGAGGATCGCCCGTTCCGGTCCCATCGGCTGTCCGAGGGGCGATCTCTGGTCCGGGGTGGTGTGTTTTCTCTCCTCCGGTCGCTCTGGTCCCATCGTGCCGGGCTGCGATTTTTTTTCAGGCGGCAGACACGGGCGATGTGTCCCTTCTTGTCGCAATGCCGGCAGATCGATTCGAAAAACTGGCATTCCGACCTGGGGTGGTCGCCGCTGCAGCCGGCACAGTTGGTCCTCGACTTACGACCTCGCTGGTTCCGTGGGTCGCGCCCTGTCTGTAGTCAATGGATATCCTCTTCGTCATCGGAAGTGTCCGATGCCGAGTGGAAATCGCCCTGGTGGGTGGTCGTCTCGGGTTTGGGCTCGGTCGACCTCGCCGGGTTGTTGTTTCTGCTGCGGTCCCCAGCGTTCGGTCTGCGCATGCGGTTGGCGGAAGTTCGGGTTGCTTCGGCGGCTGCGGCTGCGGTGAGGGTGTCTGCTAGACTGATGTTGCCCTTGGCCATCAGCCGGCTCTGGAGGACGGGGTCCCACAAACCGAGCACGATTCGGTCTCGCAGGGCGTTGTTTAGGTTATCAAATTCGCAGAGCCCCCCTAAATGCCGCAGCTCGGCGACGAAGTCGCTGAAGCTCTCACCCGACCTCTGGTCCCGCCAGTAGAACTCGTTGCGCCGGATCAGGATGGGTACCTCTGGAGCGTAGTGCCGCCGAAGTATGGGTTCGAGGACGTCCCAGTCCATCACGGTGGCATCGGCGGGTTTGGCCAGCGCTTTGGCCATCTGGAAGACCTCGGTCCCGCAGTGGGTCAAGAAGACGGCGCGTTTCATTGGGCCGGAGGCGTCCTTTAGGCCAGTGCACTCGAGGTACATGCGGAATCGGTCGGCGAACGATTCCCAGTCCTCGGTGGCGGGGTTGAAGGGTGCGGGTGGTGCGATTTTCGCCATGTCGGTGGTTCGTCTGGCTTCCATCGGACACGTGGTTCGGTTCAGGGTCTGGATCCCACCTTCGTCGCCAGTGTTGTGTCCGCGAAATGATACCAGGAGTTGGTGACTTAGTGCAAAGCTCTTTATTGGCAAGTTGGAACCGAACTGGCAAAAGGAAAAAAGCCCGCGGCTTTTATTTCTTTCGCCGCGGCGGCCGCGGCCAATGGCACCGCTTTGAATCTCCCGCGGTCCGAATGGACCAATCGCGGGAGATTCTTAGCGAGCCAATCGGCGCGGCTCGCCTGACCAATCGGAGAGCCCCGCGCTTTGGCCAATCAAAGCGCGGGGATCTCGAGTATGTTAATGAAGGACAGAACAGTCACTACTTTTGGCAAGAAATATCCAAAAGTACTCTGAAGAGCCAAATTAGATTAGACTAGACTACTCCATCACTGGAGGTTTTTAAAGAAGATATTGGACAGTTATTTGTCTGGAATGGTATAAAGTTTCCTGCTTTAGCAAGGAATTGGACTAGAAGATGCCTAAGGTCCCTTCCAACTCTGTTATTCGGTTATTTCATATTTCTGGTTCTTCAAAGACCCAAACTGAGTAGGTATCCACAGTAGCACACAGACCATCAAATGTAATCTTGAAGTTCTGAACATTGGGGTGGTAGTTATGGTAGATTTCATACTGTCTGCAGTAAAGCTCTTTCAGGTGAAATTAGTGGCTCACTTACTATATGGAATGTAGTCAGCACCCTCCCCTCCATTATGATCCTTTAGAACAAGTGCTGTTCAGTTTTTTGGAACAGGTTGATAACTTCCTTAATGTGTCCCAAATGTTACTTTTTAGCTGGAGAGTAAAATGGAGGATATCTTGTCTCCCTAACTCTGTGACTAAATTTAGTGTATAGCCATAAAAAATTAGTCCTTTAGTCTTAACCCAGGACAGAGTTAAGGCCATGGGACTGAAATTAAGCCTCTTAGGATGAAGCATGATAGTGCTAAGGTAGCCATTAAACAATGCTTGACACAGAATATTAGGAAGACATTGAAGAAGTACATATTTTTTTGCCTCAGAGTGGTCCAAATATTCAGTGGCTCCTATGGGGTACTTCAATTACAATTGGAAATACTGAGCCACAGAAAAACTGTTACACTGACAATGTGCCAAACACTAGCCTCTGCTGCCCCAGCGGGCAACCATAAATAGTGCCCAGTTTCAAAGGCGTTACTCCTGAGACACAGGATAAAATGCCATCCTTTGATGAAAAGTTGCAAATATCCCTCTTTCTCTTCAGTTTTACTCTTGTGCTCTGCTCAGAGTTCCTAAACAGATGCAATCTGAGTGATGATTTCAATTGCCTTGTACAAGATTAGAGGGAATGGCTAGCATTTTCTTCACTACGCTGTCCTAGAAATTCATTAAGTCACATAAATTTATCCCTTACTGGTGGTCAGTTGGTATAATAAAAGTGTTAATAACAGATGCTCAATTTTTTAATGTATTTTCTTACAGGAATAATTGGAGTATTATATAACCAATACAATTAATGAGGTTATATAAGCAGTGATTCTGTCAGCTTGTTGAGAAAAAATGAGAAGATGTCTTATAGCATTTTAAAAATAAATTTATTATGGTATGAATGTATTTGCCACTTGTATCCTGATGATGAATGAAAATGACTTATTTTTGTGTAACCATAACTGAAAGATTCAAGGTCATAAAATTGATTGGTTCTAGTGATCTGTTTTCATAAGAAATATTTCTTGAAATCCTATATTAGTAAGGCCTAACTGAGTAGTGGTGGACTCCTGTGCAGCAGAAATGCAATGAAGTTCCTTCATGGCTAAGAATGATGAGAGGATGAACAGTTAAATGATTATGCAATGGGTAGAATACTGAAATAAAAAGAGCTGTGATTTTCCTGCTGGTCCCTGAGGATCACATATTGTATTTTAATAGAAGTGTCACAAGATGTATAGCCTCAGGAAAGAACTCTTATATTTTTCAATATTGTAAAAACAGGCTTGATTAGGCTCCAGGGGATTTTTAGGATTTTAAATGGGCGTGAAGTGGTTACAGCTATTGACATGATATTGTTCTGACTCAAACTCTTTTCCAATAAAACAAACAAGAACCAAAGGGAACAGAAACCTTTGAAGGATTCTTATGAATCCCTGCTTAAAAGGCTGCTGCAAACTAATTAACTTTGATAAGCATGAGCCTCACCAAAACTCCCTAATGGTCCTGGCCCCTCATTTGAATCCTCGTTCTCCTCAGCCGTATGTACCTGTTGCCCGCTAACCACAACAGATATTCAGGATTAGTTTTGGGGCAGAACAATCAGATAATCTAAGAGACCTTAAATATAGATTTCTATTCTTTTTATAATATCTAAGCATATAAACTCAATATCTCTTTTGTTGTATTTCATCAGAAAATCACCTTTCTGGGATAAATATTTAGAGCAAGAATCTTGATCACACTCAGTTTTACAAATTTTCTTGAAAGCAAGGTGGTGGATCAAATCATTTTGGACAAATTACTTGGTAAAGTGAAATATTTGAAACCTTCTAAATTATTATATGTCATAGAACATGGGTGTCAAACCTGTGCCATCATGATGCTGTCACGTGATGTTTTGTGATGTTTTTTCCCTTTGCGGAGTTGGGGTGGGTAAGTGGCCTGTGTGTGATACATCTGACTGCCAGTTTGACACCCTGTCATAGGATTAAGTGATGAGTTGTGAAAATCAGAGCTACTCTGATTTTTACTCTGTCTGGATATATTCATAAAAAGTTATGAGAGTTCCTAATCTCTTATATTGTATATTATTCATTCACAGCCAGAACATTGAGGTAATAATGCCCTCTACTGGTTTAATATCAGAAGTGAAAACAGTAAATGGATTAATTTACTCTCTAAATTAGAGTAATTTTGAGGATGAAGTGTTGAGAGTTTATTAGATTTTCTGGGAATTCTGAAATTCTTTGCAAGTTGTTTTGAAAAATAGAATTAAATAAAAGACTATTTTTAAAATTCACCAATCAAAACAAAAATAAAGTTGCAACTTTTTAAAAAGAAAGACTGATGTACTTAGGCCACTATATGAATCTTTAAGAGAATGTTTAAACCACCAACTCCTTTTTCTGCCTAACCATATTTTATCTTGCTCTTGAGACATAGAATTAGGAAAAAAACACTGAACAGTGGAATGTTGAAAGAATGTGAGCTATTATTTCAACACCCTTTATCCAAAGATCTATAACTGAAGTTGGTTTGGGTTATTTTGGAACTGCACCAAAATTTATGACTTGTTTAACTGTAATTTGTGGAATAAAAAATTCACGGATCATGTAAGAATTAGAACTTGGAAAGGAAATAGGTGATTATCTTATACCTCTGCTCAATGATCCACCAATCAACCATTACAGCTTCCCCAACAGATTATGATGTAGACTTTGTTTAAATACTAAAATAAAGTATGGGCATATTGTTCCATTATTGAACAGCTCTTTCATGATATCCAGGTTAGACCTAATTCTTTACAATTTAATCTCTTAGTTTTTCATACTCTCTTCTAGAAAAAGTCTGAACAATTCTACACAACAGTACTTCAAATACAGGTAATCCTTGATTTATTACCACAATTGAGCCCAAAATTTCTGTGTTAAGTGAGACATTTGTTAAGCGAGTTTTAACCATTTTACAACCTTTCTTACCACAGTTCTTAAGTGAATCCCTGTAGTTGATACAGTAAGTTAGTAACATGGCTGTTAAGTTAATCTTTTCTTTTTTCTTCTGGATTTCCCAGCAGTACACATTTTTCAAGAGAGCTAGGACTTTGCTTGTATAATGTTTCCAAATTAGGATAAGTTGAAGCTGGTCATTTGTGCCTTGAGAACTCTGAATTAACGTGTTCTAGAAATCTATTGTCTGTTTTCTGCTATCACATGTGAATATTTTGGAATAAATACATTCACACAGATATACAAGTTCTGTCTCACACATACATTTATTTGGGATAAAAGACTCCTAAATGATCACATGGGCATGCCAGGAAAGCTGAACTTATGAAGAACGTAAGTTCATAAGCAGAATAGCTCTTTCATCCAGTGACCACTTTGCTTAAAAATTAAGTTGCCAGTCTGAGTTGTGGTTGCTAAATAAGAACCACCTGTATATTCCATCTCATACTTTAAGGTATTATTTTTAAAGCAGAATATAAATTTTTGCCACAGGGTGTCACTGTTGATTTAATTATTGAAATAATGTTTGTGGAAGAATAAAAACATTATATAGGTTGATAATTCCATTTTTTTCACAAGTCATAGTGATGGTGATCTTACTGAATGTGTCTCTGAAGCTCACTAACACATGATAGAAAAGATATTATAGATAACACAAATGTGTGATTGTGGCCACGTTTGAAAACTGGTATAAAAATGATCACGAGACCTCATACTGCAAAGCTGGAAAAAATACGAAATTAAGAAACTGGGATAGTCTGTGGAACAGAGTAACTCATCTTCTGTTAAGCACAAAGGACCAGGATCATACATTAAGTTGCAGTTCAAAGATTTATTGTTCAAGCCTATACACAAGAATCTAGTCAACTAAGTTCAATATTAAATTGGCACCAGATAAGGATCAACAGAATTCAAGAAGTGTTAAACTTAGTTCACTTGTGGCAACATGCCGATTCTAGGCTGATGACCCACTTGACTCTGCCTCCCAGCTCTGCCTGCTCTTCTGCTACATCTTCAAAGAAAGATTATGTGTATGAAGCTATTTTGCTGCATGACCCCCAAGAACCTCTCATGCTATATATTATGTTTGCAAACCACCATTTAAAATTACCAAAATGCTTTGCAGTGATATTGTGTTTTAGTTTTATTTCACTTTATTTTTTTTTAAAAGATCACAGATTATAAAACAAAGTACTCAGATACAGAATAATGAAAAAAGTAAACTAAACATCCATAAAAATAAAAACTTTAGCAAAAAAGAGGGGAAAAAAGTTAAAAAGGAAACAAATAAACAAATCTATCATATATTAAATTGACAATTGACTAGTGCTTTACAAAAATACCATATCATACTATATTATGATATTATTACAAAATATTGTAACTTTTATGCCATAGAAAAATATATTTCTTTACCCTTTTACTAGTAGAAAACTTTATCTTTTCTAAAACAAAGATTTCTAAAAGCCAATCTTTAGTATCTGGAGTAAAGTCATTGTTCCAATTTCTCAATATTATCCTTTTAGCTAACCAACCCCCACATATATATCATATGGGTCAATAATCCTTTTTACATCTCCCACAGAGAAAATCTCAAGGACATCCTTTAGGGAGTCCTAATACACTCTAAATATTTTTTTTAACGAATCAGCTTGAATCTGAAATTAATCAATACCATTTTAACATCTTTAAGAACATGTAGCCATTGATGGGGTATTATTGGTGTATTATTGGTGCCTTTGGTTTATGTTTGATATATCCCAGTAGTATTCACTTTAAAAATATTCTTCAAATTTTAATAAAGAGATGTTATGGATTTCTGTTATGGATTCCATCAACAACAGCATCTCAGATACCTTTGAAGTAGTAAAAGTATCTGATCTATATTGAACCATTAAAATATGCTTAAGTTGAAAATACTGCCAATGTTGTGAAATACTTGCTTAGCCTATTTCAGATGAAAACAAGATATTTCATCCTCTCTGACATGAGATTTTTGCAAAAATATAACATCAGATATTTACAGAACTAGATAGAATCTTTGTACATTTAAGGATGTTGCCATTCCTCTCACTTTCCAACTCAATATCCTTAAATTCAGCATATAAAAATTTAAATACAATATAATTATACATAGAAACCATAGAAAGTAAGCCACCCTTGAAAGCATTAAAAAGTAGCATTATGGATATACGGATAAATAATACATGGCTACAAAGAATTATTATGAAAATAATCCAACCAGGAACAAAAGAAACTATACCTAGAATTAAAAACATAAAACAAAAATACTTACACAAAAAGAAATTAAACCAACAAAATGAATAAAAACAATGACTTCCACAGAGAACAAGTTCACCACCTCAACCACCTTAGCTCCCAATTTCCACCCCACCCTTTTTAAATAAACATTAAAATTAACAACAGTGTGCTTAGAACAAGACCCAGCAGAGGGCAATGCTGACTAACTCAAAACAAAACAATGAAATTACCTAAGGAAGCGTAGTCATTTCAAAGATAGCAAGATTCAGTCAGTGCACAGTCAAAAATGTCAGTGCTGGTCAGGATCCATAAAGTGCTTGATTTGGTCAGAGATGGTGAGACAGAAAATTGCAGAAAACAAGAAAATAAAACCCATTGATTGTCTTTAGTCAAGGAAATGGAGGAACAGTTCTTCCTCAAAGAGATTGAACCAGGTGAAATATTGGGGAAGATTTAAATTTTATGCTCTTTAAAGTTAAATGAATAGATATCATGAATTGCCACATCATGAAATTTGATAATCTGAAAATTCATGGCAAAAGAGATAATATAAAATGAGAAAGATGGTGAACCATCTTCAAAAGGGCTTTGAGAAACTGAAACAAATATATGCTGACTAATTCTGTTGGTGTGTGCTGTCTGGAAAAAGCATGGATTAGGGAATGAGAGAACAATATTTAACACTTATTAGGTCCATGGCACAGTTCCACTTTCTTGGTCTGTTTGGAGAATAATGATATGAAATCACAGCAAATTTTAGGATGCAAGTTTATTAAAGACATATCTTCAATTCCAGCTTTGAAAAGAGGCAGGCACATTTTGGTCAATAATAGGTAAGCAGTAACATGTTGACCTGAATCACCAGAGAAACTGACTTTGTAGAATAACATAAAATGTGAAAATAGTTTAATTTTTTTTTATTGGAATACTTGGGTTAAGCAGGGATCAATATATTAAATCAGACAATTTCTTATGATTCTTTTAAAGACTTAAAAAAAAAAAATTGCATGTTGGCTATAACTACGCTTAGCCTTAGACAATCAAAAGATGGAAAGCTAAACAGTATTGCCTGCATACATTTTTAGGTTAAATCAACAGAAGCATAATTTTTAAACTGCAAAAAGCAATACTTTTATTTTATTTTGCTGACGTCAGACTAATTTCAGCTATGATGTTCCATTCTGGACACCTCACTTTAAAATAAATTCAAAGAAATTGGGACAGGTTCAGAACACGGGAAGGAAGATGACTAAAAGACCACACATCCTATAAAGAAAGGTGAAAAAAGATAGGTTTGAGAAAAGGCATTAATGCATGAATTTTTTTTTATAATTTAGCCAATGGAGAAAACACATAGATAAGTAGTGGCCCTTTACTGTTGTCTGAGTATTCTAAATTTTGGTTAGATTCAAGTTTTTCTGAAACTAAGGATAACACAAAATATAACAACCTATATAGCCACAACACCTGAATTCCTCTGAAACAAGTTTGGGGACCGCAAAGAAGTTCCCGCCCTTTCCACCACTGGCAACTTTGAGAACAAAAATATTCAATGGCTGGATTCACCCATCATAATACATCATGGATTGTTTAACAGGTTTGCTTGAATAAGGAATGATTGGCCAGACTCATGCATACATTAAATCACAATGAAGCAAGCTACATTATGGCTTAATGTAGCACAAAGCTGCAATAATTCTAAATAATGTTAATTTTGTGTGACTGTTTTTACACCTGTAAATAGCTCTCATGAGAAGGATAAACATTATTGAAACAACAGAAATTTGGGAAGATGAGTTTCATCTTTTTCTCTTATGACCTGTTGCAGTGAAAAATCACCTTTGGGAGATGTTATTTTCATTACAAAGAAATACTCCGATTTACAGCAGTGAAATTCCTTCCAATACAAAGAAAGCTTAGGTTGAAGGAAGAATTTTCAGCCTTTTCAAAAGAAAGAGTATTACTGTACATCTGATCTAGTACAACATGGTCCAATCCTGCCTTCTTCTACTTCATATCCACTTAATCTAAAGGATGCAAAAGATGCCAAAATATTATTTGATTGTGTGCATCGTATAGAAATTACACTATAGCCTCCCTTCATTTTGATTTCTAATGAGGGACTGGGTCAGTGGTGGGATTCAAATATTTTTGCCACCAGTTCGGTGGGTGTGGCTTGGTGGGCGCGGTTTGCGTGCATGCACACACTTTGTGTGCACATGTGTGCACCAAATGTACACTTTGCCCAGGCACAGAGGTGTTCTAACTTGCCTCCTGCAAGCCTGCATGATCCCAGTTGCTTCAGCAGCTGCTGTGTAGCGCTATTCTGTGCTACACAAAGCAGCTGTGCTTCAAATTCAGTGGATAAAGGTGAGTGTGGGTGGGTGGGCCCAACAGCAGAGGCATTAGAGCAGCGGAGAGAACCAGTTTGTCTCCACTGCTCATCGCTCCAGCGGCTCTCCAGAACCGGGCAGAACCAGTCGAATATCACCACTGGACTGGGTGTTCCACTTTATTTTCACTCAAAACAATAATAAAAACAAGACAAAATCCTTATGTTTCTATTTAATTTTAAGGAAATATATACCATCGCTCATTTAATTCAAGTATCTTAACTCATGGGTGTCAAACTCGATTGTGTCACATGACATATCATCATGTATTCTTGCCTTAGCGGAGCAGGAGTGGGCATGGCTTGCAAGTAATGCACCCGGCCCATGGGCTGCCATTTGACAGGCCTGTGACTTAACTGGTACATCTTTCAATAACCAAAATCATACATTATCCTTAATTCAGAATTTGTACATATATCAAAGGTAAATATAAAGATCTCCCTTTTTGGGAATGTCCATCTGCTGTCTCATAACTAGAATCAAGTTTGCAGGAAAAAATATTTGTGAAATTATATTTTATGCTTGAAACGAAAAAAGCCGAAATGCCTTGTTTTGGATTGACTTGGGGCCATGGATCCCAAAAGAGCTTTCAAAGTTAAAACAAATATTTCTCATGTAATAAATGATGATTTATTACTGTCCAAATATCTATAATGCATCCAAAGGCTAAATTATAAAGTCTTGTTGAGGATGTAACTGGTGATTAACTTGACTGCTAGCATTATCTCCTGGCAAGTTGGCTTGATCTGGGATTCAGGGAGAAGGAATCCATATTTGCCTTTATCACGAAGCTCAAAGGTGAAGGAATATTTGATTCCCTGGTTGAATACCCAATCATCGGAACAACCGGAGGAAAGATCTGTAAAACAAGACACAACAAATGGAATGATAGGAAACATAGCAGGGAAAAAAAGAGAAAAAACAAAAATAAAATTGTTAGGGATAACATTATTTACTCTAACTGGTTTAGGTAAAATAATAAATATGTTATCATGGTTTGTTAGTTAAAGTGTCTGTAACTTTAACTGTAAGAATGTAATTAAGGGAGTGGTTGTAAAACCACCATAAAAGAAGCAAGGTACCACAGCTTGCTCTCTCTGGCTTGATGATCCCTAATTACTGGATAGACTGAAGACTGCGTTTTTCCCCTACTGGAACGGGAGAGAGAAAGCACTGTTGATTTATCAACGGTGAGAAGACTGATTTATTGTAAGTGAACTGACATTGGATATTCTATACGGACTTTGCTAATTGAATATCCTTGAATGGACTGACTAAAACGATACATGAATAATGCACTGTTATTTTGACTATGCTATAACTCTAAATGGAATAAACTATATTTTTGATAACACAAGCGTATCTGTTATTTTTACTGTATGTTAACTAACATACAAACTTCTCTCACACATTTATCTGTATGCCTATCTGACTAACGCTGCACATTCTGTTTAGCTTGTCTCCTTAACACTGGTTGGGGAACCCAGGCTTAACAAAAATGATTAATGTGAAGGTAAGATATTAGTGTTTGAATAATTTTAAGAGAAGATTGTTGTTCACTTGTGGAGGCCTTGAGGAAAATCAAATGTTTAGAATCAGTTACTTCCATTTTAAAAATAGGATCAGGAATCATAAGTTATGAAAGCCCTCTCAGAACTGGGAAACCTGCTGCCAGTAATAAAAACAGGCGTAAATAGAAAAACAATTTATGTAGAATCTATAGGAATTCTATGGAGCTGTGATGGTGCAGTGGTTAGAATGTGGTTATTGCAGACTAATTCTGGCGACTGGCAGTAGTTCGATTCTGATCAGCTCAAGGTTGACTCAGCCTTCCATCTTTCCAAAGTTGGTAAAATGAGGACCCAGATAGTTGGGGGCAATATGCTGACTCTGAAAACCATTTAGAGACTGTTGTAAAGCACCATGAAGCAGTATATAAGTCTAATTACTAGTCTATTGCTATGGCTCAGTTGCCTGCTTCTTTTCTAAAAGGAGAGAAATACATAAACACATTCCTGAAATCAGTAATGTGGGATTGATCTGTTATTAATCTCTTAGAAATATCATCCATTTACACTCACTGACTTTTATGTACTCACTGGCTATCTCCATTTTGACCCACATCTGTTTTAGCCATATTGATTTGTTTTTCTCTCTTTCCATTCCCTATATAGCACCCCCACAAAGGTGAGCTTTTTTCAAGATCCCTAAACCTTTGGGTCTTCTTATTTGTCACTCTTTTGGTGGCTTCATTTACATGTAGTTAGAAAAGATTGGGTTACAAGAGATTAGCATTGGGTTTATGAAACATAATTCCAACAGCTCTTTGAAAAAAATATCTTCTGTATTGTAGATGGTACAATTATTCCTCAGTAAATGACAGTAACTGAGACTGGTAACCCCAATGCTAAAGTTGTAAAGAGAAAAATCATGTGACCATACCAACTTAAGATGGCAGTTCTGGTTGTGGTTATTAAGTGAATTGTACACTGTCATCAAGCACAATGTCAGATGACTGCAACTTACTGCAATTTGCAACTACTTGTCTTCTTCTCCCTTCATTATGCTTTTTGGAAGCTTGCAAAGGACAATCTCTGATTGCAATGATGCTGCAATGGCAGCAACTTCAGCGACTGGCCATAAGATCCCTGCACTATTGTAACTTTAAACGATTGCTGAACTAATGATTGTTAGGACTACCTGTATTTTCCACAAGTGCTACATCTCCATGCAACTTTTTTTTCTTCTACCCAGAGGAAGAAAGCCCTATTACTATCCAGCATGACTTATATGTCTTTTAACAATGTGTAAAATACGTACAGATAGTAGATGCAGATGTTCCATACTTATACACTTTACCATAAAGACTGGCTATAGCTTTGACAGCTCTTTTTGCAAGTTCATTCTAGTATCAAACAAAGAAACCAGCATCAATTGGAGCAAATATAAAGATCTTAAAAATAAGCTTCCTATACACTTTTTTGAGTCACAGAATCTAGAACATCTGGATGAATTTTGCTTACCTCAGTTGTGCTTCAATTAGTTTTTCATCTTATTGACCTCATTTTTTTCATTTCCATTGGTTATGAATTCAGTAGAAAAAATTTCACATGAATATTCATATGAATTGTTCTAATTTTAGCTTGTTCTAGTAGTGTGTAGTTCTAATGTTCCTAGTGTGCAATTTTTGTAACATTTTTAATTGTATCAAAATTCTGAGAAATGCAGATTTCATCATGCTTGTACATTCTGAACCTTATATATTTAGCAGGTCAAAAAGTGCCGTATGTTGGTGAGTAGGATTTTGGGGATTAAATTCCTAAAACAAAGAAGTAAATGGGGGGCAGGGCAAAAATCATACTTGATCTAATTTATTGATAGGTAATTAAAATTATTGCCATTTATTTAAAATACTCCTTTTTCATCACATTAAATTTAACAATCTGGTATTAATTGGGTGGGGATGACAAGCCACATGAAGTCCTAGGATTTCTGGATATGAATTTCTTTGATAGATACATGAGATGGGATTTCATCTCAAGATTAGTGAAGAATTGTGTTGGCTGAGCACAAAGCAGACAGTCAAATTATAAATGTTGGGAAATGGGATAATTGTAATGCCTTCATACCAATTCATTATAATTTGTTGTCTTCTCATAGGTATAACCAAAAGGGAACAATATCATCTGAGAGTAAGAATGCATGGTGAGGTAGCCCTTGATTGAAGGAAGATGGCTGCGGATGAATGAAGCAACTGCTTTAGTTTCTGGTTCAGATTCTGGTGCAGATCCACAATATGTTTCTTCACAGGGATTTTTGGAAGAATCAGCAGCTGTTGGTGGAAAGAACAGTTTCATTTTATTATATAGTTAAGTTGATCTTGGCTAGCATAGACATTACTGATAAAAGTTTATTTGTTTGGTTTGAATCAGAACATCTTCCACTGACCTATGCTGATGGCAACATCACTTAGCGTGTTAATTTGATTGATAGAAATAAACCAGTTAAACATGTTCAAATAACTGATAGATTTGCCTGCACAGGTTATTTTTGCAAGCTTATTCAAAAGTATGTTCCAATGTATTAAGGAGGGGTTACTCCTAGTAAATGTCCATAGGAATATGCTCTAGAGATAGTTTAACAATTATGCAAAAATATAACACTTGGCAATTATTGTATTAGAATATTTAATAGGGTACAATTTCCATATATTATTACATATCTAATAGCTAGAAGCTTACCTCTTTTTTCCTTCTTCCTTGCATTATCCCAAAATTGCAGGCTCCATTTATCATTGGACCAATAGAGTGTTGACCCATTGATTGCAACAAGAATTGACTGATTGGCTTGCTGCCTGAACCTCATTTCATTAGATGAGAGAGAGTGATTGGCCCAAAGTCACTCAATTGGTTTTCATGCCTAAACCACTCACTGCTTACTGGTGTTTTAACCCTAGACTAAACTGGGCATCATGTAGACATACATGTCACATAGATAAATACTTTATAGCAATAATATATAACTTGAATAATTTAAAAAAGTCACTTCCCAAGGCTAGCTGGATTTTTATAGTGCTCAGTCATTATGTACACTAATATTTCAATATGAAACAATGCTTTTTAACAAAGCATTTAACCTACAGTATATCAGTGAAATACTTTTTAGAAATTGCAGTCTACATCCAGAGAAAGAGCTTGTATAGTATAAAATAAAATACTATCTTGATCACCCAGAAAAGATTTAAAACACACTTAAACACATATGATAAAAGCATGAAAAAAATGAAGAAGGAAAGGATTCATTCCCTTTTAATTGGAAGCATGAATGTTACAGTTTTAATGGTAAGTTACATCACTAAGTTTTGGTGACAAATTGCAATAGGATTCTGGGAAGTGTACAACGCTACCTTACCTCTTTTAGATAAATAAACTAAAATGGAAGAATTAAAGTCCAGAGTTTTGTACTTCCCACAGTAGTCAAGAAATGAGTATCAACACTGATGCGCCTGTATGGTGCTTTGGTATAAAAATGAAATATTTACTCAATCTTAGTTCTTAGGTTCATTAAAAATGCTATTTTCAATTCAACTCTTTTTGATTTACTCTAAAGGTCTAGTGGTAATCTAGGTAATTTTATTAAAACACCATCTGGATTAGTCATTTGAAAATAACATGTAGATATACATAATTTACAAAGGCTACTTACTATTCCATGCAACATCAAAATTCCTATTGATGTCAACACCAGTGCAGTTATTCTGAAATGTATTAGAACGATTCTTTCTCCAGAAACGATTCTGCTGGACAAAAATAATTTAGGGATAATAATTTAATCTGACCCGTATATATTTCTGTATGTTTTCTCTTTGTTTATACTAACAGAAAGTGGAATGCATTAATTGTCTGCAGGAAGACAATGTAATGGAAAGCAGGACAGTGCGTTCAGTGAGCTTTGCTTTGCTAGCTTTGTTTAGCTGTAATTCTTTGCTATGCAGTTCAGATAAAAAAGATTGTTCAAGTGTTCTGGAAAAGAATGCAGAGAAGAAGAGAGACATCCTCAGATCCATTAGACAAATGTCCCTAATGAAGCCCTTATAAATAGAAAAATGCCCATCTAAGCTTTGGTCTTGTGAAGTTTCCCTGATTAGATTGATCTCTAACACTTCACAGCTTATCTTGACTTTTGACCTTAGCCTGGAAGAAATTTCAAGACACGGCTTGACTAGATTAAAATGTACAGTATTTCAAACCCAGAACTAGGCATATAGAATAACAGATTTCCTACTACATTAGAAAAATATTGGAAGCTTTATATCCAAGAATTCCTTATTTTTGTCCTTCTGAATTAATTGCTTCTTTTCCCCCCAAATTTTTTTATTTTTATTCTACGTATACACATCAATACATAAACAGTGTGGCACCTTAGTATCATATATTCTGGTGCAAACAAAAATAACAACATTAATCAAATCTCTAATTTTAATACACATATTTGTATTAAATTATAATCTTTCATTACTTAATGATTCAATATTCCAATACATTCTTCTTATGCCAATCACTATATTATTTAAGTAAACAAGATAGTTTCATTATTCAATTCCTTCTTTCATTTTTTTTTTTAAAAACCTCTCTTTTGGCAAGCAGTGTGGTTCCAGGTTTTTACATTTCAGCACAAACATGACCATAGTTACATTTTCATCTTTCTTGTTCAGTTTCATATCACATTATTACTTATTAATATTACATTGGTTAAACTTATTTTATCCAATTTTGATTCTTATCTTAACTTATTTCATTTTTTTTGTGATATTCTCATATCTTACTTTACAATAATATCTAAAATTCTTATTTCATTTCTATATTTATTGCACATATTACTTTTATCTGTCACATTTGCCATTTTATCAATCCTTGTTCTATTAATTCTAAAAATTGTCTCCTTTAGTTGTCAATTTGAGCTTACCACCTTTATTCTACATTAATAACAATATTTTTCTATCTACTAAATATAAGCTATACATATATTTTATGTCAGATTCCACATAGTATTCTTTTCTCAATCACTTTATAAATCATCTATGTATTACAAAAATATTATGAATTAATTGCTTCTTGATGCAGTCCTTGGCGGCCTTAAATCAGTCTGCTTCTTCCCTTAGCAGGGTCTAATCTTATAAAATAGGTCTCTAAAATGGTTAGATATGTTTCAGTTATAGCAGTAAAACTAATTCATTAGTTTTCTCAATCATGGTTTATCTGCACATAGTCATTTAGCAAATCATTGGTCTTAATAAGCACCCATCCCCTGCTTCACTAGTAATATTATATTGATAGAAACATTCTGTGGCTTGGTAGCTGTAACCACATTCAGTGAAGTCTAACTGCATTTTGATTTGTTCCCCTGTAAATTCTTTGCAGTCTTTTCTCATTAGTGCCAGGATGTTAAAGAGACCAAGACCCAAGCAACAGCTTCCTTAATTCCAACCTTCAGACTTCCTTTTTAGAGTCCTATAAAAGTGTGTGTGTGTGTGTGTGTGTGTATGTGTGTGAGTGCAGGCAGCATGTAGCAAAATATTCAACTTCATTGTACACATTTTGTGCATTGACAATAAAGGTTTAGATTTGATTTGATTTGAAAACCACTAAAATCAAATGTAAAAACCAGCTAAAACAGTTCAATCACAAACATAAGGAAAACAAGTTTGTGAAGGATTAATTTTAAGATATCATACATGGTGCAAACATGTTTTCTGCTGACAAAGGTGTTACGAACTAAGCAAATGCGTTAGTCTAAAATCCTAATAGTTTTGTTTCCACAGCAGGCTCGTAATCCTGCACTTCTGATTGGCTCACAAACAGCGGATTGTGATTGGCCAATTTTGGCTAGTCTGATTGACTGACAGTGGGTTGGCTGACAGCCGCTGATTGGACACTACCAGCGCGGCAAACTCAAACCATTGGTTATTGTGACAGCAGCCAGCTCT
Source organism: Hydrophis major (assembly GCA_033807585.1). Lineage (NCBI taxonomy): Eukaryota > Metazoa > Chordata > Lepidosauria > Squamata > Elapidae > Hydrophis > Hydrophis major. The sequence goes on from CM066331.1 coordinate 31,385,423, forward strand.
ATAAAAGGAGCTGCTGCTGCCCAGTAGCTCTGCTCTGTTCTGAAGTCACTAATAAAGAGTTAGAGTCACTGTTCGATGTCTCGTCTCCGTTCCTTGCGCCCACGCTCCAGATCTAACAAAGGGATCTCCGAGCCTGACAAAAAAGCCATGTTTTGAGGGCTTTGCAAAAGGCCATAAGGATTGGGGCTGATCTCACTTCAGGCCAGAGGTGGTTTTCAGCAAGTTCTGACCAGTTCTGGAGAATCGGTAGTGGAAATTTTGAGTAGTTCAGAGAACCGGCAAATACCACATCTGACTGGAGATTTTACAGTATACTCCAAGCCACGCCCACCAAGCCACGCCCACAGAACAGGTAGTAAAATGGTTTGAATCCCACTACTGCTTCAGGCGCGATAATGTTCTAGAGAGCAGGCAGTTAACCCCTTAATGGATGGAATGTGCAACATGCCTCTCCTGATGGAATGGGTAGAGATAGAAATAACTGGAAAGAAGTAGGTGGTCCTTTAGATAACTTGGCCCCATGCCTTAGAGGGCTTTAAAAGTCAAAAACAGCATCTTGAAAAGCAAACCAGCAATCAATGCAGCTTAAGGAGCAGATATATGTCCTTTTAGGAACACTCATAACTGCTCATGTTGCTACATATATATATTTTTTTTCTCCACAGTCTCTTTGATTTGGGCTAGAAGTTGGTTGAATTAATTAGACCTGAAGCAAATATATATTATTTAAAAAAGATATTGAACTAAGCTGAATCTGGTGGCTTGGAGTTATGTTACAGTTTTATGAAATAGATGGATAGATATTATTATATTGTTAATAATGATAATTTTGATCTATTATAACATTATACATATCTTTTGCTATGCTTATCTGTACCTTACAGTAGAGATATTTGTTATCATTTCTGCTTTCTATTAATTTTGTTTTGTTGTCTTCATTTCTAGTCTTATCAGCAAATGTAAGATGATCAAGCAGTTGGATTGGCTATAGACTCAGAGCAGTTTACAGAAATGAATGCTTTTGATTAGTTATAACTAATATTTTCCAATTCATTTCAATGGGCTGTTCTACTTCTTACCAAATAAATACACTGAATATATCTTTAGTATGCAAAATTTCTATTGTATTCAGAACTGAAATATCATCAAAGGATGTTTACTTCACAATGGCAGAAAATTCTCATTTCATAGTTAAAGCGGTCTTCAAAAGTATAAAATAGGGATGAGGATCCTATAAAGCTCTGGGGTCATGGATCCCCTTCCCCTCATATATGACACAAAGCTGGCCATCTGTTGATCTAGGTGCATTAAAAATGTGCCAGAAGTATTTAAAATCTAACAGATTACCACCCTTCCCTCAAATAGCTTCCCTCAAATAGCTTTGTGAAATTATAGATTATTAGCTTTGGAAAGAGCAGGCAAGAGAGAGGACTTCTGATATATGCTTTTTCAAAATAAATCTCAAAATAAAAGTTGATCTTTAACTGATAGTATTGGAGTGCTTCGTTCAAGGAGCATAGGAATATCTTAGGTGCTAGAAGAGATTATGCTGTTAAAAAGTATGAGCAATACCTGAGTCCAGCTCCAGACATAGCCATCTATATTAACTATAGGAACGATGTAGAAATTCATGTTATCAAGTATGTGCGTCATGTCCCTGTCTTTTCCATAGGTGCTGATGGCCTGATAATTTAGAAAACATAACTGTTTTAGAAATAAATAAATACATTTCTCTGTGATCCTATATAACTCAAAATTTAGATTCAGTTGGTCTTATAAAGTGTACCTAGAATTGCAGATTTTTTTCATCACATAGAATCTATTTTCTATATTAATCATGAAGGACTTTTTTGAGAATACAGAAACGTGCTTCACATTTCTGTTTGTTTAGTGGGATACAAGGGCTTTGATCTTGTGAGTTATAGAACATGCAAAGATCAAAAGATCAAAGATCAAAGCCAGTTTGATCTAGTGATTAAAGCACCAGGAAAGAAAGCAAGAGATTTAAATCCCACTTTAGCCATGAAAGCCAGCTGGGTGACCTTGCACCAGCTACTCTCTCTCAGCCCAACTACTTCACAAGGGTGAGTGGTGGGATTCAAATACTTTTATCACTGGTTCGGTGGGCGTGGCTTGGTGGGCGCACTTTGTGTGCATGCACACACTTTGCATGCATGCACACACCAAATGCATGCTTTGCACAGGTGCAGAGGTGTTCTAACTCACCTCCTGCAAGCCTGGTCACTTCAGCAGCTACTGTGTGGCACTCTTTTATGCCACGCAAAGCAGCTGCACTTCAAATTCAGAGAATAAAGGTGAGTATGGTGGGTGGGCCAACAGCAGACTAGCAGAGAGAACTGGTTCGGTCTCCGCTGCTCATCACCACTACTGGCTCGGCAGAACTCGGCTGAACCAGTAGAATACCACCAATAGGAAGAAGAAAAAGTGTTAAGTATGTTTGCTGATTTGAGTTATGGTAAAAATAATAAAGGTAGGATATAACTAACCAACCAACCAGCTAAAATTGTGAATGAGTAAGAACTTCTAGAGATGCTAAAAGTTGTTTCAACATATTTGAGCAGAGTTAGGAGAAGGTTACTCTTAATAAATTTGAGACAAAAAACCCTTTTTAATTAACCTCTTTCACAAACCACTGACAAAAGGCAGGAGAAATCCACTCTCGTGCATGAACACCACAATCCATGAAGATGGCATTTCCTTCTCCACTTTTCTTCCCAATCTGCCTTGAAAACATTTTTACAAAAAAAAAAAAAAAGGTTTTTAAGAAAGTACACTTCAATACAATACTATTCCTTACTGTTCCATTCTGGATCAGTATCCATTTGTTTCAGCAACCTTTACTTTAAATAGCTTTGCTAATAAAAAAAAATAGTTTCTAAGAGTCTCATTCTAATTCTTGTATGAAGAAACGTACATGCAAGTAATTTTTCATTGTTGTCTCATTGAAAGAGCAAGATGACTTTGTCATGTCATGCTGATTATATTAAGCAAAATGACACAATAACCCAATGTTCAATGTGATGGAAGCAGAATGTTCTTATATATGTGGAAACAACTGTATTATATATACTTAACTAATTTCAATTTTATGTGTTGCAAATAAAATGAAAGCAAATATAATATTTGTCTTAACAATTCCCACTATTCATTCTGACCCCACCTGCTAAGTAAAATATAATGAGGTATGGAGTACTTCATTGGTCCTCCGTTCAGAAAAAAAGTAATATTCTTGTGTTCTTGACCATAAACCAGCCATGATTTGTTAATCAGACGGCTGGACTAATGGAATACTAAAATAAAACTAAATAAATTGCATGTTAGCTTAGCATGATACATAACTTCATCTAGTGGAGAGTTGGAAGAAGAACTCAGATTGAATCAATTTTATGCTTACTAATATACATATATTACTAAATACATATATTTTGCTTTATTTCTCTTGCAGTACCTTAAAGAGTAGAATTTAGTGTGTTAATTTGTGCCTATTGATGATGAATTGATTATGAAATTAACACATTCAGAGGAGGCAATAGATTCAATGTTCTTTAGAGGACATTTTGTTTTCTCACATGCAACAATTAAAGCTTTGGTGCAAGTTATATCAAAGATTCTTTGTAAGTTTTCAGAAAATGTATCTGTAATGTTTTCACACCATTAAAGGATACCCACTTCCTCCTTTCTGGCTATTTTTTCTTTGTCTTTTTCTGGCTATTATTTCTCATTAGATTTAAAGAAATTCTTCCTGCATTTGGGATCTTCTGTTAATGTAGATGCATGGCTGAAACACTTGATCAACATGTATAAAAGATCAATGTAACTTTGAGGCTTTTGTTGTTGGTTCCTCTGAGACCAGTGAGTCACTGTAATCTGCTAGCTATACAACTGATCAAATAATTGTTTGACTCCTCACCAGATACGGGTGGTGAACTTGGGAGGGTGAGTTTTTCAACGCAATTTCATCTGTTGTTTGCTTATTTTCCTGAAAAGATTTTAATACCTGAAGAAGGAAGATGGGTCGATTTTCAAATGTCTTTCCAATCTGGATACGGGAAACCAATGTTGAGTTGCTTTTTGCAATTCTGGCAGTCCAATCAGAAATCTGAGTTTAAAAAAAAAGGATTCTGGAAAAACACCTGATGAAATGACCTGCTGCCAGTGAAATTAAATGATTTTTTAAAAGTTGGACAATGTGCTGGCTGGGGAATTCTGGGAGTTTAAGTCCTTACATATTAAAGTTGCCAAGTTTGTACATGAAGGTTCTGGTAAATGCAATAGAAGAATAGAATCTGTAAAAATTTTGACAAATCTTTGAAGAAAAATGGGCAATGGGATAATAATAGAGGATGATTTCTACAATTCACATAATTGTGACTATAGCTCAATCCTTGCACGAAAGGTTCCAAGTACTAAAAAGATACATGTCCAATCCTGTGTGAAAATTTTTTGCATGCATTTTTGATAGAATCCTTAGGTAATAGTCTAAACTAGGCCAGCTTTAGCCACCAACTGCATTCTTCATGCTTCAGAGGATGCATGTACATCCAAGTGACAAACAAGTACAAATGGTTCAATCTCTCTTTCTCTTATGGTGTACATATCAAGGGAATTCTACGATGCTTTTTATCACAGAATAGTACTGGCAGCCAAATATTGCTAGTTCATTTTGTTCATGTTTGCATGCTATCCACAGTATGCCACAGGGGGTGAACTAGCTTTGTACCAGTTGGCTACAGCATTTGAGGGATGTCAAGTCATGTCAGGTGTTTTTTTTCTGCCAACGTTGGAAGAATCTAGGCAGCTTCGGCACCTGCATGGAACACTGCTAGATTTTCCCACTGAAGTGGTACCTATTTATCTACTTGCATTTTTACATATTTTTGAACTGCTAGATGGGCAGGAAGTAGGGGCAAATGTCAGGAGCTCACTCCGTCATGTGTTATCGTGGGTCAAACTGCTGGAGTGCCAACTATCTCTGGTTGACAAATTCAATGTCATTAAGCTGTTGTGTCACCACACCTGCTTCCTAGTGTCTCTGATAAATTGGGATTGTTTCTGTTGAAGAATGCTTCCTTTGTAGAATGTCACATAAATTCTGTACCTTGTCCCATTCATTATACTTTTCATAGCTGTATCCATCATTCTTGTCACCATCAAGCTGCTTTTCAATGTCTTCTTGTAGGTTGTCAAATATTATTCTGCATGATAAAAAAATCAGAAAATTATACTCTGCCTGAGCTCATTTTATTTCTGCATTTTAGAAGCCACTTGACTCCAGAATGACTTTGAGCAGCTTACATCAAGTTAAAACAATAAAGAAAACAATGAAGAATAGCAAGTCCACACTAACAAAAATGTCATCTACAAACTTTGATTTATTTCAGACTGATTCATTGTATATTTATTTCAACGTACATTAATTATTCAATGCATACTGCATGCAGATTTTGTACAACTTTGAAATCATGGGCCCCATCCAACTTAAATCTGATCCTCAAATTGACAATAGGCTTAGATGTGACAAACCTGTTTTATTGTTTTCAGTGGTATTTGAATCATTTGTATTTGTTAGAGCAGGCCAGGTAATTTTTAAATTTCTTTTCATATATATTTCATGTTGACTTCACCGGGAATTTTGCATGTTGGTCCTGCAGCCGTACTCTATATGGAAATGAACTTTTTTGCACAATACAGAAGAATTCCTCCCTTTTTTTCAGCAGGGATGCTACAGTGAAGAAGAGCAACTTATCATTTCTATCCAGGAGCACTATTTTCTAATAAGAGAATAAATTAATTGAAACACACTATTCATAAATACATCACACAGACATATCCCAGGTGTGTGCAATCTCTGCACAATTTGAAATATAGTCACAGACCTGAAAAATAGAGAAGTTTACTTACTGATAAGATATGCCATTCTGTTTCAAGAGTCTCTCAACAGTATTACTCTGTGTAGCACTGACATGGAAATCTACTTCCATCTGTTTGACTATATGCAGTGCTGAATCTGGATACCAAAAATCAACCTGTACAGAAAGAAATGCAAAAAGAGTTGTGATTGAATGGAAATGAAAATTATATCCCCAAAATCTGCTGTTGTTCAACTTCTTGGGAAATTTATTTCTCTTCTGTTCTATTTCTGAGAGGAGAACTAAGTTCAGTTTTGTGCAAAGATTCTGAAATATTAATTGTTGATTGGTATAAGCTGATGCTGAATTTGGGAAAATTATTCATTTGTTAAAGGTAAGATTTTACCTGATATGGAAAGATGTGAAGACTTGGCTTGGCTAGTAAAGAGAAGGACCAGGGGAAACATGATCTTGGTCTTCCAATATTTGAGGGGCTGCCACAGAGAGAAAGGGGTCAAGCTATTTTCTAAAGCGCCTGTAGGCCAGACAAGGAATAATGGATGGAAACTGAACAAGGAGAGATTTAACCTGGAAATAAGGAGAAACTTTCTGACATTGAGAACAATCACCCAATGGAACAGCTTGCCCTCGGATGTTGTGGGAGCGCCATCACTTGAGACTTTCAAGAAGAGATTGGACTGCCATTTGTCAGAAATGATGTAAGGCAGGGGTGTCCAACCTTTCACCTTCCCTGGGCCACATTAGAAGATGAAAATTTGGTTTGGGCCGCACATAAAATAAAATAAAATAAAATTATTTTTACTATTAATTATTTATTAAAAATTATTTATTTATTATTTTATAATTTTCCGGCCAAATTTTGTGGGGTGGGGGGGAGGGGGGGAAGAAAGCTTGCCCGCCTCGCACCTACCTCTCCTCCTGCAAATGCAGCAGCGGCGGCAGCAGCGGAGGGGCAGAAGCAGCAGCGGTGGCAGTGGCGGCGAGGGCAGAAGCAGCAGTGGGGGCGGCGGGGGCAGAAGCAGCAGCGGCAGCAGTGGCGGCGGGGGTAGAAGCAGCAGCAGCGGCAGCGGCAGTGGGGGCAGAAGCAGCAGTGGTGGCAGCGGCGGCGGGAGCAGAAGCAGCAGCGGTGGCGGTGGCGGCAACAGCAGGAGGTGGCGGGGTGGGACTTTTGGGCTGCGGCTGCCCGCCTTTTCTGTTGCTTGCCTTGCTCCGCCTCGCGCCTACCTCTCCTCCTGAAAATGTAGCTGTGGCGGCAGTGGCGGCGGGGGCAGAAGCAGCAGCAGTGGCGGCGGCGGCAGCAACAGCAGGAGGTGGTGGCATGGGACTTTTGGGCTGTGGCTGCTCGCCTTTTCTGTTGCTCACCTCACCCCGCCTCGTGCCTGCCTCTCCTCCTCCTCCTCACTGGATCTTTCACGAAGGTTGGGGTGGGTGTTGGGCCGCATTACGAGGTGACCTGGGCCACATGCGGCCCATGGGCCACAGGTTGGACAAGCCTGGTGTAGGGTCTCCCTCTTGAGTGGGGGATTGGACTAGATGACCTACAAGGTCCCTTCCAACTCTGATTATCTGTTAAATCTAACCATTGAAATGCAGCATTGTTTATATTTAAAAAAAAAATCAAACACTGGACCGGCATATGCCCTTAACTTATAGCCAGTCATGTGATTTACAGTTTGATATGGGATCCTGTATTCACACTGAGGAGAGGATATTATACAGAGATTCCTGGCAAATGACATGTGAGGTGCAAATCCTCTTCAGGATTGTCCATTTGCTGGCATGAGAGTTCGAAACCTAACATCTTTTTTTGTGGAGTCATTTATATGTCTTCATATATTGGCTATCCATTGGGAATCAATGTTAAAGTTGTTGGGCAGATGTTGTGGCCCACTGAACAATAGTTTGGGAAGAATCTAGGTGTCTAAAATGCCAGAGGATCCCATTTGGTCCATGGCAGATTTCATGGAAAGCCAGTGGCTAAGTGTTAGCATGGTGTTCCAAAGTGTTATGTTATTTGTTGTCTTGTTATGTTGATTGTTATCAGAGGTGGTATTCAACAGGTTCTGACCAATTCTGTAGAACTGGAAGTGGAAATTTTGAGTAGTTCGGAGAACCAGCAAATACCATCTCTGACTGGAGATTTTATAATATCCTTCCCCACCACACCCACCAAGCCATGCCCATAGAACTGGTAGTAAAAAATATTGAATCCCAATGGAAACAATCTGATTGTTTTGTTGACTGTCCTTTTCTGTGGTTTTATTTTTATTCGACTGCACGTTTATCATGATAGAAAGCTAAAAATAAGTGCTGTTAAAGACTTCTGGGGCCCATAAAATGGTTGTAACAATAAGCAGCTTCGAGATTGCAGCTTACTCAGTCCCCTGTAAATCAGTGCAGAATCCTAATGACAATTAATTATTAAATTAAGCCAGGAAGAGAACTTTTCAAATAGTCTTATTCTTTTGTGTATTTCTTGGAAAGCAGCTTTGTTTTGAGAATGCATTGTATAGCCAAGTTCTGCCACAGATTCAGCCTTTGGTAATGGAAAGGAAGAGGAAATCCTTATGGTATTAAGTTAATAATGTAATTAGTAATGTAATTCAATTGGAACTCTTTGGTTGGACTCTTTGGTTGTTCTTATTTGGTTCTAATTTGTCATTGCATGTTAAAGACCTTGAATTGCAAGACTTTTTTTTAAAAAAAATCCACATTATACAATAAGGCAAGTCAAAAGAAAATGAAAATGTCAAGGCTTTTCATCATGTTTATATTCTACTTACAAAGCATTCTTTGTCTACAAAATAAAATCTGCATTTACTGAATTAGGAAAAGAACATGAAAAGGGCTAAAGCTTGACAAATACCCGTTTTCTTATTATATACACTGAATTGCTTTTTAAGTTTTGTGATTTATAAAAGCCAATATTAGGCTGAGAAAAGTTTCTGTATGTGGATGAAAATACAGTCTCAGTAGATGGTATTGTGTGGCCAATATTGCCTGGGTTTGGAACTTAAATAGAGTCAAGCCTATTTAGTATTTGGATGGGGGACCACTTAGATGCCTAGGATTAATAAATATTAAAGTCATATAAGCTTTTTTAAAAACATCCCAACAATGGAAAAGCTTTGTTTTTTACTGCTGTAAAAAACAAAAAACTGCACATCCATGAAATCACCAGGAATCCAACTAAATTTGAAAACAACTTTAAAAGAATGTGAATCTTTCAAATTGGCTTTTAATGCCATCCTGGCATGAATTTAATTCTCTTAAATACTGTATAAGGAGAGAAAATAAACCCATAGGAAATAGTGAAGATATTCATATGGGAGATTGTTAATGCTTGCATCTTCATTCTTACACAGTAATTTTCAGGTAGGCATCACAAGTATGTTTATGGATGCTTATTAAGAAAATAGATGTTTCGTCACCCTTCACTAAAATGTGATCTAAAATTTAGTGGATAATGGTAATATCCACTGTGTCTTCCCCTGTTTCTCTAATTTTAGAAATTAACTTACTTTTAAATTTCTAGGGCAGAATCATCTAGATGTTTGAAATTTCAAAATATATGATGAATGAAATCTTTGTTGCAGAAAGGAAAAAAATGTGCAAGAATAATAATATATTGTAAAGTTTCATACAGGTTTTGATATAGAGGACAGGTTTTTAATTGAGTTTACTAGTCATTTTTTTTCTTTATCCATTTGTTTATAAATACAAAAAAATAGAAAAAAGCAAACATAAACGTGCAAAAAAAGTTTAAAAAGTAAGATGTCACATTTTTCCATATTGATATAAAAAACAGTGAAGAAAGAAAAAAATAACAGTATATTCTTTCTTCCATTTGAATCCCCAATCATTAACTACAGTTTAAATATTTAAACTTTGTATTAAATATTAGTAATTGTTGTTAGTTTCTCTTTGACCCCTAAAACTACATTCCAGATGTCTAAATTTGCTTTGCCCTGTGATATATTGTATATTAGGGAGCTATTCTTGCTTTAATTAATTTTAATTGTGTATATATACTGCCATTTTAACAATCTTTTATATATTAAAAAATTGGAAGCCTTCAAAACAGTTCATTTTCTTCTATTGGGCAAAGAATCTGTACTGCATGTATATATCCAGGTTTCTGTATATGTAATCAAATAAAATACACACACATACTACTTTGATAAATATGAAATATTCATATATATTTTGAATAGGTATGTATTTTGCAAAATTCCTTATGGGGCATAAAGCATCTGAGTTGCAAAATTTTCTCACCTGTACGAAGCTTGGCAAGGATTTCATTACGCTTACTTCCTTTTTATTTTGTGGTTTTACGCGAAAAACCTTTGCACTTTAGAAGAGAAAGTAAAGCAATGAGCAGTATACCAAGGCGTGGAAACAAAGCAAAAACACCCCACCCCACAATATCCTTTAATGATGTGAAAAGGCTGTACCTGTCAAATCGTAGTGCAGAAGTGAAAACACAAGTAATGGTCATCACATCCAGAACCAACAAGGACATCATGGTCCTTTCTCTTTGCTGCCACTCATCTCTGACATTTTTATTCTTCTGTTTGATGATCAGATAATATCCACAGAAGATTTCTTTGGATGATGTGAAGTTCTGCTGTTATGTCTACATTTAGATTTCATGTAAATTTACTATGGGTATTGGAATATTTTATAATACTTATTAACACCTTTAAAAAGTTCAGAGAATAACTCTCACACTGATGTACAATATTTGATAAATGAGAAAGCATGTCCATAGACACAGAATGCATTTTTTACTGCAAATTTGAGTACTTGACAGTATGTGTCTGAGAACTCTCTTCTAGATAATCCCAATGATCAAGAGGACCTTTTCTTGGGAAAGACTGGTTTCCTTCTCATGTGCTATTGAATATATTTAGGCACTCATTTGATTACTTTTGCCTTTATTTTGTTGTTATAAAGCAACAGTAAATACTGTTGTACTTTTACATCTCCATCTTTGAGTAGACCCTATGGCTGTCCCATCTACATCTAAATTCTCTCCCTTCTGTTAGGGATAACATTGTTTACCCTAACTAGTTTAGGTAAAATAATAAATATGTTATCATAGTTTGTTAGTTAAAGTGTCTACAACTTTAACTGTAGGACTGTAATTAAGGGAGTGGTTGTAAAAGCACCATAAAAGAAGCAAGGTACCACAGCTTGCTCTCTCTGGCTTTATGATCCCTAATTACTGGATGGATTCAAGACTGCGTTTTTCTCCTACTGGAAAGGGAGAGAGAAAGAACTGATTTATTTGTAAGTGAACTGACATTGGATATTCTACACGGAGTTTGCTAATTGAATATCCCTGAATGGACTGACTAAAAGATACATGACTAATGGGCTGTTATTTTGACTATGCTATAAACTCTAAATGGAATAAACTATATTTTGATAGCACAAGCGTATCTGTTATTTTTACTGTATGTTAACAAACATACAAACATATCTCACTCATTTATCTGTGTGCCTATCTGACTAACGTTGCACATTCTGTTTAGCTTGTCTCCTTAACCCTGGTTGGGGAACACAGGCTTAACACCTTCCACAACCAAATTTTATTGATTAGTTTTATATCTTGCATAGTAACTCGAGATATCATATACAGCAATGTTTCCACCTAATTTTATTCATAGCAACAACGCTTGTAAGGTAGATTGGAAAGAAAAGGGTAAAACATCTTCTGTTTGGATTTAATGGATTCTTGGAAAATTAGGTAATTTCAGGTGATTAGAGGGTTCAGAGTAAAACAGGCCACTTCACTCTACTTCTGGACCATATTTCACTTGAGATAAGTATCCGAACAATGTGTGTGTTTCAGGCTAAAATATGTTAAATTTTTAACTTTTAAGTTAATGGAGCTATCTGGGAAACATTTATCTAGATCATGAATGTCCAATCTTTTGACTTGCCAGGGCTGCACTGAGTAAAATCGCATGTAAATATATATAATTCAGTTAATGTATATAAAATCAGTTAATGTATATAAATAATGATGTTAAAAGTTAACAATGTTGTTGGGCTGCTTTATTAGCTGTCTAGGGCTGCATGTGAGCTGTGAGCTATAGGTTATTACAGACCAATGTAATATAGTTTAATAGATGCCACAGGTCAATGCCAATTACTCTGACTTCCATAAGATAAACAATGAATTGTATAACTGTGGTTTCTCTTACAGTTTAGAGTACAGGGAAAATTCTGTCTTTTGGGGAAAAGAACCCATATTTAACTGGGAGTGATATGTTGAGAGAGAGAGCGGAAGAGAGGCAGGCAGGGAGGGAGGGAGAGAGAGAGAGAGAGAGAGAGAGAGAGATAATCTTTTCCTAAAAACAGCTGTTTCCTTCTACCTGTATGTGAATTCAAGAAAGTAAGGTTTAATTTGTTCTTTTAAGAGCGTAGCTAAATGAAATCAAACTGTAGACTTTTAATTCCCTGCCTGTTTTTTCACTTTTTGGAATAATTGCCCTTACTTTAATTCCTTCTCCCATGTGGGTTTCTTGCCTCTGGGCTGCACTTATTCAGAGTACAGGCCAGGAAGAATTTAATTCTCCTGGATAAAACTAGCCATGGCAAGGAACATGATCTCATGGTGCTATTTTTATTTATGTATGTTTAGGATCAGCATTGTGCAATCAAGTATTTCTTTTTATTATATACTAGCAGACTAAGTTTTAAGGAAATATTTTATTTTTAACCAGTTGTTATCAACCCTTGTCCACATACTTTTGAACTGATTTACTTGCTGGGCATTTTCTGATAGCTTCTCATAGCGAAGACTTCTAAACTTCAAGATGCCTTTAGTTATGACTTCTTACCCAGCATATAGGAATTGGTTGCAGAAAGAGTTGTCTTTTGACTAAGAACCTGCTGTGCCTTTTGACCTGATTCAACATAATCCTGTTCTCTTTCATAGTTTTTAAACTGTTTATAACTTTAAGCAGCTACTTTTACAGGCTTTTACTAAATTGCTGTTGTTTTAATGGTTTTCAATGCATTGAAAACAGTTTTTAATTGTGTTGTTTGTTTTTCCTGCTTTGGAGGGGTTGTTTTTAATGACACAAAGTGAATGAACTTTTAAACAAACAAAAGAGAAGTTCAGATGTGTTGGATCACAATTCCAAGTAGCCTAAGCCAATAAAATCAGCAATCAGGGATGCTGGTAATCAGGAATGCCATGGATATATGGGGCAGGAGTTTTTTTTTTTTTAATGTTCATATGCTTTTTTGCATATGTTGAAAGATTCAGAGAAGCCAGAATCTTCCTAAGGCAATTCCAGGTGCATAGCCAAGAAATAACTTTTAAGTGTTAAACCAGATAGAACACGAAGTGTCTCTTGCTATTAATATATAGTCATATATATATAAATGTAGTCACAGTGTGCTGCTAGTAATTGGAGTCTCAAGATGTGGGTGAGGGTTGATCTTTTGTTGTCCCAGTAGGGTTATGATAAAGTCAAATCCTTTCAAATTGATCTTTTTTTTTGGGGGGGGGGGGGAAGAAATCCCCAGTGAGAGTCTTGTTTAGCTTTTAAGCACTCTTAACATTGGATAGATGACAGACAGACAAAAAGACAGATGATAGATAGATAGATGATCAACATTTTTTTTCTTTCTACAACCCATTAATCCCTTTATTCAGGGTGGAGTCGGGGCAACTGAATGAAGCTGAGTATTTATTGGCCAGATACCCTTCCTATGCAAAGTTTGCAGCAGATATTTTTCTCTTTTGCGCTCTGAGTAAGAAACTCTGCTGCTGCTTAGGATTGAACTCTTAACCTTCCAAGTGGGAGGTAAGAGTCTTCACCTCTAGGTTACTGTGCTTCTCACTCCCAACATTATATAAAACCATTCAAATATTCTTATTTTTCTTTTAAAAATAATTTTTATGTTTATTTTCATATTCCGTTTAGCAGTGTTTTGAGATTGTTTTTTCAACCCAAGAAAAAAAATGAAAATACAAATAAATTGCAAACTATATTTTCCAGACAGAATAATAAATTTATCAAGCTTGATTAAAAAGCTTGTCTGGGCACCTTAAAAAGTATTACCTAGTACTGAAAAGATAATAGTGACAGTATCAGAAATATCATAAATGCAATGTTCTCCACTGTCCTTGCAATTTGCTTGCCTGCAGATGTCCAAGGGACCTGAAGACAAGGTGTCATGGCATCAGGCATTTTTTGGATTCTAAGTTAGATACTGCTTTTAAAAGGAACTGAGCCTTTGGTATAAATGGGATTGAAGCATAGGTTATTTCTCTGAGAGCTAAGACTGTTTCTATATTAAAAACAGGCCTGAATAAAACAAATGGTAATCAGCTTTTGTCTAAGAATATTTAACTACCTCATTCACTTTTTTCAAGAAAAGACTGGCCCAACTAAATAAAAATCAAACAAGCACTGATCCTTCCCCATATTTTAGATGATTAACATTGACTATAGTTTTTGCATGAGATAAAAATGACAATTGAAAGTATCATATGAAGATAAGGCGTGATATAGTTGGAATCATTTAAATATTTTTGCTATTTTTTTTCTTTCCAGATGCTACTGATTTTCTTCAGATAATTTAACCTTTTCAATTAAATATTATGTACAGTTAGGCTCTTTGTATAAATCTGAGCTGGTACTCTCTAGTGCCTTTCCCATTTCTTCTAAATATCAGAGGCTACACAATGGAAATGATTTGTCAAGAAAACAGGGTCAGAATGTGAGGAAGAATACTGTCTTAGAATTATCATACTGGGTAATGAGTTACCCCTTCCCAATCAAAAGGTATGAAATTTGAATAAGAAATTAACTCTACCCCTTCTGAATGATTCGGACTGTGGTATATCTGCACAGGAAGAATGTCTAAAGGCCATTTTCCTTTAAATTAGTGCTTGTGTATCTGTGTGTCATAGTAACTGAAGAATGCTTTCCCAACATTCTTTAGGGAGCTCAATCACTCATTCTCTTGGTGATTGGCTGACTTAGCACACGAAGTATCTATTTTATAAGTCTGTAATCCAGTATTCTACATAGCCAAAAAGGCATTAAGAGTTGTTAATCTAATCCTATGTAGTTTCTTCTCTGGTAATATCACACTACTAACTAGAGCATACAAAACATTTGCTAGACCTATACTTGAATATAGCTCATCAGTCTGGAACCCATCATGTATCTGATATTAACACAATTGGAAAAGTCCAGAAATATTTCACAAGAGTTCTCCGCTCCTCTATTCATTGCAGAATACCTTATGCCACCAGACTTGAAACTCTAGACCTAGAAAACCTAGAACTATGCCTCCTCTGGTCCGATCTAAATATAGCATATAAAATCATACATTGCGATGTCCTTCAGCTTCAATCATAACAATACAAGAGCACACAATAGATACAAACTCAAGGTTAACCACACCAAACTTGACTGCAGAAAATATGACTTCAGCAACAGAGTGGTCAATGTTTGGAATACTCTACCTGACTCTGTGGTTTCTTCCCCAAACCCCAAAAACTTTAACTTTAGACTGTCTATTAGTGACCTCACCTCCTTCCTAAGAGGCCTGCATAAGTGCACCAATCATGCCTACCATCCCTGTCTATTGTTTCTTTTTATTTTTCTTATAAGTATCTATCTCATGTATTCAAAACTATGTTTATTCTTGTACCTGTATCTTGTAAGCGGTTGACAAATCAAGTAAATAAAAATATTCCATAACTTCTGGAATTCTGGTTGTTGAAGTCCACAAACTTAAAGCTGGTCTAGAAAATGGCAGAATGCTGGTCAATTTCATCTGATGATTTTTTTAAAAAATGCAGTGTCCACTGTTGTCTGATGAAAGGTTGATAAACTTGTACAATGTTTGGTGACCTAGTTGGCCAAATAAAAATATTTCCTTCATGAGTATGAAGGATACTAAGATTATATTCTAATCATAACTGAACTATCCAGGCAACAAAACAAGGTATAATAGGACTTTGATTTTGTGAAGTAGTAAGTTTTTTGTTTGATGCACTGGATTTATTAAGAGAAGTATTGCTAAGCAAGTAATACCAACAGCAAACATTTTGTAAAAGGAAGGAATAACTATAAATGGCCAGATAGAAAATAAAATAAAATGTGTCCATTCAAATTTACTTTTGCTACTTCAGTTAAAATAGGACTGTGGGTTTGTTTTTCAGAGTCAAAATGAATTTTATCCTTGCCTTTAACAATAAATTGGTTCTAATTTAGTTAGCTGTTTTGCTGGATTGTGTATGAAATATAGATTAGTTCTTGCAAAGTGAATGAATGGTGGCACATTAAGTGATGAACTGAACATGTAAATGCAGTGAACCCATTAATACTGAATTACTAAATAGAAATACCAAAGCCTTGAGACAATGCTATTATTGTGCAATTATCTTGCTTCATTCCCAGAACTGAACTGAGGAGAGACCAAATGTCATTGTCTTCTCTTTGTAACTCACTTATTTTCCCATGTTTTTTTTTTCTTAGCACAAAACAAATGGTTTAGGAAGAAAAGATGGAATAGCCTTCCAATTGATAGTTGCAAGATCTTCTTTCATTGTCAGAAAAAACTCAGCAGCAAAGATTATTTTGGGACAGATATATGTCTCAAAGGTGCTTTTTCAAAGGACAACTGGACTGGGTGTTTTTTTTATATATATATATATAACTATGAGCTGGATAACTGAGAATCTCCACAGACAGTCAGATACATGCAAGCTAAATTCTGATATTTTAGGAGAGAATCATAAGGCCATACCCATAGCTGTTGAGAATTGAAATCTCTTTTCTTTATAGGTTTCCATTGAACTATGATACGATGGTGCTACTTTGGATCTTCATTTGGTCAACTCTCACAAACAGGTTTTGCTAAATGACTGATGGATGGGGTGAGAAAGATCTATAAGATCAGTTCCTTTTCTGTGTTTATATGTATATTTCTTATGTTTATGTATATTTCATCCAGAGAAAGTAATATTGAAGGAAAGTAGCTGTGATATAGTTCAGAATAGCTGCCAAGAGATTTAAAAGTTTATGTTCTAGATGAGCAGGCCAGGCCAAAAAACTAAATTTGGTACAGGCAACAAATATTTAAACACAACAATGGAGGAATCATTTTCAGATTTATCAGAGATGTCTTTATTAAAGGGCAGATCCGGGAATTCACTAAGAAGAGAGCTAACAGTTATTCAGCAAATGTCTTTCTTATGCTTGAATAAAATAAATCCATTTGGAAATTTGTCCTTCACACTGCATTTTCAAAGTTTAATTAGTGCTGAAAGACATCAACGGGAAAGACAACAAAATATCAGTGGAATAGAAAAATCAGAAAAGAGAATCTATAATTACTGGTAGAATCAAGGAGACAATTGCAGCCAAAAAAGAGAGAATTTATTTTGTAAGGAAGTGTGATCAAGTGTTCACTGATCATTGTTGACAATGTACTTGGCAAGTACTTTGATTGCCAGCATAGTTTCCATACAGGTAGGTTTTATCTGACTTTCAGGCAGGAGAAAACCATATTGGCCATGGTCACGAAGTTCAAAGCCGAACGAATATTTTATTCCTTCATCGTAAGCCCAATCTATGGAATCTCCAGAACAAGGATCTGAAAAACAAATAATTTTTTAGGATCTTTAAAAACAACTGGAACACAAGGGGAATGGTGAAATAGGAAGACTGGCTATGTGAGATTAGTCTGAGAAAAAGATTTTCACCAGAGCTACCTCCATTGGTTCAAATGAAACAGAATGAGGACTAGCATAGGCAATTGAATGGATATTATTATTTTAGGGCACTCAACTATCCGTGTCTTAATCCATACTTTCTAAAATCATGCTTAAATTCCCTGCTTGTATTCTGAAGACATACATGCTTCTTACTAGATGCCAGTAAGGATTGGGATTCTTATTTTTTCTTCTTCTTCAAATTGATTATTTTCAATTGTGTCCATTCTTAGAGAATGGCTGGATAAGTTCCTGCAAGGTTTTTCCTTCCTTGGCAAAGGTTTTTAAAAGTGGTTTGTCATTATACCTTTCTTTCTTTTTATTCAATCAGAATACAGTTGTAAGGGACCTTCTATCCAATCCACTACTCAAATAGGAGACCTCCATACCATTTCAGACAGGCTACTGTCCAGTGTTTTCTTAAGAAATCTCCAGTGATGAAGCACTTAACAACTTCTGAAGACAAACTGTTCCACTGGTTAATTGTTATCACTGATAGGAACTTTCTCCTTAACTCCAGGTTGCTTCTCTCCTTCATTAATTTTCGTTCATTGTTTCTTGTCTTGCCTTTTAGTGCGTTGGAAAGTTAGTTGATTCCTGCTCCTTTATGGCAGCCCCTCAAATACTGGAATACTGCTATCATTTCACCCCCAGTCCTTTTCTCTAGACTACGTAGTTATACCCAATTCTTGCAAATGTTCTTTATGTTTTGGTCTCCAGGCCTTTAGTCATCTTAATGGATAAATGTTTGTTAAATAGTTTTGAAAATGATGTCTCTTACAATTATGAGGAAGAATCAAGGGTGGGATTCAATTTTTTAACAACTGGTTCTGGTGGGCATGACTTGGTGGTCATGTGACTGGGTGGACATGGCTTGGTGGTCAAGTTGTTGGTCGGGTGTGGCCAATTCAATATCACTCATATCAAGGCATGCATCTCCTCGCCTGGCCTCTCATGACTGTGGGGATGCTGTAACAGTTGTAAGTGTGAAAAATGGTCATAAGTCACTTTTTTCAGTGCCATTGTAACTTTGAATGGTCATTCCACACAAGCAAAGTACCAGCAAAGGAGGGGAAAAAAACTCCAGAGATGTTCCTGAAAGTCTAGTCCTGCCAAGAATGTAATGAGGGTTATCGGAGAGGCAGTTTCTGTAAGCAACACCAGAATGTTTCCTTCCTGCCTTCCTTACAGGATTAGGCCAGTAATTTCTTCTAACAACCAGTTCTCTGAACTGCTTGGAATGTTAAAAACCGGTTCTAGAGAATAGGTGCGAACTGGTAGAATCCCACCCCTGGGACGAATGCTTTATTAACTGCCAGACATATGTACCCAAATGCATAAGTACAAATAAATATTTAATTGTGCAGTACTATTTGGGCTGGAAATTACACATATGATTTTCTTATTAGGAAGGGATGTTTGTTATAGAACACTGAAAACTCTAGGAATAAAATACCCAATTATTGGTTAGTGTGAAACAGAAAAACTGAGTTCATTAGTCCAGATATGCAAATATAAAAGAGAGCTTGCAGAAAACAGTTGAGATCTACAGTTGAGAAGACAGTTGAGATAGATAAGATTAGATTGAAAAAACATCATGAAGAAAATTGCAAAATAAACTTCCTGCTGCATATGAATGACATTTGATGACGGTCATGGGAATTTATTGTAATACAATGTCATATGATGTTGTATTTCTTTATAAAGATTACATCAGATATATGGAAGTTCAAATCAGCGCTTTCAGTGAGAAAAGGGTAATTTAACAGTTAGATAAAAAGTTGATACAAAAGTGTATAGTCTGATTTTGAAACTTATCTTTTGAAATCATAGAGAACAAAAGGAATATAGGACAAATGTCACTGTCATTCATTTCAAGGCAAAAATGAACACCAGTTCAACAAAGTTTGGTCAAGAAAAATATATCTGAGCAATGAGAAACCAAGAAGTTTGCAATGAAAGACATAAAATAAAACTTCATTTCCTATAACTTTTAGGAGCTTTAAGAAGCCATATTTTATGAACAAGTAATCTCAGGTGGGGAAGAAAAAGGAAAGGGGGAAAAGAGAATGGAAAGTTTAAGATTGGGAAAAAACAACCCAAAAAAAGAATAGAGTGAAAAATAAGTATAAAATCAGAAAGCAACAGAAGAGGGAAATGCAGAAGAGAGAAGTAGAAGTAGAGAGACAAGGGGGTAAAAAGGGGAAGGAGAAGAAGAGAGAGAAGAAAGAAAGGAAAAGAAGTTATAAATGACAGAAACAAAATATAGAGAAACAGGGCCTATTTAGAGATAATGGGTGAAAATCTAATTGAAAAAGGGATTCTGCAAAGGTACACAAGATAGTATTGTTATATGGGAGCACTTCTGGTTTGAAGGGCTTCAGCGACAGACAGGAATCCGCAATCGTGCATGGTTTCTGCCTGGGCTTGCCGCTGGAGCACCCCGAGCCGGCTGGTTTCGGGACTAAGCCACCCTGTAGAGGTGGTGAAGATGGGGGAGATCACCAGCAGAGTTGAGGAGAGCTGCATCTCTCCTCCTCAGCTGGCCATTACTTCCTTTCCCGAAGGTGGTCGGAACGGTGGTCAGAAATGGCCACCTAAAAGAAGTACTCAACCAGAAAAGAACGTGCAGGAAGAAGATAAGAAGTGAAAGTTTTGGCTGACCGGGTTAAGCTGAAAAAACAACAACTAAGGTACCCTGGAATTTAAATTTTACAAGAAATAACATGGCTCCCAAAGAAAAGTCAGAAGTAGCGAAAGAAAGTGAAAAGGGAAAGGTTTGGCTTTTTTTTCCTTCTCTCTCCTTCCTTATATTGACAACTAAGAAATTGGAAAAATCCACTTTGGCATCAATAGGCAGTTAAGCTGAAAATATAATTAAATGCCAAAGGGATAATAAAGATTTCTGGACATTTAAAACTTTTTCTTCTATAAGCAGGAAGGGAGAGAAAAAGAATAAGGGCAGGATCTGGAGGAGGGAGGAGACTGCCTGGATTTTAAAAGAATTTAAAGTAAAATTTCAATAAGATTTCTGAAAGATACATTTTAACTGAAACTTTGCAACTAAACAGTAACCCAGGAAGAGAAAAAAAAGGGGGGGGGAGAGAGAAAAAGCAAAAAACAAAACAAAAAACAGCTTGTGTGTATTTGGATTACTTGGTGACTTTTGGATTTTTGGTTATTACATTTGAATGATTAAAATCAATAAGGCGGTTGTTTAAAAAATTCTACAATGGCACCACTTTTGAATGAATTGAAAATGGAACTTAAAAAGTACAAAGAAGAAGCACAAGAAGGGAAGCATTCTTTTGGCTTCATTTTTCAATTCTTAGAAATGAAGATCTGGAATTATGAGAAACAACAAGAAAAGACTGCAAAACAAGAAGACTGGGACAAAGAAGAAGCCATCTTTAATGAACAAGTAACTCTATGTGGGGAAGAAAAAGGAAAGGGGGGAAAGAGGATGGAGAATTTAAGACCTAAAAAAGCAACCAAAGAAAAGAAAAATAATCTGAAAAATAAGTATAATACTTGAAAGCAACAGAAAAGGGGAATACAGAAGAGAGAAATAGAGGTAAAGAGACAAAGGGATAAAAAGGGAGGAGAGAGGAAGAGAGGGAAGAAGGAAAGGAAAAGAAGTTACAAAGCTCCGGAGCAAGATATAAAGAAACAGGACTTATTTTGAGATAATGGGTGAAAATCTAACTGAAAAAGGGATTCTGCAAAGGAACACAAGATTGTATTGTTATATTTGTAATAGAAATAACTTTAGAAAACTGGAAACAACATATGATTAGAATGAGGGATAAAATAGTTAGTGTGAGAATAAAGTAAATGAAATAAAATAAATGAGAAAATTGAATTAGGAAGGAATGGGAACATTTTAATTAGTCAATGTTTTGTAAAATACAAGTGAAGAGGGGGGAATTAACAATGGAAAGTTTATAATTGTTCCCATAGAAGTATGATATTGAATTGAAAAGTAATGTGAAAAATGTCAAGACTTTAATGAATATTAATATTAATGATAGAATTGAATTGGAATGGAATGTTGTTTTAATTATATACATTTATAATTTTTCTTTTTATATTTTTTTTTTGTCAAGAACACTGTGTGTAGTTTAAGAATGTACCAAGCAGAATCCGAATGGAAGCTATGTATTATATTGAGTGTTATAATTTTAGGGAAAAGATATAAAGGCGTCATACTCCAATTAGTAACTACAGGAGAAATTTTGTTTAAGGAGAAAAAGAAATAGACAATTGAAACAGGACAGACAAAAAGCATAAATATAATGACTTGAATTGAGATGAAATAAAGAAAATTAAATTGAGAAAATTAAATTAAATTAAAAGAGGGGAGAAGCTATGCAGAAGATGTAAAATAGTAATAAGATATGGAATAGAATATAAAAATGAGTATGAACCTGAATTTGCATCTGTAAGAAATGTAACCCGGGATTATGCTGCTTTCAAAAAAGATGTTTTATTCGTATTTCTTTCTTTTTCTGAAAAGTCAAATAAAATTCACAAAAAAAAAAAGACAGTATTGTTCTATTAGAAATAGAAAATATGAAACAATGTATGATTAAAATGTTTGATAAAATAGCTATCATAACTTAGTGGAATGCGTGTCAATAAATAAATGTAACAAAATGAATATTTAATAATTTATAAAACATATGTGAAGAGAAATAAGGGAAAAATTAAGTATGGAGATTGTTCTGTCCCCTCATTAGCATTCTTGAGATCCCCGCGCTTTGATTGGCCAAAGCGTGGGGCACTCTGATTGGTTAGGCGAGCCGCGCCGATTGGCTCGCTAAGAATCTCCCACGATTGGTCTATTCGAATCGCGGGAGATTCAAAGTGGTGTCATTGGCCGCGGCCGCCGTGGCTAAAGGAATAAAAGCCGTGAACCTTTTGCATAGCACCAGTTCGGTTCCTACACTAATAAAAGAGCATGATTTGAAGTCACCGACTCCTGGCATCATTTCCGAGGACACGACACTGGCGACGAGGGTGGGATCCAGACCCTGAACCAAACCACGTGTCCGACGGAAGCCAGACGAATCTCCATGATGGCGAAAATCGCACCCCCCGCACCCTTCAACCCCGCCACCGAGGACTGGGAATCATACTCCAACCGATTCCGCATGTTTCTCGAGTGCAGCGATCTGAAGGATGCCACCGGCCCCATGAAGCGCGCCGTCTTCCTGACCCACTGCGGGACTGAGGTATTCAAGATGGCCAAGGCACTCACCAAACCCGCCGACGCAACCGCGATGGACTGGGACGTCCTCGAGCCAATACTTCGGCGGCACTACGCTCCAGAGGTACCCATCCTGATCCAATGCAACGAATTCTACTGTCGGGACCAACGGTCGGGTGAGAGTTTCAGCGACTTCATCGCCGAACTACGGTGCCTAGGGGGGCTGTGCGAATTCGACAACCTGAACGACGCCCTGCGAGACTGAATCGTGCTCTGCCTGTGGGACCCCGTCCTCCAGAGCCGGCTGATGGCCAAGGGCAACATCAGCCTTGCAGACACCCTCACTGCAGCCGCCGAAGCGACCCGAACATCCGCCGACCGCATGCGCCGACCGAACGCTGGGGACCGCAGCGGAAACAACCACCCTGCAAGGTCGGCTGAGGCCCAACCCGAAACGACCACCCACCAGGGCGATTTCGACTCGGCATCGGGCACTTCTGACGAAGAGGAGGAGATTCATCGCCTCCAGGCAGGCCGCGACCCACGGAACCGGCGGGGTCGTAAGTCAAGGACCAACTGTGCCGGTTGCGGAGGCGACCACCCCAGGTCCGAATGCCGGTTTTTCGAGTCGATCTGCCGGCATTGTGACAAGAAGGGACACATCGCCCGCGTCTGCCGCCTCAAAAAGAACCGCAGCCCGCCCTGATGGGACCAGAGCGAGCGGAGGAGAGAGAGCACACCACCCCAGACCAGAGATCGCCCCTCGGACAACAGATGGGACCGGAACGGACGATCCATATGAGGCGGCGAGACCCGGCGAAGAGAGGAGACCCATCAGATGGTCACCATCGGCCACGCCACAACCAATGACGCCCGGAAGGTCTACGTGGAGGTAGGCATCGAGGGCGAGCCATGCAAAATGGAGGTGGACTCCGGGTCCTACCTCTCCATGATAGCATGACAAGAAATAAAGCGCTTGGTGCCTACCATCCAAAGGAAAAGCCTAGACAGCCAGAGACTAATCGTAAAGGACTACCAGGGAAACCGCATCCCGGTAGTTGGAACCAGACAGTTCAACATAACATACAAAGGCCGCACCGAAAAGCTTCCCCTGACAATCGTCGATCACGACCGCCCAAACCTACTGGGACTGCAATGGTTCGCCCCGCTTGGCATCGCAGTCACGGGAATCGACCACGTCACCGACGACAGCTGGGAGCAACAACTGGCCCAGGAATTCCAAGAGGTCTTCGACGGAAACCTAGGCAAGTACCGAGGGCCCCTTATATCATTCAACCTAGACCCAAACGTTCCCCCAAAATGCCTAAAACCAAGGCAGGTGCCATTCGCACTTAAACCCAAGATAGACGAGCAAATTGACAAGCTCGTCAAACAAGGGGTCCTACAGCTAATAGACCACGCCCAGTGGGAGACCCCCATAGTCACCTCGATCAAGCCCGATGGGTCGGTGAGGATCTGTGGGGAGTATAAGGCCACCCTAAATGGCGCATTGCAACAAAGCGCCTACCCCATCCCAGTAGTGCAACACCTACTGCATTCACTGGGAGGGGGCAAGGTTTTCGCCAAACTCGACCTCGCCCAGGCATACCAACAGTTGCCAGTCGATGAGGAAACAGCAGAAGCGCAAACCATAGTCACCCACCGGGGAGCATTTAAATGCAACCGGCTCCAATTCGGAGTCAGCGTGGCACCGGGAATATTCCAAAGTCTAATGGAAAGACTATTACAAGGCATAAAGGGGGTGGTACTGTACTTTGACGACGTCTTAGTGTTGGCAACCAACCAAGCCGAACTAGAGGGTTGCCTAAGGGAGGTCCTAACCAAATTCAAAGAGACCGGGCTCAAGGTAAAGAGGGAGAAATGCCAATAAAACACGGAACGGGTTGAATTCCTAGGATATCTCCTAGACCGTCACGGCATTCACCCCACAAACCCAAAAATTAAGGCCATCAAAGAAGCCCCCACACCCAAGTCGAAGACGGAACTACAGACATTCCTGGGGCTACTTAACTTTTACAATGTTTTCCTGCCCCAAAAGGCGACGGTGGCGGAGCCTTTGCATAGGCTCCTGGACAAGGCGGCGACCTGGACTTGGGGGAAACGCGAGCAAGCCGCCTTCCAGAAAACAAAGGACCTCCTCACTTCGGATGCCGTCCTTATACAATACAACGAGACCCTACCCCTGGCCGTCACATGCGACGCATCACCCTTCGGCGTCGGCGCTGTCCTCAGCCATACCCTCCCCGACAGAAAAGAAGCACCCATCACGTTCTTTTCAAGGACCCTCACCAAACCAGAGCGGAACTACAGCCAGCTGGACAAAGAGGCTCTGGCTATCGTTGCCGCCGTAAAAAGATTCCACGAGTACCTCTACGGCCGGACATTCACCATCATAACCGACCACAAGCCGCTGCTGGGAATCCTTGCAGGAAACCGGGCCACCCCGAACATCCTGTCTCCCCGAATGACAAGGTGGTCCGAGTTCCTGGCGGCCTACAACTACGGACTCTTACACAGACCGGGTAAGACGATCTCCCATGCAGACGCCTTAAGCCGCTCGCCGCTACCGGAACCTGACACCGACCCAGCACCCATGACGACCAACCTCAGCATAGAGACTCTACCCAACCTGCCCATAACTACGTCAGACATTGCCCGAGAGACTAATAAAGACAAACGTCTGGTGCGGGTGTTGCATTGGGTCGAGAAAGGGTGGCCGGAAAGGGACAACGATGAGTCCATCAAAACATTCCGGAACCGGCAAACGGAACTCTCGTTATTAAAAGGGTGCATACTATGGGGGGATAGGGTGGTCATTCCAGAAAAACTACAAGGGAAGGTTCTGGAACTATTACATGAGGGGTACCCTGGCATCGTTAGGACTAAAGCCCTGGCCAGAAGCTACGCTTGGTGGCCAGGGATGGACAGACAGATTGAGACATGGGTAGCATAGTGCCAACGATGCCAGGAAACTAGGCCAAGCCCACCCACAGCACCCGTCCTTGAGTGGGAAACCCCAAGGGGACCTTGGTCTAGGATCCACATAGACTTTGCCGGGCCCACAAAAGGACACACCTTCCTTATAATAGTAGACGCTTACTCCAACTGGCTGGAGGTAACCACATGAGGACAACAACCACGGAGGCTGTGATCAAGGAATTCGGCAAACTCTTTGCAACGCACGGCCTCCCAGATGTCGTCGTTTCCGACAACGGGACCCAATTCACCTCGCTAGAATTCGAAAAATTCCTTGCGGAAAGGGGCATCCGACACGTGCTGACAGCACCGGGGCACCCGGCGGCGAACGGTAGGGCAGAACGGATGGTGCAATTCACTAAGAAAACCATCCGGAAAATAGACCACGGGGAGATCCAGGAGAAAATAAATAAATTGCTCTTCACCCAACACATAACCCCAAATACCACAACGAATAAGAGCCCAGCCGAACTGTTAATGGGGAGGAAATTAAGGTCCCCACTCGACAGATTACACCCCACGTATAACCCGGAGAAGCCCCCAGACTCAACCAGCAAACACCGAACTTTCGCACCAGGTGACCCCGTGTACGCAAAAACTTGACGAGAGACCCATTATGGGTACCGGCCATCATCACACAAACAACAGGCCCACACTCGTACCGGCTACAAACAGCAGACGGACGAGCATGGAAACGCCACATTGACCAATTAAGGTCGAGGACGACCACCCAACAGACCACCGACGCACAAGCAGGCGAAACCAACCCCCACAACACAAACCAAGGGGGGAGGGAATACCCAGGGGACCAAAACCAAAGAAGAATAAACCAGCCATACTTACCGGAAAGCAGCCAGCACGACCCCTCGCCAGGAAGAGACAGCCAGGCCAGCTCAACCGACCCGGGAAGACCGAGCGGGAGCGGCGAAACCCGCAGCTCAACCAACCCGGGAAGCCCAGGAGGGAGCTACGGAGAGCAGCCCGGCCTGACCGACCAGCCGGTTCCCACGACGGCATCCGGAGAAGCGGAGACCCCGACCGAACCGGCTGGGATCCAACCTATGACTGAGCTGTGCAGGTCCAGTAGGCTAAGACGGAGCCCCGCCTACCTACGGGACTACGCGACGTAAGGACTGAACCAAGAGGGGAGGGGTGTTCTGTCCCCTCATTAGCATTCTTGAGATCCCCGTGCTTTGATTGGCCAAAGCGCGGGGCACTCTGATTGGTTAGGCGAGCCACGCCGATTGGCTCGCTAAGAATCTCCCGCGATTGGTCTATTCGAATTGCGGGAGATTCAAAGCGGTGCCATTGGCCGCGGCCGCCAAGGAATAAAAGCCGCGAACCTTTTGCATAGCGCCAGTTCGGTTCCTACACTAATAAAAGAGCATGATTTGAAGTCACCGACTCCTGCCATCATTTCCGAGGACATGACAGAGATTATACGTGTCTTTAAGGAAGTATGATATTTAATTGAAAAGAAATGTTAAAGATGTTAAGACTTTAATGAATATTAATGACAGAACTAAATTGGAATGGAATGAGGGTTTTAATTACATATATTTACAATCCTTTTTAAAAGAATATAGTGTGTATTATAAGAATGTACCAAGCAGAATTCTATTGGAAGTTATGTATTATGTATTATATTGAATGTCATAACCTTAAGGTATATATTGAAGTTTAAATAAGAGTGGATAAAATTAAAAGATATAAAGGTGTCATATTCCAATTAGTAACTACAGGAGAAAATTTGTTTAATGAGAAAAGATAATATGAAATTGAAACAGAACAGACAAAAGTATAAATATAATGATTTGAATTGAGATAATCAAAATAAAATTGAGAAAATTCAAAGAGGGGAAAAACTGTATAGAAAATGCAGAACAGTAATACGATATGGAATAAAACACAAAAATGAGCATGAAATTGAGTTTGTGTCTGTATAAAGAAGTGCAACCCGGGACCATGCTATTTTCAAAAACGATGTTTTACTTGTATTTTGTGTGTGTGAAAACCCAAATGAAACTTTATTAAAAAAAAAAAAAAGAATCTTAAAAAGATTCTGACTGTAAGGTACTCTTGGAGGCTGAGCTTTTTTTAAAAAAACAAAGTCTTTCCTTTTTGAAATCTATCAGAAAACTGTTGGGGTCGGGTCAAAGAAATGAGACAATGCAGATGATAAAATCTAAGATTCTGCATGTTCCTAAGATAACTCCAGATTCTCTCCACTTGTAGAATATGAGGCCTAGTTCAGGTGGCAGAATTTTCCACCGTCCCACAGAGGATGCTTGTCATAGATCTAGGATGAATGATGTTTGTACCTTCCCACAATGCCCTGTAGTGTTCACTCTTACGTATTTATAAGTTACAGAATGAAATATCCCAAGATGTCAAAGCAGATATGCAGACTTTTCAGTGTAAAAAGCATATAAAACGTTTTGAAGCAGAATTTTGCTTATACAAATACTTACAAATTGTGGTTGCGATTGCTCCATATATATACTCTGTTTGATGGAGGCTATGTAAAGCACCCACAGCTTCCTTAGCCAATTTATTCTGTATTTGAAAAGAAGAAATATTAGATCAATAAACCAGATTCTCCTTTCTTTCTTGGCAAATTCAACTATATACAAATTCAATGATATCGCAATCACTTTCAGATAATTTATAGGAACATAGGAATTTGCCTTCATCCAGGAATTGATATTTGTTTTTCTAGCCCAGTATGACAGCATCTGAGGTCCTATTTAACACCTGCTAACTGAGCCCTATATAGTGTCACAAGTGAATTAAATTTTGGTTGATTTTAAAGCTCTTGGACAATCCTAGATTTGGGCCCCAATTCATAAGTAATTACGGAGCATTGATATGACTAGAGGCCACAAACAATGAATTTGGATTCCCACTTCTGTTGAAAGACATTTGGGAATTTTATCCCTATCCAAGCTGTACAATTTGGACAGAAAATATACTGAATGATTCATGCTGCATCTAGAGATGTGTTGCCATACAGATGTATACCTAATGTGTTCCATGTCTCCTGCTGAGACTGCAACAATAGTCTGCATGCAAACCAGGATCTGAATATGCCTCTCCATTTGTGTATTAGAATATGCACACAAATGGATTTTAATCCTTAATAGAACGCCTGGGATCTTTCATTTGGAGGATTGCCAACTTCTATATCTATTGAGATGAAAGGTATATAATACACTTTTCTTTGTTTCATCTGTCCCAGACAATTCTTTAAGATAATCTGCTGAGGCTTTTTTCCTGCAGGTTTTGTTCTTCAGAAGCACAAAGATAACTTACAAAGATGGTGCTTTCTCAGTGTTTACATTTCTGTTACATAAGAACCTAGCGTGGTTCTAACCTTTTTGGTGCCAAGACAAAACATTTTTATATACCGACACATTTTAACATATTTTAATGAATTAATTCAGTTTTCCCTTGTTTTGAAGATTTCTCTGTCATTTTTGTAAAACTGATAGGATGAAAAGCTACGTTGTTTAGAGAACATTAATACTATGTAGACAGATGACATAGCATCTTCTTTACCTTGGGCAAAAATGTATTTCAGAGATGGGAAACTAAATTCTAATATTAGATGATTAGCATTTATAGCATCCTGCAAATTTAGCAGTCTTCTCTAACTTGTTAACCTACAAATAGGTTGCAGTGGAAAATCCCAAAAATCAATTTCATTGGCAGGCAATTTGCAAAAGAAAGGTTTGTCTAGAATCAATAGAAGAGAATACATGCAGCTTGGTGCTTTTTGAATTGTTTGCTTGCAAGTAAACAACCAAACTCAGAGAGCACCAAGGACACCACAGATCTTAAATTGTCTCAAGGAGCAGATCAGCTATACATTTCGCAATCCATTAATCTGTGAAACTTTAAATAGATACAAGCTATTTCTGCAATATGAATACCAATAAGGGAGAATATTTGTAGCTCAGGATTGAAATGAAGGGGTCCTCAGTGCTCTCTGAATTTGGTTGTCTTCTGGCAGATGTTTCACTACCCAAACTAGGTAACATTATCAGTGCTAGTAAGAAGTTCATTAGCATTGATTATGTTACTAGCACCTTACTCGCATTACCTAGTTTGGTAATAAAACGTCTGCAAGAAAACAACCAAGCTCAGAGAGCACCAAGGACCCTGCTGCATTATGATTCTGGGTTAATTATTATGCATTGAATTGTACTGTGTTTTGTTTTGTTGTGTTCTGTTCTGTTTTGTTCTATTCATCATTGATTATGGTACCCTTTGGTGTTGCTTGTTGTTTTCAGGAGCTGGCTCTGCTCCATTCCAGTGAGAACAATTTTGTTAAAAGTTCTTGTTAATTTATTTGCATCCTATTGCTTTTCTTATGAGCCATGCCCAAGAGGACATTTTTATTTATAGTCAAAAAAATTACCACCACCCATCCCAGATCACCTCCCAACTGCACCTTCTGCTATATGTTGCATGTGAATTCAGAGAGGCAATCTAAATGTAGTAGATAAACAATAACCATCTGGTTATTCCTTTCATTTTGGTCTATTTATTTAGAATGTGGATTTTTGATAATCAATGAACAATTCAGTGTTCAGGCTATAAAAGGAAATGGTTTCTGAATTTGAACTTTCTATATTTTCATATTATCTCACCAGACACCACTAATGGAAAATGATCCTTGTTGGCATCTGCTTGTATTGGACAGGGGAACCTTTCAAAATTGTTTCTGAAAAGAAAAACAATCTCATTTTGAATGTGAGGTAATTGCCAAAGTTCAGATTATTTTAAAAACTAGCAAGAACTTTGTGATAGTACGTACTGGGTGGAAAGATGAAGAGTGGCTTTTACAAGCCTTTTTCTGGGGCTGGATGGTGTCAAACCCGGCATTGTTGGGCACTTGCCAATGCCTATTCTTCACAACAGGCCTGCTGCCAGTTTCGGCCTGCTGTAAGAGCTGCTGCTGCTGCTTCTCCTTCTTGAATTTCCTATCCATGTGCTATCTCTCACCAAGCAAACAAGCAGGCAGAGAAGATGGATGAGGAACTATAAAATGGTATGATCTGCCAAGATGGATTCTTCTGTGATTATTCACAAAGTTCCCTGATCTATGTCTTGAAATAGCCCACAGGTCAAAAATTGCATTAAAATGTATAATTTGGGAAAACTGTTTAAGGGAAAAAAATTCTCTTGGGGAAAGTCTGTTTCACTCTTAATATAATGCCAAATTAAAAAAAAAAAGAATTCTAGGTGACTTATTACATGAAAACAATAAACAATTTGTTCTGTGTGTATTGAGTTAACAAAGAAGGGCGCAAACTGCAAACTGCACTGGGTGCCAGTTTGTGTCCGGATCAAATCCATCACCTATAAAGCCTTACGTGGCTTGGGGACATGCTATCTATGGAACTGGCTTCATCCCTCCCATCAGCCTATCTCACTTGTTCAGATAGGGAAAGTATGCTACAGACTCCAAGAGTCAAATAATTTTGACTGGCGGGGTCTAGGAAGAGAGCCTTCTCAGCCCCTGTATTATGGAATAACTTTTCCCTAAAGGTGAGGATAGCTCCCACTCTCCTGGCCTTCTGTAAAGGGGTCAAATTTGGCTCTGCTGCCTTGCGGGTGGGGGGTGGGGCACAAAGGACTATGCAATTGTCAGGTTGATGCCCGGAAAGCCCTCATCTGCCTTTTATTAACCCATGTTAAATGGCCATCTTGACATTTTTTATTTCTTTAAAAATTTATGTTATAAACTCATAATTTTAAAATGTTTAATTTAAATTAATTATAATATTCTAATGTTAACTTTATATGCTGTTTTATATATTATATGTACACCACAGAGCTCTTCCTTGAGGGAGGGAGGTGGTCTAGA
Source organism: Hydrophis major (assembly GCA_033807585.1). NCBI lineage: Eukaryota > Metazoa > Chordata > Lepidosauria > Squamata > Elapidae > Hydrophis > Hydrophis major. The sequence continues at coordinate 31,417,147 of CM066331.1, forward strand.
CATATGAAATATAAATAAAATAAATAAAAAACAAATGGGAAAATGTGGTTAAACACTTAAAATTAAATAAAGAAATAAAAAGGGCACGCAGAAACTTTTGGGATGGCTGGAAGTCATTTTAAAGTTTGAGAGGCAGCAAAGACAGTGAAAGAGGTGAGTATTTTCTTTGTCTTTAATTTTTAAAACTTATCTTTGAGCCTGTTTCAGGGTTTTCACTGCAGTTTTCTGCAGGGTTTTTTTTTATGTCTAACCTTGAAATAGCAAGAAAATGTTCTACTGATATTCACAATGATTAGCTTATCTAGTCTGGTATTTTTTGTAAGCTCCCAGAAGAGTTCTGGAGATTGCATATATCCTAAGGCTATTCATTTTTGTGCTGGCCTGATGCAAACCTCCCTTTTTCTACATACCAGTTTGTCATGAATAGGTACTTCTTCTTCTGTATAGCCATAAGGAAAAAGTAGCATCTGAGAATAGGCATGGATAGTTATATATCCTTTGATAGAAGCAAGGTGTGCCCGGATAAAGGTAGTGACTGCCTTTGTTTCTGGCTCAGATTCAGCTGAGGAACCACAGTATACTGATTCACAAGGGTCATGCAATTCGTCCTCATAGTTGCCTGCTGCAAGGAAAAATATTAAGAGGAATTGCTGATATGAAAGCTATTTGTATTTCTTCCCAATACTGATGTACAGGATGGACATACAGAATATGTTCTTTATGTAAAAATTCCTACGGTTTTGAATTTGTGATAACAAGATCATGAAAGCCTTGAAATATTGGTGATTTATCAATCTACATAGTTTGAGAATCCTAGTCTTATAGGCATAGTTCTGATTCTTTGTTGGACAAATAACAGCTTTTTGAAAAAAGGATTAGCACATCCCAATTATTCAATACTTTAATATTTCTCATAATGTAGGGCTAGAAGAACAAATTGGAGATTGTCCTTGATTCTGCTATGCGTCCTATGCATTAATCCTGTACATTAGAGAAAACTAATTGACTTCCATGCATAAGTGATCTCAGAATCTATTACTTTTACCCCCAGAATGACTAAAATAGCTCCACCCCTTTTGTGTGTACTTGTGACATCATGAGCCGTGATGGCGCAGTGATTAGAATATAGTACTGCAAGCTATTTCCGCTGACTGCCGGCTGTCAGCAGTTCGCCAGTTCAATTATCACTGGCTTAAGGTTGACTCAGGCTTCCATCCGTCCGAGGCAGGTAAAATGAGGACCCATATTGTTGGGGGCAATATACTAACTCTGTAAACCTCTTAGAAAGGGCTGTAAAGCACTGTGAAGTGGTATATATGTATAGGTGCTATTGGTATCATGAAACACATATAAAAGTGCAAGAGCTTCTGTTGCATCAACATGATGTTGCTTTCATCATTTGTGTTTACCTTGACCACCTTGCAGAAGTTGTTGCTTTTTTCAACTTATTCTGTGATTGTTATTTGCTTGTGGGATTTAAGGAAATCACATAATTCTGTTTTCTCACATATCTTACATTCTACTTACAGCCCCATGAAGCTTTGAAATTCCTGTTTAGGTCAGTGCCGATGCAATCACTGTTAGAGTTATTGGAACGGTTCTTTCTCCACATACGGTCCTGTAAGGCAAAAATGAAGTCCATTATTTCTGGTGTTTATTTCTTAATTCTGAAAGTATTATCTATTTATTTGCAAATTATGTACAAATAATATAAGTGGGTAGAAAGATTGTGGTGCTATATACCGCTTCCAGAGACGTTCTCTTTACATTATCTTATCAGTGGTATAACTTCCAAGTTACTTTTAATTTTTATCTCTAAGTAAAAATAATGCATATACATTAATTTTTGGAATTGCTTACCCACTATATTTATTACATTTTAAATCTGAGTTGTTGTTTGTCAGTGGTCTCAGTAAGTATAATCCTACTTGTCTTGCTGTACTGACATCCAAGTAAGGATGACATTTGAGTAATTAAAAGATGTACTCATATAAGAGAAGATTAATACGCCTATATGCTGCTTATTATACACTATAATTTCTGATGGATTTCTTCCTGCTCTGTATGAGGAAGGGAGCTATAATCTGTAAAATATCAGATAACAATATACTCATTTGTTTTAATTTGCATGTTCCATTTTTTAAATCCTTGGAAGTAATTAACTGATATGAAGACTAATGAAGCCCTAACTTATGATTTTTGCTGTCTTTAGTCAACAAAAGATAACATGAAGAAGCAGCTATGCTTTTAATATTAACTATGGTAGGAAAAAGAACACCAGTGAAGGACAGATAGACATATTTCACTATGATGAATTTCATTTTTTTGGTGTTAGAACACATACAACCTTTACAGATAGGGATTATTTCTAACACACTGGTAGTAAGAAATCATTGTTTAAAACTTTCTCCTGTCCCCATAATTCATTTTAGCAAAAGAAGTGGTGTTTTCTAAAAAGGAATAAACATGAATAATACTTTGGTCCATGTCCAGACATAACCATCTATGTTGAACACTGGGAGAACATAGAAATTTATGTTGTCTAAGAGTAGTGTCATGTCCTTGTCTATTCCATAAGTTGTGACAGCCTGTAACAGAAAAAGTACACATATTAAAATAAAACAATATTCAATAAACTGAGAATATTGGAAACTTTGCAATATTTATCTTTTAAAGTAGATTTTCATGCTGTCTTCCTTATCTATCTATAGTAGCTTACACTAATGAAATCTATAATGTAAATAATAATTTACAATTATTTTACAATATTTACATTGGTTGTGTTTTTTCTGGCACCTACTGATGTTAGAATTAGTTATGGGCAAATTTCTTTTCAGAGGAAAAGCAAATATCATTCTTTCTTGAATGCTCTCTCCTGTTTCACCTCATATGGAAAACTTCCAGGAGTGCTTCAGAAGATTATTTAGGGTTGGAGAGACTGGCATGGAAGAATCTAAAACAAGCCTAGAGGAATCAGATCAATAGATTATCATGCCCAATATTCTTTGTCAAACTGTGGCCAGCCAGATGCCTACAGAGAACACATACACATACACAAATATGAGGGCTAAATCAGCAGATTTCTAATAGTTTGTACCTTTCAGTTCCCCTCAAATAGCTGCTTTCTAAAAAAGAAGGAAACAAAGAAGGCATATCCTGCAGTCAACACCCAGCAGAGAACAACACTAGATAAACAATCAAGCAGAAAACAATAGCTTCATCAAACAATTATGAAGAACAAAACCACTTCCCTATCAAAACTGCCAGGCAAGTTACTGAATGAGTGAGCAAAACTTACCTTTACTTATATTGATATTGTTATCTAGCTGGGTAATGAAATGCCTGTGAACAAATAATCAAGGGGGACCAAGGACTTTATAATTCAACTCAGCTACATATATTAACTTCTAGTTGAAGATGCACACATGCAAACTGGTGCTGTAGTGCCTGTCCTATCTGTTGTGAATGAATAATACCGATAAAGTTATCTTGAGCTTGAAGGCAAGTGCAAGGTTCTGGCCCTGCACTTCTGATTGGCTGTTAATGGCAGGATCGGATTGGTCCATTCAGGAGCATCTGATTGGCCATTAACAGGCCATTCCCATTGGTTAACAGAGCTAGCGCTCCAGGTTTGCTATTGGTTGAATAGTTAATAAGTTGCCTATATAAGGAAGGCTATAGCAGCCTCCAGTTGAGCTGTCACAATATGTAAATAAAGAGTTTGAAGTTCACTGTTTCTACCGGCTTGTCTCCATCATTCGCACCCATGCTCCAGACTTAACACTGGAGACGAGGGTGGGATTGGATGGCATCAGAGCCAACTAAGACAACTAAGCACGTGGCTGAAGTGCACATCAACGGCGGAACCATGTCCAGCGGCGTAGTACCACCCGCTTCATTCGATCCAGCTCAAGAGGACTGGGAGTCCTACATGGATCATTTCCAAATGTTTTTGGAAATGAATAATCTGAAGGATGCCACAACCGGGAAGAAACGGGCGGTATTCCTAACGCACTGCGGCCCGACGGTATTCAAAATGGCTAAGGCATTAGTGAAACTGGCTGAAGTGAAGGCCATGGACTGGGATGTCCTTGAACCACTACTAAGGGCCCACTATGCACCAACCGTTCCAACACTTGTAAGACAACACGAGTTCTATCAAAGGAACCAGCGAAAAGGAGAAAGCGTCGCCGATTTCGTTGCAGACCTCCGGAACTTGGGAGGCCTTTGCGACTTCACCAACATAGAAGAGGCCTTGAGAGACCGAGTAGTCCTTGGGCTAGACGCTCTAAATGTACAAAGCAAAATAATGTCAAAAGGCGACATCACCCTTAAAGATGCCATAGCTGAAGCTGCAGCAGCGGAGGTGACCAAGAAGTCAGCTGCCCAACTACGCCGAAATCACGCTCCAACACACCAACCAGCTGGCGAAGTTTCACCTAATGCAGAAAGGCGGCTACCAATGGCCCACCATGAGGACCTCTCTTCGTCGTCAGACAGCGACGAAGAAGAGGTCCATCGCCTGCGGTCCGATCAGGACCGACACCCAAAGTCCCAGCAACCATGCGCTGGCTGCGGGGCCAACCACTACCGCTCTGATTGCAAATTCCGCGACGCGCTCTGCCACGAGTGTGGGAAACGAGGCCACATCGGACGGGTCTGCAGAAGCCTCCTCGGACCCAGCCACACCTCTAAAGGAACCAATCTCCTCCACTCGACAGGGAATCGCCCTGTAAGGCGAGAACCAGTAAACCACTCCTACAGAAACCGACCTGTGAGTCATCTAGCGAGACGGGAAGAGGCCCACCAAACACTCACTATTGGCCATGCCTCTTCACTAGACGCTAAGAAAATTTGGGTCAACGTGAACATTGAAAATCGGCCTTGCCAAATGGAAGTTGACTCGGGATTGTCTCTTTCAATGGTCTCATGGAAGACCCTCAAGCAACTCATCCCCACTATCCGGTGCCAAGACCTTCAATTCCAACGGTTCGTGTTAAAGGACTACCAGGGGAACCAAATTCCAGTTGCAGGATCCAGTCGAGTCCGGGTTGCATTCAAGAACCGCATGGCGTACTTACCCCTGATGGTGATCGATAAGGACCATCCTCGTCTGTTAGGCCTGCAATAGTTCGCACCACTCGGCATTGAAGTGGCAGGCATTAACCGAATCGGCGGCAGTGACTGGGAGGAAGACCTCACCCATGAATTCAGGGGTGTCTTCGAAAAAAAGCTAGGTGAGTTCAAGGGGACCCCGATATCCTTTAGCCTTAATCCAAAGATAGCTCCCATCCGCCTTAAGCCTTGTCGAGTTCCGTTCGCTCTAAAGCCAAAAATCGATGAGTAGCTTGATAAGTTGATTGCCCAGGGAGTTTTAAAGCCAACTGACCACTCCCCATGGGAAACGCCAATTGTGATACCAATTAAGCCGGACGGCTCCATTAGAATTTGTGGGGACTACCAAGCCACCCTAAACCACGCCCTGCAACAGAACCCATATCCTGTGCCGGTGGTACAACATCTCCTCCATTCCCTGGGAGGCAGAAAAGTCTTCACTAAACTAGACTTAGCTCAGGCTTATCAGCAACTGCCGGTTGATGAAAAAACAGCACAGGCACAGACTATCGTAACATACCGAGGTGCCTTTAAGTGTACATGGCTTCAATTCGGAGTCAGTGTAGCCCCAGGGATCTTTCAGAGCCTAATGGAGAGACCATTGCAGGGGATCAAGGGCGTTGTCCCCTATTTTGATGATGTGCTCATTGCTGCCCCCACTCCAAAAATCTTACGGGAGCATTTAAGACTGGTATTACGAAAATTCCAGGAAGCAGGCCTGAAAGTAAAAAAAAAAAAAGTGCAAACTGTGTACCGATCATGTTGAATTCTTAGGGTACTTAATTGACAGTCAGGGTATTCACCCTACCGATAGCAAATTGAGAGCAATAAAAAACGCTCCCAGACCCCAGAACAAGACCGACCTCCAGGCGTTCTTAGGCCTCATCAATTTCTATAATGTATTCTTGCCACACAAGGCGACTGTCGCTGAACCTTTACATCGTCTATTAGATAAAAAAGCAATTTGGGTGTGGGGTCACAAAGAAGAGCAGGCGTTCAGTTATGTGAAAAAACTACTGACTTTGGACGCTGTACTAATGCAGTACAATGAGACTTTGCCAATAAACATTACATGCGATGCATCGCCTTTTGGAGTGGGCGCCATTTTGAGCCATGTGTTACCTAACAGTAACGAAGCCCCTGTTGCTTACTTCTCAAAGACGCTTTCGAAAACTGAGCGAAATTACAGCCAGATCAATAAAGAAGCCCTGGCAATTGTATCAGCTGTTAAAAGATTTCATGAGTACGTGTATGGCCGGGTTTTCACCATTGTAACTGACCACAAACCATTGCTGGGGATCATCGCTGGGGACAAGCCAACTCCCTACATACTTTCTCCCAGAATGACCCACTGGTCAGAATTCTTGCCTGCCTATAATTATCTGCTACAATATCGTCCCGGTAAAGCCATTCCCCATGCCGACGCGCTGAGCCGTACACCGCTCCCTGAAACTATCAACGATCCTGCACTAATGATGACAGCGTTGCAGATTGAGACACTCCACATGCCACCATTAACTGCCCGTGATATCGCGAGAGAAACAAAACGCGACCCCATTTTAGCACGAGTCCTCACCATTCAAAAGTCATCAAACAGAATTGTTGTCGCAGAAGGGCTGTGTCAGCTGGGGCGATAGAGTCGTTATCCCAGAACGACTCCAACAGACATTGCTAAGAACCTTGCATGATGGCCACCCTGGCATCGTGCGCATGAAGGGCCTCGCACGAAGCTACGCATGGTGACCAGGCATCGACAGACAAATCAAATCGTGGGTTAAAACTTGCAAAAGATGCCAAGAAGTAAGCGATGCTCCACCAAAGGCAACCCCAACCGAATGGGAGACGCCGCGGGGACCCTGGTCCCGCATCCATTTGGACTTTGTTGGGCCGACAAAGGCCACACGTTTTTGCTAACCGTCGACGCCTACTCGAATTGGCTCGAGATTCACCAAATGAGCAACACGACCACTGACGCGGTCATCAAAAGACTGGAAAGACTTTTTGCAACCCACGGATTACCAGACGTTCTGGTATCCGACAACGGGCCCCAATTTACCGCGCTGTCTTTTGAGCAGTACCTGGCTGACCGCGGTATTCGACATGTGCTCACTTCACCTGCGCATCCTGCTGCCAACGGTAGGGCTGAGCGCATGGTTCAATTCATCAAAAAGACTCTCCAAAAGATAGACTACGACAACATCGACGAGAAAATCAACCGGATCCTTTTCCTGCAGTACATCACACCTCACAGCGTCACCAACAAAACTCCCGCCGAACTGCTAATGGGACGAAAGCTCTGCTCCCACCTCGATCAGTTACACCCAGCCTATGAACCGGAAAAGCCACTCGGATCCAGCGGTCGATGTCGTACCTTTCAGGTAGGCGATTTAGTATTCGCTAAAAACTTATCGGGTGATCCGCTGTGGGTAGAGGCGACCGTAATCCACGTAACCGGCCCAAAATCATACCTTGTTCAATGCCCTGACGACAGACTTTGGAAGCGCCACATAGATCAACTACGATTGCGGCTACCGTCTTGCACTTCTGAACTCCCTTATGACCAAACTGGGGGGGGGGGAGAGATATAGAGGAAAGCGAATTACAATTAGAGGGAAACCTTTTTGAAGAGACTGATAATGGAACTGAAATGCAGGAACAGGAACCAGGGACCGGAGTGAGTTCACCTCAGGGAGTGGCCAGTGATATTGGTGACGATGGGAACGCGAACTCGGAACCAGAGGCACCCCTACCATTAAACAACGATCTACCTCAGCAGAAGTGCAGCCAACCGCCAGGCACTTTGTGAAAATAGAAAAGACTAATAAAACAGCCGTCCTACCTTAAGGACTATGTAACCGCGACCCGTGGGCAGAAGCCGGGGGAAAGGGGTGTTGTTAATGAATAATACCAATAAAGTTATCTTGAGCTTGAAGTCAAGTGCAGGGTTCTGGCCCTGCACTTCTGATTGGCTGTTAATGGCAGGATCGGATTGGTCCGTTCAGGAGCATCTGATTGGCCATTAACAGGCCATTCCCATTGGTTAACAGAGCTAGCGCTCCAGGTTTGCTATTGGTTGAATAGTTAATAAGTTGCCTATATAAGGAAGGCTATAGCAGCCTCCAGTTGAGCTGTCACAATATGTAAATAAAGAGTTTGAAGTTCACTGTTTCTACCGGCTCGTCTCCATCATTCGCACCCATGCTCCAGACTTAACACTATCCTAATCCGATTATTTACTTAGGGTGAATATATTCCTCAGTTCATGACAGTTTTGGTTATGAATATTTTACTAACCTCTTTTACAAACCATTGGCAAAAGGCTGGCGAGATCCACTCTCGTGCATGAATACCACAATCCATAAATATAGCTTTCTTTTGGTAACTCTGTTTTCCAACCTGTTTGCAGGGAAAATTGAGTTTTTACAACTTTCTTATGTTTACTTTGCATAATAACTGATCTGTTTCTGGTGTTAGAATTAATTTGCATTTCCTTTGATTTGCTTACTTCTAGTTTTATTGAAATTTTCAGTGAAAATTACTTATTTTAGGGAACCAGACATGTAAAATCGTATTCTGAGAAAGTTGTGTAATAAAATGTGTGTACATTTTGCTACATTTTCAAATAAAAGAGATGAACATTTGATGGAGTGATTTTTTAAAATGTATGACATTTAATGAACTAGATCGGTTTACTCATACTTTCCATTGTATATTAGTTTATCCTGGTGTCAGCTAATGCACTTCAATACTACAACTATCTGTTAATCTACTTTCTCATTATGCATTGGCTGTATATATACATTCATTAAATGCTTGAATTATACTAGCACTTTTACCTTAAGGACATACATAGGCCGCTCCTCATAAGTCTTTCCAATCTCAATCCTGGAGATTAGTTTGGCATGTTTTTTGGCCATTCGTTTAGTCCAAGCAGCGATCTAAGAGGATCACATAATAATAGAATTAAGAGAATCTTAAAGGATTAGAATATGCTTTGTTATTTTAAATTATCTAAGTAAAGATAACAGATAATCAGAATTGGAAGGGACCTTGTAGGTCATCTAGTCCAACCCCCTGCCCAAGCGGGAGACCCTACACCATTTCTGACAGATGGCAGTCCAATCTCTTTTTGAAAGTCTCAAGTGATGGCGCTCCCACAATTTTTGAGGGCAAGTGTTCCATTAGTTGATTGTTCTCACTGTCAGAAAGTTTCTCCTTATTTCCAGGTTAAATCTCTCCTTGTTCAGTTTCCATCCATTATTCCTTGTCCTACAGGCACTTTAGAAAATATCTTGACTCCTTCCTCTGTGTGGCAGCCCCTCAAATATTGGAAGACTGCTATCATATCTCCCCTGGTCCTTCTCTTTACTAGACCAGCCAAGCCCAGTTCCTGCAACCGTTCTTGATAACTGTTCCGAACTAAGCAAACTCATTAACTTGCAATTCTAATAGTTTTCCTTCCATGACAGGCTCGTAAACCTGCACTTCTGATTGGCCCACTGATAGCGGATCGTGATTGGTCGTTGTTGGTTGATCTGATTGGCTGTTAGTGGGTCGCTGCCGATTGGACGCTCCCAGCGCGGCAAATTCAAATCATTGGTTGTTGTGACAGCAGCCAGCTCTATAAAAGGAGCTGCTGCTGCCCTAGAATTTCGCTCTGTTCTGAAGTCACTAATAAAGAGTTGGAGTCACTATTCGATGCCTCGTCTCCGTTCTTGCGACCAGATCTAACACTGGCGACGAGGATGGGATGTGGAGACGATAGAGATGACTGAACACTCACTGAACGCTAACAGAGCACGTGGCTGAGGGCGCACCAATAGCGGCAGAATGACCAGCGGTGCCATACCACCCACTCCATTTGATCCGGCTAACAAAGACTGGGACTCGTATATGGACAGGTTTCAGATGTTCCTGGAAACCAACAACCTGAAGGATGCTACGCCTGGCAAGAAACGAGCTATATTCCTGACCCATTGCGGGCCCGCCGTTTTTAAGATGGCAAAGGCACTTGCAAACCCAGCTGAGGCCAAGACGATGGACTGGGACAACCTCGCCCCATTCCTCCGGGCCCATTATGCCCCACCGGTGCCAACACTCATCAGGAGACACGAGTTTTACCAGAGGGACAAACAGGAAAGTGAGAGTGTTGGAGACTTCATTGCGGACCTCAGAAATCTGGGGGGACTCTGTGGCTTCGCAAATCTCGAAGAAGCCATGAGAGATCGAATGGTTCTGGGTCTAAGAGACCCCACAAACCAGAGCAAGATTATGGCGAAGGGGGACATCGGCCTCGCAGATGTCATCGCCGATGCTACTGCAGCAGAAGCAACCAGGAAGTTGGCAGCTTGAATGCACCGAGCAAACGGACTGCACCTCCAACTCGCCAGTGACACTATACCCCTTCCCAAGAGGCACACAACGACCACCCACCATGAAGACCTCGAATCCTCATCAGAAAGCGAGGAAGAGGAGGTCAACAGACTCAGCTCAGAACGCAATCAGCGAGATCAATGGAATCGTAAGCCCTCATATCAGTGTGCTGGATGCAGGGGAAACCACCTGCGATCAGACTGCAAATTCCTAGACGCCCTCTGCCATTCCTGTGGAAAGAAGGGCCACATTGCAAAGGTCTGTAGAAGCAAGCGAGGGTCCAGCCCAAACCGAAGAGAAAATAATTTCCGGCAGACAACAGGCACCCCACCAGTAAATCGGGACCGCCCAAGCAACCAATGGAACCACTACTACAGAAACCGAGCACCAGCCACTTCTACCAGACGAGAAGAGGCGCACCAAACCATCACCATCGGCCACACTTCATCCCTTGATGCAAGAAAAATCCGAGTAAAGGTCACCATTGAGAATCGACCATGCGTTATGGAAGTCGACTCCGGGTCTTCCCTATCAATGGTTTCCTGGAAAACCCTCAAACAGCTGATCCCTGACATCCGTCGCCAGGACCTCAGCACTGAGAGAATTATATTAAAGGACTACCAAGGAAACAGGATCCCAGTCTCCAGTTCCAGCCATGTCCAAGTCTTCTTCAAAGACTAGACCACAACCCTACCTCTTACCGTCATCGATAAAGATTGACCCAGCTTACTAGGCTTGCAGTGGTTCATGCCATTAGGAATCGAACTGGTGGGCATCAACCAGACCGAAGGCGATGATTGGGAAGCAGCCCTTATCCAGGAATTCCAGGAAGTTTTCACCGAGAAGCTAGGCAAGTACAAGGGATCCCTCATATCATTTAATCACTGCCCTGATATTGCCCATTCGCCTTAAGCCTCGTCGAGTGCCCTTTGCACTCAAACCAAAGATTGATGAACAATTGGACAAATTAATAGCCCAGGGCGTGTTGGAACCGATTGACCACGCCCGATGGGAGACCCCAATTGTAACCCCCATAAAACCTGATGGATCTTTGAGAATTTGTGGGGATTACAAGGCCACCCTAAACCATGCACCTCAGCAGAGTGCTTACCCCGTGCCTGTGGTCCAACACCTCCTTCACTCCCTTGGGGGTGGAAAAATATTCGCAAAATTGGACCTAGCCCAGGAGTACCAGCAGCTGCCCTTAGATGCAGAGACCGCAGAAACCCAAACTATAGTCACGTACAGAGGTGCGTTTCAATGTAATAGACTCCAGTTCAGAATGAGCGTAGCACCTGGCATCTTCCAAAGTCTGATGGAGAGATTGCTACAAGGCATGAAAGGGGTCGTGCCATATTTTGATGATGTCTTGATAGCTGCCCCCCAAAATTTAAAGACGCTGGCCTGAAGGTCAAGAAGGACAAGTGCCAACTATGTACTGAGAGGGTTGAATTCCTTGGTTACCTTCTTGACAAACAGGGACTTCACCCTACTGAGAAAAAATTGGCTGCAATAAAAACCGCCCTGAGACCTCGAAACAAAACAGATCTTCAAGCCTTCCTGGGACTTATTAACTTTTATAACATCTTCCTACCCCAGAAGGCGACTGTTGCTGAACCCCTGCATAGGCTCCTCGACAAGAAAGCTTCCTGGGTCTGGGGACATCGAGAACAGCGAGCTTTTCAGCAAGTAAAGGACTTGTTAACATCAGATGCTGTATTGATACAATATAATGAGACTTTACCCTTAACTGTCACCTGTGATGCCTCACAGTTTGGAGTAGGAGCCATCCTGAGCCATGTCCTGCCAAACGGTACTGAGGCGCCCATTGCATTTTTTCTAGAACTTTATCTAAAACTGAGAGAAACTAGATAAAGAGGCTCTCGCTACTGTGTCTGCGATCAAGTGATTCTATGAGTATGTATATGGGAGATCCTTTTCTATAATCACTGATCACTAACCATTACTTGGCATCTTGGCAGGGGATAAAACAATTCCCAACATCTTATTGCCAAGAATGAACCGCTGGTCAGAGTTTCTAGCCACATACGATTACCAACTGCAACACAGACCGGGGAAAGCCATTCCCCACACTGACGCCCTGAGTCGCTCACTGCTACCAGAAGTCCTGGACGACCCAGCTCCAACCCTAGCTATACTACAAATCGAGACACTTCCATCACCACCACTGACTGCACAAGACATCGCATCCAAAACAAGGATCCTTGTTTGGCACGAGTCCTCAGCTGGGTGGAAAGAGGTTGGCCTGACAACGAACTCAATGACACCTTCAAGCCTTTCAAACACAGGCAAACAGAACTTTTCTCCCAAAAAGGATGTATTTTATGGGGAGACAGAGTTGTCATCCCAGGAAGACTGCAGCATAAGGTCCTAAAACTATTGCATGATGGACACCCAGGCATCATGCAAATGAAGGCACTAGCAAGGAGCTACACTTGGTGGCCAGGTATAGATAAGCAAATAGAAACCTGGCTCGCCACCTGCAACAAGTGCCAGGAAACACGCTCAGCTCCACCAAAAGCACCCCGAGGTCCCTGGTCCCGTATCCACATCGATTTTGTGGGATCCACCAAGGGGTATACATTTCTCATAACAGTGGATGCCTATTCCAACTGGCTTGAGGTCCACAAAATGAAGAGCACCACCACAGAGGCAGTCGTTAAAAAACTAAACAGACTATTTGCTACACACGGCTTGCCAGATGTCTTGGTTTCAGACAATGGCCCACAATTTACCGCCTAGGCATTTGAGCAGTACCTAGCAGACCGGGGGATACACCACAGTTTAACATCGCCAGTTCACCCTTCGGCCAACGGTAGGGCTGAACGAATGTTCAAAAAGAAAACCTTCAGTTCCAGTTCATAAAGAAAACCTTACACAAGATGGAACAAGGGGACATCCACGACAAGGTGACCAGGATGCTTCTCCTCCAACATATTACTCCAAACAGCACCATAAACAAAACCCCAGCCGAATTCCTGATGGGCAGGAAACTTCGATCACATATTGACCGACTACACCCTGCCTACACGCTGGAAAAGCCCCTGGGGTCCAGCAGCAAATATTGCACGCTCAAGGTAGGCGACCCGTTTTTTGCAAAAAACTTTACCGGTGACCCATTGTGGGTTCCCGCTACCATAACTCAACTTACGGGTCCCCGTTCCTACCATTTACAAACTGCTGATGGGAGACTGTGGAAGCACCACATCGATCAACTACGCTCCAAGCTGGCACCTACCCCCTTCACAAGCCCTGAACTCCAAACCAGGGGGGGAAGGGAAATTGAGGGGGCTGAAAACAAACTAATACCTGACCCAGTACTCTCAACCCAGCAATCAGCATGACCAAACCTGGAATATTCACCTTCTGAAGAAGAGCCGGGGCAGATGGTCATCTCTCCACGAAGCAGCACGGCGGCATCAGCAAACCCAGAGAATCCAGATGACAGCCTTGACGGGAGTAGCGATAACAACCCCAAGTCACCCAACGGAGAAATCAGATCACCATTACCGCTGAGTTCAACAAACAGCCCACCGGAACCAGAGTCCGGGCAAAGACTGGTGGAGCAACGAAGATCAGGTAGACAGGTGGGACGACCTGCCTACCTGCAAGAATACATCACCCCACCCTTGAGACGGAACCTAGGAGGGAGGGGTGTTCCGAACTAAGCAAAATCATTAACTTGCAATTCTAATAATTTTCCTTCCACAACAGGCTTGTAAACCTGCACTTCTGATTGGCCCGCTGATAGCGGATTGTGATTGGTCGTTGATGGCTGATCTGATTGGCTGTTAGCGGGTCACTGCCGATTGGACGCTCCCAGCGTGGCAAACTCAAATCATTGGGTGTTGTGACAGCAGCCAGCTCTATAAAAGGAGCTGCTGCTACCCTAGTATTTTGCTCTGTTCTGAAGTCACTAATAAAGAGTTGGAGTCACTATTCGATGCCTTGTCTCTGTTCTTGCGCCCACTCTCCCAGATCTAACAATAACCATCTCCAGTCCCCTAATCATCCTGGTTGCTCTTCTCTGTACTTTTTCTAGAGTCTCAACATCTTTCTTGTAATGTGGTGAACAAAACTGGATGCGGTACTCTAGGTGTGGTCTTACTAATGCTTTATAGAATGGTATTAGTACCTCCCTGGACTAGTAATTTTAAAAAAAGTTTCTTTCAATGCATAATACCTTTTCCCATTCATTATATCTTGTGTAGAAATACTTCTTACGGAAACATTTCCCTCCATCCAACTGTTTCTCAATTTCATCTTGTAGATTGTGGAACAAAATTCTGTGATAGGAAACATAATTACATTAAATATGTAGCCTTGCTTTCCCTGAAATCTTTTTGTTTTTATTTAGGATTTCTTTGGCCCAGGTCTTCCTACAGGCTCACATAGCTACATTAAAAAGTATTCCTTCTTTCTCTCTTTTTCGCTTTGTTAAAACTTGCATTATAAAAAAGTGGACTACCTCCCCAGTGGTGGGATTCAAAAATTATTATTACCAGTTCTGTGGCTGTGGCTTGGTGGGCGTGGCAGGGGAAGGATATTGTAAAATCTCCATTCCCACACCACTCCAGGGGAAGATTGCTGCAAAATCCCATTTCCTCCGCATCCCACTAACCTGCTTTCCAGATCCATTCTCCTGTGCAGGACAACAAAAGAAGATCCAACTGATCAGCTGGGACTTGGGAGGCAGAGAATAGATGGGGGCGCAGCCAGTCAGACGTGGTATTTGATGGTTCTCCAAACTACTCAAAATTTCTGCTATCTTACCAGAACTGGTAAGAACCTGCTGAATACCACCTCTATGTTTGGCTTACATTAATCTGTAAATTTATAGGAATAATGATAGGGAATTTTAAAAAAGTAGATTTAGTATCCACAATTAAATGACCAAAGCCTCACTCCCTTTGAAAAAAGGGACAAGACTTTGATGATACAGTTATGGTTGCCATCTTGATGTATCTGAGGACAGGATTGATGCAGTGACTGGCAAGGGCTGCATTGTATCTTACCCCTAAGTGAAGCAACCATCAAGCCACTCCCTTCCAGAGGTGGTATTCAGCAGATTCTGACTAGTTCTGAAGAACCGGTAGTGGAAATTTTGAGTAGTTCTTAGAATACCATCTCTGACTGGCCCCGCCCCATCTCTTCTTTGTCTCCCAAGTCCCAGCTTATTGGCTAGGTCTTCTTTTGTTGCCCTGCACAGGGAAATGGAGATGGACACCAGGTTAGTGAGGTGGGGAGGGAATGGGATTTTGCAGTAACCTTCCCCTAGGAGTGGGGTGTGAATAGAGATTTTACAGTATCCTTCCCCTGCCATGCCCACCAAGCCATGCCAAGCCAACACCCATAGAACCAGTAGTAATTTTTTTTGAATCCCACCACTGCTCCCTAACCCTAACCCTTCCCTATGATGTTGTTCTGACCAAACCTTCCGAAACCATAATTAAGCACATGCTTAGTTAAAACAACTCTTGTTTTATTTCATTGCTGGGAATTATGTTCCCAGCCTTTAATGAGATCCTTGAGATAAGCACTCACCTTTCTTTCCTTTGAATTGCTGCCAACAACAAAAGGGCCAAATTTACTATAAAAAAACCAACCGAAGTCCACAGTCCACACAGAGCTTCAAGGATTAATCCAAACAGAACGAATGACTTTGCATCCTACCTTTGCTTGTCCTTTATACTTTATGGGAGGGGCAATCACCTCCCAGCCTTACTCCCAACTTGCCCCTTTTGTCTCTGCTGCTCTTGCCTTCGAGCAGCTCTGCGCACATGCACACTGGGAACAGGCTCCCCTGGTTCCTCTGCCTCGCTGCTGCCAGACTCCAGAGGCTCCAGTCAGCACACCACTCCCAGATGGTCCTGGCTGCATCTCTGCAGGACCCTTATCTCAGACTCCTGGACTGGTCCCCATTCTTCCCCATTGTCTGATTCTGCTGCAGTCTGCACAGGCTGCTGGCGAATCACAACAGATGTCACATAATTCCTGGGCAGTTGCTTTAAAACACTACTTCCAAGCTAGGTCACTTTTTACTTGTATATAAATATTTATATTTCAAGATTAATAGTTTATTTTTTCTCAAATTGAGCCTGTTCTGTATTTAGGCAGCCCATTTGAAAATCCATTTTTTCATGCCTGTGCAATTTATAAATTTCAAGGCTGCCATCAATGAAGCACTAATGAGATTTCAGGATGTAGACAGACCAATCAGTAGTCTTGGAATTTGATCAAAATGGCTCAGTCAAGGGAGGAACCAATGAGGAATCAAATTTCTTGGGCTCACAAGACATGGACCAAACATAGATCAGCTTTCAGAGTTTATGTAAGAACCCATTCAGCTCAGTTGAGTTGCCTGTGTGCTGCTGAGAAGTACGCCACAAGGCAGTTCAATCTGTCTCTGAAGATACCATCTACAGTTGCTAGCAAAACTTCAGAGCAAAAGGAAATTATCAGAGGCATTCAGCCCCAAATTTCATCATAGCTTTAATATATACATTCTTTAAATAAATAAATGATGGATGGATCATAAAAAAGTTCATGTATTAGCAGAATATGTGAATTCTGGTGAATGGATTATTTTATATGTACAAAAGGAAATAAAATATTTGGTTTAAAATAATATGGTGAACCTTTCTGAAATAGGTTTTTAAACTGAGAATGGTGGGGAAGTTGTCAATCATGGGCAATCAGATTAATAACTGCATCAGAAATACAACATCATGTAACTCTATGCAGCTTTTAATACTTTGCCTCTTTTTAAGACAGGAAGTAGCGTAGTTTCATAAAGGCAGAAATGAATAACTGATCTTGTGATATCCAGAAAGCACACATACAGTCATGATGACATAAATTAGCTATTTCTATTATAAATGTATTGTTCAGTTTAGCAAAATAACTGAAAAAAATGAAAGCCTGCTTAAGTATCATTTATTGTTTGCTAACTTCCTATTTTTTTGTTTTGTATTGGATTGCCCTCATTAAATAGAAATGATATTTAGATGAAATCAGTGGAGGAACTCCCACTGCTTCTAATGTCTCTGGATTTTAAAATCTATAGTTATTGCAATACTATATCACAAGAGACAGTCAGGAAGTTGAATTGATATATTATTGGAGGAGCAGTAGTGAGAGAAGAGGAATATGATTGTTCAAAAAAAAAAAAGCATGTCAAATTTTATGTTTATACAGGGAAAAGATTAAGAATCAAGCAGAAAGATTGAATAGAAACATAGAATTTTGCATTGATTACCTTTTATTCAAGAATAAGCAGCACTGATATAAAGGGACTTACACCATACATAAGTATATACATAATATTGTAGATGTAGATCCAGCACAATATACTATTTTAAAAACTGGATTAAACCAAGATAATCAGTCCTGTTTACCTCATATCTTTCTTTTTGTTCATAAATTTTGAAGTTTGAGAGAAATGTTAAGGGTAAAATGATGTTTTAAGCTTGGAAGAGATTCAAGGCATCTGTTCTTCCCCTTGAAAAGCCCCTAAAACTTATTCAAAAATGTCTTTTTGGCCCATTTACTTTTAAAGTGTGGCCCTTGATGTGCTGCATACTCTGCATTAAAGAGTACCGGTAGTTCTTTTAGATTGATTTAAATTGTCTTTAATTAATTGACATATATTTACTCTTCATCTCTGTCTCCTTTCTTCTGTCTCTCTCCAAAAGAAATTCTATTTGGATTGTGTTGATTAAATTGCTGATAATTTATTTATAATATACATTCTCATGAATCTGAATTGTGAACCACATACCTGTATTGGATTTGATTTTGCTCCAGGATCTTTTGAACAAAGTTTGTCTGGTCTGAACTGATTCTGAAATCCAATTCTTTTCCAATAAGAACATGTTGAACAGAATGAGGATGCCAAAAGTCAAACTAGGTGAAAAAAAAAAGTATGGCAAGTTTATTTTTAAGAATGTGAACAGAAAAGAGGAATCATATAGCAAAAAAAAAAAAAAAATTTTTTATCAGTTGCTCTGATGTTTTGCTAGCAACTGTAGATGGTATCTTCTAGAGACAGATTGGGCTGCCTTGTGGTGTACTTCTCAGCAGCACACAGGCAACTCAACTGAGCTGAATGGGTTCTTACATAAACTCTGAAAGCTGATCTATGTTTGGTCCATGTCTTGTGAGCCCAAGAAATTTGATTCCTCATTGGTTCCTCCCTTGACTGAGCCATTTTGATCAAATTCCAAGACTACTGATTGGTCTGTCTACATCCTGAAATCTCATTAGTGCTTCATTGATGGCAGCCTTGAAATTTATAAATTGCACAGGCATGAAAAAATGGATTTTCAAATGGGCTGCCTAAATACAGAACAGGCTCAATTTGAGAAAAAATAAACTATTAATCTTGAAATATTTCTTGTGGTCCAAGATAGAAGAAACTTTTATGCGAGCCAGAATAGGATATTGTTTTCTAGCAACTGGCCCTATACAGGTTAGTTGAGTCTAACTTCAGCATTAATGATACAGAATTTTCCATTTTCCTCAACCAGGAGGCAGAACTTTAAAACTTTACTGCCATAACCCACATCATTGGCTGCTCAATATAGACATTTTACTATACCTAATAGAGTCATCCTGTTTTATTTTCTGTACAAACAAATTCATTATCTCTATGTCTTCCTATGTATGTGTAGCAGAGCAAAAGTATCTGTACTCTCAATTAATGACTACTAGTTCAGAGACTGTTTGAAGCTATGACGGCTTGAATGAATAGATTGGTGCTCAGAGTAACAATTAACATTGTAACTGAGGACTATTCATCAGAAAAACTTTGGGAGAAAAGAATGTCCATTGATAATACAAGGCCATTGAATAACTAGTATGAAGCTACAAAATGGTTGCATTAAGGGAATGCCTTCATGTACTGTTTTCTACTTTATAGATTTTAGCATATCTTCTAAAGATATGTCTTTAGAAAAAAATGTCTTTTTGTCCAATATTTTTTGCCTTTGGACGTGTCCATCACATATGATAATATGAATCCGGTATCCCGAAGAAACCTAAATTATCTATCTATCTATCTATCTATCTATCTATCTATCTATCTATCTATCATCTATCTATCTATCTATCTATCTATCTATCTATCTATCTATCTATCTATCCAGAAGCCTGACGATGGCAGATGAGATTCTGCTGAAACGTTGCTACAACTTTAAAAGCACAACTACAATGACGTGGAAAAATACCCGAACAAAGCTGAATGCCATACATGTAAGTACCCGCGAAAACTTAAGAATATATATATATATATATATATATATATATATATATATATATATATATATATATATATATATGTGTGTGTGTGTGTGTGTGTGTGTGTGTGTGTGAGTATGTATGTATGTATGTATGTATGTATGTATGGCATTCAGCTTTGTTCGGGTCTTTTCCCACGTCATAGCAGTGGTGCTTTTAAAGTTGTAGCAACGTTTCAGCAGAATCTCATCTGCCATCATCAGGCTTCTCTATAGTGTTCGTCTAGTGTATGTATGTATGTATGTATATATGTATATATTTATGTTTTCTTAAGTTTTTGCGGGTACAGAAGCCTGATGATGGCAGATGAGATTCTGCTGAAACGTTGCTACAACTTTAAAAGCACCACTATTATGACGTGGGAAAATACCCGAACAAAGCTGAATGCCAGATGTATATATATATATGTATATATATATAATTCAGCTTTGTTTGGGTATTTTCCCACGTCATTGTAGTTTTGCTTTTAAAGTTGTAGCAACGTTTCGGCAGAATCTCATCTGCCATCATCAGGCTTCTGTATAGTGTTCGTCTGTATAGTGTTCACCAGATTAATAGTGTTCACCAGATGAACGCAAAACAGAAGCCTGATGATGGCAGATGGCAGAGATTCTGCCGAAACGTTGCTACAACTTTAAAAGCACAACTACAATGACGTGGGAAAATACCCAAACAAAGCTGAATGCCAGACATACATACATACATACATACATACATACGTTGCTACAACTTTAAAAGCACAACTACAATGACATGGGAAAATACCTGAACAAAACTGAATACCATATAATAATACCATAAAATAATAAAAAAATGTCATTCAAAAATCCCCAATATTTGAATGTTTACCCCTCACATATCATTATTAATCTTCAAATATTTTATATGAATATTTTACAGTATATTTATTGTTGACATGCAATGTTACTTCATATGTGACACTCTTATCAGATCAAAACAATTAAAAAATGCCAAAAAGTTTCCTACTGTTTATGTTCTGAGGCATAGTTTTACCGCAAGAGTTTATATTTAAAAAATCATGTAAATATTTGGATAGTAGTTTAAGCTAAAATATATCTGCACATACAATATGTATAGAGATTGTATAAGCTAAACTACGGAAATGACTTCTCTTCATTTGCAGCTTTCACTATGCATTGAAAACGTATTTACATAATTGAAGCATTTTTTAATTTGCAAAAACTATGTGGAATCACGTGAAAAAAGATATGGCCTATGGTTAAAGATTCCTCACCTGTATTGTAGAGGCCAGGTCCTTCAAGACATTTAGTTGATTTTCATTCTCAAGTTCTACTCGAAACACTTTGTCACTTCAATAAAAGTAAAGCATAATTTAAAAAAACATTACCATCAAAATAAGTTACATTTTGTTCTATTTTCTTCCTCTCTTCATCTGATATATAGTTGTAAATCATTCCATCAGGCTTACCCTGCTATTCCAGATTGCATCTAATAGTTGCCTACATGCCTACATATTGTAATGAAGCTAGTAAAACCAGTAACTTTGCTTTCAGGAAATAACCACAATGAGAAACATCTACCTGTCAAAGGAATGTGCGAGAAAACCCTCAAGAGATGTAAAAAGGAACCCTAAAAAGGTAAGAATGAACCTCATGATTCTACTTTGTCTGTAAAGCTAAATTCTTACTTCTTTTATATGCCTTTATATGCACCCAGAAGCAATCAGGTGACTTCCTCTAAAGCTTTCATTGAATACTATATTATGGCTTTTGAATTTGCCAGTTAATACACTTTTAGTCTTCCCTTCATTATTACAAAATCTGAGCAATAAAAGTAACAAGAAAAACTAAAACTCAATCAGATAAAAAATACCATTAAGTGTCAAGTTTATGGTGGGAGATAAACAGCTCTGCAGGTTACCTCAGCACATATTAGCTTAGAAAGGTGTAAGATAGAGATGGACAACATTTACACCATTTAAAAGAGACCACCAAAAAGCTAAAAAGAAAAGAAAAAAAGCAAAATACCTTCTCTCTTGCAATCAACATCCAGATAAGAAAGGATTAACATTAGCATTAGTATCAGACCAGCAATCAAGCAGTAAACAATACTCCAATCAAGGAACTACCAACTCAGACAGTCAAACAGTAAACAACAATCTTATCAAAAACTACCAGGAAGAAAACAACACTCCTGCCAATACTGATAGAGAGCATAAAAGACTCTACAGATAGATGTGACCCAGAATGAATTTTGTAATGTTTTTGTGTTTTTAACTTTGTAAGCTGCTCAGAATCATATAGGTGAGATGGACAGTAATAGAAATTTGCTAAATCTTATATACAGTATATAAAAGCCAAGTACCACTCACTCATCACAAAATCTCCAGAACCATAAATCCTACAAACTTGAAATTTGGGATGTATGTTCCTCTTGGCTTCTAAGTGTTTGCTAAGAAAGGATTTTTCAAAATGACCACCAGATCATTAGTATTTCTTATACAGTAATTAACACACTAAGGAGTTCTATGCTAAGGATTGCTAACCCTCTCCCCATCTGAAAAGAACTTTGTTCCAACTGCCAGTGCCTCACACTCCATTACCTCAGTTCAAACTGATAGACATTCCACTCCTTCACTAAGGAGCGGTCTGGGGCCTCACCAAAATGTATATGTCTTCAATCTATGGAACTGCTTCCAAATTCAAGGTGGTGGGAGCGATATTCACTTATGTGTTTCAATCACCGACCACTACTGAGCCAACAGGTTGTGAACTGTGTAGAATTGTAATTGCAGGAATGTTCCAATCTCGGATAGCAGATAAAGAATGTTTCCAAGCAAATACAACTCAGGTAATCAAAGTCACTAATCTAAAGGAGGATTAGAGAGAGGAAGTAAACATATGTTAGACTTTAACTAGAGATAATTAATTGTATGGATTACTGTGCTAAACAGTAACGAAAGTTAAGCAGTAACCAAAGTTAACCAGTGATGGAGGTATATAAAAATGTGTATAAATGCAAGACTAGACTCCAATAAAGATCATCATGATTCAGTTGTTCATGATCAAACAACTCGACTGCCTCGACATTACAACAGAACTGGATTTCTCCTGCATAGCCCGATCACTGGCAGTTGCCTCACATTCCATTACCTCAGTTCAAACTGGCAGTCATTCCACTCCTTCACTTAGGAGCGGTCTGGGATCCTTACAGTACTAAACGTCGGTACCTCACCAAAATGTCTGTTGTGGAGCGGCGGTTACAAAGAGAGATGGAGCCAGGCTGAAGGCTAACAACTTTATTCTTGCGAATAAAGGGTTGCCGCGGCTGCTGAGGCTATCTGACAGCCAGCTGGTGGCGACAGCTGATGCCGTTTGACAGCTCCCTTTTATAGCCGGCTGTCAAACGGCATCAACCAATGGGAGCGATCGGCGCTCCCGCGTTGGTGGCGGACCGGAGGGAGGACTGCTGCTAGTCTTTGAACACAGCACTCCTTCCCCCTGGCCACGAGCATCCGTAGTCCTATAGCCACGATGGCTGCTTTTGCTCACGGCCCGATCTCCGAAGTTCCTGAGGCTTGTCGGTGGCTGGTGCGTCTTGTTCCTCCCGGGCAGTGACTGGAACCTGCAGAGGGTCGCTGGCCATCCCTGGACTGTTGTCTGGCGACTGCTCGGGTGAGTCTTCCCGCGGCGGTCGGCTGGTTGCGTTGTCGGGTGGCAGGTAGACCGGGTCCTCCAGCGGGTTGGCTGGCAGTGAGTAGACTGGGCCGTCCGGCGGCGGGTAGACCGGGATTTTGGTGGCAGTCTTGTTCCAACGCCTCCTCAGCTGGTCTATGTACCTTCTCCAGATTCGGCCATCTTCCAGAAGGACTCTATATGATCTGGGTCCTGCAACAAAGACTATCTGCCCTGGCAGCCATAAGGGGTGCCCCACATAGTTCCTGGCGTACACCTGGTCTTGCAGGGCGAATTCCCTGGCATGGCTGTCAGAGGTTAGTGGCGTGCTGGGAGCGTAGTGGGGGTGCAACCTGTCCAGGGTGGTCCTGAGGCGCAGTTCAGCAGGGGACTTATTGGTGGAAGGGCACGGGTTGGCATGTTGTGTGAGTAGATAAGTTGACAGTTTGGCGTGCCAGTCTGCCTGGCCCAGCTTGGCCAGAACTTCCTTGGCAGACCTGACAGCCCTTTCTGCCATTCCATTACTTGCTGGGTGAAAGGGGGCTGTGAGAGCGTGTCTGATGCCCAGATTAGCTATGAAGATGGCAAACTTGTTAGAACTGAATTGGGGGCCATTATCTGAAACTAATGTGTCAGGAAGTCCATGAGTAGCAAACAGTCTGGTCAAGTCCCTTGTGACAGCCAGTGTTGTGGTGGAGGGTAACAAGGCTACTTCAGTCCATTTGGAGAATGAATCTACAACCACCAGGAATGTCCTCCCTTGTATGGGACCAGCCAGGTCTACATGCAGCCTGGCCCAAGGGGCCCTCGAATCTTCCCATTTGGTTGGGGCAGCTGCTGGTGGGTCTGCTCTTGTTGCCTGGCAGGGCTGGCACGTGTTAACCCAGTTGGCAATCCGGGCATCTAATCCTGGCCACCAGACATAGCTGCGGGCCAAGGCCTTCATTCTTACAATGCCAGGGTGACCCTCGTGCAGTGCCCTTAAAACTGGTTCTTGCAAGGTGGGTGGTATGACCACCCTTGTCCCCCATAACAGACAGACCTGTAGTGAAGAAAGTTCCTGCCTGCGGGTCTTAAATGGCATGAATTCAGGGGCGAACTGAATGTCAGGCCACCCCCTCCCTACCCAGTCCAGGACTTGAGAAATAACACGGTCCCTCTTGGAGTGTGCAGCAATATCCCCAGCTGAGACTGGTAGGTTAAGTTCATTGCAGTCGAAGATTGCGTGGATGGGAGCTGGGTCCTTGACTGGTGATGGTAGGGGGCATCTGCTGAGGGCATCAGCATGGCACAGGGTCTTCCCTGGGCGATGTACCAGTGTGTAAGAGTAGGCGGCCAGAAATAGAGTCCATCTGGTCATTCTTGGGGATAACACCTGTGGGGTTTGCTTATCCCCAGCTAGCAGTCCTAATAGAGGTTTGTGATCTGTTACAAGTTCAAAACTATGGCCATAAAGGAACTCATGGAATTTTTTTACAGTGGCCACAGCTGCTAAGGCCTCCTTATCGATCTGACTATAGTTCCTCTCTGCAGCAGAGAAAGTTCTTGAAAAATAGGCAATGGGTGCCTCTGATCCATTTGAGAGCCTATGGCTCAATACAGCTCCTATACCAAAGGGTAAGGCATCAGAGGCTAACACTAGGGGCAGGTTTGGGTTAAACTGAACTAACACAGAGTTTGAAGTTAAGAAAGACTTCATTGCTTGGAAGGCGTGGGCTTCCCTTTGTCCCCATTGCCATGGGGCTTTCTTATCTAGGAGCCTATGTAGGGGTTCAGCTACAGAGGCTTTGTGAGGCAAAAAGGAAGCATAAAAATTAAGGAGTCCCAAAAAGGCCTGCAATTCAGTTTTGTTAGAGGGAATGGGTGCCTCATGAATAGCCCTAACTTTACTCTCTATGGGGTGAATTCCAGATGCATCAATTCGATAACCCAGGAAGTCTACCTGTTTGGTGGCAATGGTGCATTTGTCTTTTTTCAATTTAAGCCCGTTTTGCCTAAACCTGTCAAGGACAGATCTCACTCTGAGTAAAAGTTGTGTTTTGTTGGTGGCAGAAACTAAAATGTCATCGAAGTATGGAACCACCTCAGGTAGGCCCTGGAGGATTCTTTCCATGAGTGATTGGAAAATACCAGGGGCTACGCTAACTCCAAATTGCAAATGTTTACATATAAATGTGCCCCTGTGAGTAACTATAGTTTGTAGGTCAGCAATGTGTTGGTCAACGGGAAATTGCTGGTATGCCTGGGACATGTCTAACTTTTCAAAAATTATGCCTGGCTCAAAAGAGTGGAGCAGGTGTTGGATTACAGGTACTGGGTATGTGCTAATTTGTAGGAAATGGTTGAGGGACGTCTTATAGTCAGCGCAAATTCTCACGCTGCCATCTTTTTTTAAAGGGGTGACTATGGGGGTTTCCCACTTGGCGAAGTCTACCTGTTCTAGCACCCCCTGTTTGATAAGTTTATCTAATTCAGCATCTAACTTAGGCGTAATGGCAAAAGGTACCCTCCGAGGTTTCAAACGAATTGGGGTGGCTTGTGGACCCACATCAAAAGATATGGGGGTACCTGAATAGCAGCCTAGTTCACTGCTGAAAACATCAGAGTAGTCCCTAAAAAGGGCATCTACATCAGAATTTTCCATAGAGTGAATTCCTGTAACATTGAGGCCTAGGGCAGGAAACCAATCTAATCCTAGCAAGCTAGGAAGGGCACCATCTACAACGACCAGTGGCAAGTGACCCCTAAAGTTTTGGAATTGAATGAGGAATTTTCCCTTACCCAGGACTGGAATGATCTTCCCCTGGTAGTCCCGAAGAGTCAGGTGGCAGTTGGTCAGCTTCTTTTTTGAGAGCGAAGGCAGCAACTTCTTCAGGGAGGCCCATGAAATGATGGAGAGGGTTGACCCGGTGTCTACTTCCATTCGGCAGGACTTACTTTCTATAAAAAGAGAGATGCTTAATTTGCTAGGCCTAGAGGTGGTGTTGTTCGCGTGGTAACAAGTGTAACAATGTTCCACTTGCCTTTGGTAGGAGGCAGAAACTTGAGGTCTTTGTATGGAGGCCTGCTCAGCTTGGCAAACCCTGGCTATGTGCCCTCTCTTCTGGCAGTTCAGACAGATAATGTTTCTGAACCTGCAGGTTGATCTATGGTGGTTGCCCCCGCAGCTTATACAAGGGGTTTGCTGTTTGGCTGTCTGATTGTTGTATTTCCTAGGTGGCCTTGGACGCGTGAGGCGGTTTACCTCCAGAGGTTCTTCTTCCACTTCTTGGGAGACCTCATCATAGTGGACTGTAGCCTGCCCTTGCTTAGGGGTGTTCCCCTGAATTTCAGCTGCTGATAATTCTGACAATTCAGCAGCCTGAGCTTCCTCAATAGCTGAGGCTCGGGTTAAGTCTTTTTTAGCCAGTAACCGCCTTTGCAGCTTTAGGTCCCTTACTCCTCCCACTATTTGATCGAGCAGCATGTCCTCAAGGTAGTCCCTAAAACCGCAGTGTATGGCAGCAGATCTCAATGCTGCCATGTACTGACTCACAGTCTCCCCTTCAGCCTGAGTTCTTCTTCTAAAAGTCAATCTCCTGGCTATCTTAGAGAGTCTGGGGGAGTAGTGATTTGACAAGATTTCTCTCAACTCATCCCAGGGAATAGCCTTTATAGAACGTGGGGACACTAGCGCAGAGGCTGTGTCAAAAACTGTGGCCCCACAGAAACTTAAAAAATAGGCGCTTTTCCTTAGATCCGTGGCTTCAGTTAGATCAATGGCATTGAAAAAGCATTCAAACCTATTCATATATGATTCCCATGTTTCTGGCCCCAGTTGAAAGTGCTGGAATGTCGGATTAGAGATCATTAGAGTAGCAGCTAAGGAAAAAATAGAGTTTTTGCTTTTAGAAAAGTGTTTCTGGCTGCACCTGTCAGCGGCGTTCGGCTCCTCAGCTGAGAGGGCTTTTAAATTTCGCGCTCTTTGGAGAGCGTCAGTGGCGGTGACTCGATCAGCTCGTAGCGGCTTCGGCTCTTTCTTGTTGTGACTTCGGCTCGATTTCCTGCCTGGTCGTCTAAGCTGTATCCCGCCCTTGTCGCCAGTGTTGTGGAGCGGCGGTTACAAAGAGAGACGGAGCCAGGCTGAAGGCTAACAACTTTATTCTTGCAAATAAAGGGTCGCCGTGGCTGCTGAGGCTATCTGACAGCCAGCTGGCGGTGACAGCTGATGCCGTTTGACAGCTCCCTTTTATAGCCGGCTGTCAAACGGCATCAACCAATGGGAGCGATCGGCGCTCCTGCGTTGGCGGCGGACCGGAGGGAGGACTGCTGCTAGTCTTTGAACAGAGCAATGTCTATGTTTTCAACCTATGGAACTGCTTCTGATCTCAAGTGACAGGAGAGATATTCCTTTATGAGTTCACCCACTACCACTCAACCAATGGATGAACCAAATTTCTGCTGTGTAGTGTCCCAGCCTCAACTCATTTCTTATATTGACGTTCGATGAATCTGTTCCTTCTACTGTAACACCACAAAGGGAAAAAACACAGGAGAAGATTTACAGCTGCAATTAGGAAAACACAAGTAAGGGAAACTGCAAAAAAGTATCATCCATGTTATCCTAAAGTCAATAGAAAGGCTGTAAAAAAGTATGCATCTGATAATTCTTATGTTAATCAGGCAGCTGCAGCTAAATACAATAAAAAGACATCACAAATCAGATCAATGCCTTGGACTAATAAGTATTAGTCTGGTTTTAAATATGAACCTCAGATTGATTACTCCAGGGAAAAGGTGGTTGATCTTGGACCTTAGTTACCCTGTGCCTAGTGCCATGCCCTAAAGTGGCAGGATGAGACTCCTGGGATGTACTGCAGTGGCGGTAAACTCCAGATCCCTCCCCATGTGCCCTTACACAGCCTTCTCACCCACCAGCATTCAATGGCAGAACACTTTCTTTCTGCTGCCCAGAAGAACAACGAATGCTTTCAAATAGCATCTTTTGGAGCCAGTGAGGTGAATGAGATAAATTTTATGCCAACATTCAAAGTGCAGGGGCAGGTTTACCACAGGAGGAGGGTATCATGGTGGGACCTCAGCAGCAGCCTTCATTTCTCCAGATATACTTTGTTGGTGATGATGACAATGAGAAGGACATCTGCTGTGGAATCTACCGGGTGTTAATCCAGAATTGGTTAGCCAATTGCAGAAGTTGCTGAGTGAACATAGCAAATATATTATAGATTTAATTGACACAAGCTTTAAATGTCAATTTATCAAGCCCAGTCATAACTACTCATTAATTTTCAAGCTTTATCAAAGCCAATCACATAGTTTCGTAGCGAAGCACGGGTATCCAGCTAGCAAACAAATAAAATTTCAGTTTACTTTAGCTCCATTGGCTGGCTACTTTATCCTAATGCGTGCTCCCATCCTAGCAAATGCTTCCTTTCACCGAAGGTAAGCCAACTCTTTGTGAGTGCATGGAGACAATTTGAGTTAATCCTGGAACTTTGTACCAGAAATGTCCCTATCTGGATTTTTGTGGATGTAATTTGGTTCAATTTGAGGCCAGAGTTTTGAATGAGATTTGGAGAAACAGAGCGTATATATGGCAATTTTGTTGTTTATGGGGAAAATAGGAGGATAAAGAAATTTTAGGTATGTCTTGAGTTATTTATAAAAATAATAAAAATGAATATAACCAATTAATGAATAAAATGGAAATCCAGAACACCAGCTGCTTTTAAACTAAAGCATATACCTACAACATTAAGTAGGTGTTGAATTATGTCATAATATGTGGATTCATATTGGATAATTTTGAAGAAATTCTACTACCCATGTTTTTTACATGATTTGCTTTCCCCTTTTCACATGTACAGGAGAGAAATATGTGGGAGAGACCATCAGTCTCCCACTGTGTTTTTAAAAGGGCTGTTGATCCTTATGTGACACTTCAAATAAATCTCTATTCATCTGAACAGAGAGATCTGAAGACCTTCAGCAGTTATGCTTCACATTTCTTTTTGACTGTTTCTTTTTTTCTTTCTAGTCTGCCTGTTGCATTCTTAATGTCTTCATGAATTCTCTGATTCTTTCCTCATAAGTTTGGTTTAACCAGTTGAATAACTGAGGAACACCAAACTTTCCTCTATTAATTTTAGCATACCACAATTATTTGGAATATCACCTTTGCTGACTGCCTAATGGTTTGACTCAAAGTGCTCTATATATCTTGTCTTTTAAATTTTATTTTATTATACTGTCTTTTGGTTGAGTTTCATATCTTAAGAACATCTGAAATTTATAAGCCTAGAAACAGGAAGAAATGGCCAACTGTTATTCTATCTACTTCTAGATAGAACTGTGTCAGTTGCATATGAATCTGATTAGGGTCAACACAGAAGTCTGTTGTAATCTAGATACACTCTTGTACAAATAGGATTTTCCAAAGTTTCTTTTTCCTCTCTTGCAAAACCCTTTTGATGAGCCTTTATGACACAGGGAATTTTGGGAATTGAACTCTATCATGTGATAGGTGTGCTGGCTGAGAAGGACTCCTTTGTGCCGTGCCGTGCCATGCCATGCCATGCCATTCTTGAGTGTGCTCCTCCTCTCTGCAGATACAGGAGATTATGCCAAAATGAAGATGTAGGAAGGCCATTCCAGAACACAATCCCATTTACTATATTTATACTGCTAGTTAAATCAACCTTAACCTAAATCTGCCCTGCATTCACCTACTCATTCACCTATGTGAACTCTAACTTCCTCAGAACAATTATTATTATTTAAACAATAGCATATTAGAGAGGCTGGCAGATATACAGTTTTTTAAGAACACAGAGAAAAAACAAAAGGCTAAAACATATGAAGAACAGTTGCAGAAATTGGGTACGTCTAGTCTAGTGAAAAGAAAGCCTAGGGAAGACATAATATATCTGAGGGACTCCTACAAAGACAAGGGGTGTATATGTCAAACTATTTTCCAAAGCACCAGAAGCCAAGACAAGAAACAATGGATGGAAACTAACCAAGGAGAGAAGCATCCCAGGACTATTGAGAAATGTCCTAACAATGAGAGCAATAAACCAATGGAATAGCTTGTCTCCAGAACTTGTGGATACTCCATCACTGGAAGTTTTTAAAGAAACTGGACAGCCATTTGTCTGGAATGGTTTTCTGTTCAAGCTGAGGGTTCAACTAGAAAAGCTCCATGGTTCTTTCCAACTCTATTATTCTATGTTCTATGTTATGTTGGCAAAGAAAATTCAGAAAATGTACAAAAGAAATTGTGCATTATATTTTATTTATTCAGCTTGGAAAGCTTTTTTAGTACAAATAATTAAGGATATATTCAGCAATATATTTAACAGCAATCATAGTTTCTTCACAAGTTGGCTTTATCTGAGATTCAGGAAGAACAAAACCATATCGGCCTTTGTCACGAAGTTCAAAGGTGAAGGCATATTGTATACCTTGGTCATAAGCCCAATCATCTGAGCCACCAGCAGCAGGATCTGTAAATAGGAAAGAATACATATGCTAAAAGAAAGAGGACAAGTTAATAGAACTGATTTTCATACATTTACTGTATGATATCAATGACTTGGCATCCTCTTGGATCTTCAGTACCCATAATTTCCAGAACATATGTCTATCTAGACGCCTACTATTCACCTGAAGAGCAAGTCTGTTTTTCTTCCAACATCATTATACAGTATATGTTCCACATTAATAGATAATTTTACCATACTTGATTCCTTTGTTTTTTAATCAATCATGGAAGTTCATAAATTTAAAGTTAATGAACTACATCAGTATAGTTCTACTTGCTTACATATCATAGACAATGCATTATATTATGAAAAATAGGAGAAATCTTTGTTATAACACTTCTGCAAATCACATATACTGTACTCAAGAGGCCTGATAATTGAAAAGTAGGAGAATCCCTGTGTGTATACACTGTCTGTAATGGTCTAATTACAGGTTTTTATGAACAATAACCTAATCATTACCATAGTTGTATTGCTGTTAGAGTAATACTTACAAATTGTTGCAGCTCCTGGACCATACGTATATTTGGTACCATACAATGTTGCTAGTTCTCGAATGGCTCCTTCAGCAATCGAATTCTTTAGAGAAAAAATTAATTGTGGTAGACTGAAGAAGAACATGGGAAGAAGACTTATATTTTGGGACCTAGGTATCATATTTTTATTACTGTACTCAGCCCTTAATTCCAAGCTTCAGAGAGAATGTCTGAAATTAGAGTTCCTGCTTTTATGGAAGTTTTTGTATGTACAAATGTTTCTTCTCATAGATGTTTGTATTACCCCAAGGAAGGACAGAGAGGGACATGATGCTATATATGACAGTTCCATATCTCCTCAAGCTTCTCTTTAAAATAATGCTTATTTCTGCAAATGTCTGTATATGCATTTGTCCTGGACATGAAGATGTTCAAGGACATAATGCTGGGAGGAACATTTATACAGGTCCATTCCTATTAAAACCAAAAGTACGCTTTTGCTACGATGCTTGTATTCCTTGATATTTTTTCAGAAGTTGCTTCTTCACCTTATATTTAA
This sequence comes from Hydrophis major, assembly GCA_033807585.1. Taxonomy (NCBI): domain Eukaryota; kingdom Metazoa; phylum Chordata; class Lepidosauria; order Squamata; family Elapidae; genus Hydrophis; species Hydrophis major. Next base: position 31,449,188 of record CM066331.1, read on the forward strand.
TGGATCTGAAACAGTTAGAGTTCACAATATTCGGTTGCTTAAATGATTAGATTTGTTTCAGTAAACTATGGGTTGAATCTAGCCAAGGAGCTAATTTAGATATGTTGTGGTGTTTCAGCTAAAATGATAAGATTGGAAAGGAGCACTGTGAAAGAATGTAACCAGACGGTCCCAGGTTCAATTTCTGGCTTCTTAGCCAGAGAACAGCTAGAAAGGCTCTTGCCTAAAATCCTGCTGTCTGTTAATACTGGGTAGGTGAAGTAAATATCTAACACAAATGAAACATTTTATCTTAACTATAGAAGAATGCACTGCCTAGATCCAACAATGGTACCTATTATTTATTTGTTTATTTCCTTTAAAGGTGTAATTTCTTTGAAGTCAACATGACTACATGGATATGCCCATGCAGTTTCCTTGGTAACAGTATAGAGGTGCTTAGCCAAGTCTTTCTTTACCCTAAAATTATGTGAATTAGTTCAGTACTTTGACTCTAACCTGCCAAGGTTTTCATTTGGCTCTTGATCAAAGACTTAGAACCGATTTTCCATTTGGGGCTGATTTCAGAATCTTTTCCCATCCTCAAATATAATAGGTGTGGTAGAATGAAAATAGAATATCTGGACACCATTTTTAAATGAGAACCATTCAATCAACCTGTTATTTTGTAATACAGGGGTTTCCAACCTTGGCAACTTTAAGCCTGGAAGACTACTCCCAGAATTCCCCAGCTAGCAAAGCTGAAGTCCGCCAGGCTTAAAGTTGCCAAGGTTGGAGACCCCTGGTGTAATATACAGATAATCCTCAACTTACAACAGTTTGTTTAGTGACTGTTCAAAGCACTGAAAAAAGTTACTTACAACCATTGCAGCATCCTCATGGTCACGTGATCAAAATTCAGGGGCTTGGCGACTGGTAAGGCAACTAGTCATATTTATGATACTTGCAGTATCCAGAGTCACGTAGTCCTCTTTGGTGACAGTCCGACAAGTGAGGAAGCCTGATTCACTTAACAACTGGGTTACTAACTTAACAATTACAATGATTCATTTAACAGCAGTTTCAAGAAAAGTCATAAAAAGGGGCAAAACCCAGTTAACAAATGTCTCACTTAGTAACATAAGTTTTGGGCTCAATAGTGGTCGTAAGTTGAGGACTACCAGTAATATGGTTCATCATTCAATTGAGAGCGTCCAAAGATATATTGCAAATAGCATGGATTTTTGTTACTTCTTTTCTAAAGCAGCTGGCGCTTGATGGAATTTAGATTATGCAAGTTATTCTAGTCTGTAATAAGCAAGGATCATAGAAAGGGACACGATAATTAGTCAAGACAACTTTACTCAGTTTTTAATTCTTCCAGTTCATTCCACTCTTTTTTGCATCAACTTCCCAAAAGAACTGTAACCAAAATTTGTACTCAGTTTTATCTACAATTTTCTTTATTCTTTTCATCTTTGCAAATGCTGTCTCCAATTTAATTTCTCTGAAATTTTGTGGGGTGTTTTTGTGCATGTGCATGTATGCTCATTTTGTGCTAACATATGCTTTTCTGACTCATTGCAATTTACTTGACAGAATTAAGAAAATATTAACTGAATCACCAGTAGGTTTGGGAAGAACAAACTGCGTCAGATTATATTATACTATGGAACCAAATAAATAGTTTATGGGAAGTAAAACTGGTTGTGGACATAGGCATTCATGAGGGAAATAAGAAAGTATACATTAAAATGTGACACAGACTCTTTCATTATACTTGTGTGCAATGTCACACATTTTATCATTTTGGCATCAACATTGTTAAGGATGGATGTCTATGTTTCTGGATTTCACTCTTTTAAAATGTTGAATTAAGAAATTATTATTATTTCTTTCAAAAGACATATTCTCAGCATTGCAGATCTTTCCAGAGCAGCTGAAGAACTGGATTTTTCTTTTTTCCTGAACTTGATCTGAATGCATTCATTGGGAAAACTATAGTAAGTGAATCCAAATTGTATATTTACAGGTTTTATTCAGGCCTTCAGAAAAACGCATGGAAGGTAAATAAATAAACACTCCTAGAGCAATGTTCCTATTGGTTAGCAGAAGCAACGATATGATTGGTTAGTAACGTTGGTATCTGATTGGCCGTCTATAGTGGCGGGAAGTTTAAATGAATGTCATTGGTTGTGAGCCGCGGAGCAGCCGCTATAAAAAGGGCTTCCGCGGCTCAACTGCAGTTGAAGTTACTGATTTGTATTAAAGAGCTGAATTCAACTCCGGTCTGCGAGTCTCTTTACTGGCGACAGAACAGAAGGTGTAAATAGGGAGAGAAGATGGAGACTTCATTTACTCATCACTCCATTTCCATCCATTCAACAAACATTTGAAAATGTATCTTTTAAAAATATAAAAGCATGAAGCCAAGTTCTAAAAGATTAGTATAGAAGGGAATATTTTTAAAGAGACAGCTGACTGTGGTTGGAACACTTATTTTATCAGACATATGCCAGTTTTCTTTATCATATTTCATGTCAGAATAGAAATGAAATAAGATAACGTTCTGATAAAATTTGCTTTATCGCTTTTAAAGAGTTTTATGGTCATTTTAGTTTAATAGTGTATTCAAAAAGGAGCTAACTGGGTCTTATCAATACATACTGGTAATAATTTTGAACATAAGTTGAATTCACAGTCTCCTCTCTAATGTATATATTATTGGAAATACATTTTAATTTGTTAAGGAACTGTACTACTCTGCACACTTTGTTGCAAATATGTTCGAATGACTTTCTGAATAAAGTGTACATGTCTCTCCAACCACTTGATCCAGCCAGCTACAAACTCAGTTAAGTCTTTTTATCCTTGGTACAAGGATAAAAATCATGCTATCTAGACCAAAACTCGCCACTTGGGAAGAAGCGAGAAGGACTCCCTTTATCTAGAGAAGCCTTGTGATCATTAGTCCCTTCCCCATTGGCTAGGTAGATAGCAATGGATATGGCTTGGCCTCTGCAGGCAATGTGAACTATATTCTTTGATTTGATACTTTGGTAGAGATGGATACATTTGATTTTTCAGCCACTATTTCTCTCCAGATTTTTCTTTGTGAACTAGATATAAAATATGTCAGATGATTCGATTTAGGTACATCTACAATGCAGTTGAGTGGAAATTTATTTCCTGGGCAAAGCTAGATTATGGGTATCTATAGGAGGACAAATGATGAAGAATGCTTGATGATATCATCAAACAAAAGTTGCATCTTATGTACTTGTAAAAGCACCATTTGTGCAATGAAGACACTGTATATATGCCATAATTTTGGTATCATGGCAGTTAGCTACTGGACAGTGTCTATTTTGTATATTTAACCCTACAGGGTATGAATTAATAGTTTAGTTGGTCCCTTTGTTACCATAACAGGCTAAGCTTAAATGATCTGGTTAAGAATGTTAGGGGAACAAAATCACCAGACATATTTCCCCTTTTCCATATTTAAATGAGATTACTAAAATGACACAATACAAATTCTATGGTAAGCTGTGTGCTGTTAAAACCAGTGACAAGAGAATTCTATTATAATCTATCTATGTTATATTATTGTATTTCAGTTAAATATTGCTTTCTTAAATGAAGAGCAGAAAGAGGGGGCAATGGATATATCCTTTGGGATAATTCTTGTTAAAAATTGGATAAGGATAAAAATGTATATAAACTAGCATAACACCATCACATAAACATTGTCCCAAATGTCCAAGGCAAAACTGTTTATCTGTTCTTACTTTTGTCTCTGGCCCAAATCCTGATATTTCCACTTGGGAAGGGTTATAAATCTGTATGAACTGTGCAGCAGTACGTGATCACTTTTCTATTTCTGGCAACTGAAAATTAAAACCCTCTCAATTTTTTAAATAACATTTGTCATAATGTATTTTACCGCTGGATACTTCTACTTTTCAAATATTCCACAGATCTAAAGGAATATTTTGAGAAAAAAAAGAGAAAATAAAAGCATAAACAATTGTATAATATTCTAAGGCACTGAGTTTAGGAATTATCTTGGACAAGGAATCTATTGCAGAGAGTGTCAAACTTGAGTCGTCACATCATCGTCACATGATCTATCGTGACTTTTTCCCCTGTTGCTAAATTGGGTTTGGGGGTAGCCAGCATGTGATGCATCCAGCTCATGGGCTGCGAGCTTGATACCCCTGATCTATTGTTATTCCAGTGCATCAACAAAGAAAGCAAAAATGGTGTTATTAATTAGCATTTGCTCTAATCTATAAAGCAAAAAGTAAACTACATTACTGCTTAGTGTGTTGCATAATCCAATCTAGAATCTCTCTCCCAACTAATAACCTTACATATTCTTGACCTAACCTCACTTTTGAAAGGGATATGAGCACTGCCCCCTATGGGTAACAATGACACTACTGGAGTAAAATCAACACTTTTGAAAGGGATATGAGCACTGCCCCCTATGGGTAACAATGACACTACTGGAGTAAAATCAACAGGTACCCCTTTATCTTTCACCTTAATCCCACTTTACTAAAATCTGGTTCTTGAATCTGAATTCTATCCTTGGACTTTGATTTTGTTTGATATCTCACCTTCTTTCTTATTTTAATCAAATCTGGCAGGATTCTGCATCACTGTTGAATCACTGGTTGCTTCTTCAGCAATCTAGAATGGTCTGTGCATGTCAACCTCACAAAGTGTGCTGTTAATTTTTGTCCTTTGACAGAAAGTGATTTTTGTCTGTTGGTATTAACTTTTAAAATTAAGTTAAAATGAATATAATATGAAAGAAGAACTTCATATGAAAAAAATACTATTTGTTCTGAAGAAAAGGGAAATGAAACATACTTGTTAGTACATCTGTGATAGAAAATATACTTTCAGGTCATTTCTGGGTCAATGTCTCTAATCTTGTCTAGGACTAATTAAAAGGTAAAGCATTTTAGGGTTGATTTGCCTGTATCTTCATTGCTGTTTATTTCTTGTCTTCCCTATGCACTATATTCCCTTTGGCTTTAAACAAGGTACAAATGCGTGGACACATTCTCCAGAAAAATTGCAGACTATAGGAATAATTTGTAGTTTGGTTTGAGATGCAGACAACACAGGCTCATCCCCAACAGCCTGTGCTTGTTCAACAGTGAAGGCAGGGCAGAAAATATCTTGCAGAAAACACAGCTTCACAAATGTCTATGGAGATTCTCAGTCATCCAGGTCATGGTTGTTCCAAAGTGCTTTTTCAAGAGGCAACTGGACTTTCTTGTTTTTCTTTGAAGACATTTTGCTTCTTATCCAAAAAGCTTGTTCAGCTCTCCACCATCCAGTCAGAGTTGAAGCTTCTTGAATGAGAAGCTAAATGCTTTCAAAGAGAAACCAAAAAGTCCAGTTGCCTCTTGAAAAAGCACCTTTGAAACAATCATGACTTGAATGACTGAGAATCTCTATAGATGTTTACAACTAATACAACTCCTCACCAAATTCTACTTACCAGATTTACATTGTTTGGTGTTAGCTTATAAGTATAAGAGTATGGATAAAGGAGCATCTGGGAGTAAGAGTGAATGGTCAAGTAAGCTTTGATAGTTGAGCGGTTTCTTCGAATGAAATCAGTCAAAGCTTTGGTTTCCTTTTCTGATTCAGGTTTACTACCACAATAAGTTTCACTACAGGGGTTTGTTGAAGCACCAACAGCTGAATGAGGTAGGAAAAAAAAATAGACATGACAGACAGGTTAGTCTAAAAGACAGAAAAGGTGTAGCTTTCAGCCTTCCTAATGATTTTAAATAAGTATCATTGAACTGGCTAATAACAAGATGAAACATTAGTATAGCATTTTGAAATTTAAAATTTTCAGAATCTTTTATGTATTTGTTAGTCTGTCAGTGACTAGATCCACATTATGCTAAGTCATGGTCCTTGCATAATTCTGCATCCCCTCACGTTGTCTGTCACAATTCATAATGTTTCTCAATTTGTCTGCCAAACAATTCTTACGAATAGGCATTTATTGAAAAAAAAATTGGTTCAGTAATTAAAAATATTTTATACATTGATTTCTTCCCATTTGCCATGTATACAACAGTAGGAGAAAGAATTATATTCTGCCAATTTCATAGTTGTCTAATGTTATCTATCATTATCATTATTGCTCAACCTTATAGCTCAACAATGAGAATACATCTTGATGTATATATAGCTCTGGCTTTGATCCTTAAAATTTCCAATTATAACAATTTGAAATGTCAGGTGTGAGGAAATTGGAGCCTGCCAGAATAGACAATGTGCATTTGATCAGTTTGGTGCCCTTTGATATCAAGATCACATAAAAATATCCATCTCAGGTTGTATTTTGGCTTCCTTCCTGTTTAATATTTTTATAAGTTGCAAGGCAAGAAGATGGCAACAACTCTGGAGGGTGCCAGTTTGTGAAGCTGGCATTGTGTACAGCATTGTGGAATATTCTGTATATGTTTTACCAGGCAGTATTTCATAAGGCTGTGACAGTGCTTTGAGGACAATGTATTGAATGCATTGGAGTGCCTATAGTACAATGATTCCTTGGTACTGAACTGCTGTGAAACTAATTGAATTTGGTATTCAACTCATTTTGATGTGAAAATTTGTAAAATTTTGACTGTGTTAAGAATTTGGAACTCAACTAGAGTTGATATTTTTAAACTCTAAGAATTCATCATAATCCATATATGATTGGAGCATAGTTTTGCCTTCTTAGAGTACAGAATACTTACAGCACCATGCAGCATCAAAATTTCTGTTGGGATCAGTACCAATGCATGTGGTACCAGCATTTACTGAACGAGTCTTCCTCCACATGCGACTCTAAAATGGAACAAATTTGTGAATGTACCTTTTGAAAGATAATTGATACAACTTGCTGATTGTGTATTATTTACCTTTGTCCAAGAATAGACATAACCATCAATATTCATGACAGGCAGGACATAGAAGTCTAAGTTGTTCAGAAGCTGAGTCATAATGGTTTCTTTTCCATAGGTCTGAACAGCCTACATACAAACCACAGAGAAGGTGAGGACAAATCTAAATGACTGATCTTATGTCATTTTCATTTGCATGATTACCAAATAATACTACATGTTTCTGGCACAGGGACAGGATTATGAAGAAAAATATGGAGAGAAGTAAGAACAGTAGCATGATTCAAGAACACGCCTTCAAATTTCAGCTGCTTGCAAATTAATTTGGTAATACTGAGGATGCCAATTGCTAAATGAATACAGATGTTAGAGAAATTTCATAAAGAGTCATAGATTTGATATTGTTTAGAAATTAGGATGTCACTGGAAGATTATAAAGAGGGCCCTTAGGATTTCTTAATACAATTTGCATGGCATTGACCTCAAAAATTACAATTTTGAGCATAAAAAGAGAGAATTAGGATAATGGTAAAGATGAACCAGGAAAACCCATTTGTTGGTAATTTAGCTGTTGAAATTCTACTCATGCTCTCTTAACCCAACCTTCTTATAGGGGAATTGTTGTAGAGAAAATTGGAAGAGAAAATGCTCTTAAAAGAAAGGCAGGAATAACAACAATAACAAATGAAACTTTTTCGGTGCCTTCATAAAGGGCTATGGTCAACTCTGATATTGATTCTGGTATTGATTCAGATTTGGAAAGATAAAGACAATATATTTCTCTAGACAGATGTTGCTCAAAGAGCTGCAGATCTGAGAAAAAGGAGAAATTCAATCCACAATGCTTTCATGTTGTTAGGCTTTTGTGAACCATAATTACTAAGATAGTATCAGATTTTGTATGTCTATGTCTTCTGAAATAGATATCCCTAAAAGCAAACTCAAGTACTATCACCAGAATTGAAAGCTGAAACTTTCAGCATGCATAGGCAGCTCTAAGATCCTTAAAAACAATAACACCACCAAAAAAAAAAAAAAAACTCTAAGAAACCAATACACTAAATAGTGGCATTAAAAAACAGCTATGGACATCAAGAATAGAAGAAACTGCTGCTTGACTGTTTTTTACATACCCTGGAGAACGTGCAGTTTCTTTAAACTTATTTTAGAAATGTACATTAATTGTTAGATACATTTCATATGGTATGGTCTGCTTATTATATTTTAATTATAATCTAATAATATTTTTTACAAGAATCCCCCCCCCCAATTAGTTATTCTAATCCTAACCCTTTGTGTAATTGCAACAGATTTTCTCTTAATAGTGAATAGAATAAACTTTGCAAAGGGGGTAATAAGGGAGCAATAGCAAACTCCAGTGCCATGTTCACAGTGTAATTATGCTATTGCAACGCATTCTTCATGGCGATTTTTAAAAAAATGCTTCAAAATGCAAACTGGAAATCAAATGAAATATCAAAGTAGAGTATTATTTTATAGGAAAGACAGCAACTTTGGAATAACAATGAGAATATGTTGAGGAATTGTAAATAATTTTTCTTTAATTTTGCGATCCCATCTAATTCCATTTTCAGTTGAATCAATAATTTCTGTCACTGATATTTTGTCACCAACCTCTCGTACAAACCACTGGCAAAAAGCAGGTGAGATCCATTCTCTGGCATGGAAGCCGCAGTCTATAAAGATAGCTTTTTTATTTTCACCAGGATTCCCAATCTATACAAGAAAATGAATGAAATAAAGAACAATTGGATACAAATCTTTAATGGTCTTCAAATAGCATAGTACAAATACTGTTACACAGTGAAAATACTCAGAATAATAGAATTGGAAGAGACCTTGAAGATCTTTTAGTCCAATCCCCTGCTCAGGCAAGAAACCCATACCATTTCAGGTAAATGGTTGTTTAATCTCTTCTTAAAAATTTCTAATAGTTTTAAAACAACAAAAATTTAAAAGAAAAGACTTATTTGTTTATTAAGAAATGTTGCCTTCCTCCTTAATAGTTCCTCACAGTTCACAAAAACACAATAAAAGTATCTATGAAATCAGTGTTAAAAGAATAACAGATGTAAAACACAAAACTACAACTATCTGTCAACCATAATAACACAAGAGCAAACAATAGATACAAACTCAAGGCTAATCGCACCAAACTTGATTGCAGGAAATATGACTTCAGCAACAGAGTGGTCAGTGTCTGGAATACTCTACCTGACTCTGTGGTTTCTTTCCCAAACCCAAAAGACTTTAACCTTAGACTGTCTACTATTGACCTCACCCCTTTCCTAAGAGGTCTGTAGGGGGCGTGCATAAGCGCACCACCGTGCCTACTGTCCCTGTCCTATTGTTTATTTTATTTCTTTTATTTTTCTTATATGTATCCATGTATTCATAACTATGTTTTTACTTATACCTATTATCTTGTAAGCAATTGACAAAAATAAATAAATAAATTAAATAAACTAAACCAGAGTTGCTTCTAATAGTAATTCCAATCTTACTTGAGTTCACCTGGAAGGAGAGCACCTCCTTTTCCTTTTTCCTTTTTGTTTTTGGCTTTAGTATTTTGTTTTGGTTTTTAATATTTTTCCCAACACTACAAACCTCCATATTTTATCCTGGGTGATTATGGTGTATCTTTAGAGTGTATCTTTACCTGCACTATATTGTTTTTATATAACTTTGCCTCTTACATAAATAGCAAGGCATAAAGTATCCAGATGCAAAGCAAGACAGGAGTACCTTATCTTTAAATGTAGTTCACAAGAGGGATGTTTATTGTGCAGAAATATGAAAAGCTCCATCTGGTGAAATTCTGAACTATTAAAGCCACAAGGAACTGATTTCTTTCCAGGCTAATCTTTCTGTTCATGCAGTTTCTATCAAAGTTGGGGGGTTTTAACCAAAAAAAAAAAAACATATTTCAAAAGTCAGTTCCTATACAAAAGCCTCACGTTCATATCCATGTACTCAATCTGGGCCACAATGTTAAATTTTAGCAAATTAAACCTCACAAAACAGTGGAATAACAAAGGTGCAACATTAGCCTACCGGCTAGAGAAAAGCACATGAAGAGCTAGAGCTTTGAAATCTGGTCACCATTTTTTATACAAGTAAAGTACAGTGGTATCTGGTACTCATCATTAATTGGTTTTGGGAAGTGAAATAAGTATCAAATAAATGATAAGTACCAAACAAATTTTTCTCATAAGAAATAACATAGTGAGTCATAAGACAGGTGACACTAACAGGTTCTAGCTTATGTGTGGAGTACCAAATATATGATGAGTACCAGGACAAAATTTTCATTTAAAAATTCATTGAGTACTAAATTCAATGAAGTTCAAAGCAGTTGTTTATGCACTGTACATCAAAAAAATCCCCCAAAACAGTTGCTTACCAAGGTACTACTGTATTAGGCTTTTGTTTATATTAACAAAGTTTTTCTTAACATATATTTGGCTAGATAGTATTTTTCTGTGTAGAAATCTGTGTAGAAATATTGACTAAGATCTATCTATCTATCTATCTGTATCAGTTTTAGTTCCTGGTGGCTACCTGCATAAGTCTCTGCTGTTTTCTCCAGGTTTTTTTCTTACCCTTAAGATGCATTTATATAATCATACTTACATACACGGGTGGACTTCATATTTTTTTAGCAAGGGCTTCTCTGCCCGGTTGCTGGGTGGGCATGGCCATGGTGGGTGTGGCCTAGTCAGCCTCCTGCACCATGACCGGAGGGAGGCATTTTTGCCCTTCCCATGCTCCGGAGGCTTTCCTCGAGCCTTTGGTAGGGCAAAATTGGCCTCCCTGGTCTCCGGAGGCATTCTGGAAGCTGAAAACAGGCCCATTTCTGGCTTTCCCAAACTTTGCATACATCCTGCACTTACCTGCATCCAAAATGGACTGCCTGGGGACTCCTGGGAGTTTAGCAACAACTAAAATTTCAACCTTGGGATTCTGTTCAGGTCTTCAGGTCTTGGAGGATATAATCAGTCCGAACACTTATTGTGTAGCATACAACAAACACAGACTGCCAACTAAATGTAGCCAGCACCCCCAAACTTTATTGACAGTGAACCCAATAGATACTCTGCCCCCTTGTGGCACATCTAAATAAACTCAAAGTACCGAAACACAGAAGTGCCTAACTCTGGCATGATGTCATGCCTTCCTCTCAGCTGTGCTTGAAAGCACGGATTCCTTATCTGGAGACACAATGGCCCTGGACTCTGGACACACAGAAGCAACAGAACATGTCCTTCTCCAGTGCCTATACTACAGAAACATTAATACCAGCCTCATCTCACCATAACTTCATAAATACCCAGGGTAGGCAGGACAATTTTATACTACCCTGTGGTTTCAGACATCAATACTTGTCTAACATACAATATTGCCAGGTTCTGTGCAGTAGCACTCAAAATTTATCAGATGATGAGCTTTGCTATAAACTAGATTAAATAAGTATCTAGTTCACCATAGTAGAGTCCTTTTGTGACTTGTTAATGTTCCATGTGCTAACCTTTATGCTCTCCTACATCCATGTAGTGGTCTTACGCCTTTTTCTATCTATCTATCTATCTATCTATCTATCTATCTATCTATCTATCTATCTATCTACCTACCCACCCACCCACCCACCTTCTAGTTTTCAATTATATATATTTATATCTTCTAGCTTTTCATAATTTTAAAAGATTTTTATTTATATGCTTTTTTCAATGACTGTATCCCAGGCTCCTTATGCTGATCTATGACTGTAATAAAGATTTGGTTTGATTTGAACAGATTTGAAGTGCTTATGTTTTTCATGATGGAAAGCCTTAATTAGTTTTAAAATGTCAGCACTAGCAATAGCACAGTTCTCAACCCATCTCCGGTTATGCCACAGTTTAATTTTATGGACATACTGAAGATAGAGAGAAATAGTAGCCACAAGCTGGAAAATGTTCTAGGGCAATTTTGCTTATGCTGTTTTCAAGGCAGTTCTTAAAACAACTTTGAAAAGTTCAAAAATAAACACTTATTTGTTTATCGAGAAATGTATATGTTGCCTGTCCACTAATAGCTCTTGACAGTTTACAAAAACACAGTAAAAATCCATGAAAACAGTGTTAAAAAAATTACAGATATAAAACACAAACTACAACTAAACCAGAGTTCCTGCTGTAAGATAGGTGGCCCTATAAATGGGATTAATAAATAACATAAAATTAAAATAAAGCAAACGGAAGCATTCAAAAGCCTCAATAAATAAGGGTGCTTTAAGCCTTCCTCTAAGTCAAGGGTCTTCAAACTGGGCAAGTTTATGACTTGTGGACTTCAACTCCCAGCTAACTCCCGAGCTAACATGACTTGAGGAAGAGTTCTGGGAGTTGAAGTCCACAAGTCTTAAAGCTGTCAAGTTTGAAGACCCCCTGCTCTAAGTGGTAGAAGCCTTGCCTCATATCCAAGGTCAATGATCACAAAAGCATAGGGTTTGTAATTATGCCTTCACTATGGCCATATGGTTACATCCTTAGGCTTGTCCCATAATCGGTCAAGCTGCTTTGCCTTATGCATCATTGGCTGCAACAGCTCAATATACCAGAGGATTCTGAGATGGGGAAGACAGAGTTTAGAAGAAGCCCTGTACCAAGTGCTCAGGAGATGACTCAAATAGGTCAATGGAATCCAATTAATTACTTGGAATCTGATCAGTTTTATTAAGCTCTGTGGGAGGACGAACTTGATTTGGTACTTGCTCCCTGAGAGGACAATGTGCTATGACTATTTAAAGTTCAACAGGAAGCAAATTTCTCCTTACCATAACTACCACTTCTCAGACTCTACTTTTACTGTCAAAATACATTTGAAATATTTCATTTTATCTCTGAAAACGAATGATTTATCTTTGAAAACGAATGACATATATCTTACAATTGATTGCCATTTAATGGAGCAATGAATTTGGGGAAGAGACATTGCTATAAATTAGGTAAAGGTGATAATTCTGATAGCAGCTAGTTCCTTAAGATCCAATCTCCTTTTCCATATGTGAATATGCAGCCTCTTGTGTACTGTTACTTATACTAGCCTTCTTCTCCGAGCACCTTCCAGATGTTGTACCACAGTTTTCATCATCCTCAGCTGGCATATTTTAGTGATGAGGGAGTTTGTTGCTCAATATATCTGGAAGTGTGGTAGTGCAGATCTCCAGCTCACATGGAGGTGTTTACATGTATATTTGGCAATCATGTCACATCTCAACAGATAACAAGCTTTTCAGGGCAGTCTCTGGTTTATTTGAAACAGGAAGAGGCTGCTTACTCTTGTTTGCATGTTCAGTTGTGTGTGAAAAAATATCAGCTGAACAGGGTTAGGTATTGCTCTGATATGGTTTAGTGAAAGCAATTAAAGAGGTAACTGCAAACCAAATGCAAATTTCTGCAAATCCTAGCACTGTGAATCTTTCAATTTGTAGAGCATCTGGGTCACAGCTGCATGGAAGCTAAACCAAAATGAAAGGAGGAAATGCAGCTGTAGTGCTTGGTTTATTGCACCCTTAGGAAAAGTTCCTCTAAGCCAACCCTGTGGTTCTCCAATAATGATGTAGGGTCTATTCTCATGACCTTTTAAAGCAAATGTTAGTAAGAAGAAAAGTGTATCCCATGCTGATCTTATCAGCTCCTCACTTCCTTGAATGGAGAAAAGTTCTAGCCAATCTAACCAGAGTTTGGCTTCCTTTTGCAGGGAGGAGCACTGGAGTCCTTTAGGGTTCTACAACATTTCTCCATAAATGTACAATTAGAACAAAACTGGTGACAAAGAGCATAGGCACAGTCTTGGCATATAACAGGCTTACTGTCCTACATATTATCCGTTGAAAGATATACCTATGTTCCCAAGACATATTTCAAAGTGCAGAAGACTTTTAAAGGTGGTGGTGGTGGGGGGGGGGGGGTCAAGACCAATTTTTCATATTTTTGAAAAAAATGTTTAAGGCTGGAAAAGGCTTTGCATGCTATTTTCTCCTGTGACTTTAGGGTGCTTGCATTCAACTTTAGCGATTTTGAGGTCAGTTTTGAATGATGCAGTCTTGAGCTTTGGCATCACCAGATGAGGTTGGCTTACTACTACTCGCTCACCATGCCATAAAGAGACCAGGTCCATTAATATGTTAGTTTTCTAACAAAGGGAGCAGCTGACATGGATTAACTAATATTTATATCTACAACTTTTAGCTAGTTTGTCCATATTGAGCAATAGAATATGCATGCTTCAATTGCATGGCATGAACTGACTGGAACCGTCTCAAATATGACCAAGCAACGGGACAGCTGGAATAAACACAGAATCTGACTTAAATATGTCATCCAAAAAGGCAAAAAGCTCAGCTTAGCCTGAAGAGGGATGAAATTATCATAATACTGCCATATACTGAAATCACCACGTAAAATCTTATTCTAAACAGCAAATAATCACATTTGGATTGTATTGCTTTTTCTCCCTGACATAGATGCAAATTTAAGTCTTCTTAGTCGTATCTTTTATGATGTATTTACAGGAACGGTTATGGAGCAACCGTTCTCTGTATTTCAGTTTCTGGATAACTAATACAAGGTGTACATTAGAATTTGATGAAACTCAGAAAGAAGAAAAGCAAAAAGAGAATAAGGAGAAAAAACAAATAAGACTTTAAAATTTGGACAATTGGGAACTATATTTGGACAACTGTAAACTATAAAGACTGTAAAGTATAAATTTATAGCATTTAAGGACTAGAAAGCTAGGGGATTTTGAGGAACAATTCAGGGATTGATAAATTTGATTAACAATTGAATTTTTTTTTAGAGTTTTTAGACATTGGGATACTGGTATATTACATTGATTAATTTTTAATTTATTAATTTGGTACAAAATGATTCAGCAGGAGACAAAGTTCTATGAAGAAATTTTAATGATGGCTAAAAGCTTTTATGAAAGTGTGACAAAAAATCATAAGGCGATGATGGGATTGCCCAAAGATAAAGAAGTGAGTATAGGAGAACCCCCAACAAATGGTGGGAAAAGATGAACAAAGTATTCAGAAGACAGAGAATGAGTGGTGGGGGAGATAAATCAAAATAAGCTACATGAAAACAAAAACAATGAAAAGACAATAATAATAAATATTAAGACTTCAACAGATAATTCCTTAAGAGCTTACAATAGCACAGACAAACAAAAGGAAGACTTCCCAAAAATAATGAAAGGGTTATGGTTGGACATCCAAATGATGCAGCAGAAGGAGATAAGGGGTAAGGCAGAGGGAACATTCAGTCTATATAAAAATATAGGATCCTGAGAGAGAAATATAAGATAACATCAAAAAGTCAATAAATGTTGAAATTCAAAAAAGACTGAGAGATGACAGATAGAGACATACATAACCTTGTGTAATACTGGGATAGTATTAAAAACTAATAGAAATAAATAGAAAGTATAAATTGGGAAAATAGTAACACATATGCAGATATATAATAGAATTTATTATATTCACAAATATACTAAGATTAGGAAGTGGAAGATTGTGATTAGGCATATTTAAATGTATTATTATGATTAACAGTGTGTAAAACATATATTGGAATTTATAGCCTTTAAGGATTACAAAACCCAGGGGACTTAGAGATATAATATCAGGACTGATTAAATTTTTATTTATAATTGGTTTTATTGGTGTTAATAGAAAATTGAGATATTGGAAATTTGATGAAATTTGAGTAATACTTAAAATATTGGTGACCTAACATAACATAATAAACATATTGTATGAAGAAAGGTAATTCATGCTTTAATATATCTTTGGAGAAAGTGATAATAATAAAGAGAGAATAGTACGATTTAAAGATAAAAAGGTGAATATGGAAGAACTATAACAAGTGTGTATGTGGGGATAAAATAAGTATAAATTAGGAAATTAGTATAATATATATTGATACATAAAATAATATATTATAATGAGTACATTAAGGTTAGAAGGTGGAAGATAAAAACTATGTATATGTAATTGTATTATTATGGTTAGCACTGTGTAAAAATGTATTGATCCAGTCATTACACTGTTCACAAAATATGTTGGTTGTTAAAGAAAAACTGCAAATCAAACATATACAAAAAAATTTTTTTTTGATGAAACTCAGGTCCAGATAGAAAGAGAATTACTTCATTTGAAATCGTGATACAAACAGGTGAATAGAACCAACTCAATCTTAGCATTTTAGAAATGGGGCACTGCTCTTTTTATTATTGTCACTCTCTGTATTTTTGCTGATTCTAAGAGGCAGATTCTATACCAGTTGATTAATTAGCTATTGTACAGATGTCTTTATGAGATCCCATTCCCTCCTTCTTAACATTTAATGTACTATTGCAAATTAGACTAAATGGGGGCTGAGAGAAGAATTGGTTTTTCCTTCCAACATGATGAAATAACAAAGGTTTTGTTTTTTGTGTTGAGGAAAATTTAATTGTTTGCATCTCATTGTCAAAAAAACAAAGAGGGGGAAGGGGTTCTTTCTGAAGTTTATAGATCACTTTATAGCAAATATGTTTATAAACAACAGATGGAGTGCACAATTAAACAAAAGTAAATTACAATTTACCTTGCTTACAGGAATATGGCTGAATTTTTATGTGCAAACTGTCAAAAGCTTTTATTGCAGACTGTGATATTTAGGAAGACTTTACTAACGATCAAAATGGATGAAAAATGTTTCCATAAAGGCATTTATAAAATCTATGTTGGTTTCCTAAAGCATTTTTTTTTTAAAAATACAAACACATATCCAAAATTTATAAAAACCTAACAAAAGTTGCTATTTGCTAATTGCCAAGAGCAAACCTGATACGTTTGCTTTAGAAACAAATTGAAAAAAAAATTGAATACCTTCAGGAGATGAATTGGACGTCCCTCAAAAGTTGTTCCTATCTGCGATCGGGAAACAAGACTTGGATTTGTATTGGCAATATCAGCTGTCCAAGCAGTTATCTGTCAATTAAAACAACAGATCAGTGCATTTAATGAGAGAAAGGAATGATGTAAAGAATGACTTAAACCAGGGCTGTCAAACTCCTGGCCCATGGGCTGCATGCGTCACTTGCTGACCACACCTACTCCTGGTTTAGTGAAGGAGGAAAAAGTCCTGATATGTCATGTAATGCTGTTGTGATGACGTGAGTTTGACACCCCTGACTTAAGACTAATTGTTCATGCAGTTTACTGTGGCCTGGATAAGAGCGGAAAACTTTTTTTTTTCTTTTCCTGAGGAATACAGACCAATGCATTAGAAGTAGGTCAGTACCTAGAGACTGAGTTATAGATTTATCTTTGTTTGGTGCACAGCTAAAAGAGCAAAAAGTAGTAGACATTTCCCTTTACCCTCTTCCCTTTTACCAGAGGAAATAACTTGGAGACAAATAGGAGAGTGTAAATTAGAAGTGGACAACCTAGGGCCAGAAGATTGCTTGTTGTCTCCAAAGCCTTGATAATTTCCAGAATTCATCTCTTTAATGAACTGGAACAAGGAAATGATTAAATACACGACTAGAAACAGTCAAATTAACAAGACTTAGTTTTGATTCAATAGAAAGGCCAATTAAATTAGAGCCCTCCCCCCATACGGAAATGAATACTCCTAACATAAATAGTGTCAACAACTTGGAAGAGGATAGAGTGCATCATGAGAATTTGGAATCCTGGACTGTCACATTTAGAAGTTCATATTCACTTTTCCAGTCCCGTTCTGCATTAACTGGTTGGTTGGAACTTCCTAGCTCTGACAAAAGGAGAGAGAGACTTTTCTTGCCTTTTCAGACCCTGGAATTTATGCAGTATGTGTGCTGCTTCTAAACTGCATGTTCTTTATGCCTGAGAAATGACCTTGAGAAACAGAGTAGTATTTTAAAGCAAAACTGCCACATGGAATGAGAAGGAGAATTTTCCACATGTGAATCTTCTTTACCTTTTCCCAGCTATTATATTTTTCGTAATTGTATCCAGCAGTCCGAGCATGATTGTCCAGTTGCTTATCAAGGGCAGCCTGAAGATTATCGATTAAAATTCTGCATTGAAACAATAATAAAGATTGGTCAAAATGGGTTATTTCAATTTCTTTTGTACTCCCCATATTTCCTAGAGTTTGATCTTTCTCCCCATGTTAATCAGTAAGTTTATGTAAGTCAGGCCTTGTTTGTTCGCTTTGAATCTCCCATTCCAGTTTATGAAGTGGATTGATTTGATTTGAAAAATCTAACTTTGTTTTGACAGATTCTCAGCCAAGCATTCTCCAGATATGAAGAGGAACCAATATATTTAGGAACTCCAAACCTTAATGATAGCACATGTTGGTAGTTGCAATCTCAATATATCTGGAGGGCATCAGAATGGGAAAGGCTGGGGAATGTGCAACATCATATCCTTGTTCACTTTAATTTACATTTGGAGAATATGTGACACACAATTTGCAATGCGTCTCAACCTTCATAATACTGCAATTAATAATTGATCTAGTTACACTGACATGATGTCAGGGTATCTCAGATGCATATCAAAGGCTCCTATCTTGAATTGTTGTAGCAAGGACACTTCTCTGAAGTTTGTCAGGGACAATCTTTCAAAGAGCTCTGTGGTGCAGGCTGAATTGTGCACATTCATCGTTGGAGGAGCTAGCATCTACATACATGGTGAAATAATTATTCTCTTTGACACTGTAACAATCCTATATCTTCAAGGTCTACAGTACTACAAGATTACCAACTGAGAGCAAAACAGTAACTCACCAGTACATAACTAATGGATGCATCCCACCTTCCACCGCACAATTTTCATTTTCTATCCACTATAATGGATATTTACAATGTTGAAAAAAATGTAAATTATGTGCTAAATAAAGTTGACTTTGTGTCACACTTAGGACTTTATTTTGTTGCTTGGTTTCTCTACCCCATTGGATCTGATAAGGTAAAAGTCTTACTCTCTGTTTTCCTACTAATCCTTTCTTTTTGATTGCATCCTCGAATTAATTACAATTCACATTTCCAGTTGACTGTTTTGTGCTAAATCTCAGACACATTGGCCTGTCAATTTAAAAAGACCTAACCATGCAGAGATTCAGTTCTCTCTGCAAGTTTAGTATATGGAATGTTTATGAAAAATCATACATAAGGCAATATTACATACAATAATGTATGTTAGTAGAACTATGTGGTAAAAATAGATTACTTTTTGGAAGAACATTAAAATATTCAACAGTTTGAAATTGATGTGAAAACAAGACAAATCAATTTTAAGATTGTTGGGAAAAACTAGAATTAGAGAGGGACCAAAACTGACAGACATTCAACTCTAATCCCTATTTTTGTTTTATTCCTAGTACAATCTATATGGAGATTTGTGTACCATTGAACCACTTATATGTTATATAATTAATACTGAAAAAACATACTCATAATTCATGCCATGATGCTGTAGAATGCTCTCAACTTCAGAACATCTGTCTGCTTCAATTCGGAAATCAACAGTCATTTTTGCTTTCACTAGTTCAACAGAATCTGGTCGCCAAAAGTCAACCTAATCCGACAAACCATAGCAAAAAAGAATACATGATTTCAGGCTGGCTCAAACATTTCTAACATTCCCCTTATTATAGTATCCCTTGGGATTATGGGGTAAAATGGAATAAATGATGGGTACAATATAGTTTATAATTTGTTTATTAAATACATGTCATATTTCCTTTAGAAGCTTAAACCACTATACATTAGGAATGTATGTATTTTAGAAAGACATACTTAGGGATTTTTGCAAGTGAATCACTGCCTTTTCATTTACAGAACCCAAATTTTATTCAAGATTCATGGAAAAGCCTGAAAAATAATATTTGGATTACATCATTGAATAGTATATAAATCCTGCATTCAGTAGACATTGGTTTTTGGTGAGTTGATTTCTGTGAAATGGCACAAGAAATTATATCTGCAAGTCATCCTGGCAGTGGACGAGATGGTGATATGGACACAGCACAGGAAAGGGCAATGATGGATTTCCTAACACTATTTGAATGACACTGACCCTAATTGGATCACTGCAAACTTTTAAATTTTCCTACCTATTCTTCCTAGGTAATAGGTATAATTCTGCTTTCCTACCTAATTTTCCTATAACAGGTATAATTCTATAATGTAGTTATGGTTGTACTCAAGGAGTTCTCCTTTTTCCAGTCTAATCCGATTTGCATACTGGGACAGAAAGGAGAACTGTCAACGTGAGAAAATAATACAGTACTATAAATATCCTAACTGGAATGAAATGAAATCATTATTTTGGCCATTAGAAGCACAATTTCTATGTTTGTTGAAAAATATGTGCTTACGTTAAAGTCTAGAATAACTAGAATCTACAAGACAATTTTTAAAATGCCTTCCAATAAGAACTAACCTGCAGAAGTGGTTTTAGCACCGAGAAACAAATAAACAAAAATTGTATGAATGTATTGCCTTATTGTGGCATATATATTCTTTAAAATTAGAGGTTTACAGCCGTCTTTCATTTGGACACACTGAATGGTTTTGTAGAGACTTCTTGTGACTAAAGCATTTCTGAAAGGTGCCTGGTATCTAAGCAGTGAACAAATATTATTACTTCTGGCACTGTAATCCATAAACAAGGCCAGCTGTTATCTAAACTTGCCGTGACAAATATGACTTTTCTCCTTAGATCATATATGGTTTCCTAAGATAACAATTAAAAATAACCACAACTCCATTCTTGCTTTTGTTGTGGCTTCACTTTATGTATTTAATTTTTTTTACTTCACTCATGTGATTGTATCATACCATTCCTTAAATGGGTGCTTTTTATTATGAACTTTTGGTGCAATTCAGTCATAGGATGAATCCAAGGTAAAATTTGTTTATCTGGAATTTAGAAAAGCAAAGCAAAGCAAAGCAAAGCAAAGCAAAGCAAAGCAAAACATTGGAAAGGCTTAAGGCTTTGAAGGTAAGATTCAGTAAAACATGAGACCTAATTCATTACAATTTTTCATTATGGTCTGGGAAGAAGGAAGAATAGTTTACTTCTAAATGTTTACTTAGAAATGAAGTACTGTAATGGCATTTTATTCCCAAGAAAGCATATATAGTACTATAAACTTTTTACTTTAAAAACTATTATCTCATGGTCAAATGTATAGGTAAGAAATCAATGTGCATATTCCAGTATTTGTGGCTAAGAAAAATTTTATGAATTTTAATGCAGAAATATTTGGAAATATTTAATATTTGGAAATATTTAATTCATGCTTCAAAAATGAGTTAGAGGAAGCATTTTAGACTCTAGGTATCTGTCAGTTAGTACTTTTAAAAGCCTGACTTTTTAAAATTTCTGGATGTGAAACAATCTGTCTCCTTTTCCTTCTTTTTCATCCCTTGAGTTTTAATTAAATGCTTTGAATGTTAGCCAATTCCTCACTTCCATACTAGGAAATCAGTGGTCATAGAAAAAAAAAAAAAAGGAAAATGAAAAGAAAAAAAACCCACCCCAAGAATAATTCCCCAATTCCATTTCAATATCCCTCATTTTCTAAAGCAGATTGATGTAGTATCTTTACAAAACATTGATTAAATTTGAATACCAATTCCAAACTATTTATTTAAGGTTATTGAAATCCGTGATGTTCATTTTGCTTAGACTAGATTCTGATACATAGTATGAATGAAAGTGAAGTAGCCTCCTTCAAAATTATTGGGAACTTAAATGTAAACAAATTATAGGCAATGTAAATAGTGATTATTCCAATGCTGTTTCCCAGCTGAGATGGTTCTCTAATTATAGCAATTTTTCTGATAAAAGATTTAAGCACTAAAATCACACTGATCTTGTGTGCTTCGGTATGTTGGTTCCAATTACTTTTTGGACCAGAGATGAGATTCCTATAATTTATAGCTTGCCAAATATTCTTTTCTGAGGCGAGTCCTTAAAATTGTGAGGCTTATGGACCATGGTAACTACTTAGCAACTGGGTCATTATGATTTCTAGCAACCTCTCCTGTTCTCTCATGAGATGGCTATGAAATACTGCATCCAGTTTGTTTATCAACATGCTTACAATGTAAAAGTGCAAATGCCTGAAACTTCAGAGATGTGAAAAGTATAATTTAAGAGTTTTCAAACTACAATGTAGAATGGAGCTAGATATGGGAGAATCCCCAAAATGGCCTCTGATCAATGAAAAGCCTTCTAATATCCAGTATCTTTGCTAAGTGCCATGTCTCATAAAGATTAGAATGTCCCTTCCTCTACTTTATAGCTATTTCTCAACATCAAAGCTATGTGTAAATACTGAAAACAGATCTATCTCTGATAGTTCTTTTTCATGCCATAATCTGGTTACATCAAGGTCACAAAATACAAATTTGGAAGGAACTAGAGGTTCACTGAACATTTGTGGGAAAAAAACAAACAGGAGAAGCTGATAATAAGTTGAAACTTCAGCAAGCAACCCTTTAAGAGAGCCACTCAGAACAGCAGTTCTTTCCATGATGGCACAGTTTTTTGTACAGCCTATCATATTTTTTTTGGACAGAGATGATTTTAATTTAAAAATTTAAAGTAATGAAAAGAAGCAGGCAGATTTTGTGTCTAATCTCTTTTGATAGAATACCTTTCATTGGTCTAATGATTGCTCATTTAGTACTGTGAGAATACATGATGCTTTACTGAAGAATAAATGGAAATAAATTAGATGCCAGTCCAAATAAACATAAAATCCCAATTGTATGTTATGGGATATAATGTTAAGGGGAAATTACAGGGAAGGAACTGATCACAAAGGAAGAATGTGTTGCTAAGCAAGACAGTTAAGTGATTTTTGCTCCATTTTATGACTTTTCTTTCTACAATTGTTAAGTGAATCACTGCACTTGTTAAGTTAGTGACATGGTTGGTAAGTGAATCTTGTTATCCTACTGCTTGCTGGAAAGTCACAAAAGGTGATCACATGATCCCAGGACACTGCAACGGGCATAAATACATGTTAGTTTTGATCATGTGATCACAGGGATGCAGCAATTATTGCAAGTGTGAAAAATGATCATAAATAATTTTTTTCAGTGCTGTTGTAACTGTTACTAAATGAATGATTGTAAATCGAGGACTATTTGTAAGTGTCACTGGTTACAGTGGAATTACACCTAACTGAATATAGGATTGCAAGGTTAGCCTATGAATCTATGAGATTTCTTTGATTATTTCCTTGGATATGTTGAGAAGTTCCAAACAATACTGATATTGCTCTTGAGCTCCATAGGACTCATGGAGATTACAGGTATTGTAAACAATGTGTGCTTTCTGTTTTTTTTATGAAAGGAGAAGAGATTAGCTACCTGCCTCTCCTTTGCAATTATAGTCAGTGACCATAAAAATAAATTCTTCACTATTTTGTAAAATACAGAGAAGCAAATCTTGAATCTGAGCCATGGTGGCGCATTGGTTAGAATGCAGTACTGCAGGCTAATTCTAATGACTGCCAGCAGTTTGATTTCCACTGGCTCAAGGTTGACTCAAGCCTTTCATCCTTCAGATGTCTGTAAAATGAGGACTCGGATGGTTGGGGGCAATATGCTGACTGTAAGCTACCTAGAGAGAGCTGTAAAGCACTATGAAGCAGTATATAAGTCTAAGTGTTATTGCTATCAGGATTAGGAGAAACAAATCTCTCGGAAAGTTTTATAGTTTCAAGCTACCATGCTAAACAGCAAATAAAACATTACTGGGGTTGAGCTGCTACAACTCTTTAAAAAGTAAAAAGAAGTGGGGGAATTAAATGGGATCTGTTAGTTACTTAATTTCCTCTCTGTTTTTTAAGAGATAAAATCCAAAACAAACAAAGGAAAAAAAAAACCGCAACCCTTTCCTTTCCCCTTTCCCACAGGCTAGCAGAAGTATTAAATAAAGGCAACATAAATTAGGAGAATTAAAATTGATCCTGCCTGTTCCTTTCTAATGGCTGTTAAACCAAAAGGAAGAGACCATATGGGATTGTAGAGTTGGGGAAGCTCTCAAAGAACAGCTTGTCCAAGGCTCCCACAAATTTGGCAATACCATTAAGTTTCATTACTTAAAGTTCTAGATGTCAGTATGTGCTGCCTTTCCTAGTTTAGCCATCTTTCTTGTGAGAACAATGAATGGGTCACCCAATCATTTATTAATATGACATGCTATAAAATGAACATTATTTTAAGCATATTTTCCCCACCTTACTCCATATTAGAATTTACCTGCATAATATTGGCTAAGTGATTGAGAGCATGTACTTCATCTTCATTGTGGGGGGTAACACGGTAAACCTTTTCCCTAAAAAAATAGCAGAAAGACATTCCTTATAACAGAAAAGCCATTGTGCTGTTCTGAAATGTTCTGAAATATTTGTGTTCTTACTTACCCATCAAATCTGTGAACTGTTACTTCAGCAAAAGCTGAAGAGGCACCTATGAGAAGCAGTAAAGGCCACATCTTGCTTCTCCTGTGAAATGGTGAGGTGGCAGTGGAATTTTTGCTTGCTTTTATAGTATTGTGTCTCTTATCTTTCTCAAACCCAACTGTGAAAACAAAATCCTTTTCCATTGATTAATTTCCTGGCCTTGTTTTGTTTAATAGCCTATTTCTTAAGATAAGGCTCACCTGTGGAAATAGACAAGAAAATCTCACATGGAAGACATAAGAGGGTTATTTTCATACCAAAAAAAGTAAACCTTGTAGTTCTAAATTTGAGCAGGGAACTTTTGAACTAATGAAAATTATACATAAATTTAAAGATTTCAGGATTTCTTCAGCAGACTGACTGAGGGAGAAGTGGGAGTGGAAAGGAAAAAAACTGACTAAGAAAAGGCGTTTGCCCAGTTTACATGAGACAATAAGCATGGATGTCAGTGGATTACATTTTATTAGTTGCAATGATGTTTTCACAGTTATTAAAGTGGATTATTCCCCTTCCTTTTGAAAATAGAAAACTATATAAAATCTAATAGGATTTATTTTAACTAACCTTCCTCAAGAAAAACACACATCTGTGGATCACATAAGGTACTGAATCATAGTGTACTTAACTGTTTTTCTTGAACCCACAACTGACTCTGTTCAAATGCATGCCATAATGTATCATCTACAAATCATATTCACAAATAAATACCACATTTATGATTCTGGGCATTAAATACATCCTGAGATACCTGACAGTGTACCACACACATACCTGTACAGCAGGTATTTTTGTAAGCTCCTAAATTTTACCTCAGGGCTTATGCCAGAGCTCCTCTGGTTTTAAGGGTTAGAAGACTTCAACCTTCATTGTCTGGGGAAGCTAAAGAAGGTAGAGAAGGTGTGAGGAATTTGTGGAAGTCACAGCAAACATGTAGCAAATCATACAGGTAGCTAAGTTTTAGATCTACTTTTCAGCTGTAAGTAATTTTCTGGTAATCCAAATCTATGTTTGATCAAATTACTGTTCTTTAATTTCATACCACTGATAATTTTTACAAGGTGGGAAGACCATTATCTCCTGTAGTTGCTTCATGGCTCCAAATGACTTAAGAAACAGTGTTTTTCCTCAGTGCATGGTGTCAGTGAATTACAAAGTGGAAAAAAAGGTTATACAGGTAAATATTCACTTGTGAATGCTACAGGGATCATTGTTCCCAAGTTTTGAATGAAGTATAGCAATATACTTATGATACTCAATTATATATTGCCCATTGGGAGTAAGTTGGGATATAATAGAAGTTTTGAACCAGGGACTAGAGACTGTAAGGGATTGGATGGAGAGAAAGAAACAGATTGAATCTCAGCAAGGTGGAGGCGATTTTTATCCTGAAACCATCTAGTACTTTGCCTGCTTCAATGATAGTTTTGAAATTATTTAATAGTTTAATTAAATTAATTAAATTAAATTAATTTAATTAAGCAATAGCACTTAGACTTATATACCAGTTTACAGCACTTTACAGCCTTTTCTAAATGGTTTACAGAGTCATCCTATTACCCCCAACAATTTGGGTCCTCATTTTATCCATCTTGGAAGGATGTATCAGCTACCTCTTTCCTGAAGTTCGACCAACTAAACCTGGAGATTCTATGAACTATGATAAACTGGCAATGTGGTATTAAACACTTTTAATGTGAAAAATGATACAATTTTTAATCATTTAATACAATTATTTCAGATTCATAAAAACAGTGAAGAAATAACAATGCAGAATGATCAAGAACCCAGAATTTACAATAAATAAATGATGAAATAGAATAATCAAATTGTAGATGTCATTCCCTGTTGAGCAACAGGAGACTCAGAAATGTAAAACGGTCAAGTTTTCCTGTATTTGAATTCAATTTTAGGGAATTCTTCATGCTTTATAAGCAGCTGGAGACAATTTTTGGAAAAAAAAACAACCCTAACACATGACTAGCTCTGGTAGCTATGAAATGTCTACACTATATGGAATTTTTTTTTTTTTATTATTTATAATTAAATGTATTGATCGCCCATCTGACTACAAGGTAACTCTGGGTAGTTAATTTTAATCAGTAGCCAGTAATTCAGGTTATATACTTTTTATATCTGTCTTGCCCATTTTTAGAATATGGCTTTTGGAAGACACTATATATAGAAAAAAAAAAACATTTCCTTCTGACTTGTACAGATGGTATATGTCCTAACAAAATATCAGATTAACAGAGTTGGAAGAGACATTGGATATCTTTTAGTCCAATTCTCTGCTCAGTTAGTATTCTGGACAAATGGATGTCTAATCTCTTATTTAAAAGCCTCCAGTGAAGGTGCAGTATTGCCAAAATTAAAACTGGACAATCTGTAAACATATTTGGTTTTTAAATTCACAACTGTTTCATCTTTCTGGGATTCACTCAAAATCTGTTTTTCCCTATCCAGTTCCTTATAGCCTCCAGACTATGGGTTAGGGACTTATCAAACAATAGCTATCAGAATTAGCTGAAGAACTGCCACATAAGTAATAGAATAATTAATTTCTCTTGCTCCAACATCAACTGCTCACTGCAGCTGAAGTTCCTCCATGTTTTGAGTTTTTTGGGGGGAATATAACAATATTAATGTATCACTCCAAACTTTCTGGAATTGTAGTTGGAGATGCTCACATTTCTCAGAATGATTTGTGAGTGTCTTGTTGTGAAATGATGTTGCATTCTTCCCAAAGAAGTCCATGGTGGACAGTTGCAGAAAACTTTGGTAAAGCACCAGATATTTCTGGAATGCTTAAGAAGCAATGAGATATGGTGGAAACATGCTATGGGTAGAGACTTGTGTTACAGTAACTTGTGGAGGGCACTTAATCAAGAGGTCAATATTTCTTTTTTGATGGCTTTTTTTAAAAAAAAATCACTTGCAAGACTGATTAAAGTAAACAGCAACCTTACTGGAAATCTTGAAGAAATTTCTCCCTATTCCAAATAATTGGAGATGATTTCTTCATCTTCTCTCAAGGAAACATCAAATCAGAGTTTACTCACAAATCATTATGCCTGACAAAAAGTTTTCAAATCACTGTTGTTTATGGTTACTGAGAATAATTCCTATTATCTACTACATATGGCTTTACTGCTGATGCATTAGAATAGAATAGAATAGAATAACAGAGTTGGAAGAGACCTTGGAAGTCTTCTAGTCCAAACCTTGCTTAGATAGGAAACCCTACACTACTTTAGACAATTGGCTGTCCAACATCTTTTTAAAAACTTCCAGTGTCGGAGCATTCACAATCTCTGGAGGAAAGTTGTTCCACTGATTAATTTTTCTAACTGTAGGAAATTTCTCTTTAGTTCTAAGTTGCTTCTCTCCTTGATTAGTTTCCACCCATTGCTTCTTATCCTACCCTCATGTGCTTTGGAGAATAGCTTGACTCCCTCTTTTTTATGGCAGCCCCTGAGATATTGAAACACTGCTATCATATAATTATTTATAAATTATATTAATGTTTCAGTGGGGGATGCTATAGTTATTATTCTTCAGTGTTTATAGCAAATTCTTTAGAATTTAAATGTTGGGTCTGTTATCTCAAATAGACATACATTTAGATCATAAACATCAACACACAAGCACCTATAGTCATTCCTAGGGCTGCTGCTGCCCTAGGTGCTCGCTCTGTTCAGTATGCTTAATAAAGAGTTGAAGTTCACTGTTCACTGTCTCGTCTCCGCTCCTTGCACCCATGTGCAGAACCAAACAATGGTAATGACCTTGTTACAAATCTTGAGTCTGGACATGAAAGCTCTCAAAATAGGGATATCTTTGTAGAGGGGATTTTTATCCTAGAGCAGGATAGATACAGGTGGAACAGAATGACTCGCCCTGAGAATTATTTGCCAATTGCCATCACATATCCTGTAGATAAATTGTTTTCAGATCAAAAAGTATCATGTTTCTAATTCCATATCAGAAAGAAAAAGGAAGGGAGAAGTACCTTTCAGTTTTCAGAGGTTGTAGGAAAACATTTCACTACAAGTACAAAACCTTGACCCGTGGCATAACCTGCTGTTTTGCATTTGTTGAAGGAGAGATTTTCAGTGCTGAATTGTCAAAACTCATCACTGATAAGATAAGAAATGGCAGCTTATTATTATTTTTATGGCATTGCTCTTGAATGTACTCCAGAGGTCTCTGAGAGTTCTTTGAAGAGGCTTGTATGTTGCTTAGGGGAGACCTCTCTACTTTTGTATTATTAATAGAATCTCATTTCAATTCAGCTCAAACAACACTTTATCTTTCTAACTTCAGAGTTTGGAGACCAAGATGGCCTATTTTAGTAACTTCATGGAGGTACTTTCTTTTCTCTGACTCATTGTGTATCAGTATAGTAATCTGTACTAAGAATACCCTTATGGCCATTGGTGCCATTGTGTCTGTTTTCTTCTGACCAGGGTGTAAGGACTCCTTCCTTTTTAATATTTCCTATATTAAGATTCTACATAAGCATTTTGCTCACACTTCAGATACTTATTTTATGATTTATTAGGGGTAGGTTTTTTTTTTGCAGGTTGCCCAATCCTAACAGATCAATCCTCTATATATCCATACTGTATTTAGACACCTTCTACAAACTAATGTCAACAAAGCATTGAAAACATGCTCAAATAAATATTCTGCAATAAAATTAACCTGTTGTAAAATGGCTGCCCAAATAAGGACATTATAATATTTTCAAGACTAATGAGCTAAGCAGAGAATTGCTGAGACCCTGAGTTAACAGAATTATGCGATTGCTATTACAGCTTTATTTTCAAAGAATTGTGCAATAAATCATATAAACAAAAACTGGGCCCACATTATTTTGCAAATATTTTATTAATCACAGTAAATGGGATGTGTCTATCATCTCTTAGGAACATTGGCTTTGATGCTTTGTACAGATTACATGATCCTAGTAGTAGTTACATTCCACATTTCCACATTTCATTGGTAAAGATATTCTGGGATTTACACATTGTGTTAAAATATGAATTAATTATCCATGGTTTATTAAATAAGCCACTATTTGCTAAACTCAGTATGGTTGTTGTGAGTTTAGGACTGAGTTTAGCAAATGGTGGTTTATTTAATAAACCATAGATAACTAATTCATAATTTAACACAATGTGTAAATCCAAGAAGAAATCACATGACATTTTAAACTAAAGACATAAAAACCATTAGTTTCATAAAGGTGGAAACACAACCATTTATTTTTTGTGATAATTATGTTTTAAGTTTTTGAAGGTAGAATGAAATTCTTCTTCATGACTGTGTAAGGGAAATATGGTTTTGCTATATTGCCTAAATCCTGATTATTCTAGAAGCTATTTAAGCAGTATACCCAAGTTCACTAAAGCAATTTTCCTAAATCAGTACCATTCAGATGTATTTCAATTCCAACAATCCCTAGCCAGCATTGGAGAAGGCCAAAATAACTCTATTATTAAAAATTCCATGCATAGAGATGTATCTATCATAAGATTCATATGAACTCTTAGGGTGAATGTGCAATTCCAGTAATGAGACAATGTGAGCTTTGTGCAAACACACAATATTGTAATTAAATTCTTACCATCACCAAGATTACCAAATCTTCAATGTCTCAGTGATTTTCTACATAGCAATAAGGGCATTGGATCTTTAAGCAGGAACTGCCACTGCACATTTTTTTCAAGAGATAGCCTGAGGATCTCATTGGAGTATATTATTAGCTTATCCAACCTCCCACCTTTAGTTATGCCATATGGTGTGTATAGCCATTTAAAAATTAACCTTCATATCAGCCTAGGTACCATAGAATGGAAAGAGATTTTGTTACAGAAATGCTACCAATTAACTTTCAGTATATTTATGATGGAGAAAGGGAGAAAGAAAGGGACTTACTCTGATGGACTGCTTGTTCTCTGAGCTCAGGTGCAGCCAACAAAGGCAAGTGCTGATTGGTTGTCAATTTTATATGAGCTGTATAAAGTCTGCATTTAGGTCCATGCTCATGGCATCATGAAGTCTGCAATTGCTAATCTAGGAAAGTCCCAGGTGCATTTTAAATAAAATCAGAAGACTTGAGAAATGGAACATTTGAGAATTTTGACTTTTTGTCCTAAGGACCAACCTGATCATGGATTAAGTGGGCTATCCACTGGTAATGGGAATTCTACTGCCTAAAAAGTATAGAGCCAATACAGCATGCACTTCCATACTTATCAAATTACTACATATTTAGTATGCTCTGGGTAGGCTTTATTATGTTCCATGCAGAAGCGATTGCAATTAATTCTTCCCTATCATTGTTTAATGCTCATTACCTTATTAGGTAGATTCCATAGGCATGTAAACACAGAATTGAAACAATTGCACATGATTATATTTCTTTGCATGTATTACAGTTTCTTGCAGAGTAAATTCTTAGTGGTATTGCTACATCTTCTTAAACTATCAACTACAACTTCTGTGGATCTAGCACAGACAAATTGTTGAGTATCTGATGCCTTCAGTTGAAGCCATAAGAGGTAACAGATTAAGTAATAAGTAGTATGGATGAGAAAGTAGTATCTCTTGCTTTTTTTTTGAAAAAAAGTTTTATTGACTTTGACAATGAACAAAAACACATAAAACATAAAAACAACATCCTCCTTCATAAATTTACAGACAGTGTATTGGTTGGTTTACCACTCTTTTTTGTGCATCCATTTCATAGTCTCCATTGTAGTTATATTAAATAATAACTCATATTATCATTCAACAATTATATAGCCTGATATCATTATTAAACAATCATTTGACTATAATTTTATTAATTCATACTTTAACAAGATAACTATAATTTACTTAGTTTATTTTATAACAAATCGTAAAGTTATACCAAGTCTATCTTAATAAATTTTTTAAAAAATAGTATCAAAAAAGGAAAAGAAAAAAAAGTATATATTTATTATTTCCTAAGTTTCTAAATATTCTATTATTATATTTTATTATCTAGCCATTGGTAGAAAAGGTCCCAAACTTCATAAAATTGTTTATCTTCTTGTTCTCTAATTTCAAATGTCAATTTACTCATTTCAGCACATTCCAATATTTTCTTAATAATTTCTTCCTCTGATGGTATTTTCTCACTCTTCCAATTTTTAGAAAATACAATCCTAGCCGCTGTTAATACATTTACAATCAAATATTTCAAATTTTTATTGTATGTATCAGGTAAGATTCCCAATAAAAAAATCTCTGGTTTTAAATCTATATGTTTTTTTGTCATTTTTTCCAACCATATGCGAATTTTAGTTCAATATTTTCTAGCGTCCTGACAAATCCACCACATATGGTAATATGAGCCAGGTATCTGATGACATTTCCAGCACTTTTCAGACTTATTCTTGAACATTCTTGCTATTCTTGTCGGGGGAAAATGCCACTATGTAAAACATCTTATACATGTTTTCTTTATATGCTGTTGACATTGTCATTTTATAATTTTGAGACCACATTTTTTGCCATTTCTCTAAATCAATCCCATATCCAAAATTCTTCCCCCAAGCAATTATCATTTCTTTAACTTGTTCTTCCTCTAATTTGATTTCCAGCAAATAACTATATAATTTTTTGATCACTTTTTCATCAGTACCTGTCAAAATCCTATCTAGGTCAGTCAATTTATCATAAAATCCCTCTGTTTTAGAATCTTTAAGATACCTTGAGTGTATTTGCGCATATGAAAACCAATTCATCTTTATACCTTGTTCTTCTAAGTTTTGCATCGTTTTAAGTTCACCCTTTTCATCCAATATTTCCCCATATCTAACTGTTTATTCCTTCTTATATGTTATAGGATAAGAAAAAGCTTCAATAGTAGATAACCAAACTGGGATTTTCAAATAACATTGTCTCTTAATTTTCTCCCAGTTCAACCATAGAGTCCCGTATATAATGCCTTCTAAAATAGCCCTGCAATTTAGTTCCCTTATACCACAGAAAAGTATGCCAGCCCAGTAATAAATCATGTCCTTCTAATGTCAACAATCTAGTCTTTCTTAATGTTATCCATTCTTTGGCCCACATTAAATTTGTAGCTTTGTAGTACAACTCCCAATTAGGAAGGCCAAATCCTCCTCTAATTCTAGCATCTTGTAAAAGTTTTAATTTTATTCTCGCTTTCTTATCTTGCCATATATACTTCAACACAATTTTATTTAATTCTTCAAAATAACCTTTGCCAAGCCTAATTGGTATTGTTTGGAACAAATATAAAATTCTGGGAAAAATATTCATCTTGATTGTTGAAATTCTACCTATCAATGACAATTGTAGGTTTTCCCATTTCTTCAGATCAGATGCTATCTGCTGTTTAAGTTTAATATAGTTATTCTCTTTCAATGTAGTACATCTTGGCGTCAAATGTATCCCCAAATATTTAACCTTGTTCGTAACTTGAATTTTCAATAGGTCTGCCAGTTCTTCTCTTTGTCTTAGTAACATGTTCTTTGTCAGAATCTTTGTTTTATCCTTATTTATTTTCAAACCCGCCATTTCACCATATGTCTCTATCTTTTCCAATAGTTTTAAAGCTGTCTCTAGAGGATCTTCCAGAATGAAAACCAGGTCATCTGCAAAGACTTGCAATTTAAATTCCTCCTTTTTGACTTTCATTTTATATTTTGGTCCTCTCTAATATTTCTATTCAACACTTCCAAAGTCAGTACAAATAGCAGAGGTGATCATGGGCATCCTTGTCTTGTGCTTTTTCTTATATTAATAGAATCTGTAAATTCTTCCTCTATCATTACTTTTGCTGTTTGCTTATAGTATATGGCTTCTATTGTTGAATAAATTTTCTGGCAAAGCCCATCTGTTCCAGTAATAGTAACATAAATCTCCAATTCACATTGTCAAATGGCTTTTGGGCATCTAGAAATATCAAAGCCATTTGTTTTTCAGGATGCGCCTCATAATATTCCAAAGTGTCCAGAATTACCCTCATGTTGTCTTTAATTTGTTTCTTTGATAAGAATCCATTCTGATCAGAGAGAATAAAATTATTTAAGTATTTTTTAAGCCTTTCTGCCAAAATTGAAGTGAAGATTTTATAGTCTGCATTCAATAAAGAAATAGGTCTATAGTTCTTAATTTGTAATGGATCGGCCCCTTCTTTTGGAATAAGTGTAATATAAGCTTCTGACCATGTTTTAGGTATTTTTTTATTTAACATAACTTCGTTCATGACTTCTAGCAGTGGAATGCTCAACGATTCTTGTAGTGTTTTATAAAATTCTGCCGGAAGCCCATCTGGATCTGGTGCTTTTCCATTATTCTGTCTGTTGAATGCTTCAGTTAGTTCCATCATTGTTATAGTACTTTCTAACATTTTTTCAGTCTCTTCAGGTATCTTAGGTAGGTTAGCATTTTGTAAGTACTGTTTAATTTTTTCCTCATCAAGATCCCCCTGTTTATATATCGTTGTCCACACATTTGACCATGATCATCTATTAACTGTAATATTTTCCTTGATTCTTTCTCCTTTCTCAGTTTATATGCTAACCATCTACCTGGCCTATTTGCATCTTCAAAATAGTTCTGTTTAGCACTTCTAATTTTTTGTGCCAGTTCTTCTTTCTCTACCTGACCCATTTTATGTTTAATTATTCCATTTTAAGTTTAATATCTTTTTTCTGAGGCATTTTCTATAGTTCTTTTTCCAGTTTTTTGTAATCATCTTCTATTGCTTTGATGGTTTGCCTCTTCCTAATGTTCTTTTTCTTTGTATAGTCTATTATTAATCCTCTCGCATATGCCTTCATTGTGTCCCAAACATTCCGTACTGAAGTATCTTCTTTTTTATTTTCACTAAAAAAGAAGGCCAATTCTTTTTCCATCCATTGTGTGAAGTCTTTTTCCTTTAAAATAGTGTTATTTAATGTCCATCTAGACCTTCTTTTTTGTCCTTTCCATTTAATTGTCATTGGATTATGGTCTGCCCATGTACTTGTTTCAATATTTATTTCTTGAGTATTAGATATTAATTCTGTTGAGATCCAAATCATATCTATTCTGGACCATGATAAATGTCTATTTGAATAAAAAGTATATTGTTGAGTTTTAGCATTTCTTTCTCTCCATATATCTTTTAAATTTAATTCATCTATCATTTTAAAAAAGGATTTAGGGAGAGTTTTTCTATTTTGTCTTGATGCTGTCGCTGTATAATCCAGTTTATTATCTACAATACCATTAAAATCTCCCATCATAACTATGTTAATATGTCCAGTCCCATTGTTTTTATATATAATTTTTTTTATTGAATTCTTCTTGTTTATCGTTCGTGGCAAAGATTGCAACCAGGAGTGTTTTTATATTATTATCCACTATTTCAACCATTAATACTCTTCCCTCTTCATCAATATAAATCAATTTTGCTGGAATAGTTTCTTTAATGTACAAGACCACTCCTCTTTTCTTACAATGAGTCAGAGAAGTAAAAATTTTCCCCAATTTTGATCGGACCAATAATTGTTGATGTTGTTTTTTAATGTGTACTTCTTGTAAGCAAATTTTGACTTCTCTAATTTATGAAAAAAAATTCTTTTTTTGGTAGCTGAATTAAGTCCATTTATATTTATAGAAATCATTTTTTTTCCCTCCATGATTATATTTTGTATTTAGGTCTAACAGCTCTCGTAGATCTTACTTCATGTTGTTCTTTGGTCTCCACTTGTCCATCTACTGCACCTTCTTCTTTTCCCATTCCTATTTGATCCTCCTGAAGTTCGGTTGAGATGCTCTCTTTCTCTGTCTCTATTTCTCTTCTTTCGAAAAATTCAATGTAGAATATTTCTGCTTTCTCAATTGAGTCAATTCTGTGTCTCTATTCTTGCCATGTAAACATTAATCCTTCTGGAATCAGCCATCTGTAATTCACCTCTTTTTTCAATAGCATTTTAGTCAGGAATCGATATTCTCTTCTCATCTCTCTAACTTTTCTGGGTACTTGTTTTAAGACCACAATCTCTTTGTCTTTATATTTCAATGCCTTCTCTCTTGCCACTTGTAATATTTGTGTTTTAATAGTTTTTTGGGTAAATCTGACATGGACCTCTCTTGGTAGATTGTTCCTCATTGCATATCTTGTGAAGACTCGGTTTATCTCATCTACTCCATCCATCATCTTTCCCTCTGTTATTCCCAGAGCTCCAGCCAAGATTTCTATCATTACTGCAGCCAAGTCTTGTCCCTTTTCTTCCTCTATATTTTGAAATCTGAGATAAAATTCTGACCTGTCCATCTCCCACTTCAACATCCCACTTTTGTCTTATCCAACCATTGTTAATCTACTATCGATGTTTCCAATTGTCTCGTCTCTTTGTTTATCTTTCTCTTCAATTTTTTGGAGTCTCTCATCATATTTCACCATCATTTGTTGAATATTTTCAATTTTTCATCAGTCTTCCCGATTCTTTGTTCAATACTCTCCGTTCGTTGTTCAATACTCGTTTTAAGTTCTTGAATTCCTTGCATAATCATCGTTAAATCCACTTGTGCTTTATATTGCTTCGCCATTGTTAAAAGTCGTCCTCCAGTTGATGGGGAGGCAGGAGCAGAAGTTGAAATGCCAGAAGGTAAGATTTTCTTACTCATTTGGGTAGGTCAAGGTCTTCAAGCTCTCTTAATCCAGTTAGTAGAGTAGCCAATTATAATCCAGTTCGGAAAAAGGAAGACATAAAAAAAGACCAGTAAAAAATTAAAAGCCCAAAATTAAAAAGAAAAAAAAAACAAAAACAAAAAAGAGGAGGTTCTCCTTAATCCTGTTGTGGAATAGTCAGTTATGATTCAAAAATAAAAATTAAAAATAAAGAGAAAAAGAATAAAGCCCAATAATATTAAGAAGTAATAAGAAAAAAAAAGAGAGAAAAGAATTCTTCAGGTTCTTCACACTTTAATCCAATTAAAAGGTCTCAAAAAATAAAAAATAGCCATAAAAGTGAATAAAAAATGGAAATGGAAGAGGCAAAAGTCCCAATGAGAAAAAGAAAAAGATATTCTAAGGCTTTCCCTTTAAAAAAATAAAAATAGAAAATAGAAATAAAATAAAATAATAAATAAATAAATATACAAATATTACAAGATACTGTGGGATTGCAGGGGAGAGATAAGACAGCTAAGAGAAAATAAAAAAAGAAGCACACTGCGTTTTATTTAATTATCCAAGGCTCTTATTATGGCTTCTCCACAAATTTCAAAACCAAACTTCAAATGTTCAATTGATAATAGAAATCCCAAAGGACACCTGTAAAAACATTCTCCAGTATACTTCCCTCTATCTTATCAAATTCCAGTGTCCTTGAGAAAGAATTTTTCACAATCCTCTCAGCAGAGAAGGCAGAGCCACGTTGCTGCAATACAGCTGCAATTTCGGGGTTCTGAGATCGCAGGTGATATCTTCGTCCCTGGTCGGTCCCAACGGACCTAAACTGTCCTGTAGAGATGGTGATAGCAAGGGGTGCATTCTGTTGATCCCAGGGACATCGCAAAGTCCCTGGTTGATCCAGGAGAAGCCCCTTTACCATCAGCGGAGAGGCAGCCATTAAGCTGCTGAAACTGGGACAGCTCCAGAAGGAAAAGACAGAAAGAGAAAGTGTATCGGCTGGTGAGGACTTTTTTTTTTAATATTTGGGACTTAAGGACACTCTAGATGAGAAGAAATCTGTAAGTTTCTTGAAAAAATTTGACAAAATTGACTTAGCGGCGATTTTTTAAAGAGAAATGTCAAAGTGAGGCTTGGCTTTTACTTTTACTTTTTTTTTCTTTATTGAACCTCTATTGCGATCTAGTAATTGTAACTAGACTGATTTTTTCTCTTATATTTATCTACTCTTTTTTCTCCTTTTTGACTGTTTATATTTTTAGAACAGAGACTCCCTTTAGTAATTTTGTTTATATATATATATGTGTGTGTGTGTGTGTGTGTGTGTGTATGCATGTATGTATATGTATATGTATATGTATATGTATATGTATATGTATATGTATATGTATATGTATATGTATATGTATATGTATATGTATATGTATATGTATATACATGTATATATTTTTTCTATTAGACCTTTTATGGGAAAAAAGGGGAGTGGATTAAAGAAACTTGGTACCACTGCCAACTAGAGGCTTGAAAATCTCTTGCTTTTTTAAGGGCTATGAGAAGCCTGGAAGTAGTAAAAGGTGAAAATGTTATGTATAATACTTTTTAAAAAATTAATAAATTGTACGAAAACAATTCCAGAGCTTCCAGGAAACCAATTGGCTTCCCTTGTGTCTCTTGGAAATCCTAAAGAAAATGTAATAAATATCAAATCTTTAGTCTTTGGGGAAGATAAAGGACCTATATACACTACATATATTTACAGCCTGTTAATACTGTACTAATCTATGGAATTTTTTTTAAATTTGCTTTCTGGGCTGATTTTAGTAAGGCTGATTTTAGTATAGGGCTTTAATTGTAGACACAGGTATCCAAGAGTAAGTCTCATATAGTCTGCGGTATCTGCCATCCCGCATCTGATGGGCGGCTCATGAAAGGGAGCGAAGGGAAGAGAAACGACAGGAAGTGAAGTTTCCTCTTGATGAGCGCGCCCCGAATGTCTTGGCACACGCTCTTTTATTGTGCTTTTTTACAAGAAAATGATTTAATCAAAAAGCTCAAGTCAAACTGGTAATCTCATCAGGATGTGCATGTTTACAAAGCTGCATACCGGACAGATTATTTACAGTGTGGATAAGCTTATTAACAAAACGTCTAGCTCCTTGTCTCTTGTACGTGCCTTGCAAAGGTCACTGAAGAGTCAGAAGTTAATGATTACATGTGAATGATACAATGTTGCAAATGCTTGAATGATACATAGTTGCAATGATACATAGTTCCAAACACATGAATGATACATAGTTACAACATCTCCTCTGTTTTTATTATTTATGACGAGTCTTCTTCCTTGTCCGAGAAGACAGGAACCATTTTTCTGAAATGTTCGCCATCCCCGTCATCTAGGCAAGACTGCGACCCGTCAGCGTCAGGGTTGTCCAAGGAGCGGTAACTCAGCAATGACATTTTTTCGTCCGGTGTTGAGGATATAACATGAGCTTGCAATAGCACATTAACATCAGCAGAGGATAATTAATTTTTCAAAATTTGCAATATTCTATAAAAACAACAAGGTCCTATAATACATATCAATATAATGATTATTAATGATCCTGCCAATGCAGTTAAAAAGGTTGTAAACCATGGCGAAATAGAAAACAAGCCCCCCTGCTATCGGCATAAAGACAACATTAGCATAGCACACAATCCCCCTTGTTTTAAAAAAATAACAGATCTAAATCTTTACGATTTTGCAAAAGGGGGTATTCCATGGGTATCTGTAGGGATATAAAATCATCAGAGTTATACACACAAGCCATACTTGAATGCAAAATGATTTGGATTTAACAATTTCATCCCCGTGGACACATGCCATGAGACCGGTGGAACAAGTCCAAACAAAATTATTGCCAGGGATAAGTTACATTCCTTTCAGGCGTGATGTTAAAGTTCCTCCTGAAGTGGTGTAGATTGCAGGATATCCCCTGGTTGTGTGGGTGCGTCTGCCAAATTGAATTGAAGTGGTGGGTAGAAGTCTTCTATGCAAGAAAAATTGGTTGTAGAACTTAAACGAACGCCTTGAAAGTCAATTATAGTCCAAGCAATATTATATCTTCTATGAGGCTTCTGCGGATCGTCATGGACAGTTCCTTTGAAGCGTCGTTTGTTGACAGGATCAGAGTTCGGGTATATAAAAACATCACAAGCAGGAGAGAGGGCTATGGACAAGTTAGTTGCAGAACATATGTGAAATGAGGAGGGAATGCAATTAGTAGAAAAAGGATAATAATTACAATAATGACAATAAAGATTAATTTGGTAATTCATCAAGGATGTTAGTTGGGGTGGGGAAACCTATAATACAATAGAAGGACATTTAGGTCCCCCTATGTTTTAGATTGAATAGAGGAAAAGATTTTAAGGTTCCTTTCCATAGGAAGAGTAAAGAAGGAACAAAAGAGCAAGTGGTAGAGTGTTCTTTAAACAAAACAGAAGTGACAGAGTGAAAACTACGGGTAGCATTTTCATGACGTACCCACATGGAACAAGTATAATAGCCTTCTGTTAATGAAATGGTTTTAACACGAATAGTCTTTTGACAGGAAGCATAGGTTTTGTTGAAGTAAGGTAGAAATTGCAAAGAAGGTATAGGCAAGAATATCAGGAAGAGTTTTAAGATACAGATGTAGCAGAGGAATTCCCATGATAGGGTCTAACCGCCCTACCAGGGATCCAGCAAGTGGTTTTGTCTGGCAGTAAGATCGCAGTGTAGCCTCGTCCCCAAGTGAGAAGCTCAGCGGGACCCTGCCAGGCAGGATCTGGCAATTTGCGATAATATACCAGAGGTCTGTTAGGCGGGGGTAAGGGGGAGGAAAAATGATGTGAAGCAGCAGAAGTGGGAGGAATGCCAGTCAGATTAAGAAAGTTTAAAGTGTAAAGACAAATGTTAAGAGAATTTTGCAATGCTGGGAGGTTCGGGGGTTTTTCCCGCAACGAATAACGATCAAGAGCACGTTTCAGAGATAAGTTCGCTCGTTCCACAATAGCCTGCCCCTGGCTGTTGTAGGGAATCCCAAACTTGTGGGTTACATCCCATCTGTTACAGAAGTCCTGGAACGCAGAACTTGTATAGGCAGGTCCATTGTCAGTTTTGATTTCTTTTGGACGTCCCAGTGAGGCAAAGGTACAAATTGAATGATTGATGACATGTTTTACAGTTTCTCCCCTTTGAGGAGTAGCCAGAATAAACCCTGAATATGTATCTATGGAAACGTGCAAATATTTCCAAGGGGCAAAAGGTGGATACTGAGTTACATCCATTTGTCAAATTTCACAAGCTTTTAATCCTCTAGGATTTCTTCCTATGGGAATGGAATGTCCTTGCTTACTACATGTGGGGCATTGTTGAATAATGGCAGCAGCTTCTGCCTGAGTTAGAGCAAATTGAAAAGTTATCATAACTTGGCGGGGGAGATTCAAACATACTTCCTGCTTCTATTTTATAATGGACTTTTAAAGCCTCCATAATTTTCCTCCACGTGACCAAAATGCCAATAGGTGCACGAGGAGGACTATGGAGATGTTCACCAATTTTTTGCCAAGTGGAAATTTTTAAGGACCCTTCCTCTGAATAATTAGGACAATGTTGCCACACATAAGCCAATAATGTAGCAATAGGTTTCATTTTTACAGGAGAGCCCTTTAAATTAGCAGAGTATTTAGAAGAAGAAGCGACTAACTCCCTCAATTCCTTCAGATGCTGCGTCTGTTGTTGAGAAAAGTTTCCACCCATACTTACGAAAGTCGAGACCGTGTTTCAGATCCGATGATGTGCAATTCGCTTCAGGCCTGGCGATGCACAGCTCCCATCGAGCTGATAAGATATGGGTGCGTCGCAATGTATACCCCTTAGGGAATCACGTTGGGGTCACCAGAATGCGGTATCTGCCATCCCGCATCTGATGGGCGGCTCATGAAAGGGAGCGAAGGGAAGAGAAACGACAGGAAGCGAGGTTTCCTCTTGATGAGCGCGCCCCGAATGTCTTGGCACACGCTCTTTTATTGTGCTTTTTTACAAGAAAATGATTTAATCAAAAAGCTCAAGTCAAACATGGTAATCTCATCAGGATGTGCATGTTTACAAAGCTGCATACCGGACAGATTATTTACAGTGTGGATAAGCTTATTAACAAAACATCTAGCTCCTTGTCTCTTGTACGTGCCTTGCAAAGGTCACTGAAGAGACAGGAGTTAATGATTACACGTGAATGATACAATGTTGCAAAGGCTTGAATGATACATAGTTGCAATGATACATAGTTGCAAACACATGAATGATACATAGTTACAACAATAGTCCTTGGTTTATTTTCAATAAATGTTAAGAATAGCCCTGCTGGATCAGGCCAAGGACTACTTTAGTCTAGCAGTTTGTTTTGTCACAGTGGCCAGTAAGCAAAAAAACTCATATCCTATTCCACATTTGCAAAAATCTGAGTTTAAGTTTGAATAATATGCTAGGCTAACATGTGATTGGCCACTTTATCTTTTCCATTTTTCAACCCTGATTTGAGTGGTTTTCGGGATTTTGATTCCCAGGGCATGTTAAAGCAAGTTAGTCTTTTCTATGTCAGGTCATGGTGCATTAAGAAGAAATTCTTTCAGGATTGGAAGGAATTCAACCAAATTGTGTTAGGTTTACAGTAGAAGTGAACATTTGGTCATGTCCTTGGGACTCTGATTTGGAGTTTGAATTTCCTCTTTATTTTGTCTGTGTTGTTTTTGATCAAAAGGCTGCTTTGCAGCTCTTGTAGACATTTATATATAGATATAGATTCGAATCTGAGATTTGTGACTGACTGTGCCTATTTGAATT
This sequence comes from Hydrophis major, assembly GCA_033807585.1. Taxonomy (NCBI): domain Eukaryota; kingdom Metazoa; phylum Chordata; class Lepidosauria; order Squamata; family Elapidae; genus Hydrophis; species Hydrophis major. The sequence goes on from CM066331.1 coordinate 31,491,176, forward strand.
TCAGCATATGGCAATTAAGGCACATATTGGCCTTGCTTTATCAGAAAATTGATTGTTGCAAAATTGACTATGAAATCCCCCTTCAAACTGATCTTATGAATTCTGTGCAAAGACTTATCATTAAAAGCAAGGTGAAATTATTGACCCAAATTATTTGCTAACAATTGCACTTCTTTTTCTAACAACTGCTGTAAAATTTTGTTCATATTGTATAAAATTAATATAACATTGCAGTGTTCATAAATTTTTCTGAACTCGTATCAATAATAAGCTTTCCACATTTTTTCAGTACTAGGCTTATAAAATCTCCTTGAAGAGAAATCTCCTTGAAACAGAAGATGACTCATCTTGTCCTAAATTGAAATTTCTTCACCTAGTTCACCATAATTTACAACTCTGTTTTGTTTTCTGTGCTAGCTGGCCTTCACAGATGATGTAAATTAAGGCCTCTTCACTGTCTGTTGTTTTTGATCTGGCGGCATGATAACATTAATTGCAAGAGAAGTACCTTCAACTCCAGATAGTTTTAACATGTGATAGGTGACCTTTTGCAGGAAGCAGTTTTCAAGCTAACTTGAGCAGTGGGTCAGCCAGCACTGCAGGCTCTTGATCAGAGAATTCCTTTTTAAAGGCAAGTAAAAAGCAATTGGTACTGCTTGTAAAGAGATTCATTTCAATGACTTCATCATCCACAGAAGGAAAGCCTGAAGAAAGATCTTCAAGGCTGTATTCATGCCTCTGTGAAAGAAATGATTATAGGCTCAAAACTTTTGCAAAAAAACCAAATAAGCATCTTAGCATCTGCTAAGTAGACAATCAAGTCAAATTGGTGGACATGACTATGTAATCAACGAACCACCCTATTTGATCTAATTGTCACAAGCATGTTAAAGGCAAACAGAGGTTTGATCAGGCACTTGTGCTTGATCAACCTAGAACTAAGACCTAAGCAACCTAGAACTAAGGAGAAATTTTCTAACAGTGAGAACAGTTAACCAGTGGCTTGGCTTCAGAAGTTGTGGGTGCTTCATCACTGGAAGCTTTTAAGAAGAGCCTAGCCAACCACTTGTCTTGAATGGTATAGGTTCTCCTGTCTGAACAGGGGGTTGAACTAGAAGATCTCCAAGGTCCCTTCCATTATTCTGTTATTTGTTACATCCTGTTTTTTGCCTACTTCCTTACAAACATCCAGTGTGAAACTGAATGGAATTATGCAAACATACAAAATTTTTGCAAGATAAATATTAAAAACTAGGGTACATTATTGATGTAATTAACTTCCTAGGAAGAGGCAGTATCCAAGAGATAAAGAACCATATGTCTTACTGCAGAATTTACAGAAACTACAGAACCTATATATATGTGGAATATTAGAAAAAGATCCTGTCGGAACAGTTTACATACAATTGTAATAAGCAAAATGTTCTTCAAACCATCGTAAATGCAAATTCGCTATCATATATATTAACTATAAGTTTTAATCCAATAATGTAGGATTCTTTTCTTTAATAAGGATGTTCATTCAATTATTTCAAGGCCAGCCCAAATAGTAACATAAATAAATGTCATCCAATTATAAAACACCATTTAAAGCAGTTGTCATCAGAATAAGAAATAGTAGGAATTTGTGTACTGCATTTTAGTCAGCACTGTGTTATCTGGGAAATCAGTTGGATGATATACCCTATTGCCTATTGACTTTTGGAATAGACACAAAGCAAGAGGAAGGGACTTATCATGAATGATTTTGTGCAGAATTTTCTCTAAGTGAGAGCTAGCCTTGTTTGCAATTATTTTGTTTCATCCACAAATTGTGCTGGAGTTTAAATTTTTTTTTTTTTTAGTCTTTTGGGACCTACTGCAAGATTTATTTATTTATTTGTGCAATTTCTATGATGTCTATCCCAATCAAGTGATTCTGAATTCAGAGTTCCATTTCCTGTTCTGTCTCCAGCAAAAAATCCTCCAGAAGTCACAGGATGAAATGAGAGATACTCTACCAATGGGTCACTTTGGACAGTGAGTTAGGTAGCATATAATTCAGCACTAATAGAAGATATCAGTGATGACAAACATATGTTGGAATTTCATATTGGAAAGTTCTTAAAGTTCTAAAAATAGTAGGAGGAGTTTTGTTGGCAGCAATTCTAATCTGGGAATTAAGGTTACTTAAATCAGCATTTAAAATCCAACCAGACTCATATCAATATCTTTAACTTCTCTTTTTTGATCACATTTTGTTGGGAATTAAGGCAGGTGAGGGGAAACAAAAGTAATGCATGCTATGAAAACTATTAATAGGGAGTTTATTTCTTCTCACGCTGTTGCAACTGAAACATGATGGGGAAAATGTGGTTGATAACACAAAAATATTATTTTCACATAGTTAAAGTATAGAATATGATGCCATTAAATAATAATGGCCAATAACTGCCAACTGAGATAACAATTAGATTCATAAATTCACAAAGGATTTGATTACTAATATTGATGTCTGTTTATGCAGAGGATAGGTTTAGAACTTTAGAGGTAGATGCCCCCAGCTTGTACATCATGCAGGTGTTTAACTCAGTGCCAAGTTTCCTCAAATTGGTGCCTTCTAGACGTAAGGACTTCAGCTTCCACCACTCAGGGCTGTCAACCTGGTGGCCTGTGAGCTGGATGTATCACATGCAGACCATGCACGCCCCAGCTCTGCAAAGGAAAGTATATGTCAGTATATGTCACATGATGGCAATGTGATGTGGCAAGTTTGACCCCGTTGATCTAAACCATGCTATCCAGCAATCAAGCACTCAGCTGGGATACCAGTTGTATAACATTCCCTTTTATACAGTCAGAACCAGATTCAGTTGCGGTATTATCCAAAGTGAAGTTGAGTAAATCACTATTGAAAATCCATATAAACCCTGACACATGCAAGATGTGGAGAAACAAATATGAATTTTGCAGTTATTTTGCAAAATTTTGCAGAATTTTGCAGATTTGTTTATTTCATAGTTCACCTCAATAAGACTGTAATACCCAGCTGCGTCTTTGTAATTAAATATTTCCTTTTGCTTCCATAAACTCAAAGCAATATTCAGTTGAAACGATGAAGCCATAACCTTTCTTCATATCTCAAGGGAATGACTTCCTCTCTTCTGCCTAATCATATATTGAGTAGCTTGTTTACCAAATGCCACATTCTTGACCTCAAAAAGAAAAAGAAAAGCATAGCACAGATATTTTAACTGGAAGTTAAAATGTTCCAATTTGTACTTAAATCTATAGGGATTAATCTTGCTAAATACATTTTTCCCTTCTACCCTCCCCCACCTCCTCATAGCTGACTTTTGGCAGTGAAAGTCCATCTTTTTTCTGAAATAAGAAATAAACATTAGTGGTCTCTGACCTATTCATTACAATTCCTCTTTCCTGGGATTCCAAATGGGAAAGTCTTTACTCAGAACAGTAATATGGGAAAAGGCTTTTCTGTTCTTTTCACAGTAAAATGTTTGGAAATGCACTGTGGGAACTCTTCTTGGCAGGGTTTCTTCACAGAACTTCATGTACTCAAGTAAAGTCAGATGTCCAGTTTGCATTTAACACAATGGTATTTCATTAAAAAAAATGTACTAACTGGAATTCAGTATATATTGACATCTTCAATTTCCTTCCTTTATATTTTATATATTTTTGCATATGTTGCAAAACTTTAATTAATTATTTTAATTGCTTATGCAATTAAATATTCTTTTAGAATAATTTTCTCTTTTTTCTTTCCTCCAAGTTCTTCCTTTCTCCTTATACTGTAGTTTTCTTTTGCTTTTGCATAAGCAATTAAAGTAATTTTACTTAAAAAGAAGGTATGCCTGTTTTTTCTTTTTAAGTTAGAAATCAGCTATCAATTATTTATAAAACCAAATTTATAGACTATTGCTATTTTATTAATTTTAATACTTTCAAAATTAAATAATAAGTTGTTGAAGACTTGAAGTGAGAAATGTTAGGAAATTTATTGATCAAACTGAAAAAATAAAATGCAAAAACAGATACGTTGGTCAATAATTATTAAATAAATATGTCAGTATTAAACACCAATATAAATAAGATATGGTGGCACAGTGGTTAGAGTGAGCCTCGGTGGCACAGTAGTTAGAGTGCAGTGTTGCAGGCTACTTCTGCTGACTGTCAGCTGCCTGCAATTTGGTAGTTAAAATTCCACCAGGCTCAAGGTTGACTCAGCCTTCCATCCTTCCAAGGTAGATAAAACAAGGATCCAAAATTGTTGGATGCAATAGGCTGACTCTGTAAACTTCTTAGAGAGGACTGGAAAGCACTATGAAGTGGTATATAAGTCTAAGTGCTATTGCTATATGAAGTTGAAGACTTCTTTGGCTCAGAAATTCACAGAATTGTGACTTTAGCCAGAAAAAAAAGATATCTATTTTGAGAAGTGTAGACAAAATGTTAAGGTGCAGACACTGCTGAAAATAAAGATATATTTTATCAAGATTGTGGTTTTCCCAGTTATAACATATGGAACTTCAGAAAGGTGAAATAATGAAAAATGGATGCATTGGAATTGTGATCCTACAAAAAATGTTGAAAATTCTTTAAACTCTAGGAATAAAAATATAATTCAGTAATAAACAAAGTGAAAGCAAGTTATTTGGGTGAAACATTAAAATGAAGCAAAAATGTAGATATTTTGGACATATGATACAAAGGAAAGAGAAGCTAGCAGTAAACATGGTAGCTAGACATTGATTTCAGGATACAGAAACAAGGGACTTCTGGTGGTGCTTCCTTTGCCGATGGACCAAAGATCACGATTATGCACAGTTTTAATACATGCTCTCCCGTTGGAGGGCTCTGAACAGAGCCAGAACCACCCTGTAGGGTGGTGAAGAAGGGGGAGATTCCCAGCTGGGTCAAGGAGAGCTGCATCTCCCCTCCCTGCTAGACATTCTCCCTCCAAGACACGCTGTAGTGGTGGTCAAATATAACCAGCCTGAAGAAGAAAAGCTAACCAGAATAAAGATCATGCTGGAGCGGTGAAAAAGAGGAAAGTGTGAAGACTGGGCTAACCAGGCACAACATTTCGATACAAAGGTACGCCAGAATTAAGGTATTAAGAAATTTTTAAGAAAGACAATAAAAGCAGTGACTAGAGAAACTGGGGGAAAAATTGACAGCTCAAAGTGGCTTTGAACTTTGAAAGGATAAACTCAAGGAGGAAGCCAGAAGAAAATATTTGTTTAAATTGGATAAATATATGATTTTGGCACTAAATAGCCATAACTAAAACCTGAACTTGAATGTGTCAAAAAAAAACCAGTAACTGATAATTGGATTTATTGGATTTTTAAAATTTAAAAGCCCTAAACAGAGAAAAGAAAGTGGAAAAAAGGTTGGAATTTGGACATAACAGAGAGTGCCACCCAATGGTAAAGGAGAAATTTTAGTGACTCTTTAAAAAAGAAAAAAATCCTGGTTCTTTCAAAAGTGGAACTTGATACAAAATAAAATAATTGTAATAAAATATTGTTGCAATAAAATAGAAACCCTGAAAAGTGAAAACACAAAATATTAAAATAAAAGAAAGAAGCATGAAGAAATTATTCTGGAACTGTTTGGTGATTTTGGCATAAATTTAAACTTATGGATATTGGAGTATTTGATGAATTCAGAAAAAACTTAAAGAGGAATTAATAGAAGCTGATCATTGGAAATAAATATCAAAGACTGGACAATTGGTCTGATTTAAAGATTGAAGAAAGAGATAAAGAAAATATAAAAGAAGTGTTTAAAAATGGCAGAACATTTTTTGGAACTAAAAATGGAATTAAGAAACATGAAAGAAATGTTACATGAAAGAGGTTGGAGCAACAAACATTAAAGTGAAGGAGAAAAAGAATGGGAATTAAAAGTTGGAGTTTTGAGGAGGCAATCAAAAAGGAAAATGTTTTGAAAGCCAAAGTAAAAGGAAACAGCAGAAAAGGGAATTACAGAAGAAAATTTTAAAGAGGGAGAGGGATAAGAATTGGAGTAAGAAATTGAAGGAAAAAATGAAAGGAAAAAGAAGTAATAAGAGAAAGGACCAGGAAATAAAGAGATATGGAAATCAAACAAAAATGAAATGAAATTGTTTAGTTATGAGACATAGAGATAATAGTTCGATAAGAATTTAGAAAGGGGATTCTGCAAGGTAATATGGTGTAATATAAATGCATTTGAAGTAATAAACTATTTAAAAGGTAGAAAAAAATAGATTTTTAAAATGAAAAGATTGGAAGTGATATCCTCTTGTTACTAACTACTTGTTTTTTGTTAAATTATATACAGAGATAAATGGAATAAATGTGAAAAAGAGAAACTATAGTAAGTATACTAAATATGCCTAATAAATATAAGAATATAGTTAAAATGAATAATTAGGATTGTTATAAAAAGATTAACATCACTTTTTAATTGAATAGATTAATTTATTTGAAATTATAAATGATTTAATGTAATTGAAGGTGAAAATGCCATGCAAAATCTGGCCTAAAATGTATATGTGTTATGTAGTTGTTGGGACATTATTGTTATTAACTTTTAAGGTGGTAATTAAAAAGTGATTATATTGTGATAAATTATTATTATGAATTAAAGAGGAATTAATTAAATATATAAGATAAAGAGGTGGTACACTCAAATTACCATGTTTCTCATATAATAAGGCTGGGTCTTATTTTTTTTTGAGCTCCGAAAAAATGGCTAGGCTGTCTTTTCGGGGGTGACTTAATTCCCCCTCCCTTGCATCTTCGGGTGGGCCGCGACGGCTTGGATGTTGACCTCAGCGTTGGTGGGCACTTTGTATCGGGGTCAATGCAGGCAGCACCATATCCGGGTGTGCAACAAAAGTACTTCCTAACGGCAAGCCCCCCCCACCATTCCCCCCATTTCGCATGTTTTAATATAAGCCTTAATTTGAGGGAGGGGCTTAATTTCATTTCATGCCTATAAAACATGCTGGGACTTCCTATTGGGGGAGGCCGTATTGTTGGAGAAACAAGGTAGTAATTAAAGGGCAATTTTTTTGAATTATTTGAATTAAGATGGAACATTTGGAATAATGAAATAAGAATATGCAATGAAATTGCAAATGTGACAGATAAAAATATAAAGTATAATGAATATGAAGATATGAGTATTATTTAAGTAAAAAGAAATAAGTTAAGAAATGAATAGAAAATGTATAAAATAAGTATGAAGAATATAAGAATATCTGAGAAAATTTATAGAAAATATGAAATGTAATGATATAATATGAAATCAAATGTGAAAGGTGAATATGTCACCAAGGTCATGTATGCATGGAAATGTGAAAACCTGGAACCATGCTGTTCACTAAAAGAGATGTTTTTGAAATAGAAAAAAATAAAAAAAGTTTTACAAAAAATGGATACAGATACAAGAAATCAGAGAAGATATTAGCAATGTATCTTGGCAAAATTATGCCCATCAGGTCACAGATTATTGAAGGAACTAAGCAACTGAACAACAAGAACATATTTGCTTTTATTTTTACAACAGCATCCAAGGCCTTGTTTGGGTGTGAAATTAGGCTCATGGTGCTCATATTATTTAATGAATATACGTGATATTTGACTATATTATCATATTAGTGGAATTAGAAAATGCTATCTTAAAACTTGACACTTTTTCTGAAAAGCACAAGAGAAGATCAGAATAGCAAAGCCATAATTTTAGAAGTTATAATGCTGTACTTTGAATACAGGAAGAAATCCTAAACTGATGAAATCCTTGGTGTATTTAGCTCAGTATTTAGGTACTGACTAAGTTTTACAAGAGTTTTAAACTAGATCTTTATCTTTCTTTCTTAGAGATGAAAACTGAATCTGGGCTCCTCCATACAACCCATGGGCTTACCACTCAGCTTTGACTTTTCTACACTTGATTCATTATGTCTGTTTTCTCAAGTTTTAAATCATATAATAAAAAAGTCTTGATAAAGTAAGGCTAAATGTGATCTTGCAAGTAGTGCAAAATCTAGAGAAATGAAGGAATATAGCTAGCCAGACGCTGATGTACCCTGTACATGTTCAAACCCCAATTCAATGGGGCTGTGTTAGTGAAAGTGTAGAGCTCAGCTTACTGAATATAAAAATAAGCTTTTATATGAATACGAATACAATAGATGTGATACCAGAGACCAGCAAACGTGCAACTATTTGAATCCTGTGTTCTTAATGAGAGCATCTGGTTTTCCTCTATTGCTGAATATTGTTTTTTTCTTGATGATAGTTTTTATTTGGCCTTAAAGGGTAAGAATCCCATTTCTAAAAATAGTGGTTCAGAAGTTAGTCCTGCTTCATTCAATGGGACTTTTCTTGCATCTATTTATTTAAGATTATCCCTATAATGTGTAAGATATTCTTTTCATTGAAGAAAAAAGAGATAGGTGCAGGTTGATTGCTTTTTTTTTTTTAACTAATGAGGCAATTAAACAATGTTCAGAAAAATGGATGTTAAGAAGTTTCAAAGACAGCAAAATAATTATATTAAATGCTAATTTAATAGAACAGTGCTACCATATGTCTATGATGAAAAGCAGGGTAGAAGAGAATTTCATTTGAGAAAAATGATAAAATTAAACTTTAAAATGTTACCAACATTCCAAAATTTCTTATATTTCTTTTCTGAAGATAACTAATTCTTGCTATTCACAGTGAAATCATATAAGTGTTTATTCATAAATCTATATAGGATTCCAGACTTGCAGGCTAAATATATTTATTCTGAGAAGTGAAACTCTGCTGACTTAAATTCAAAGAGAAAGCAAGAAAGGCCCATATTGGTTTACCAGGTTGAATAGTGTAATTATTCTGAAAGTTTGGCAAATGGCTGAATATTATTATTACTTTGATTTTGATTTGTAGTTCTATTGCTGTCTCTCATTTAAAATGACTGCTGTTTTTCTTTTTTGCTATTTTAACATGATAAAGTGCAGCCTTAATTTTGCTTACTTCCTATTCTGAATGAAACATTAACTTTTTTAAAAAACACAATAACAATAAAAATTGATGAGGAGAGAAATCTTTTATAATGTGCACATGCACATTTTTGCTTCCATAATAATAAGGTACCTTTCACAAATTTATGCTTAGTTATCTATATTTGTTTGAATATGTACTTCAGATAATCACCTCATATTTGTGTCATTATGGTCATCATATACATTTGTCCATCAGCATTGCACAAAGAAAATGAAATGCTCAAAATCCATAATTTCCTCCAGATCAGTTCCGTGGGGATGTAGCATGACCATTCTCTTCTTGCAGCTGTTCATTTCTAGGAGGTGGCAACCCTTTATCAAAGAGCTTAAAATGCTGGTATTAAAATCTTGTTATTTTTGTTGTGTTTGTTCATAGAGTAATATATTGTAGACAGGAATGGATCTGTCAGATTACATCTGCCATCTATGTCCTATTATCTTGAATAACAAATCCCCTATTGGTTTTAATGACCACTTTAGGTATTACATCTTGTGGGGACAGTCTCATGACAGTTATTTGAGCTGTATCATAGTCATGCAATGAAGCCAGCTGTCTACTTGTGGAATTGTGTTCACCCCAAAACTGGGTATTTGGCCTTTTCAATCTTCTACACCTGATCTTCACTGCAACAAATAATGCAAAACTTCACATCCTTGTTAACAAACAACTAGCAAGTTGTGGTCCTTGCAGCACTGACAGAAATTAACTGAAGGTTTTCAAAAGCTAGGCAAGGGATTTTTTTTTTGCTTGTTGCAGATATCACAAGCATGTTTTTGTAAGAAAGCAACCAAATATTTCCTACCCAGCTTAGTTAGTAATGTATGAAGAGCTTGCGGGTAAGGATACTAGACATCCTATAGGGCTACCAGATTTAAGGTGCACTACTAGATGGTAGTATAGAGATTGCTGTCATTTAATGTGATCTGCGTTTTTGTAGCCCTGAACAGATGTTCTATATGCTTTGGATTTTGAGAGTCCAGCCAGTTTGATCAAGGGCACAGGAAATATTCCTAAATATCTAGACGCATACTTCCATATTTCCACAGATTTTATGGTAAAAATCTGAATTCACTGCTAAATGAATGACAGGAATAAAATGAATCCATTTGCTGAGGTTGATGAGATAAATATTCCTGCCACCCATTTGTATAACAAGTATTTTGAAAATGAATTTCTGAAAGCTGTTTTTCAAAGAGCTTCTATGTACATATATCAGTGTTGTTTGATATGTTGTGCTACACATATTTCAGGAAAATTGCCCCTAATTGTTTGTTAGGGAAAATTGTAAAAATATATTCAGATAAACATATTGTTCCAACATATCTACCTTCAGCACTTTGGCTCAGAAATTTCTTAAATAATTGTATAAATAAAATATCACTTAGATTTAATTTCCATAAGAAATAATAACTCTGCAAAATCTGCAAGAGCCACTGACATCTCAATTAGCAAAACAAACATGAAACAGAATTTATGATATACTGACCTTTATTTCTTTCACATTTTTTTTCTTTTGCCAACACATCTTTTTGCTTTACTTGATGATGTTTTCACTTCTGCTGTCCCACATAATCTTTTCTCTTTACTTGGATTATGCATTTGCCACCTTTTATGACACAATATTAGTGCTGAGCAGTAAAGTGAATGTTATTACTTCAAAGAAGCATTACTTGCTGACAAGAATTAATTAGAATTCTAAATCGTTACCGAAATCTTCTATTCTACAGTGAGAGCTTTAGTGAAATGATGGAAATAGATAATTAGCACTGCTATTCTGTCTGTTCAGTTTGGATAGTCCATAAAAGATCTGATGCTTCCTTTTCCTGAAATAAACAAAACCAGCTTCTGAACTATCAAAAAAACAACAGCAGTTCTTGAAGGCTAATCATTAGCAGCTTTTGTCACTGACATATAATTATTTCACAAATTCTGCTTCAATCAGGAAAAAAATATGCTTAAGTGCCAATAAAGTTTTAAACCTAGTATAATTTTTTTTTCCCACTGGAAAGGGGGAAACACATTTCTCCACTGGGGTGGGGAGAACACTTTTTAAATACATTTTCTGTATGATATGCAATAGAGAGTTTCCTCTAATCTGATTCCTTCCTGATGGACTGTACCAATGTAGCAAGCATGCTGGCTGGGGAATCTGGCAATTGCATCAGAAAATGCCAGGTTTTTTAGCAACTGGAAGCAAGTTAGATGGCTAATGGATTTGGTCAAATAGGTTCTAGGTTTGTTAAATCCAGCTCTTTTGACACAAATATGATCCTCAACAAGGATCATGTTAATTTTGTCCTTGGCAAGCCATCACAGCTGAAAATTTGTCAAGAATTCTTCAGCTTCATGCATGAATTTTGATTTGCCTTGTGTAAAAGACCCTTTGGTATCTTTTGTGCTTTTGTGTTTAAAATCATGAAAATGATTAGTGTAATAAGGTGGTTTTATCTCAAAGAAGGAATCAGAATAAAACACTACATTTTAAAATATATATTTATTTTTTTCTGTTAAATTACATATTATTAACTTCTGTAGTATCTTTTATAAAGTTGTGAAGTTCTTCTACTTGTGCCTCCTGTCTTCCACATTTTATATCTGCAATAGCTGCCATTGTTCCTATAAGCTCAAAATGGCCATCAATATCTTGTTTTACTCCTTTATCCAAAATGAAAGGGAAAAGGTCCTTTCTGACACTAGAAACAAGGTGTCACACCAAATCTAGCAAAGGATGCTCAGCCCTAGATCAAAGTTTATAATCTGGGTGAATCTTCTGTATTAAACATAATAAAATGCTAATAAAACATATAATGCCATTATGCATTCTAAATTCTTTGTCTGCTATAATATTTATCCATGTTAAGAATCCATCTGAAGAAAAGATGGAGAAAATGCTTTCACTGTACATTAGTGAGACAAAAATGTTTGAGTAATGTGTTTAAGAATAAGCTAAAAATTTATGAACACATTTCTCAATGCAGTTGGATTGCAACATTTGATAGTGATTCCCTAATTCTATTTTTCCACTGATTCAGTGTTTCATTATATGAAAGTTTGTTTTTCAAAACCTAGCATTAAGTGAGAAAAATACGTTCTAGGAGAATTTTTTCTGTATCCACACTATTTTGAACTCAGACTTTCTTTTGCTTGTTTTTTTCCCCACATCAAGTTCCACTTGTGGACTTCAATTTCTAGAATTGCCCAGCCAGCCATAGGAGCTGGGGAATTCTCGAAGTTGAAGTCGACAAGTAGTAAAGTTACTAAGGCTGGACACCCCGTCTACAGACATAGATCCAATCTCAAAATATGGGGAAATTTCAAGACTATGAGAACCATTGGACAGTGGAACAGTTGGCTTTCTACTGTCATAGGTGCTCCACCATTGGATGTTTCAAACAAAGGTTAGACAGCTGTTTGCCTGGGAAGAGAATTGGACTACAAGATTTTAAACTATTTTATGAGTCTCTTTACATGTCTTCCCAACATTCAATTGGATTGGAAAAAATAAATTGGCAGGGGTAGCAAGCACAGAATATATTCTGGATGTTTTTCTACCCCCTTTACCAACATAGACATGAGTATTTAAGCTCTTTCCTTGTGTTGCCTATGTTTGTACAGAGGCACAACATTTAGTGCATGTGCTCTTTTGCTGCCTACCAAACACCTACATGAAATTTGGTTTTGTTTTATTCATTTTTGTTTTGAAATTTAGTCAGCTCATAAAAAGAATCTCAAGATTTCCCCCCACCCCCAGACTATTTGCAACATTCACTTGGATTGGGATGAATAAAAATCATGCTACTTGGAGATTCAGTAAAAATATGCAGAACAGAGAAGAAGCATCTGGGACCTGTGTGTGAAATGGGTCAAACTGTCAAAAGCTGTGTTTTCCTGTTGTGATGCAAGTCTCTTCATACATATTATTACTTGGTGTAATTGCCCAAAAAGTGAAAAAAGATGTGATAGTGCGGTGCTGCTTTCATCACTTTCTCAAAAGTAGCAGCAGCTGCAAATCCCCACAATACACAATGTATAACCTGAACAATTCCCAGGTGATGGTTTAAATGGATAATTTGTTTTAGAACTGAGATACTGTAGGATAGGACTCTGCTTTCTATCAAGGCCCCTGGTTCATTTAAAAGTATTTCAGGTCCTATGAAAACTGGTATCAATTCAGTGGATTTTCTGGTGGTTATACAAAAATATTTTAAAGTACTATCAATAAAGTCATATTCTATTATAATCCCTGAACCCATTCTCTGATATTATTCTCTTTTTCCTTTATGGATTTTGCTGTGATGTGTTTCTGTTTCACTTGAGCAGAGACTTGTGAGACACTCAATTGTCTTTTATTCCTTCATTTGGTAACAGTAGTTGCTCAATGGTAGCACGCCACATATAACAGAAACTAGCATTTCAGAATAATAGACTATACCTGTGATTACATGACAAATGTTAACTTCTCTTGTTTTAGCTATTTAACTAAGGTTGACTTGTCAATTTGAAAAATGTATGGACTTTAATTCCCAGAATTCCTCAGCAGCAACATCTTCAAGTTGGTCAGGTTGAGATACACCAACTCTGCTGGAGTTTGATCCTGATGGCTCAAAGTTGACTCAGCATTTCATCCTCCCGAGGTCTGTAAAATGAAGACCCAGATTGTGGGTGGAAATAATGCTGATATTGTAAACTGCTCAGAGAGCGCTGTAAAGCACTGTGGAATGGTAAATACGTCTAAGTGCTATTGCTATTTTATTCTTTGTCAATTTTCAATGACATTCTGAATCCTAGTATACTGTGGTTGTTCCGAATAGCATTGGCTGGCTCAGGACTTAATAATTTATACTAACACAAATGTGGGAACAATTATATTTTGAAATACTAATACAGTATATATGAATTTTATTTTTCACAGCTTTTGTTAGATATACAACCTATATTATATTCATAGCTATTTATGCTATGCATGTGAACATTAGTTACAACATACTGAGCCAACAAAGGAAACTACAAACATTAACAATTTGTTTGCTTTTGATGTTAGATGTATCAAACATGAAACTAAATTTCATATACAATGTATTTTTGTATGTGCAAGGCTGAAATTATTAAAAGAAATTTAAATCCATTGATAATTCATAAATACTTTCAACAGACTTCTAACATTAGTGTTTCCAAATGTATACTATTATAGAATTACTAATAAGATATCATTAAAAAAAACATTTCTTTTTGCATGTTTTCTGTGCCACTAACTGATTGCTACCTTTCTGCTAGTTAATCCATTCTGTAGATGTTTACATTTTATACTAAATTTTCAAGAAATTGCTTTACATCTATGATGGGAAGAAATGAGTACAATAAAGTACTGTTATTAATAAATAGAAATAAATATGATTTCATTTACAAATTCAGCAAGCCAACATTTAAAAATAATTCTGCCAGCAGAAAAAAAAGTATTTTTAATAGATATGGCAATAATTAAAAATAAAAAGTATTCCTGTGTTAGTTGATGTATATGTTTTCTGTTTAAACAGAGAGCAATGTGATCTGTTTCCAAGATGATATTCTGAAATGAAGATGACAATAAAAGTAAATGCATAATTTTATATTGGTCCTTTAAGAAACAAATGCAGATATTCAGTTGGAATTATAAAGGACAACTGCACTTATATTTGAAGTTGAGTATCTCTTGCCATGTGATCGAAGATTTTAATACTTTTTTGTCTCAGTTTACGAAAATAGTTCTATTTCCATGGATGCATGTATGCATCCTATTTTCCTTCAGACTTTCTAGCTGAACATCTGGACATACTATTCTACCTTGCTTTCTATGTAATTTTAATTCTTCGTATTTGGAGAGTCTTTAAGCAAGAGTATGCTTGAACCACACTATTCTCCTTTTCTACTTATACCTTAATGACTTATGGCAGTGTAATACATCCTTTTATTAAATACATTGCTAAACTATACTCTTAATAGCTTCAGTTGACATCGGCAATAGTGAAGAGTTAGTATCATAACAGGTGAAGGAAAACAATGTTTTAATTAAAGGTCTTAAAGTAATGTTTTGCACCCACATAAATATTAATAAAGGATCCTTCTACTATAGGGGTGTCAAACTCGATTTGAGGGCTGCATCAGAGCTGTTTGACCTCAGGAGGCCAGGGTAAGCCTGTCCAGTGTGGGTGTGGCCAGCTTGATGTCATTCATGTTGGGAGGTGGTGCCTTTGATGGCCTGAGCACTCTGCCAATGAAAATGGGCTCCTGAGCGCCATTTTCAGCTGAGACAGCCTCCTACAACTCTCTGCCAGCAAAAATGGAGCTAGGTTGTGCATGCCTGGCCCTCCTGAGGTCCATTTTTACTGGCAGAGGCACTGTAGACTGGTCCTTCATTGTTTCCAGGGCGGCCCCATGGGATCTAAGCATCCTATGGGCCTTGAGTTTAACACCCCTGTTCTACTATTGTCAAAGCAGATGTTATCAGAATATATATTTTTCTTAAAGGAAAGTTGCAATATATTATTAAAGCAATTTTAAACAAGTAATCCATTTCCTTTGACTGTTTGGCAATATAGGATTGACCATCTGGAGCCTAAGATAGCCAGTTTTACATAGCATTAGAAGCATTGATCTTAGGTTCTGTTAAACAGACAGATGTAAATCCAGCAGTGGGTATGACTATTAATCCCTGTCATCTTTGCTTGAAGTTTTTGACCATTATCTGTTACTGAATTAAAATACTAGATATGAATCCTTGCTATGATCAAGAGTACTTTTAATTAATGTAAAATTATAGCTGCATGGTTCTTTGCACAAAGTAAGTTTTACATATTTAAAAGTATCCAAAATATATACATAGAGAAATAGTGATTAGGAGCTCTGGGATTGATAATAGATGCTAAAAGAATGTAGACAGCACATGTGCTTAGTTTGCAATAAGAAAATAAATCCATCTGATTTTAATACCTACTGATCCCAACAGAGGTTCTATACTGTACAATACCTCTTTCTTTTTATTGCTGACATAGCCCTACCAGGCCTGTCAAACTGACGGCCCATGGGAGGGATACATTATGCAAAGGCCACGGCCACCCCAGTTTGGCAAAGGCAAAAAAAGTTGCAATATGTCACAATCCAGCCTGTGATGTGATCGAGTTTGACACCTGTGCCCTAGACTCTGAGTATTTTTTTGGTTTATTTTTTGTATACTTTAAGGGCACTGTCTTGTTCATATATTATAGAATATTAATATAGCATGTCTATTTATTTGTTCACATGCATGTCTATGTTATAGGGATGGTGGATGAGTGCCTTTTTGGCATCATGCCATATTTGGTTGGCTCTACTGTAGTGGTTGTCAAACTTGGCAACTTTAAGATATATAGAGTTCAACCTCCCAGAATTTCCAAATGCACATTTATCACATGCAAATTTGAGTATCTGTGAGAATTTTTGTGTGTGTCAAGTTGCCCTTTGACTTCCTTCTGCCTTGAATCGAAGAATCTAGGAGCTGAAGCTGGTGCAAAATGTGATGGCCCTGGTAGTTATATGAACCCCAAGACTGGCACATTGAACCTCTGTTCTGCAAGCTTTATTGGTTGCCAATTTGCTTCTGAGTTCAGTATAGGTCAAAGTGCAGGTTCTGACCTATAAAGTGTCTTCCAGAAACATTGCACTGAGCTGACAGTACAGTAATTATAGTTGTAACATGGGCCACCTAGAAGATATCAGTTTAGGAAAGGCTGTATTATCAAAACTTTTCTGTATCAACACCCATTTTGAAAGGAACTGTATTAAATAAACAATAGTAGTGATGTACTTCTGAAAGGCAGTTAAAATTGTGTGAAAGTAAACAGAAATTTTCCTTAGATATATTTTGCCAAGAGCTTATAGAGAGGGAAATAACTTCAGAATTAAGTTTTTGTTCAACTATATTAGAAAGAGTGCTATATTAAGAATGTAGTACAATTTAGATGTATATGTTACTTGAACATGGAAAAATATTTTATGTAAATATGGATTCATTCTATAATGCATTACATTTTTACTCTTATTTCAAAATGTTATTGTATTACTGATATACATGAGTTCAGTTCTGGCATTTTTCAGGCTCTGAAGAAGATGGGTGTATGTAATAAAATGTAGTACAGGGAGGATTTCATTATAGTTAAGCAGGGAGTTCTTTCACTTTCTTTAAATACACTTTTCCTTTCCTTTCTGGATTCTGAAATAAGTCTTCTACATAACACCTATGTATAAGGCAACATAAGATAATTTCAGATTCTTCTATATATGTAGTTGGATTAGATGTTATATCACACATTATCTCCCACTAAGCTCTGACACTGGAAGGTATGATGCCGGCATTCTTTGTTTAACGTGTTCCTCTTCATAAACATGAAATGAAGGTAGGCCCCAGTTTTCACAAGGAAATTTCAGATGGTCCAATATTTCAGATGGTCCAACACTTCAGAATGGGAGCATTGTCGCTTTGAGCAACTAACAGCAAAAAATGTGCTGCTATACTATCACTCAGCAACCAGAGTTCCTTTTTTTCTGGTAGTGCGAATTAAGTCATCTGAGGGTTTATATGAAAGAGAAGTCATCTTTGTCGACAAACTGGAATGCCTGACATTTGGAGGGATATATTTGAGTAGCTGAAGGAAGTATTTTCTAAAGTTTTTCCCCCAAAAGCCATAAAAGACAGGATTCAGGCAGTTGTTAAAGTAAGCTAAGCAGATTGTGAAGGGCATAGCTGTATCCACAATATCTTCAATATCACAGCTCTTAATCACATCAAGTTGAATGAGCACATCTATAAAGGTAAATATTTGATGAGGAATCCAAGAAAAAAAGAAAAACAGAACTATTGCAACTATCAACTTAAAGATGTCATCCCCTCGGCCATTATTCTTCTGAAACTGATAAGCCTTTTTCAGAGTTTTCCAGATTAATATGTAGCTTATTAAAATGACCACAAAGGGAATGATGAAGCCCAGAATATTTTTGGATAGGCCTAATCCAATATTGACGGTTATGTGGTTGGTTGAATTCCTGCGTGTGCCATACCAAAAAGCACATACGGTGATGTTTTCATTTTCAAGGACATATGCACGGCGGTGAATCCCAACAGGTAAGCTGGCAAGGACTGCCAATAGCCAGATGATGATGCAAGTTACCCGGGCAACGAGCATGGTGCGTCGAAGACGGGCCTTCATGGGATGCACTATTGTTAAGTAACGATCTACACTGAGACACGTCAAGAGAAAGACACTTGCGTACATATTGAAGGTTGCTGCAACTGAAGCAATCTTACACAAGCAGTTGCCAAAAGGCCAATGGTACTTCATGGCTGTTGTAGCTGCCCATAATGGCAGAGTTACTAGGAAACACAGATCTGCCAGGGCTAAATTAAGCAGAAAAACACTGGCCACAGTTTTCAGCTTCATGTAGAAGTAGATGATAATCACAACCAGGCTGTTTCCAAATATACCAATGATGAAGATAATGCTGTAAACAGTTGGAACCATAACAAAAATGTAGCTGTGCCTTCCCAAAGAGGGACAGTCAATGGGGTTCTTTTTATCGGTCTCTTCTGCAGTAATGTTTAGAATCATTGTGATCTGTTCTGCAAGACGCTATATGGGAAATTGATACCAACAGTACCTGAGAAGGAAAAATTAAAAGGTTATTATCTTGTTTTCTGGTTCAATGTATTAAAAGTACTCACTTTACAGTTCCTTAACACCATCTTTAAACTGCTATAATATATCAGGTTTCTTTGATGGTTAGGTACTTTATCCAGTAATTTGGTTTCTGGCATACAAACTTTCATTGGGCAAAGACCACATTAAACCAGCTGTCTGAGTACATCCAGCAATATACCCAAGCAACACTTTTGCTTAATATTACATTGCATTTTATGCTTTCTTCTTATTTATCCATTTTTTGTATACCAGATTAATTAGTATATGGGGTTTTAGTTTTAGATTGAACTCTATGGCCTAAGTAATAGTAAATATTTCTTGAATTTAGGTATAATCAGTGCTTTTTTTAAAAAAAAGACTTCACACTAGAACAAAAGATGACCTTGATTCTGGACGCATTGCAGCACGGTAAATAAATGAGATGTTGTCCAGTGTTCTGTTATCAATGTGAAAATTAAATATAGCACAACTGCTAGATTCCAAATACCTTAGAGTTCTGTATCTGTTACATTAGGAATAGATATAGTAAACATCTGGTTGGTCTTGGAACACTATGACAAAGAACACAGTTAAATGTGCATTTTAATGGCTCTCTAAAGGCATTGTCTGAGATCACAGAGGTTTATCAGACATTAAGATAAATGAAATAGAACATTCAAGAATTGTTCAGACTGTTTATTTGAAATGATGCAGATCCCTTGCCATTTAATCAATTTAGGTTATGATTAGGAAATATATTGGCTTTATTTTTAAAATCACGTTGCATGTGCTAAAACCAACCTGGTTAAATAAATACATAAACAATGTATTTAAATAAATATATAAATGGTTAAATAAAAACAAAACAATGTTTTAATGCTAATTATAATTTTTTAAAAATGAAACAATTTTGTATTTCTAGTCCACTGTCAAGATGACAAAAGATTAGCAGTACATTATGTTGGGGAAAAAAGCTTATTACAGTCAATGTTTTAACTGTCATGCAAAAACTCTTAATGAAAAGATTCTGGTTTCCATGTGGGTCACTTGTGAGTCTGAAGAGTGTTGGCCTACATAAATGATAAACTAAATGAATTAACATTTGGAAGGAAGCAGAGGTGATATTCAGCAGGTTCTGACCAGTTCTGGAGAACTGGTAGCGGAAATTTTGACAAGTTCAGAGAACCAGCAAATACCACCTCTGACTGGAGATTTTATTGTATCCTTCCCCTACCACATCCACCAAGCTACGTCCACAGAACAGGCAGTAAAAATTTTTGAATCCCACCACTGGAAGGAAGGGCTAACAAACACTATTCTTTCCTGTCTTTGTCCACACACCATTATTATCCAAGACCTAGTTTGTATCAACTGATTAAGCTTGGTTGGGATTTGTAAAGCTTAGTTACTTTTGCAAACACAGATTGACTAGTGACTTCAAAATACTGCATAAATTCAAAAATGGTTTAATCAGAGACATGATGAAATATGTTGGGTGTGTGAACACAGCCACTTTGCACAATTTCTGCAGTTGCATCCACATAGTGATGTTATTGATTTTAATCAAAAATCTTTAGCTGATCTCTAGGAAAAAAAAAACCCCTAGGTTGGCAGTTTTACACTAACATTAGCAGAGGGAAGCAGCCATCTGGTCCCAATTGTCATCTGATCTATTAGCTGGCAAAATAGGGACATTGTGAGTAGATACAAGGAACTTATTTTCTTTTCTTTTTATGAAGGAAAAGGACGGGGGAGGATGATTTCTTAATTCACAAAGTACTAGAATCTTTGGATATTTCTCCAGTTTGAAAGGGAAGACCTTCATTACTCTCAGCTATTGGCTATGTTAAAAATGAACAATATTTAGTTCCAATTCTGTAAGCTTCAGATTCACTATACCAAGCAGTAATATTTTGAAATCTGCAGATAATAAAGACCTTGTAGAGAAACTGTAGGTTGGTTTTACAGTACATTTATGAATTATCAGTAAGTGGAGGGCTAATCCTGTGGCTGATTTCTAATGTTGAAACATATTGGGATGATTTAATGGGTAGTGCTGAAATGTAAACAATTATTGTGGGTTTTGTGGTCAGCTGTGGAAGAGAATTTAACTAGCATATTTGCAGTGAAGATTGTTTATAAATTTTATGGCAAAACTGATTTTTTTAAAAAGTGAACTTTGCTTCTTTGTCCATGTACTAGTAGTCCAAAAACAATAAATCACAATATGAAGTAGAATAAATAAACAAAATTCACTTAATAAAATGCAATACTTTGAATGTAGCATGCTGTAAGCTAGCCTTTCCCTCTCTGTTATCCTGGACTGGAACTCTAAGAATTATCAACCATCACATCGGAAACTTTGACACTGGAGAAAAATTTACATGAACAATTCATTCAAACAGAGATAGATTCTCAAAAATTATTTGAAGTTAATGGTTAGGATTTTGGAAATGGATTGAAAACATCCACATGCTTGTTCCATATTTTAAGTGGCTTAAATATAGAACATGGGACTTTTTTTGTTTACATTTTACTGGTGGTTTTCTGAGTGAGCTCTAAAGTTCCTGAACCTTCAACTCAACATGATGTTCTTCAAAACATTTTTGACAACAACTCCCAACACTTGTAGAACACAATGACTATGACAGTCAGTTGTGATTCACAACACGTGCAAAATGTCAAGCTGCCCTCAGTAATTTATACTGATTGCTACTATTTGTTGTTTAAGCACTTTCATTTGACATCATGGAGTCCTAAAAAGTAACACCTGCATAATTTTCTCATGATAAGGTAACAGTGAGATATATTCATAACCTTATCTTACCTTAACCTTGGCAGTTATTTATTTGACATTTTTCATATCTTTCAGATATACAACAGCCCAATACCAAAGCTGCATGCAGGAACCACTGCTAAATCTGAATTGGATTTTTGTACCAAAAGGGAACTTCTAACATTTTGAAAAAAAATGTGCTACTCTGAAATTCACAGCAACAGCACTAGTATAGAAAATTGAAAAACAAGTACTGTACAAAGAGTAAGAATTAATCAATATATATTCTTGCTAAACTGGAAAATCAAGATTGCAGCTAAAGGAAATATGATGGCACATGACAGCTGTAAAATACTTTTGTTTCACACTAAGTTATTCCTTTTCCTTGCTAAAAATAATAAAAATTGCAATGCTTCTCCTTTAAAAACAGCAATATCTACTTAACATCCATTTAATTTGCCTAGCACCAATCAGGAAAAAAAATGTAAAAAAAAAACCCTAAATAATGTATGAAATAGGTTTAAAAATAAAGAATCTCACATTATTATAAATGATTCTTTGCTCTATTTAGAATGTCACTTGCTGTAGCAGATTATTTAACAGCATTGATTTTAGCTAATCAAAATACAATTGGGATTAAACCTGGCTTAAGTAAAGCAATCAGGTGAGGTTCTATTTTCATTAGAACATGCATTGTGAAAATTTGTTACCTTTCTTTTGATTTTACTATCAAATAATACATTTTGGGTTTGACTTTTTTCTTTTACCCATATATAACAGTTTAAAAAAAAACCCTCTTCTGTTTGGTATATCACAATGTGGTTAATTATTATCAGGAATTCAACATGGAAAACCTTGCAAAGCTGAATATTTAATTAACCTAAAGAAATTAAGAAAGGACACTTAGTTTATTTGTGCCTTCAGAGTTCATATTATGCAGCCATTTTGCTGATTGCCTGTAACAAACAAATTTCATTTAAAAAAGAGAGACAGGAATTAGTCAAATCCTTCCTTCCTTCCTTCCTTCCTTCCTTCCTTCCTTCCTTCCTTCCTTCCTTCCTTCCTTCCTTCCTTGAAATGAAACAATAGTACATTAGAAGATGAAAAGAACAAATGTATATAGTGGGATCAACAGTGCCAGAAATCATTAATATTTAATGAATATTTAAATACTGTAAATCCCAGTAGGATGATTCTTGTCATTATCCACCTCTGTACACTCAAACACTGATGCATGAATGCTTGACAAAGTAGCATTCTTGACTGTGAGGAGTCTTCATTTGCATTGGAGAAATTATTTGCAATGCTTCCAGCTCAGTCTAGGAAGACATTTTGCCAAATGGCAGGGCAGTGATCAGGTGCCCAAGCAATTACTTCTTTTGGATCCAGAGACAATAAGTATACCAGTGAATAAAGATGCTTTAAGCTTTATTGTTTGCTCAGGCAAACAGAGTTAAAAAGCAAAACATAAAAAGGAAACATATCAAGCAAGATAATATCCACATCTCTTATAAGCTGTCAGAAGCTCCTTAATGATACTAGAGATACCCTGAGGGCAGCTAGTTTCCACAGTCCCCAATTTCTAGCTTGGATCTGTGCAGAAGCGCCAAACAACAACCCCAAGGTTATTATTAGAACCTGGCTAATTTTATGGCCCTACTATCATCAGGAGATTGCAAGACCTAACAGTTACTGGCTGGCAATAGATCTGGGATGAGAACTGAAAATCTAAAGCTTTCACTGTGAAAAAAAACCTTGAAACTACATAATTATCCCCCCATCTTGTTTATTCAGTAAAAATCCAAGCAGGCTAGCTCAAAATGACTTTTCTTAATTTAAAAGAGAAATCAAAATATGTTACTAAACTCCTCAAGACTACCAATACTCCTCTGCAATTCCACTACAGAAGATCATGATTGTTATATATGACCTCCCTAGATATTGTTAAGCGATAGCTTAAGGGAATAAGGCAGTGTTTCTTGAAATTCTGGTTGGAATTTCTGGGAGTTGAACTTAAAAGTTGTTCAGTTGAGACACACACATCTAATAAAAAGGCTTTCTGTATCACCAGGGACAGGAAGAAGAACCCCTATCTGAAATTCAGGGACAACAGAGTTTGAGAAGCCAATGGTATGAATCAGTTTGAATTCATACTATGCTTAAGTAACCATATATTTTAAACATAGTTCATTGAACAAGCCATTGTAGGCTGATTATCACATATGACCCAGAAGCCATATTTTGCAGGTTTATACACCCTACTTTGCCAAACCACATGCATGACTTTTGAACTCAGCCAATATAAGGAAGCTTTCCATATCATGCTCAGATAAAGTACAATTTTCACAAAATGTCTACTTTTGAAGCTGGGTAAATATTGTGACAAACATCAAAACTATAGCTACTAAATTGCTGTTTCTGTACTACTGCAACTTGCATGAGTTACTGTGTAGATTTTTCCATAAATGCCAGCAGGAAGCTTGGCAACAGTACTAGGTTGTGGACTGATCTCCCTAACACTGAGAGATAAAAGTAGTCTTTGTCAATAGGCCTCATTCAAGGAGCATCAAATGTGAAGCTCATTGAAAGCTTAGTCTTTCATCAAATTATATGGAAAGCTGCTAATCCCTGTTGTATATAACTGTCCTGGCTGACCTTTTATTTTCTTTTTTAATTGCAATGATTATAATAAATCACTGATGAGAATGTGCTGTTGCTTCATACTGTTCCACCAACTATGATTTAGCACTATGCTCATTTCCTATGTTGGATGATCATACCTTCTAATTAAACTGCCTGAGATAACTGAGAAGGATGCTGGGCCTCTCTACAAGGTAAACAGCCCTTTGCTGAAATGAAAAACAAGATGAGATACTGGTTGCTGCAGCTTCCTGTGACAACTTCATTAACAGCAATCACGTAAGCAAGGATTGTAAGCCAGATTTCAAGGAAAAATAATTTTTAAGCATTTTCTTTCTAACAAGGGCATTCTTGACAGTAAGTGGATACACCCTTGTAAAAAGGTCACCTGAACAATCTGAAGGACTATTTCATTGCCAAATCTCTAAATATTTGATCTTATGTAAAAGAAGAAACAGACATCCTGTGATCTCCAGAACTTAAAATTATATTTAATGTACTTACTAAGTACATCCAGGAAGGCCAGCACATGCTAGTCAGCTGCAACCCAGATGGAAGCCTTGACACAGATGTATCCTGAAAAACCACAAGCACGGATCATATCTGACAGAATGAGAGCAATCACCCCATTGCACATAAAGTCAACTGTATTCGGGCACTGTTTAGTAGAGTAGAACTCATTGTAATACACTGACAGCCAAAGCCAAGGAGCGAGCATATCTTTATCAGGTCTGCAAGCTCAATGGTTATTCCATGGACTTCATCCGAAGGTGTACTACACCCAGAGCCTGGCAATCCATTGAAGGTGCCAGTGAAACAACTACGTGGAGGGTGCTCCTGTATATATGGAGAGTATCTGAAACTGCTGCAGGCATTTTCCTGGGGCTTGGAGTCAAGGTGACACACAAGACGAACCAAACTCTAAAAATGAGAGTGATATGCCCAAAGGAAACACTACCCAAGGAGGAGAAATCTTCAGTGGTTTCTGCATCAACTGTAGTGATTGTGCAAGTAATTACATAGGGGAAACAGTCAAGCGGCTACAGATGAGGGTACACAAACATGAACTGGCTGTTCAGTGCAAAGAACAGTGCTCTCAGATCTGGGCACAAATGCAGGAGCATAATCACACATTCAGTTTTCAAGAGGCTAAGGTTGTTGCCCATGATATAACTAAAGGAGGACGCTTCTAAAAGAAGCCTGGTTTTCCAACAGCAATTCTATCGATAGGCATATCGAACTACCACCGGCCTACCAAGCACTGAGACACCAGGAAAGACCCTGCAGGAGGAGCAGAAACCACTTCCCATTGCGGAGCAGGGACCAATGGCACTCCCCTCATCCCTGGGCATGTGGACTCATCCTATGAAGACACAGACAGGCCTGTCAAAAAAACAGAGGAGCTTGGCAGAGCTGCCTCAAGTTATAACAGACAGGAATAATGAAGACCGGGCCAACCACAAGGTCATGAGCAAAGCAACAAATTGTAATAGCTGGGAGGTTAAGAGTACCTCCTAGAGATAAGTATTCCAGGCTGGGTCCAACACGGGAGGAAGCAACAAGAAGAGATAAGCCTCCTTTGACCAACATGATGGAAGCAAAAACAACAGAGCTTATTACAGATGGGGAGTTGGAAGGGCCTATTATGCTTGCAAGGGCTAAATTGATTAATGATATATAAAGGCAAAGATCTCTGTAATGGTAGCTTAATACTCTGATGATGTCAGCAGAGGTTGATGAACATTACATTAAATTACATTAAAGTACATTAAATATAATTTTAAGTTCCGGAGATTGCAGGATGTCTGTTTCTTCTTTTACAAGTATACCTGGAACTCGTATTTTTAGAATAGTTTGAAACACACACACACACACACACACACACACATCCAAATTGATCCTTTTTGACACAAAATTCTTCTCGTGTGATTTATAATCTTCTTCTACAATTTCTTTAAGGAAAATAGAAAATATCTGGGAATATATTTCGAGCAAAATAAAATTGGAGAAAAAAATCACATTCATCACTTTCTTTCAAGCAAGTTCTTATACAATTTGGTTGAGATTATGAAGCTGTTCAGTTTTGCAATTAATTCATAGTTGCTTGGGTTTATCCATGTCATCAGGAGAGAAACCTGGATTCACCCTAATGGCTTTGTGTTAAATTTCAACAGAAATTCAGCTTTGATTAGCTAGACTATATTCCTTATTATTATGTGCAGGTGTAATTTATGATTGGCCAGCATTATTTGTGAAAGAAAGATAAATAACAAATAGCAAAACAGAACATGAATAGTTTCTTGTTTCTTTATCATCTCACATCTGGGATCAAAATTTAGATTTTGATACAGTTAACTCCATTCATTACTTTCAGAGTATAAGATGATGTTGCAGTTAATTTGGCACAGAATTAGTTTGGAACAATATAATTTATTACAGACATACTTTTAAGCCTTCACTTTAAACACTAGTAACCCAAACACTCTACTACCCCACTTCACTTCTAAGAATAGCTTCTGTTAATATCATTCTTATTGAATTGATGTGCTGATTGATTTGGACCTTCTTCATTTCAGTGCTTTATCTCGGTAAGACAAAGCACCCTATGAGAAGGATTAAGAGTAAAAAGTGAACACAAGACCTAATTTTTGGCTTGGAGAACAATTCAACTCATTTTAGTTTCATGTTCAGAAATGCTCTTACTCTTTCTATACATTTACTCTTTTTTTCTAACTGAGGATCAAACTAGTTATGAAATTATTCATGAAACTATGTGAAAGTGTTTATAAAAGGAAAGGGGATGTACTCCAGGCATTTGCAGCATTTTTGAATCTGATTCTAAAAGTGTTTCTATGTATATAATACCCCTCTGCAACTCTTTAAAGCAGCTAAATCTTTTTTGAGTTCCCACATAAACTTGAGAAACCAGAGAAAGAGCCACGACCAAGATAAATAAGATAAATCTAAATCCAAACAGGAATGGAGATGGAGAAAGTATCTCAGCATTGTCCTTCCTAGTTCACTGGAAGATAATGGGAGGGGGGCATTCAGACTTGCAAGATTCTGTTACTGTAACCTTGGAATAAAATTAGTACCATTCATTACTTTGGTCTACCTCAATGAGCTGTGTTAGGGATAACATTGGTTACCTAACTTGGTTTCGGTAAAAATTAATATATAAACCATGTTAGTGAGTTTAAGTGTAAGTATCACTTTAACTGCAAAACATGTATTTTGGGTGTGGTTGTAAAATCACCATAAGAGGGAGCAAGAGAGCTCACTGTTTGCTGGTTTTGCTGGATAGCTGACAATGTTGGATTGATGGTGATAACTGTGTGTGTTTCCCTGCTGTTGCTGAAACGAAGAAAAGGGGTTTGATTTTCTTCATATCTCTGACTGCAAAAGAGATATATTGCTGGACTGATTATTTGTAAGTTTACTGACCTCTATTTTTCGACACTGGACTTTGCAACTGTTTAACCCCTGGATGGACTGAACAAGTTTATGACATATGGACTGTTTTGACTATGCTATAACTCTTGCTGGAATAAAAAACTATTTAACTGGCACAGTGTATTTGTTTTACTGAGTGTAAACTACAACAACGTTTATCTCAAATCATTTGCCTGCCTGCTAGACTGCTGTTGCACGTTCTGCTAGGGTGACATGAGCTGACATGATGTCATCTCTCCCAGAGGTGGTATTCAGCAGGTTCTGACCAGTTCTGGAGAACCAGTAGCGGAAATTTTGAGTAGTTCAGAAAAGCAGCAAATACCACCTCTGATTGGAGATTTCACAGTATCCTTTCCCTGCCATGTCCTCCAAGCCACGCCCACAGAACCGGTAGTAAAAAAAATTGAATCCCACCACTGATCTCCCCCCTAGTTGTAGAAGATCCACAAAGAATTGGGACTTCAATGGTGAGAAATGTGTGTGATAGGGCTTTACCTCCTTTTGCCTCTTCTAATTCATTTTGGTTCCCATGTGGACCTTCATACTGGAAGATGGGGCAAGCTTCATTTGAGTTCTACGGAAACTGTTCCCTCAAGTCAAATAGGTCCATTTGAGTGAGGGGAAGATATTATTTGTCTTAATTCCATTTTGGGGAAAAGGTTTACATCTTTCCCACTTTAAGAGTCTAACTTTACTCTTGTAGTGTCCTTTGAAAAAAATAGGTTTTACCAAATTGCTAATTGCTGAACAGCAACATTGTAGAAAACCAATATCATTTATACTTTTGTTCATTATATTAGCATAAAAAGATTGGAAGGTCTGATTTAAGAAAGCAGAATTTTTAGAGGTGTTTGGTTTTTTTAAGTTTAACCTATCCTGGAAGCAAAATAGCTTAACTGAAGCTCTCAGGGGAAGGAAGATTGTTTCATTTTTGCTACCAACCATCATGGGGTGCTTTTGAAAGGGCCTCCTGGCTGTTGTGCTTGGGGTGCTGTTGTAGGGACAAAGAAGACTCTTTAAAAACCTTTGTGCAAGTGTAAAAAAAAATAAAGCTTCTGATACCTTCAAATAAATGCAATTTTGATTGCTTTGTGTGAAAATATCTGCTGGAAGCATGCTAGAGACAGTTGAAAAAATAAAGCTATTTTCGACTAGATTCTTCTATATTTTTTTTCCTGAAGATGATTTCAGTAGAAAATGAAGGTAATTATATTACACAGAATGAAATGGTTTTATTTGGTTCAAAATGTACTTCTCAACAAATATAGGATTTGACCGCTAGAGGTCTGTATAACATATTTATTTTTAGAAAAAGAATTTACCATTACTTAGTAGTATCTATACTTTTAAAGAATTTCTTCGTGTTCCAAAATTAATAGCAGAAGGGAGGATAAACTTTACTTCTTGTGTAGATTACAGGATAATAATAGTTCTTTTCCTTTGCTAATTGCTGCTATTTTAGTCTGTTTTTGATTTGCTGACATTTAACCTAATAACCTGCTATAGTAAATCATGGATTGAGATTTTGACATCTGTTGCTATAAGGTCATATAAAGCTTGCAATCCATAAGCATACTGAATCTAGTTCTAAAAAGGGTATATGTTTGCCCTAATAAAAATTACACATTAAAGAAAAATGAACAACTCACTTGAGTTGAAAAATGAGCACACTCCCCCACATGCCTACACCCAGTTTAGTGAAGAAGAATATGTCATATGATGCTGCCCTGACAATGTGAGTTTGACACCCCTGGAATCACAGAAAATATAGATAATGCCATTATAGTCTAAGCCAAAAACAGTGCACCCAGCAAGGTTGTTATGTATGTATATAGTTGAAATAAAGTGTGAGCTTGGGGTAAAGTGCAGGGTTCTGGCCCTGCACTTCTGATTGGTTGTTAAGCGGCCAGATCGGATTGGTCAGTTCTAAAGAATCCGATTGGCCCTTAACGGAGGTTTGCTATTGGTTTAAGAGCTAGCGTTCCTAGCTCTCTATTGGTCAATTTTCACAAGGGTTGCCTATATAAGGCAGAGTTTGCTGTTATGTTCACAAGTCACTATGTAATAAAGAGCTGAACGTTCACCAACAAAGACTGTCTCCAATTTACTTCAACCCATGTCAGAATACTGGGATTTGGAGACATTTGAATCTGAGAAGCCAGGAAGAGATACTGAGCATGTGTTGAGACGGCGCTATCAACGGAACCATGTCCGGCGGCATCGTACCACCCGCTCCGTTCGATCCAAACCAAGAGGATTGGGAATCCTACACGGATCGCTTCCAAATGTTTCTCGAAACAAATAATTTGAAGGACGCCACACCAGCAAAGAAGCGGGCACTGTTCCTGACGCACTGCGGCCCGGCTGTCTTTAAAATGGCTAAAGCGCTGGCGAAACCTCGAGAAGTGAAGGCCATGAGCTGGGACGACCTCGAACCCATCCTGAGAGACCATTACGCGCCAACTGTTCCTACACTCGTGAGACGCCACAAGTTCTATCAGAGAAACCAGCGAAAAGGAGAGAGCGTGGCCGATTTCGTGGCGGATCTCCGAAATTTAGGGGGCCTCTGCGGGTTCACAGATTTAGAGGAAGCACTAAGAGATCGATTAATTCTGGGATTAGATGCACTAGGCGTGCAAAGCAAGCTGATGGCGAAAGGCGACATCAGCCTTGATGATGCCATCGCTGAAGCCACGGCTGCGGAGGTGACCAAAAAGTCAGCTGCACAACTACGGCGAAGCCGCACTCCGGTACCACCACCGACAAGCGACATTTTATCCAAGTCTGAAGGGCAGCTACTAACGACGCACCACGAGGACCTCTCTTCGTCATTAGACAGCGACGAAGAAGGGGTCCATCAACTGCGGTCCGACCGGGACCCTCGCCCTAAGCCCTTACGCCCTTGCGCTGGTTGTGGAGCGAACCATGCCAGGGCCGAATGAAAATTCCGCGACGCACTCTGCCATGAGTGCGGAAAACGAGGCCACATCAGCCGGGTCTGCCGCAGCTTACCAGGACCCAGCCAGGCCTCAAAAGGGACCAACTATCGCAAATTGACAGGAAACCGTCCTGTAAGGCGAGAACCAGTAAACCACTTCTACAGAAATCGAGCATTTCAAAAAGAAGAGGCTTACCATACTATCACTATAGGTCACGCCTCAGCCATGGACGCTAAGAAAATTCGAGTCACGGTAGCTATAGAGAACCAACCTTGCCACATGGAGGTCGACTCGGGATCGTCCCTCTCAATGGTGTAGTGGAAGACATTAAAGCAACTCATCCCTACAATCCAACGCCAAGACCTCCGAGTACAACGCCTCATCCTCAAGGACTACCAAGGGAACCGAATTCCCGTAGTTGGGTCTTGCCGAGTCCGAGTCTCTTTTAAAAAGCATACGGCGTACTTACCTCTAACAATCATCGACAGAGACAGGCCTAGTTTGTTGGGCCTCCAATGGCTTGCGCCACTTGGCATCGAAGTGGCCGGCATGAACCGAATCGGTGATTGTGAGTGGGAGGAGGACCTTATTTCTGAGTTCAGCGATGTCTTCGCAGATCATTTAGGCGAGTATAAAGGGACCCCAATCTCATTTATCCTAGATCCAAAAGTAGCCCCAATCTGTTTGAAGCCCTGTCGAGTTCCCTTCGCTCTTAAAGCTAAGATAGATGAACCACTCGACAAACTAATTGCACAGGGGGTGTTGAAGCCCATTGATCATTCTCCATGGGAGACTCCTATTGTAACCCCCATTAAGCCAGATGGATCAATTTGAATTTGTGGGGACTACCGAGCCACTCTAAACCACGCCCTGCAGCAGAACACGTATCCAGTTCTGGTGGTGCAGCACCTCCTCCATTCCTTGGGGGGCGGAAAGGTTTTCGCTAAATTAGATTTAGCTCAAGCTTATCAACAGTTACCAGTGGATGATAAGACGGCCCAAGCCCAAACAATTGTAATGCACAGGGGTGCTTTTAAATGTACTCGATTGCAATTCGGGGTGAGTGTGGCCCCAGGGATCTTCCAAAGCCTAATGGAAAGGTTGTTACAGGGAATCAAGGGCGTGGTTCCCTATTTTGATGATGTATTAATTGCAGCCCCAACAAAAAAAAATTTGCAGGATCGTTTGAAATGTGTTCTTAAAAAATTCCAAGAGGCAGGACTTAAAGTAAAAAAGGATAAGTGTCACTTATATACTGACAGTGTTGAGTTTCTAGGGTATCACATTGATAGCCAGGGCATTCACCCTACGGAGAGTAAATTAAAGGCGATAAAAAATGCTCCCAGGCCCCGTAACAAGACCGATCTCCAGGCATTCTTAGGCCTCATAAATTTCTATAATGTGTTTTTACCGTACAAGGCGACTGTTGCTGAACCGTTACACCGGTTATTAAATAAAAAAGCATTGTGGGTTTGGGGTTACCGGGAAGAACAAGCGTTCCGGAATGTAAAAAAATTGCTTACATCTGACTCTGTGCTTATGCAGTATAATGAGACATTACCATTAGTTATAACCTGCGATGCCTCACCCTTTGGGGTGGGCGCCATTTTGAGTCATGTACTGCCTAATGGGAACGAGGCCCCTGTTGCATACTTTTCGAAGACTCTTTCACATGCAGAGCAGAACTATGGACAAATTGATAAGGAGGCTCTTGCAATCGTTTCAGCTGTAAAGAAATTTCATGAATATGTGTATGGAAGGACATTTACCATTGTAACTGACCACAAACCATTGCTTGGGATAATAACCGGGGACAAGCTAACCCCCTACATATTATCCCCGAGAATGACTCGATGGTCAGAATTTCTAGCTGCTTATAATTATCGCCTGCAATATCGCCCGGGGAAAGCCATTCCCCACGCTGACGCATTAAGTAGAACGCCGCTTCCAGAGACTCTCGACGATCCAGCACCAACGGCAACTACGTTGCAGATCGAAACACTCAACTCACCGCCTATGACCGCCCGAGACATCGCGAGAGAAACCAAACGAGACCACACCTTAGCTCGAGTCCTAGGCTGGGTGGAACGCGGATGGCCATTGGACCGAATCCCAGATGACTTCACGCCATTTAAAGCAAGACAAACTGAACTTTTTTCCCAAAAAGGCTGTGTCATCTGGGGCGATAGAGTCGTTGTCCCAGAGCGACTCCAAAAGATGCTACTACAAATCCTGCACGAGGGCCACCCCGGGATTGTGCTGATGAAAGCACTTGCACGAAGCTACGCATGGTGGCCAGGCATGGACCGACAAATCGAGCAATGGGTCAAGGCCTGTACCAAGTGCCAACAAACCAGCAACGCTCCACCAAAAGCCATGCCTACGGAATGGGAGACGCCATGTAGACCCTGGTCCAGAATATACCTGGACTTCGCAGGGCCGACCAAAGGACATACATTCTTATTGACTGTCGATGCATACTCCAATTGGTTAGAAATTCATCGAATGACGGCCACAACTTCCGAAGCAGTGATTAAAGTCCTCAATAGACTCTTTGCAACCCACAGTTTGCCAGACGTCCTGGTGTCCAATAACGGGCCACAATTTACAGTGCTAATATTTGAACAGTACCTCGCTGACCAAGGCATCCGCCATGCGCTCACCTCGCCTGCGCACCCTGCGACCAATGGCCGAGCGGAACGCATGGTCCAATTTGTTAAAAAGACTTTACAGAAATTGGACTATGATAATATCGATGATAAAGTCAACCAAATTCTTCTATTGCAACACATCACTCCACATAGCGTCACTGGCAGAACTCCCGCAGAACTACTAATGGGGCGAAAACTCCGTTCTCGCCTGGACCGTTTGCACCCTGCTTATGAACCAGAAAAGCCTATAGGATCCAGTGGACGCTATCGCACTTTCCAGGTAGGCGACGTTTATGCACGGAATTTATCCGGCAACCCCGTATGGATAGAAGCAACGGTAGTACGTGTAACCGGGCCCAAATCCTATATAGTAAAATGCTGTGACAATAGACTGTGGAAACGGCATATCGACCAATTATGGTCACGACTCGCAACGGCCAATCAACAACTCCCCCATGACCAAACCGAGGGGGGGGGAACAGAAGAAGACGACATTCCAGGAAACCTAGGAACAGAAGAAGACGACGTTCCAGGAAACCTGTTAGAAGCAAGCGATGAATCAAGCGAGACTCAGGAAATGGAACAGGAAGAAGAATTATTTGCACCGTTGGAAATTGCACCCGAGCGAGAAGCAGAACCACTGCCAAACAACATTTTACCTCAAGAGGACTGCACTCAACCAGTCCAGCGAAAATCAGAAACATTCAAAAGACAACCATCCTATTTAAAGGATTATATAACCACACCATAGTTTAAGAAGCCAGGGGGAAGGGGTGTTATGTATGTATATAGTTGAAATAAAATGTGAGCTTGGGGTAAAGTGCAGGGTTCTGGCCCTGCACTTCTGATTGGTTGTTAAGCGGCCAGATCGGATTGGTCAGTTCTAAAGAATCCGATTGGCCCTTAACGGAGGTTTGTTATTGGTTTAAGAGCTAGCGTTCCTAGCTCTCTATTGGTCAATTTTCACAAGGGTTGCCTATATAAGGCAGAGTTTGCTGTTATGTTCACAAGTCACTATGTAATAAAGAGCTGAACGTTCACCAACAAAGACTGTCTCCAATTTACTTCAACCCATGTCAGAATACTTAACAAAGGTAATCTACATTAAATTGGATTAAGTATTTTGAAGTTCAACATTTAAATAAGTCATGCTGTGGTGTTCACATATTGTTCAAATAAAGAAGTCACACTGACTCATATAATTTATTAGTTCATACTATTTTCTCTCCTTTATCTTTCTCTCACATTGGCTCCCATAATTTAGTACAGCAATAGCTTAACAAAATAAGCAATATACATTATTATGTATATTATATATATTATTATGTATATTATATATTATATTATAATATATTATTATATATACAATATAAATTATGTCTGTTGATGCACCATCATTTGAGCTTCTCCAAACTCCACCTATGATAAATAGCTGGAGAGATAATTTAAAAGATGGGATAATGGAACACCTCGATTTGACACTGACTCTGGCCTCATATTTATTTCCAAATACGTCAGTGGCTCAAATATATTTTTTAGAAAATAAGAATGATGATTGAAGCTTAGTGCTTTTTTCCAGAAATGCACCAACTCAATTATTTTTTCCCAAAATATACTTTAAAAAACTACTTCTCAACATCAAACCAGTCCTAGCCTTTCAGCTGAGGAAATACCATGTTACAAAGAGTATTATTACAGAAGTTGTGATTCTTTCAATAACTAAACAAGTCCCTAACCTATGTACTAGGAGAAATATAATGAATCACAAACACCATTATGCTATACCAGAAAAACAGAAATGTTATTTTTCTAAATTTTCAATCTCTCATATTTATATTAATTATGAAACCTATATTTTGTCTTCTACAAGGAAATTTATTATCAGAAAGAGAAAATAAAGCCACATATTTCCCCAAGTTGGGGAAAAACAATGTTTTTGAAAAAAGGAATGAAAAATAATGGAAACTGCATATCGGTCTAACAAGGGAACAAGTGTAACTAGTAGCTGAGGGGAAAAAAAGAATTTAACACTCAAATATGGGACTTCCCCATTTTCTAATAAGAAAATGATGGTGACAGAAGAAAAACATGCATTTCCTGATGTGTCAGAAAAATGATCTTATTATATGACATATGGCAGCAGAGATGTCGTATCCACTGTTCCAGAGTTGACAAAACATATTTTGCCCATTTGTAGAAACTGAAAGCTGAAAGGATTTTTTTCTCTTTTTCTCACATTCTTTGTACATTAGGAAATATTCAGTATAAAGATGGCAACGAGGAAGAATAATATAAAAAAGAGATTTTTAAAATATTCGACTTGATGGCAAAATGATAAGTTTACTAAGCTGAAAGATATTGGGACTCATCCTATGCAAAATATATTAACATTCTGGTGTGACACAATGGTGCTCACTGTTTCAACTATTTCCTTTCTTGGGTGTGCTGAGGCAGTGGGTCAATCTTGAATCATGGTTTATGGATAGGTTTATGTAGTTTTTATAGAAACATTTTTTTCAAAAATAGTTTCCCATTGCCTTCTTCTTAGAACTGACAGTGACTGGCCTAAGATCACTGAACTGACTTGCCCCTCAAGTGAGACTAGACCTCTTGGATTCCTGATTTTTAGTCCAGTGCCTTAACCAGTACATCAAACTGGTTCTCCTTCAATCAGAGGATCTTATAAGCTGATTTTAGAAAGAGATTTGAGTATCAAATTAAAAACAATTTTAACAGCACCTTCATAGTCCAGAGGAAGAAGATTGGTATGTAAGTTACCCAGGTTACCATCTTGCAAGGATTAATAATATACTGAGGAAAACAGCCTACTTACTAGATATAATATGAGAAACAAGGCCTTAAAAAGAAGTCCAAATTGAGTTCTTCTTAGAAGAGTGGACACAATTCAATGGGACACAACGTGCCTAAATTCGCAGATTTCACCAACATTACAAGGTATCACCAAACAGAACCCTGGAGAATTTGGGAGCTGCATCTGATCTATGTAGATTCTATTGAGAAACATAGATCAATAATATGATCAATACAGCAATAGTTTGATGTAAGGCAACTTCCTTTATTAATTTATTGAGTTAAAGATAAATTGTTACAGAATCTATACTCTATTGATTAATAGAACATAGCACATTTGGTAATGACAACACTGAAGGAGAATATTTGTAGATCAGGATTGCAATGAGAGTCTTTGGCGCTTTCTTAGCTTGGTTGCTGCAGACATTTCATTACCCAAACTAGTAATATCATCACTACTAATGCTGGACTAGCATTGATGATGTGACTTACTTTGGGTAATGAAATGTCTTCATGAAAACCATCAAAGTTAAAGCACTAAGGACCCTTGTTTCCACTAAAAAATAAAGCCATTCCTCAGTGAGATGTAGGATAATAGGTTAGTCCTGCAGTTCCTTCTTTCTTGCATTATAACTGACAACTCGTAGCTCAGTGTTACTCTAACAAAGACAGTTTTAAGGTGATTTCATACAACAGCAAAGATTTATTTGTAGTAAGTATCAGATCTGGGATGGTGCCTGCACACATTACATTCACTATTTTATGTTTCAAAAATCGAATCACAAACGTAATTGTAAGCTTTGTCCACATTCCAGATAATGATTATCTGACTTAACACCAACAGGACGATCTTTTTGGTTTTTTTTCTCTATGTAAAAATTGTTAGAATTGCAATTCAAAAACTCTGAAGGATCCCAGGCTCTCAGCTTCTTACTTGCTTCTTTTGAAGAGTACATGGAAGCTGTTTAGGGAGAGGCGAGTGCTTTCCTTTTTTGCATTTTGCAATTTCTCCGCATGAAACACAGTAAACTTAAGAAAAACACTACTTGTTTTCGCCTGTAGAATCTACCAAAAAGAGTACAGTAATTGCAAGTTAATAAAGGAAAAGAATAATGATAAATGATAAAGGAATTGATATGTTTAGTGAAGGATCCAATCTGGGATACGTATATTTGCCTTCATTTATGAATATGTTTAGTCTTCAAAATGTTCCTTTAAGATCATCATCATCATCATCATCTTCTCCTTTTAATGACCCCATAATTTCTAATGGGGTGGAATCTGAACAACTGAATGGAACAGAGTGTGTACTGGCCAGATGCCCTTCCTGTTGCCAATGAGGAATTTTATTCAGCAGATCAAAATCACAGCCTCCTGATTATGAGGTGAGAGCTCCACCTCTAGGCCACCGAACCGCTCCAAATGTTATTCTGAGATGCACATAATTAATTCTGTATGAGAAGCAAACTAAGTATGTAACTTTAAAGTCTTGTTTAGTTACTAAATATTGAATATGAGGTTAGTCATAGTGGACTTGTTGAAACTAAATTCACGTTGTAAAAGGACATGAACAATTGACTCAATTACCTGATTCACACAGAAACGCCAAGGAGATCACATTCATGCAGGCTCTAGAAAATGCCTGTCAATACTTGAGATAATTAAGTGACCACAAGTAAACTGCTTGAAACTCTTCCAAGATTTTCTGAAAGACTGATACATCTTTGAGTTTTGATTTAAATTATTTTGAGATTGCATGTCCTAAATCTGCTGTATGATAAGAATGTTAGCATTTCCTAATCATAAAAGGAATACATACTTGGTAAAAGACAAAATAAAAGCAATTTATTTATACTGTTTTTCTATCTCTGACATATAATTACCAAGATGTATGGAAGCATCCCAGTTGGATCTAAGTTTATCTTTATCCAGGGAAATAGAATAGCTAACCAAACACTGGCTTTGATTCTTGGCCATCAAGCAACTAGTCTTAAAACTTCATTAGAGATAATTGTAAATATAACCATCAGAAATATTTTAAAAATATTCTACTTTTTCTTCTTTGTTTTTAATATATATTTAACAGAAAAACACATAGAAAAAAGAATAACTGAAAAAGAATTAAACATTTGAATAAGGATATTAAAAATAAAATTAAATGAAGGCTATGTATAAAATAATCTTAACTGTTAATAGAACTGAGCCAACAGTCAATTTTAATAGAAGTAACCAAAGTAGTTAGAATTGTCTACCACATTCATTTCTATCAATTTTAGAAGATCCATCCTTATGAAAAACAAGATAAAATATTATATTTAAATTTTTATGCAAAAATAGCAAATTCAGATGTGATACAAATTAGTGTGGGGAATTATGCCCCCAAAATGATTTATAAGACAAATTAAATTCCCTAGCAGCCAAACATATTTCTGAAATTGATGTTATTTTGGAAATACGTTTGTTATTGATGAGCAATGTTTTGGTAATATTTTGCAAAAAAAGTTAATAGAAAATAAAAGAAGATTCAGTCATTAAGATTTGTTTTTTTATTTAGTTATTTGAATAGTCTTCAGGAATTTGTGGCTTTAAAATTTGTCACCACAATGGGAGGAAAACAACAACAACAACCAGGTCTGATTGTTGCATTTCCACCAATTTTTGGAATTTTTTTAAAAAAACAGTCCAATTGTACTTTTTCAAAGGATCCAAAGTTGGAATAAGAGCCAAATTGTGCTCTATACAGTAAATGTGTGACTAAATTCAAAAGAAATGATCTGATTGCAACTGGAATAAAATTCTCTTCCTGATGTATTCTTAGAATTGTTACAATGTTTGTTCTGAACCATATTATGTTATCATTTTGATGGGGCAAGGCAAAGTGTGAGGATTTAGGGCATATGGTGAAAATGTGCTCTTAGATATTGTCCTATCTGTAAGAGTTAAAAGCATATCCAGTTTTGTGATTCATCATTCCTTCCCATGCTCCTCCCTGATAACAGTATTCTTTCCAATGGTTTTTAATGGAGAACTATCCAAGAGTGATTTTCATCTTGGATGACTGAACATCTTGTTGCAATCAAACAGAATAACAATTTAATGATGCCTTAGTGTATTGGTAAGAACAACAATATATCAATTTCTGACACCATTATGGGAATTTCATTAGTAAAAATTATGTTACCAATAAGAATTAGAAAAAAAAATTCATGGTCATCCAACCAACCCACGCCTATCCTATTTTTTGTTTGTTTTGAGCATTGCTCTAAAGTCATGAATGGAAAATTCCCACTTTTAAATTGCATTTTTGCCAATACTCATGATGTGTATTTTTCTCATGTAGCTGCATTCATGTGTAACAGCACTGCCACATCCCAAAATTGCATATAGCAATAGATGACATACTGCTATCTAGATGTTTTGGACTTCAGCGTCTATTAGCTAGCATGGCCAATAAGAAAGATAAAAATTGTAGTCCAAAATGTCTGGAAGGAACCAGAGTGCCTAAACTTGTGATAATGGTATAGATTAGAATATTATCCTAAATATAATAGAAATTAAGAATACTTTTAAGAGAGAGGA
Organism: Hydrophis major; assembly: GCA_033807585.1. Lineage (NCBI taxonomy): Eukaryota > Metazoa > Chordata > Lepidosauria > Squamata > Elapidae > Hydrophis > Hydrophis major. Next base: position 31,530,758 of record CM066331.1, read on the forward strand.
GGGAGGAAACAGTGACTAATTCTAGGCAAATTTATCTGAAAATATGTACCAATGTTTCCTAGACTAACCTTAAGAGAATTTGAACATGATTACATATTTTAAATACATTTGACTTGGAAGCCCGTGGTCAGGAGTTCAATCTAAGTGCTGGCTGAAATACTGATGGACTGATAAAACATAACATTCCCAGGGAAACTAAAAGATAAGGAGGAAATTTGTGATAAGCTTTTATTGCTCTTTAAAAGAAAAAAGAAAAAAAAGTTAAAAGCAGTTGGGGAGCAAAAAGAACTGAATTTGACTGAGACTTTAATACTAAAAGAAAAGACTTAATTTAACATAAATTTGTTATAATTCTTTAGGATTGTGTTTGTATGAGTATATTCAAAGGTTAAGTAACACACCATCATGGAGAAAAACTATGTGATCACTAAAAGTTGACAACAACTCTTTGGTCCACAATCAATAAAATACAATGGCTTCTGTTTGAATGGTAGGAAAAATGGTGAGAAAAGTCTGACAGTGGATTCATTGCCAGAGATGAGCAGTGTGTGTGTGTGCGCGTGCTGTTGGCTCATCTATTTTATTCAAGCATATGCTAGTCAGCTATCAGTGTGGGAGGCCGTTAAACTGCATTTCTGCATGAAGCAAGGCCTCACAGTCTCTTCTAAGTCTATGATCTTGTGAAGAACCTGGCGTTCCATCTGTACATTTAAGGAAAGATGGAATATAAATGTAATATTTCAATAAAATAATATTGAGAGTTACTGAGAGTTACTGGAAGTCCAATGAGGTAAAAATTAATAATAAAATTAATGAGGTACATGACAGAGAACAAAAAGTAAGCACCTCTAATTGGATGTATCAATGTATAAAAAGATCTTTCCAAATACAGATAGTCCTCAACTTATGACCACAATTGAGCACAGAATTTATGTTGCTAAGTGAGAAATTTGTTACGTGAGGTTTTGCCCATTTTATGACTTTTCTTGTCACATTTGTTAAGTGAATCACTGCAGTTGTTAAATTAATACTATTACTAATAATAATAATTATGTGAAGCTGCTTTCCCCACTGACTTTGCTTGTCAGAAGGTTGATCACAAAACCCCAGGGCACTGCAGCCATCATAAATGTTGAGTCAGTTGTCAAATATCCAAATGCAAATCCCATGGGATACTGCAGTAGTTATAAGCATGAAAAATAGTCATAAGTCACTTTTTTCAGTGCCATTGTAACTCTGAATGGTTGTAAATCGAGAACTGTATTGGATTGCAGAGTTCAACTGTTTCCAGTGAAATCATCTTTACTGAATCTACCACATTTATTTGAGAAGAGCACTAGATTTTTTCCAACTCCTCCCCTCAAAAAATTTACTGTGAGAGAATGGGCTGAGGCTTACTGAAAAATGGTATAGAAGACATATGATTTTTTTTCCTGTCTTATTTTTCTTTTGGAAGGATGGATTCATCTTAATTGCTAGGTTTTAGGTAAATAAATCAGATATTTATTTGCTCCCCTTGTTCATCCCCGATTTTTGCTGTTTTGCCAACTGAATCCTATTTAGATTATCTGCACAAACAAATGTTTCAAAAGAAAATTTATCTCCAATGTGCTAAGTCTGAAGTGTAGCTAATGGCCAGCAAAAGAAATAAGTTAATAGGACAAAGAACATTTTTGGCAACTCAGATGAAAAACAATTCCAGACTGCAGGTGCACGCATGACATATTTAAATTATTTTGCTTTGGGAGATGTTCTTCATGAGTAATAAAAAAATTCCCTGTGCTCTTCCATCCCAAATGTGCCATTTGCCAATATTCTGAAATGGCCATTGCCCTTTAGTTGTGGGCAGAAAACATTTCTCAGATGTTTTTAGGAATAGCATACATTTAATAATTATTGGTCCTTGATTTATGACTATTTAATAATGGTTCAAAATTAGGACAGCCTCACCCAGCTTCTATCAAGCAAAGTCAATTGGAGATTTAATAATTGCATTATTCACTTAATGAACATGTTATTTGCTTAATGTCTTTGTTAAAATAGTCATAAAATCAGTAATATGATGACCCACTTAGCAACCAAAATGTTGGTATACAAGCAAATCTCTGCTCCCTGGCAATGTCTTTTAGTTCTACTTCTACTTGCAGTAGTAGCAGCTCTAGAACGAGGTTGGCTACTCATCCCCAGTGCCATGGACCATACAGCTGCTAGGTGTAGGAAAGAAAAGAAAGGAAGGAAGGAAGGAAGGAAGGAAGGAAGGAAGGAAGGAAGGAAGGAAGGAAGGAAGGAAGGAAGGAAGGAAGGAAGGAAGGAAGGAAGGAAGAAAACAAAAAGGTTGAAATACTTTTAAAAATATTTAAAAGTATCCTCTTGAACTGATGTGTTAACAAGGGCAATTAATGATATCAAAATGGGTGTGATTGTCGGTTTCAGTTATTCCAGGGAGATGAACAGCCATATAAAGTAGATAGACTGATAGATGCTAGATGCTATCTACTATAATGACATATTATATTAGCCACTGTAATCACAGATATTCCTCTAGTTTTTATTAAAACTCTTTAAACTGATCAATACCATATTGGATTCCATGCTATACTTCAGCTCTGAAAATTCTCATTTGAAAATGACACTGCCCTAAATTAGAAAGGCTATTGTGAAAGATGTTTTAAATACCTATTGAGAGAGCAGGCCAAAGCATATTTTCTTAAGCATAGCTGTGATGTATTCTGCTGGTACATAGTCAAAATCTATCAGAAGGAAATATTTCGGGGGTTGCTAACAACAAATAGACCAATCTTACTAAGTATTCATTAATCAACACGGGGCATTTTGATTAGATGCAATTAAATTAAATTAAAGTGCATCCTACTGGACAAAAGCAAATTGGTTGTATCTATCATGGTTTTAGACTTTATACTGATCATGACACATCATAAAGTACAAATTTTCCACATTGTAAAACACCAGAGTTGGGCTGCTATATCAAAATGATGAATAAATAAATACATTGTAACCTGCTTGTTTAGATATTGGAATATTAGCTGAATATAAAGGTTTTTTTTGTGGAAGAGGTTATCTTGTCCACCAGGACAACAAACATAAAAAACTGCCAAAAATTTTGCAGCATATTTAGAAAAAATTTCCAGCATTTTTAAAAACAAAAATCCCAAACTTATTTTGTCTACTAGCAATATCTTGGAAGCAATTTTTTAAAATTAGAAAATACTACTCTTAATTTTCAAATATCCCAGATAAACTATCAGTATATTTCATAGACTTTGATCAAAGTAGATTTTATCATTCTTGCAGTTTCTCATTTTTCCATAAAGATGTTTTAAATACTGTATCAATTTACTTCTCAAACTGTTGCTGAAAACCTCGTTCCTTTTTGCAACTATTAAGATCCATTTTTCTAAAGTTATTAATTTTACTATGAAAAATGTAAAACAGTTCTTCTGATTTATTAATTTAAAAGCTGCAAGAAAATACAAACATAGTTTTTCTGAGTCCATATGCAATGATATTAATTGTTTAAAATTGTACTGAAAATTGAACTAAACAAATTTTAAAACCCATATAAAGTGTTGCAGTTTCTTATTTCTTCCCTTGCACATGGCCTTCTGAATACATATAAATATTCCAGCAAGACTGAAATGCTATTTTCAAACTCCTAAGCATATTCTCTACTGAAGTATTTGCAGTTAGTTTTTAGTATGAAATTACATCAACCCTACTTCAGAGAAGTGTGAAGTTTGGGCATATAGGCCAAGGTTAAATTTTTTATTTTAATATTAATATTTCTATTGTTTTACTTATAATTGTTCCTGAGAAGATGTGTCAGAAATTATAAGATAGATTGTCCCATTGCAGGGAGAGTTGATTCTCCAACTTTGAAGGGAAAAAAATATTCATTTTTCTGAAATCTTCTGCACCCTGTACTTTTCCAGTGTTGGAGCTTCAAAATGAGAGGAAGAGGGTGTGTGTGTGATGGTATTACCAAAGATGAGAAGGCTCTGGGCCAGAGATTCTAGGTTTTTACATACTCCTGGAGACCCTCATATTCTTCTCTATTTATCTCTTCTTCCTCCTTTGATATACAATGTGTGTCACTTTGCTATTTCTCTCCTCCTGCACTCCTTAACAGGAATTTTGATAACAAGAATAAGAACAAAAACAAGCCTTTTATTTCTAGTTCTTTGACATATAAAAAGCCTGGAGGCACTGCCAAAGAAAACTGCATTCCAACATATTCTTTTCTCCTATCAGTCTTTAGGATGGGTAAGTTCAGCCAGGTCTTCCCATGCATATTGTGGTAAATGGTACCATCATCATTAGGGGAAGTATATTTATTTGTTTTATTTGTCAATTGCTTACAAGATAATAAGTATAAGTATAAATATAGTTATGAATACATGGATACATATAAGAAAAATAAAAGAAACAATAGGACAGGGACAGTAGGCATGTTGGTGCGCTTATGCATGACCCCTACAGACCTCTTAGGAAAGGGGTGAGGTCAATAATAGACAGTGTAAGGTTAAAGTTTTGGGGATTTGGGGAAGAAACCACAGGTAGGGTATACATGTACACAAAATTCTCAGACTAAAACCTGCTTCTCCTCACCAATAAACTACTTAGCCTTATGGTTGAGATAAATTTATTTTTTCCCTGATTTCAGTGAAAGACAATTTGTTAAATATGAACATATCACAAAATGGCAAACTCAGGAAAAGCAGACATCACTGCAGAACATTTATTCTGCCACTCAACTTTCTCTACTAGGCATGCATCTTTAATGGGATCTGAAATGGATTGGCATGAGGATCAGCTGAGAATTTTGGCAAAGAATAACATCAAAAAGTATTTATAAAGTCCAGAATGGTGAGCAATGACATATTTCTCAGTGAAGTTGTATCTGCAATAAAATACTGTAAATATAGATACTGCATTAAATTTTTTTTCCTAAGAATTGTTTTTCTACTTGTAAATACTGATGACCACTGGAAAATTTAATACAGAGCTTTTGTGATGAGAAGTCTATATTAAAAACAAAGTCAGGACAAAGTAATGCACATTCATGCTGCATAACCAGTGTTATATGAACAAGATAAAAAATAAAATGTATAAAAAGACTGTTCTTCCCCTAGTTTATTCACACGTTAATACAATATCTGTATTTTCAATTTTTCCATAAGTTCAGCAGAATCAGCAAGGGGTTTCTTAATGCCTTTTTTTCTTATGGTCCTAAAATTAAAGGGTGTATAAGGTGAAACATTCATGTTATACAAAAATATAAATAGATTTAAGAGTATTAGCTGGCTATCAACCACAAAGGTAAACACCACCAGAGGGCAGAGATGTGGCAACAAAGGACAAGGTTGGCTCAGGTGGTGTCTTATCTTTTATGGAGTAGCTTTGCCTCTGTCAACACAGATGAATTTATGACTTCAAAAACAGATTCCATTTAGTTACTTTGTTCTGGTTTTAATTCTTAGAGGCTTTTAATGACCAACTTTATTGCTCTTGCCTTGATGTTCAAACTCTTTGTTTACCTTATGTTAAGTCTGGAAGGATGGGTCTAAGAACGGAGACGAAAGTGACTACAGCTCTTTATTAGTGACTTCCGATCTGAGCGAATGCTCCTAGCCGCAGCAGCCCCTTTTATAGAGCTGGCTGTGGCTATACAGCCAATGACAGTGGTTTGAGCTTGCCGCACTTGGTTCGCCCAATCGCGGCAGCCCGTTTAGCAGCCAATTGGATCAATCTGAAGTGTCCAATCACGACCCCCTGTTAGTGGACCAATCCGCTTTGCAGGCTTTCAAGCCTGCTCGTCCGGAACACCCCTCCCCTCTAGGTTCCGTCTAAGGGGAGGGGTTATATAGTCTTGCAGGTAGGTGGGTTTTCGTACCTGTCTACCTGACTTGCGCTGTTCGAATTGTCTTTGCTCTGTCTCGGGTTCCGACGGGCTGTTCGCCTGGAACGGTGAGCCAGTTCCATAGCTGTGACTCCCTTCAGGTGACCTCGGGCTGATTGGCACACCTCCTTCGCTGCTACTGCTTGTGCTCTCAGGATTCGCTGGACCCGTTCCGTTGCTGCTACTAGGTGAGACGATCAATTGCCAAGGCTCTTCATCAGCTGGTGAGTACTGTAGGCTTTGACGTGGTGATTGTGGGGTTCTTTCTTCTCTGCCAGATGTTGGTTCAATTTCAGAACCCCTGGTTTCCCTTCCCCCTCTGGTTTCGTGGTTAGAGTCACTGATGGGGGATGTAGTTAGCCTGGATCGCAGCCTGTCGATGTGGCGTTTCTACACTCTCCCATCTGTGGTTTCCAGCCGGTAAGAGCGGGGGCCTGTAATTTGCATTATTTTTGCAGGAATCCACAGAGGGTCACCTGAAAAGTTCTTAGCGAATACAGGGTCTCCTACCTTGAAGGCACGGTGTTTACTGCTGGAGCCCAGGGGTTTTTCTGGGGTGTATGCAGGGTGTAGGCGGTCTCGAGGTGATCTGAGTTTTCTGGCCATCAGAAGCTCAGCTGGGCTTTTGTTTGTCGTGGTGTTTGGTGTAATATGCTGGAGAAGGAGCATCCTGATGACTTTATCGTGGATGTTGCCTTGCTCCATTTTTTGTACAGTTCCTTTTGTGAACTGAACCATTCGTTCAGCTCTACCATTCGCTGCTGGGTGAGCTGGCGATGTCACTGCGTGTCATATGCCATGGTCTGCTAAGTATTGTTCAAAAGCCAAGGCAGTAAATTGAGGCCCATTATCAGATACCAGGACATCAGGTAAGCCGTGCGTAGCGAAAAGTCTGTTCAATTTTTTGATGACTGCATCTGTGGTGGTAGTCTTCATCTTGTTAACCTCGAGCCAGTTCGAGTATGCATCTACTGTTATTAGGAAGGTATGTCCTTTTGTAGGTCCCACAAAATCGATATGGATACGCGACCAGGGACCCTTGGGCGTTTCCCATTTGGCTGGTGAGGCTTTCGGTGGGGCTGAGTGTGTCTCTTGGCACTTTCTACAGGTGGCAACCCAGGTTTCAATTTGTTTGTCCATACCTGGCCACCAGGCGTAGCTCCTCGCCAGCGCTTTCATGCGTACGATGCCCGGGTGCCCATCATGTAGTAACTGCAGAACATTTTTTTTGTAGTTTTGGTGGTATAACCACTCGGTCTTCCCACAATATGCACCCTTTCTGTGAGAAGAATTCTGTCTGTCTGTTTTTGAAGGGTTTAAAGGTTTCGTTGGGTTCGATTTGTGGTCATCCCCTCTCCACCCAGCTAAGAACTTGTGCCAAGCAGGAGTCTTTTTTGGTTTCCAATGCAATGTCTTGAGCTGTCAGTGGCGGTGAGGGAAGTGTCTCAATTTGTAGTGTTGATAGCGTGGGAGCCGGGTCATCTTGGAATTCAGGCAATGGAGAGCGGCTCAAAGCATCTGCGTGGGGAATGGTTTTCCCCGGGCGATGCCTCAATTGGTAGTCATAGGTGGCTAGGAACTCCAACCAATGTGTCTTTCTAGGGGATAGAATATATGGAGTAGGTTTGTCGCCAGCCAAGATGCCAAGTAATGGTTTATGATCTGTGATGATGGAAAATGATCTTCCATACACATACTCATGGAACCTTTTGATTGCAGGTACGATGGCGAGGGCTTCCTTGTCTAGGTGACTACAGTTCCTTTCTGTTTTTGACAAAGTTCTTGAAAAAAATGCAATAGGCGCCTCTGTGCCATTTGGTAGGACATGGCTCAGGATGGCTCCTACTCCAAATGGTGAGGCGTCGCAAGTCACAGTTAAAGGAAGTGTTTCATTATATTGGATGAGCACTGCATCCGAAGTTAAAAGGTCCTTTACTTGTTGAAAGGCATGCTCCTCCCATCGTCCCCAAATCCAGGAAACCCTTTTATCGAGGAGTCTATGAAGGGGTTCAGCAACAGTCGCCTTCTGGGGTAGGAAAATGTTATAAAAGTTAATGAGTCCCAGGAAGGCTTGAAGGTTTGTTTTGTTTTGTGGTCTTGGGGCATTTTTGATGGCAGCCAATTTCTTTTCTGTAGGGTGAATTCCTTGTTTGTCAAGGAGGTAACCAAGAAATTCAACCCTTTCAGTGCATAACTGGCACTTTTCCTTCTTTACCTTGAGGCCAGCGTCTTTGAACCTTTGGAGGACTGTTCTCAGTCGTTGTTCTAACTGATTCCTTGTTAGGGCAGCTATTAACAAGTCGTCGAAGTAGGGCATGACCCCTTTAATGCCCTGTAACAACCTTTCCATCAGACTTTGGAAAACGTTTACTCCAAACTGGAGTCTGCTACACTTGAACGCGCCTCTTGTGCGTAACTATGGTTTTGGCTTCGGCGGTTTCAGCATCTACTGGTAGCTGTTGATAAGCTTGGGCCAGGTCAAGCTTTGCGAATATTCTGCCACCCCCAAGTGAGTGAAGGAGATGCTGGACCACGGGTACCGGATAGGCGCTCTGCTGTAAAGCGTGGTTTAGGGTGGCCTTGTAGTCCCCACAAATTCTCAAAGATCCGTCAGGTTTTATGGGGGTTACAATTGGGGTCTCCCATCGGGCGTGGGTTCTAGCACACCTTGTGCAATTAGTTTGTCCAGTTGCTTAGTTTGTCCAGTTGCTTGTCAGTTTTTGGTTTGAGAGCAAAAGGGACACGGCATGGGTGCGATATCAGGGCGGAGATTAAAGGAGATAGGAGACCCCTTGTACTTGCCTAGCTGTTCACTGAAGACTTCTTGGAAATCCTGGACGAGGGCCGCTTCCCAGTCTTCGTCTACAGTCTGATTGATGCCTGCCATTTCGATTCCTAATGGTGCGAACCACTGTAGACCCAGTAGGTTGGGTCAGTCTCTGTCAACGACGGTGAGAGGTAGTATTGTGGTGTGGTTCTTGAAGGAGACCTGGAAATGACTGGAACCAACAACCGGAATCTGGTTGCCCTGGTAGTCCTTTAATATAAGTCTCTGAGTGCTGAGGTCCTGGCGGCAGATGTTGGGAATCAGCTGCTTCAGGGTTTTCTAGGAGACCATGGATAGGGAAGACCCGGAATCCACTTCCATGATGCATGGTCGATTTTCAATGTTGACCTTTACACGGATTTTTTTGGTGTCTAAAGATGAAGCATGGCCGATGGTGATGGTTTGATGTGCTTCTTCCTGTCTGGGTGCACCAGTAATTTTCCGGTTTCTGTTGTACTGGCTCCATTGGTTGTTTGGGCGGTCCCGATTAGTGATGGGATTGCCTTCTGTTTGTTGGAGGCTGTTTTCCTTCTGTTTGGGACTGAATCCTCTTTTGTTCTGGCATACTTTAGCCCTCTTCTCTCACGAGAACGACAGATGGCATCTAGGAATCTGCATTCGGATCTTGGGTGGTTTCCACCCCATCCGGCGCATTGGAAATTAGATTTACGACCCCGCTGGTCTTGTTGTTCGCACTCTGACCTGAGTCTGTGGACTTCTTCCTCTTCACTATCTGATGAGGATTCGATATCTTCATGATGGGTGGCCAACGTGTATTTCTCTGATGGCATTGCTGTTGGTGGTATGGCGGCTGTCCCATTTGTTGGTGGTATGGCGGCTGTCCCCATTTGTCCGGTGCATCCATGCTGCTGATTTGCGGGTGGCTTCAACTGCAGTGGCATCAGCTATGGCGTCTGCGAGGGAGATGTCTCCCTTGGCCATAATTTTACTTTGGACCATGAGGTCTCTGAGGCCAAGGACAACTCGATCCCTCATGGGTTCTTCTAGATTTGCAAAGCCACATAGACCACCTAAATTCCTTATGTCAGCTACAAAATCCCTGATGCTCTCACCTTCATGTTGATCCCTTTGGTAAAATTCATGTCTGCGGATGAGAGTCGGTACTGCTGGAGCGTAGTGGTTGCGGAGGATGGGAGCAAGGGTATCCCAGTCCATTGTTTTGACCTCTGCCGGCTTTGTGAGCACTTTGGCCATTTTAAAAATGGCAGGTCTGCAATGCATCAGGAAAACTGCTCGTTTCTTGCTAGGAGTGGCATCCTTCAGATTGTTGGACTCTAGGAACATTTGAAACCTGTCCATATATGAGTCCCAATCTTCACTGGCTGGATCGAACAGGGCGGGTGGTATAGCGCTGCTGGCCATTCTGCTGATGTCAGTGCGCTGTCAGCCACGTGCTCTGTTGGTTGTTAGTGAGTGCTCAGTCAGCTCTGTTGTCTCCGAATCCCATCCTCGTCGCCAGTGTTAAATCTGGAAGGATGGGTCCAAGAATGGAGATGAGACTCAGAAAGTGACTACAGCTCTTTATTAGTGACTTCCGATCTGAGCGAATGCTCCTAGCCGCAGCAGCCCCTTTTATAGAGCTGGCTGCGGCTATACAGCCAATGACAGTGGTTTGAGCTTGCCGCGCTTGGTTCGCCCAATTGCAGCAGCCCATTTAGAAGCCAATTGGATCAGTCTGGAGTGACCAATCACGATCCACTGTTAGCGGACCAATCTGCTTTGCAGGCTTTCAAGCTTGCTAGTCCGGAACACCTTACATCTCTCTGAAGACTTTCTGCTCTTTGCCTGCTATGATTGGAGGATAAATCATTTTCTGAAAATAAATTTAAACCATTTTCATTAAAGTAAGGGGACAAACAGTCAAGAAATATGCTACAGGGAAAGGAAGTCAGATGGGTCTTCAGAATATCTGAAGATATTCAGTTGCCTGATATATCTACAACTACAAAGATTAGAATAGTGCAAGCTTAGGTATTCCCCATGACACTCTAAAGGAGAAAGATGGATTTGAAAGATGCGGGATAGGAAGACTATTGATGCTTTTGAACTTTTGTGTTAAAAAAGAATAGAGTGGACACAAAAACAAAAACAATCCCCCAAACAAATACATAATTGAACAAATCAACCCAAATTTCACTCAAGGCAAAAAGGACAGGCTCAATTTTCTTGCTTTGGACACATTACATAAAGACTTAGCTCTCTAGATAAGGCCCTAATGGTGGGAAGAGTAGAAAGAAAGACAAGACAACCAGCATCAAAATTACAATGGCAATGAATGTGACATTAGGAGAGCTGAAAGACCAGGTTAGGGATAGATCATCACATACGTGATCATTAAGAGTTGATGATTTGATGGTACATAATCAACCAGCCAACCATGAAAGTGGCATGAAAGTGCTGCAAGATGAATGAATTCCCCAAACTGAGTGAAAGCATCTAACAAAGGTTCTTTTTTTCTGATTTTAGACCATGCTTCCCTCACTCTTCACCTTTCCATCTTCCACCCTACCATTCCACACTGTAGCAGAAAGAACTACACAGGAAATGTCTTTGAAGCATGTTACCCTTTATAGTAATTTCAAATTCAACCCTTCAAGAATTATGAGAAAAAATATTATATGCTTTTTCCAAGGCATGCCATTGGTTGAGATAATGCATTTTGGTGGTACATGACTCGATTCTAAAAACTGTTAATAGCACAAATTTCCTTTGAAATTAAAAGAGAACAAGTTGAAACTATTTTGAAAAATGTTTCTTCAAGATACTATATTCTATTTTCCATCTCCCCCATTCAGGCCATTAATATTTGGTGGTCATTCAGCATGGTCAATTTTTGAATTTATGGATTTTTTTCCATCTGGGTCCATGGTTCTATCGTCAACTTACTTTTAAGATATGTAAGAAGCATCATAAGGAAACAATGATGTACCTGATGAGGAATTGCAGTAATTTAATAGTATACAGGTGTACTTAGCCTTGTGGTAATTTAATGGATATTGCTTCAGTTTGGTTTAACATATAAACCTGCCTAAAAATTGTACAATCCAGCATTATGAATTATACAACCAAACTGCAGCAGTATACAAGCTTGTGAGGCTTCAGAACTGGTAAAAATGAGGAAACAAGTCCAATATGGACCACAAGTGACAGTTGTCTCACTTGTTTTAGGATGCTTCTTCTTCCTGCTGAAACTGTTAACTATTCTGAAACCTACTGAACTTAAGTATTGTGCTGTCCCAGCCAGTCTATGGGAATTACTTAGGAATTATGAGCTGTCCCCTTAAGGGAATGGATCGTGATAAATGTAGTTAAAGATATCCTGGGAAATGTAGTTCATGTTACATGACCACATCTGTAATCTTGATTGGTCACTAATTTGACCCTCGATGGGTTGGGGTAGTTTTCCTCACTTTTGCCTGAACTCCCTAACTTATGGCAGCCGCTTTCTATCGCTACGAGATGGGTTAGGAGATAACCATCTTTTACCTACAAGGCAGATATACAAAGGATTGGTCATTAAAGAAGAACTTCATCACAAATGATTCTTTTGTCTTCGTATCAAGCCAGGAAGGGGCAAATTCCCCCTCCTTCTCTCTTCAGCGAAAGATGTGCTATGTCTCATGTTACATCACTGTTATCTAAAGAGGACTTCAACTTCAGGCAGGGGGAAGGGTCAAGCATTCCATTTATCTCTGAATCCCTTCAGTTACAAGAGGACTATCTCCCTTTGTGGGCTAAATGCTAGAAAGTGAATGTATTCACAGCAGCTGAAGAGAATTTGCTCCTTTTTTTCCTTCTTTCTTCCTTCTTCCTTCTGAGACAAGGACTGCACCTCACTGGCCCTTCCCACTAAAAGCTTCCACAGGAAGTCAGTAATTAAAATACCTCATCACCATAAAAATGGACTGCCCATGAGGTAGAAGCCCTTTGCCTCAAAGCTCTTTACAAATGCTGATTTCCCCCCCTCCCGGTACAATGTAAACTTTGAAAAGCCCGCTTGGCTGCTGGGAGGAATTCCCCCCTCTTTCTCTATCCAACTGCAGAGTCTCAGGAAGCCTTGCTCCATTTAAAGTTATACAGTCTGTTTGGATTACAGAGAGGGATCCTTTATTTCTTGAGTTCAACATTATCTCTGCTGACTTGTTAATGCTTACACTCCAGAAAGGGAATTTAGCAGGATGCTGTAAGATTTTCTGAACCTTAAAGGAGCCCACAGCAACTTCTGGTGCGCAAGGAGGAATTTCCCAGAGTTTACCACTACGTGCTTGCAATGATAATCCCTTTTTGCAATGATTGTGGACAATTTAATCAATTTAATTCAAATGTTCCAAGATTAATTTCAACCAACAGACTTAAGCAAAGCAACCCACAGCACCAGCTGGTGGTCAAGGAGAAATTTCCCATATTTTTCCAATACGTGTTTGTCCAATGACAATCCCTCTCTGCAACTATTGTAGAAAATTTAATCAATTTAATTCAAGGTTCCAAGATTAACTGCAACCTAACATGGGCGTAGCAACAGCATCTTCCAGACCCTCTACTGCCACCTTGTGGAGCAAGCGACATTAACAGGCATATTTCTGCGTTCAGCCCTCAAGTTTTCAGACTCTGTTACACATATTTCTGCATTCAGCCCTCTAGACTTCAGACTTCGCTATGCAACCTCTAGTGCCCCCTTGTGTTGCAAGCTCACAACACACCCTAGAAACAGCCATTCCTTTACTAGCATCACCCAGACTCTGCAGTGCCATCTACATGCTCAAGTATTAAATCCAGCAGCAGTCCTACTTTCTGCTACCTGTGCATACCGCTCCCTAGTACAAAAAGAAGGAATTTCATGGAAAACCACTAAATTTTTTCAAAGTCACCTTTTGCCAATTTTAAACATGGCAACTGCTTCAGCCATGACAGATGTCTCTGATGTACCAGGAGACTCCAATTCTCCACCCACCCTTGATGTGAATGTGGAGCCTGGTTCCCAACAACCGGCTTTTAGATGTCCAACCCTCTGGAGAAGCCACAATACCTCAGAAGGCCTACAACCTCAGACAGCATAGGAAGCTTACCTCACCTGCGGTGACATACTTCAGAGAGGATTGGGACAGGCAGTATCGCCATCATGCAGATGCATGGACAGAGCTGTTCAAGATCTGTGACACCCCCAAAAATGAGTTGCCCCTCGACAGCCTCTTCCTGATACAGAAGGAGTTAGAGGAGCACCTTGCATGATGGAAAGACAGTGAAAATAAGCTCAAATACATACAGTTGAACTTGGAAGACCCAGAGTTCCAGGAAAAAGTTCATTGCTTAGATGCAGCGAACAATGAATACAAAGACACCGTTCGGAAAGGCTGGAACTCCCTCCAAGCCGTGATTCTCAATGCGTTTCAAAAGGAACAAGGGGCAAGGGAGAAGACCACATCCGACAGAGGTCTTCAATCACAAGCAGCTTCTTCCCACCAATCTAAGAAACTCTCTTCCATCTACCCCAAACCGGCTAGATCGCGACCAGGTTCCAGTGTCTCATGCCAATTCTCTGCTGCCAACTCTTACCATCCTTCCAGAGCATTCTCCTGTCATAGCAGTGCCTCTGAGGCCTCCAAAGCAGCTGGATATGCCGACTTAGCTGTAGAAGCCCAAGTTGAAGCTGCAGCAGCAGAGGCAGATTTACGTATTACGACAGAGATGATAGGCAGAAAGCAAAAATGGCCAAACAACAGGCAGAAATTGCCAAAGCTCAGGCCAATCAACAAGCAGAAATGGCCAAATAACAGGCAGAAATGGCCAAAGCTCAGGCCAATCAACAAGCAGCAATTGCCAAAACTCAGGCCCAAGTGGAGCTACTCGAATGACAAAGAGAAATGGCAGCAAAAATAGCATGGGCCGCAGCATGGCAGAAGGTGGCCAACGCTGCCTCCCTCAACTTTGACCTTGAAGAGTTGAGGGAAGAGAGCCCTGATACACAAGTCAAGGCCTACATGGACGAGCAGCACTCACTTCAAAATGAACAGATGGAACCATATCAGAGCCCTGATACACAAGTCAAGGCCTACATGGACGAGCAGCACTCACTTCAAAATGAACAGATGGAACCATATCAGTTGCCTAACAGTCTCCCACAACCAGGGAAGCACAGGGATGAATCTCAACCACAGACTCTACATGTCAGTTATGCGAGATTCACTTCCCACCAACAGCAAACCATCCCCAACTGATGTTGTATGTACTAAGGTCCGAGATGCTCTTCCCAGAATCAACAAAACTGCTCTAACGTCTCACACCCTGCTGGTCGAGCAACTTAGCCCACCAGTGCTTACAATGACTTCTCGACAAGTCGACATGCCATCAACGACAACTGCCACACTCAATCCACAGTCAGCAGCATTCCTGCCACAACCTCAATACCAATCTGACTCCCAGACACCATAAGGTAACTGCGCCCAGCCTACACAGCAGCATGACACTCAACCATCGTTCCCAGTATGGGAGAACGACATCTTCCGTAAGTACTGGGAGGAAGACTACAACCCGAACCCACCCTATGAGAATCCAGGGGAAGAACCGTGTATGTCAATACCTTTCCCCAATTCAGCAAATGCTGAAGATTACTGGAGAAACTTGCTGTACAGAGTGGAAAGCTAAATTTTCATGCCAACGGAGTTCACAAATTATCTGACAAGCCAGGTGGCGATTATCTAGTATGGAAGAAACTTTTCCTGCACCCCGTTCAGGCGGCACACTTGAACCCTGATTAAATAATTGGACACTTGATAGCATGGCTAGGGCCACAGTCGGCCAACATACCGAGGGCACTTTATGCATCCCACTTAGATAACCTGGCCACTGCCCTACAATTATTATGGAAAAGGCCTGACGAACTGTATGGAGCTTCTGAGGATGTAGAAGCAACACTCTTGGATAGCTTCAACAGATTTCCTAAAATTCCTATAGACAAGCCTTGTCAGATCATAGACCTCACTAACATACTTGTCCAGCTGAGAATGGCACAACAGGATCCCATCTTACCGGGACTCGCCTGTCTCGATCACGTCAACACGCAGAACAAAATTGTTTGAAAACTGCAGGTGCTACTTGAAAAGTGGCTCCAGTTGACTGACACCTTCATGGCCAAGGGTTGCCACCACTTTATACCCTTCACACTTCTTGAAGAATTCATGTCGCACCAGATGACAGTGTGCAACACAAACCAGGCCCGTGGACTCAGAGCTATTAGTCCTCCTAATGACAGAAGATACAACAGCAACCATATATCGCCCTCAGGTCCTATGCACACTACCAGGGAAAGACCCATAAAACCAAGATTAACTCCTCATCCACACACAGTTGGGGAGAGGACTCATCAGATATAACCCAAGTTAGATCTCCCACTACAAGGAGAAACCAGTTTTATCCTATGCACCACACTTGTCACTCACTGAACAGGTGCACTGGGTTTGCAGCAAAATCACTGACCCAACAAAAAGAGTTGTTAAGGGAGTACCATTACTGCTACAACTGTTGCGAATCCAAACACCCATCCAAGTACTGCACAGCCATGGTGCAATGCGACTTATGCCATAGTGACCAACACCCGACTGTGCTGCATTCAGATTCCGAGCCGCCACTACAGATATCTCGAAACCCTCCTTTGGACAAGGAGCCTCAATGTAACACAGAAGCATGCAGGGCTCCTCGGCAGACTAATAAATCACAACCAAAACCAAGGATGAGTGTTAACTGCACAGCACTGTGCGACGACTCACCATGCCCTCGTTCCTGTCTTCCCATCTGTTTAGCCAAAGTGTACCCTGAAGGATGCACTGAAGATGCCATGAAAATGTACATGCGGATAGACACTCAAAGCACCTGCACCTTGGCCAGACCCGCATTTTTCACCTCTTTGATGTGCAACAGGATGAACTTCCCTTCACTGTATCAATGTGCCATGGACCAAGAAGCACGGCGGGGAGGAGAGCTACTGGACTCTGCATAGAGTCATTGGATGGAAGTTCCCGGTTCCCACTACCACCCATATTTGAATGCAATGGGGTACCGAGTGACCACAGTCAGATCATAACACCTGAGGTCATAAGTAGCATGCCTCACCTATAGCACCTGGCTCATCACTTTCCTGCTATAGATCCGAAGGCTGAGATCCTACTCTTGCTGGGAAATAATGCCTCACGCACCTTTCTCTTCTCTGAGTCAGTCAGTGGCTCTGTAGATGGCCCAGTGGCCAACAAATCTCCACTAGAATGGGGATTGTAGGAATTGTCAGTGTCAATCGGATGCAGGCCCCAACCCAGGCAAATGCCTTAGCACCATCCATTCCAATAGCCTTCCAATGCCCTTTAGCACCATCGAAAACAAGAATGCCATTCCAGAATAAAAGGCCACTGGTGATCAGTACACTTTTGCTAGGACACCCTAAACAGCCAACAACAACCATCAGACATCCACTAAGATGCTTTACACAGGCATATACCTCCGCAACACCCTTTCCAACAGCTTCCCAATGCCCTTTGACACTGTGGAAGCAAGAGTACCATTCCAATTCTAAAAGGCCACCAGAAGCGACCACCAGACTTTCACCTTTGCTGCCAAGAGTATTTGTACACCCTAAAAGGCCACCAGAGGTGACCCGTAGACTTTTACCTTTACTGCCAAGAATACCTGTCAACCCTAAAAGGCCACTGGAAGCAACCACCAGACTTTCACCTTTGCCACCAAGAGTATCTTTACACCCTAAAGGCCGCCAGAGGTGACCAGCAGACTTGCACCAAGAGGCTGAACTTGAAGATTGAACCTCAAGCTTTGCATGCTTTGCTTTGTTTGATGCTTTATTAATGTTTACTGTTTTTCTTAGTTATATGGCTAACTATTTATCTCAGTTATATAGTTATCTGCTAACTATTTATCTTAGTTAAATAGCTATAATAGCTATAATAGCTATATAACTAAGATAAATAGCTAACTATTTATCTTAGTTATATAGTTATCTGCTATTCATAGTATTGCTGTTTACTGATTATCTTAGTTGATAGTTAATTTTTTTTCTCTTCTCTTAATAGTGGAATTTACAATTCCAGGCAGGGAGTGTACTGTCCCAGCCAGTCTATGGAAATTGGATAGTTACTTAGGAATTATGAGCTGTCCCCTTAAGGGAATGCATCATGGTAAATGTATCCTGGGAAATGTAGTTCATGTCATGTGGCCACATCTGTAATCCTGATTGGTCACTAATTTGACTCTCGATGGGTCAGGGGAGTTTTCCTCACTTTTGCCTGAACTCCCTAACTCATGGCAGCTGCTTTCTATCGCTATGAGATGGGTTAGGAGATAACCATCTTTTACTTACAAGGCAGATATACAAAGGATTGGTCATTAAGGAAGAATTTCATCACAAATGTGAGTTATGAGATACCTGATGAACTAATAAATGTACTTTGTAATGGACGTTTTGTTGAGTTTATCTATCTGCATCTGCACAGCGTACAAATCCACCACTGTGCAGAATACAGAAAAAGTATGGACGATGCTATTTTGACTATGAAATGATCCAGTGATGCGTTCCCAAGGATGATAAGCAAAAGGAAACATTTCAATTTGCTTTATTGCTACAAAAAGTTTCTTGGCTTCTATTAAAATTGGCATAATTTTCTATTGAGATTAATAAACAAACAAAAATAGCAATGTTCATGGGACATTTTAAAGATAAATTATTGTAGCATAATAATAAATCAGTTGGGCTCAAAAAGAGCCACTGATAGCTTGTGAGCTTAACCTGGTCTTCTCTTTATTCAAGTGTATTTTGGAGAATATGAACAGTTTTATTTCCCCTCTCCCCCATCAATACACAAATGATAACCCAGATGATCATATTGTTCAAATTATAGCTTATAAATCTCCATAAAAAAATAGCTTATAAAATTGGATTCAGCATGTTTTGCAGCACAAAACCCTTGGATTTCTGCTGTAGCCTCTCCAACAAACAAAATTAGATCACTCATCATTATCACTGACATATTCTGAATATTTAATGTTTTTTCACTAAGCATTCTCAACAACTTTTGCTTATTTTTACAAATTTACTTCACTTGTAATTTGCTATTGATAATTAAATCTTTGGCAATTTATCATTTTACTAAGCCATAGACAATGTACAAAATTCTAACTCGTTATATATTGAAAGAGAAAATGCCTAAATGCATATTATAAATAATAAGTATAATAAATTATCAGCAACAAATTACATATTAATGTCTCTTATTGAAGAGTAAATATATCGAGTTTTAAATCAACATTCCAAATCTGATCTTTTTAAAAATAAAAAGCAGTGTTGAAGAGTATAGTCATATACTCTTCATATACATAAAAAAGGAATTTCCTTACCAAAAGAAAATAAAAGTAGGGAAAGGATTTGAATAAAACCTATGTCAATAATGATTACAATCTTAGCATTCATTTTATCACATTAAATTTGCCACAATAAAGCCCTTGCACTAAATTTTTATGGTTCTTCATCTTGCAACAAAACATTGACTGAAGAATACTTCACATAGAGACGGGATGGAAAAATAATGGTTTTCCTCCAGATACGGTTGAATTAGAACTGTCTGACCAAAATCTAATTCAAGAGTGATTAGTGCATTCATATGTTGAATCAGGAGTAGTGTCTGCTTCCAATGCTATATATTCAGTCATCTAGAAAGGCTTTAGGACTGTGTGTCATCAGAACACCGATATAGGAAACATAAATAAATAAAATACATAAACAGGCAACAGCAATAGCACTTAGATTTATATCTCTGCTTTACAGCCCTCTCTAAGCCACATAGAGACATGCCTTCAGATATGTTTTTTTTTTTTCAGGATAGAACTGAAAAAAAATGGAATCAAAATGGAATCTCCCACACACACAGCTTTCTTTCAGCTTCACATGTAACTACAACTGTTTTTGTTTGGGTGGAGGTGTTTATAGTTTTTATATTGTGGGCATTTTATTTGGCTTATATACTTTATGTAAATCACAATATCTCTTGCTGTAGTGGAGTAAGAATTTGGAAAATCATAAATCAATTATTCTGGCAAGAAGAAAATGGAAACAAGGATATACTCTCAGAAAGCTTGGAAGTCTATGGAGTATTTCACAGATGTTGCCTACCAGATGTTTGGATAATATCTTATGTAGACAGACTGTGCAGTCTACAATAAACCTTATAATCTATGAAAATCTAATATATATTCCTACCAGATGTTAAGATAACACCACATATTATCCTAACATCTGTTTTTATGCAAGCAAGAAAGACTTTATTTTATTGCAATGTATCCTTGTGTCATGCAAAACAAACAGATATATGCAGGAATCAGATTATGGAAAGTGTGAAAATGGAGAGTAAAATCTTTTTCCTCATAAAGGCTCACTGTAATGACTAATATTTCACTTGACTATATAATCAGTAATTATTTTACCAACTATCCAGTCCAGTGGTGCTGGCTGAGGAATTCTGGGAGTTGAAGTCCACAAGTCTTAAAGTTGCCAAGTTTGGATACCTCTGATCTAATCAAATGCACCTTTCCATTCAAAATGAAATGGCAGTTAGGTATCTTCTCTCTTGCCTATCCCTAAACTTTTCCTGGTGTAGTACGTATTCATACATCTAAGTTCATCTTACCTTCTCCTTCAGATGTTGTCCCATCTAAATGAAGCTGAAGGTTGAGGATGAATAATGCATAATGTTTTCACTGTCCAGCATGTGGTGTGGTCAGTAATTATGACACAATACTTAAAATTATGAAGAACACATAATTTTTCCTTTTAGATGTTATCTCTCCATCCATCCATCTCTTCCTCAGATTTAATATTCACTTTATATTTTCAGCTTTGTTCCAACAATTATAATGAATTTCTTGATTTTTGTCTACGTGAAGCAGCTTGGCCTTCAGTAGAAGGATTCATCTCTTTTCAAACAGAGTAATTTCTGGGTTTTGTATGGATTACAGGAGGTCATTCTAGCAAGTAGCCTTGTCAATGACAAAGATTTCATTGGTTTCACTTCATTTCACCATGGTTGGCAGTTTGCTTTCTGACCCAATTCAAAATGCTGATTTTAACCTTTAAAGCCTTCATGGCATGGGCCTAGGCTATCTGAGGATGCCTTCTCCCTGGTTACATCAGTCTGGTCCATTAGGTCTTGAAGAATAGATATGATGCAGGTAAAAGTAAAGCTTCCCCTCACACATATGTGCTAGTCATTTCCAGCTCTAGGGGTTGGTGCTCATCTCCGTTACAAAGCCAAAGAGCCAGCACTCTCCGAAGATGTCTCCGTGTTCATATGGCCGGCACTTTGGTGGGTAGTCCCTATTTTTCTACCTGCATTTTTACATGCTTTCGAACTGCTAGGTTGGCAGAAGCTGGGACAAGTAACAGGAGCTTACTCCATTATGCGGTGCTCGGGATTCGAACCACCAAACTGCCAACCTTTCTGATCTTGTCAATCAGCTCAGTGTCTTTTATAATGCAGGTGTCATTTACTAAATTTCATAGTTTATAGTATGGTGGAGTATTTAATTAACATTTACTTTCCTTTTTATAAATGAATATCCAAGTTTTGAAGTATAATGTGCAGTATTATGCAATACTGAAATTAAGATTAATTTTCATATTTTGCCTTAAAATTAAGGTGAAAGTAATCTTGCTTGTCCTTTCATTTGCACATCTGTGACATTCAAGAAAGCTTTAAAAAATTTTAAAAACAAAGGTTTGTGACTGACAACCCTGAAATGATCTCCTTTTCTATATTTTTAAATGTAAATTTTGAACTGTGTAAGAGTCTTGCCTAGGATCTTGCCTGGGTGAGTAATCTTGCCTTGGATAATCCATATTGTTGTTTAATGTAACTTCTCCCAGTTGGGGACAGCATAGAATAAAAAATGGAATTTTATTTAATTTTAAGGTGTTTTCCAAATTTTATTTTACTAGATACTTTACTTATGCAATTCACTCTTCGAATGTAATGAATGTAAAATTCATTTTCCTTCTTTTCCAATTTAAATTTAATCCTAGCAGTGAAATGTTGGTTTTACAATTGTTTTTGGATGATAGACTTTTATTGCCTTAGTTTGTTCTGATTGCTTATAGAAATATAAATCAACCAAAATATAAATGTAGTGTGTTTGTTTTATAAAAGTTTATGCACTCCCTTTTGTAAAACAGCCCTATTATTAATCTGACCTATGATTGTGAGATTACAAAAGACTGAGTCAATTTTATTAGAAACTGTTTCTTTTTTTAAACTCGCTGTCACATTCCGTTCATCCCTTATAAAGAAATATTAAATAGTTATCACAACACATGCTGGAGACCTGAGAAATTATTTTGATTTTCAAAAGGAAATGTTAGCAATATCTTCTTCCACAAGGAGAATACTGGGAAAACATGGACAGTTGGGAATTATCCCCAGACTTGTCTCATGTGCTTCAGAAAGTATTGTTCAAAGCTCATTTCATTTTTTCTGTCCCCCACATAGCAAGCCAAATACAAGTGGAGCATGCACACTATTGGCACAACTTTCTGAATCCTTAAACAGAGTTTCTAATGCTTTCTCTCTTTTATTTTAGGTGGTAGGGCATATATTCTGTTGGGTAGATTTGCTTGAATGAGTAAAAAAACAAAACTGAGTTCAGTTTCTAATAACTACATAAGGACAGCCCTATAAACTTTTTGGAAATAGTGCTAAATAGTCAGAATTGCTGTTGTGATCAAATGAATGGAAATCTCCATCTCAGCATTGAATGGATGGGATATGCAGCAAATGCAATAAACAAATAAAATAAACAAGGTGGATATACTGAATCCCACCAATAATGCATTCTTCTTTCATTTTTAAGGAAATTACATGAAAATTACAAAAAACCCCACAGATAATATTGATTGGTGGTTGTTGTAACCATTGATTCATGTCTGACTTTTGGCAACTTTATAAGCAAGTGCTCTGCATGTTAAGCACAACTTCTTTCAGTTATTGGATGCTTGTCTTTGTATCAGATTTGATGCTATCAAGCTAGCATGTTCTTTGCTTGTCCCTTCTTCTTGTTCCACTAACCATTCCTAACATCACTTCTCCAATCAATTTGCATATACGACATGTACAAAGTAAATCAGACATAGTCTTATGATTTTAGCTTCTAGTGATGTGTCTCAAAGGTGGTCTTCAGCAGGTTCTGACCAGTTCTGGAGAACCGGTAGCGGAAATTTTGAATAGTCCGGAGAACCAGCAAATACCACCTCAGACTGGATATTTTACAGTATCCTTCCCTGCCATGCCCACCAAACCATGCCCACAGAACCAGTAGTAAAAAAATTTTGAATCCCACCACTAATGTGTCTAATTTTATATGATTTAGAGCCTCTCTGTTAGTTACTCTGGTGTCCCTGATATATGAAGTAATTTACACCAGCACCACAGATCAAAGATGGCAATTCTTAAATCATTCTTAGTCTCTCTTACTCTCACACCCATACATCATTATAGAAAAGACTATTGTCCTAATAGCCTGCTTTTTATATTTATACCAGTATCTCAGCTTTTCCAGACCATACTCGTGTTAACCATTGCAAAGTGGCCTAAAGTTATCATGTTTTTGATTTCAGAATTGCCAAAATGAACAATTTTTGATCCAAGTAGGTTAATTCTCAAAGTAATTAAAATTTGCTCTTTGCTAATTTTAAACATCTCAGCATCTCATCACCAGTGTTATCGTTATCTTTGACTGATTGATTGGTTACATATAATCAATTTGGTGTCAGTTCTTAACCACCACGTAGATAGACCTCTTTCAAGATGATCAGATGATGCAGGAAATTATTTGTCAGAGTTATTATTTGAGTTGTCATGTTTTCCACAAAATTAGGAGAATTTTGGCAAAAATAGAGAGTAGGACATTCCTTTAAGAAAAGTCACCCTGATGAATGTCTTAGTTTTGTACCATTGTGTGTTATCAGACATTATCTTTGTTTTAGCCAAAGTATTGCAAGAAATGTAGCAAGAAAAATAGGCTGAGGAATTTTTAAAGTTTGAAGAGTGTAAAGACTTTAATTCTATTAACTAGTGCTTCACAATATGCCTAGTGGCATTGCAGAAGGCAATATAATATAATTCTAATTCAATTAAGATATGCTAAAACAATGCAAACACGTGATTGGTATTGTTATTGTACAACAATTTGCAAGTAATAATGCTAGGTTTAAAATAAGATCATTTAATCTGGGTTACAAATATCCTGATGACAACTACACAGAAAGTTCTGATTCTTTGCTGATATTTAGGAAGCCCAAATGTTTACTGTTCATTTAAGATAAATATGTCACAGCTATTCTAATTATAAAATGTGCAAGGAGGCTAGCAATGCAACATATGCATCTAAAACAAGAAATACATAGCAACATTGTTTCCCAAATCAAAGAGACAAACTCTTATACACATTCACTTGAGATCTACACAGTTAGGATAGTTCTAACATTGATATAACCACAGTGGGAGATTAACAAAGCTGTATGTTGACAAAATTTTCTGCCAATAGTAATTCCTTCTGTGTTATGCCTTACTTTATGGATATAACTGGTTTAGCACAAAACTATGGACCTTAGAAAACTGTTATAAAGACTTATAATTGGTCTATTCATCTAGCCATCTCATTTTTTTTTCAACTGGATATTGTTTGGATATGCTCAACTATAAATCTCATAAGCAGAATAAAGAATTTTCATTCTTCTTCTCTTTCTCTCTTTCTTTCTTTGCAGTTCTCTGGGAAAATAGCTGAAATTAAGGGCCCACTTATCTCTTGAGATGGACATGGTCAACATTTTTTTTCCTGCCATGTTCTCATGAAGTTACAATCATCTCATCTTCAGGTATTCCTTTTCAGTGGGCAATAAACTGTGCAGTTTTGCAATCTAACACAATTCACAGATGATTTGATCACTGTTGAGGTCTAGTGAAGGATTCTTCTGGCACTTTCTGACCAAGTTGAGACTTCTGCTGGTATATTCCATAATCCCTGGAGAGTATTTTCCAAGGTTATTTTGCTTTGAATAGAGAGTGAATAGTAGGAGAGACATAAATCATCCCAAAGAAGCTGTGAGAGTGAGACTGTATGTTAAAGCTGGAAGAAATAAGATGGTCATTTTTCTACAGCTTCCCAATGCAATTTTCTCCAGCATGTCAGTTTTTGAACAAAGATTTTCCAGAATGACCCTTTGCTATAAACTTCACTAGAACTCAACAGTGATCAAATAATCTGTGAAGTATACTAGATTGTGCTCATTGAAAAACTGCACAGCTTATTGCTAACTAAAAATGAATACCTGAAGATGACTGTAATATCATGAGAACATGGTAGGAAAAACCTCTTCTAGAATTCAACTAAGTGGTATCTAAAAGGAGCCCAATAAGTATCTCTACTATATGGCAAATGGTTTTGCAGTTGATGTTCCGGGCTCTTTTAGACATGAGTTTAGTCCTGCTCCAGAATAGCCTAAAGCCCTGTTTATAGGAGTTCAATTAGAAGTTCATTGTTGATTGCACTCACACAAAACACTTGCACCAACCAGAATGAATAGTGACAAACAGCTAAAAGTGCTGGTCTGGCCATCTTCAAATCTTGTCTCTTCTCCAATGCCATCTCATGTTAATTAATGGTTATTTTGCCATTGGAAGTTAACATTTGATGGAATTTGATTTGACTAAAACATAGTTGAGGAGCCCATCAATATGTGTGGTTAATGTGCACTATACCTTTAAATAAAAACAGCACTTGCTGGCATCATGCCTCTGGCAGAGTAGGATTGTCAATAGACACAGCAAGTTATAGTTTTCTAAAAACTCAAGGACAGGTAGGTAGCCTTTTAGCTCAGCTGTCAGGAAGAGCTGCAGGATAAACAAATTCATCATAAAGCCTCTATAACATTGGCACTCTAGTTTTTTTTTTTTTTAAACAAATTTTATTAATTTTACAGAGAACACAATAAAACATAAACAAAACTAAAAGATCTTTTCTGAAGGTTGTCTGATCCCGGGTTGAAACTCTTCACACAGACACAAATTCAAACATCATATTCACTTTATATATCCTTCCATATCTTATTATCATTTTCTTTTTTATATTATATATATAAACCATTTTTATCAATTTTATATAAACAATGCACAAGGCATAACAGCTTATAAGTTCTTTTCTAAGAAAAAATAATAAAAGAAGAAAACCAATAGAACATAACAATCCCAAATTATAGTATCAATACTTTGTCTATTTAACTTCATATCTTATCCCTTTTCATCCAAATTATTTCTTATTAATTAAATTTTTTTTTGCCTTTTTTCAATATACAACATCCAAAAAAAAAAAAAACATAACAAAACCTTTATATATCCTTTCATATCTTATTACCATTTTCAATAATATTCTTTGTCTGTTCTATTTCCAACTATCCATTCATCTTTTTTCTTTTATTATACTTCTCCTATACACCAATTGGAGTAACGTCTATAACTCATTACCCTAACTTAAAAGTACTTCATATAACAATTTTTCTTGGGATTCTGTTTAAAAGATTCTAAAATTACACAATGAATTTTATACTCTAAATACACATATAAAAAACACAATCTTATGTACCCTCCAGAATCCCTCTTTTATCCTAAATTAAATTCACCCATTGTCTCTGAATAAACTTTTTTTCTTTAGATCTTGCTTCCCCCCATTGAGGCTTCTCCTCCCCCCCTTTCTCTCTTGCTTATTCTTCTCCCTGCCCTTTTTACCCCTTTGTCTTTCCTCCTCCCTTTTCTTACTCCCTTTCCTTTGCTTTCTAACCTTGCCTCCACCTTTCCGCTCATTTTTCTCTTCTTTGGTTGTTTTTATAATTCTTAAAATCCCCTTTTTCTTATCCTTTTTCTCCTCCTCCCCGGAAAGAACCCATTGTTCATCAAAGATGGCTTCTTCTTCCTCTTCTTCTTTGTCCCAGTCCTTCTGCTGCATAGTCAAGTTTTCATAAGTACATAACGTCATTTCTAAGAATTGAAACAAAGTGCCCAAAGTATCTTCTTTTTTATATATATATTTTTTTTGAAACAAATTTTATTAATTTTAAAGACAAACAACACATCATTAACCATTAAGTACATAAAACCTCTTAACATCATAAATTTTTACAAGTCGGATAAAACATTATTTTTATACAACATAATTCTAATTTATCCCATTTCCATATGCACACATAAATATCTTTCAGCAAATTTCTCATTATTTCTCTTTACTCTTATTCAATTTCATTTCTTTTCTATATTTATCCATTTTATAGTCATCATATTCATTTCTTTCTGACTTGTTTACAATTATTCTCATCTAACATTCCTCCAAGGTTTTATTGATTCTTTTTTTTTTTAAACAAATTTTATTAATTTTACAGAAGACACAATACACAAACATACAAAACACAAAACATAAACTAAACTAAAAGATCTTTTCTGAAGGTTGTCTGATCCCGGGTTAAAACTCTTCACACAGACACAAATTCAAACATCATATTCATCCCATATATCCTTCCATATCTTATTATCATTTTCTTTTATATATATATATATAAAAACCATTTTTATCAATTTTATAAAAACAATGCAAGGCATAACAGCTTATAAATTCTTTTCTAGGAAAAAATAATAATAAAAAACCAATAGAGCATAACAATTCCAAATTATAGTATCAATACTTTATCTATTTAACTTCATATCTTATCCCTACTTCTCCTTTTCATCCAAATTATTTCTTATTAATTAAAATTTTATTGCCTTTTATCAATATACGAAATCCAAAAAAAAAACCATAACAAAACCTTTATATATCCTTCCATATCTTATTACCATTTTCAATAACATTCTTTGTCTGTTCTATTTCCAACTATCCATTCATCTTTTTTCTTTTACTATACTTCTCCTATACACCAATTGGAGTAACGTCTATAACTCATTACCCTAACTTAAAAGTACTTCGTATAACAATTTTTCTTGGGATTCTGTTTAAAAGATTCTAAAATTACATAATGAATTTTATAACTCTAAATACACATATAAAAACACAAACTTATGTACCCTCCAGAATCCCTCTTTTATCCTAAATTAAATTCACCCATTGTCTCTAAATAAACTTTTTTTCTTTAGATCTTGCTATTAAGGCTTCTCCTCCCCCCCTTTCTCTCTTGCTTATTCTTCTCCTTGCCCTTTTTACCCCTTTGTTTTTCCTCCTCCCTTTTCTTACTCCTTTTCCTTTGCTTTCTAACCTTGCCTCCACCTTTTCGCTCATTTTTCTCTTTTTTGGTTGTTTTTATAATTCTTAAAATCCCCTTTTTCTTATCCTTTTTCTCCTCCTCTCCGGAAGGGACCAATTGTTCATCAAAGATGGCTTCTTCTTCCTCTTCTTCCTTGTCCCAGTCCTTCTGGTGCGTAATCAACTTTTCATAAGTACATAACGCCATTTCTAAGAATTGAAACAAAGCACCCAAAGTATCTTCCTTTTTATATTTTTGATATTCAGTCTTTAGTTCATCCACAAGCGATGCCATTATGAAAAGAGAAACTTTTCCCAAAACAACCACAAGTATTTTTAATCAAAAACAATTAAAAAAAAGTTCCAAAAGTTAATACTTTTCTTCCTTCTTCTCTTTCTCTTTCTGGGGTTAATGTTTAAACAAAGAGGTCCAATTACCATATATCTTTCTTTGGGATTCTAGGCAATCTCCTCCTTTTTCAGCTTCTGCTCCAATTTTTTTTCCTCTCCCTTCCCACTTGCAATGTCAATTTTAAATAATCAGAAATCCATACCTCCAACAAGGGTTTTCCAATCTCTTAAATTTTTCAATGTCCAAGAATCCTTTTGTCCCTTAGCTTCAACTCTCAAAACAATTCACTTTCAATGTCCAATAAATCCAAACATTTCTGCTGTTTCCATGGGGTGGGAGAGTGAAGAAAAAACAAAAGTTCCCTTTAACAGCTTCTCCGCCGCTTTCGCTCTTCTTAGGGATACAATGTATCCTCCAGCAATTCAAACAGCTCAGTTCCAGGCAATTTAAAGGATGTTACTTGACCCGGTTCAGACAAAACTTTCACTCTTCACATTTCCTCCAGCGCAATCTTACCCGGTTGCTGGCTTCTTCGTGGCGGCCATTGCTGACCGCCGCTCCACCGCCTTGGGAAAAGGGGTTTTTCCGGAGCATGGGGGGGGTCTGCGACACCCCCACCTCCCTGTCCGACTCCCCTCTCTCTTCAGCTGTCCCTACAGGGCAGCCATATCCCCCTGACCCATCTGGATTGGGGGTACCTCGACGGCTAGCATAGCAGGAATCGCGAGCTGTCGCGAATTCCTGCTGCCCCGAAGCCACGCGAAACCGGAAGCCCAATTCTTTTTTATATTTTTGATATTCAGTCTTTAGTTCATCCACAAGCGATACCATTATGAAAAAAGAAACTTTTCCCAAAACAACCACAAATATTTTTAATCAAGAATAATTCAAAAAAAAATTCCAAAAATTAATACTTTTCTTCCTTCTTCTCTTTCTCTTTCTGGGGTTAATGTTTAATCAAAGAGGTCCAATTACCATATACCTTTCTTTGGGATTCTAGGCAATCTCCTCCTTTTTCAGCTTCTGCTCCAATTTTTTTTCCTCTCCCTTCCCACTTGCAATATCAATTTTAAATAATCAGAAATCCATACCTCAACAAGGGTTTTCCAATTTTTTAAGTTTTTCAATGTCCAAAAACCCTTTTGTCCCTTAGCTTCAACTCTCAAAACAATTCACTTTCAATGTCCAATATGTCCAAACATATCTGCTGTTTCCATGGGGTGGGAGAGTGAAGAAAAAAAAAGAAAAGTTCCCCTTAACAGCTTCTCCACCGCTTTCGATCTTCTTAGGGATACAATGTATCCTCCAGCAATTCAAACAGCTCAGTTCCAACCAATTTGAAAGATGTTACTTGACCCGGATCAGACAGCACTTTCACTTTTCTTACTTCCTCCAGCGCAATCTTACCCGGTTGCTGGCTTCTTCGTGGCGGCCATTGCTGACCGCCGCTCCACCGCCTTGGGAAAAAGGGGTTTCCGGTTTCGTGTGGCTTCGGGGCAGCAGGAATTCACGACAGCTCGCAATTCCTGCTGTGCTAGCTGCCGAGGTACCCCCGATCCAGATGGGTCAGGGGGATATGGCTGCCCTGTAGGGACAGCTGAAGAGAGAGGGGAGTCGGACAAGGGGCTGGGGGTGTCGCAGACCCCCTCCTCCTCCAGAACATTGGCACTCTAGTTTTAAATAGAGGACAATGAAGTGAACTTTGAAATAACAAGTCAGCCTAAAACTCAGTGAAGAAAAATAATCCAGCAAACTAAAACAGCATAAAATCAGAATCAGTTTAAAAGGCATGGAAATCTCTATCTATGTCTTATCTCTATCTATCTTTTTATCTCTATCATCAATCATCACTTTTATATATATCATATCATATCATATCATATATCATATCGTATCATATCAATAATATCATATCATAAAATATGATCTATCTATCTATCTATCTATCTATCTATCTATCTATCTATCTATCTATCTATGAATGCAAAAAAATTAGCATAAATGAGACAAGCCTGCTATGTAGACCAATATTGTCTAAAGAGATAATAAAATACTGCTTAATGTACACCAGTTTCATAAAACTTAGGCAGAGAACTTTTCAGTTATTTTCTTCTACATGATCAATCAACACGGCTTGATGTTGTTTCTGTCTTGCCTGACACTGATCTCATCCCTATAGTTCTTTAAGAAGCCAGTTTATGAAATCATACAGATTACTAACTCAAGTTTGTGTACTTTACCCGGAGCAATTCTTAAACAGAAGTCTTACCGAACACTGCAAAGTTTATATAAAACTAGTGTTTTATATGTAAAACTTGTGCTCTGCTACTAATCTTCTCTTTCCCATAATGAATCCCATCATTAACTATTCTGATTTACTGAATTTCTGAAACCCAGATAAATTTCTACATAAATTTGGATTACGGGGATTTTTTCAGTGCATTTTTTTGCTCTGAGTAACAGAAACTCAGAGTAACAGAAACTTATTCTGATAGTTGAGTTTTATCTATGACTGTTGTGATAGAAATTATGATTAGTTCAACAGGATAGTTCTTAGGGGTTACACCATAACTTTCCTTCCCTGGCATCCTTTCGAAGTGACTACAGTCCCCAGTCAACAAGTCCATAGATATTTTGTCTGTAGATTAAGAACAGAGTTGGAAACATTAGATATCATTAGTATTGTAACCTTATTTTTTTTCCCAAATAGACAGCTTTCATGGGGAAACAAGTTGAGCTAAATATGAATAACTTGTCTTAAATCTATTCCTATGACTGTGAATGAGGTAGCACTCAACTCTCCCCAGTCCAGCTCAACTCCTTACCAAATGCACACATTGGTTCTTGGTCTACAGCCTTAAATATTGCAACATTTAGTCACAGCAACAAGATACTGTAGAAAAGCAAAAATATCTTCTCATTGTAAATGGGTGTACCAGGTTAAAAATGTTTGCTACGATGTCACTAAGACAATGAAACAAACTCCCCAGATGAGAGGAAAGTAACCAATGGACAAAATATGTCCTATTATAATATTTATATATAAGGATAATAATACTAACTATCGGATAATACAAAGCTAGTGAGCCTAAAAGCCATAATCTTGGAAGAAAACCCTTAAAGATGCTACCTGGCAGATAATTAGGTTCAGAAACATAGTTAATATGTCAAAAATGTGTTTATGAGCCACCTATTTCCTCCAACTCAATTTCCTTTAAAAATATCAAAAGGAATCAAGTTTGCTTTGTACCACACAAATTGTAGGAGGTGAGAACTGGTTGACTGCATTTATTTCTCATTCAATTTCCTTTTCCCTCAGTATTTCAGGTGTAGTGCACTGCTGGTCTCTTCAGATGCCAGAACTGTTCCTTTGTTCTTGTGAGAAGTTTGTTTTGTATATTATGGAAGCTAAGGGGTCTCTGATATTGCCCCTTGCAATCATGTCCAATCCTTTTCCTATCTAGATTCCTATCATGTTCACACACATACTTTCCACAGATGAAAAAGTGATCAACATTCTATTTGGAGAACTCCCACTGTTTTCTCTGTTTCCCAAGCATTTATCTCCCTTTTCAAATGTCTGTGTCTTCTTTTTCTCTTCCATAATTGTACAACAAAGGTCATGGGGCCAATCTTCCCAAGTCTACTCAAGTAATAGCACTCATTTCAGTTTAAAGGCAGACAGAGTTGGTTTCTAATCTTTCATGCATGTTTATCTGTATATATCCTAAATCATATAATGTTTATTCTGGCTGCTTTACACATAGCAAAAAATCAGTATTAGGCATTCTTTATGTAGTGTGATCCACTCTGTACTTTTGTATGGAATGTCTGCATAGATAGGCCCCATACTGGTGATGTTTGACATGCAGAGTTGTTTTATAATTTTCTTTCACCTGGTCTCAAACATTGCCATTTCTATGTTGAGGGATCCAAGATTAGTATAATCCTCAGTTTTTCTTAATCAGAATTTTACATATTTTTAAATTCTGACCCACACTTGCAATAAATGACAAATTCTTCCAATTATTATGACTCTATTAAGATTATCAATTCCAATCCGCTTAGCAAGATTGGCATATTAAGAAATCATTCCTAAACCAACTTATGTGTTCTACAATACAGGGTACACATACCAAGCAGCCAAATGAGGATAAAATAGAGAGGTTTAGAAGAGTCAAGAGTAGTAACGGTTAACTATTTAAACCTATTCATGGAGTTTTCCAAGTGCAAGTACATTAAAGTACACATTCCTATTAGCTAAATTCTGGACTTTTATTTACATCAGGCTTTGATAATAAACAGGGGACAAGAGAAGGTACTGAAGGTCATAGAATGAAATGAGTTTCATAACCAGAACATGTGACTGTGATCCTCTACATAGTTTGGCTATTTAAATGTCACTGAATCCAATGGACTTTAACCAACCCACACAAACAGAAAAGTGCTTCCCCTGTACAAAGAGCCAATGCATCCAGCTAATGCACTGAAGCCCCCAGAATCAGTACTTTATAAACATCTTGTGAGAGAAAATCAAGAAAAACATAGCAACAGTTAAGATACAATACTGACATGAAATTATTTCAGTGGTCTGACAAGAATAGGCTGTGAACTCGATTGTTTATTTTTCAGATCCAAGCAACAATATCACTTTTTTCACTGGGTGTTGTGATAAGTTGGAACATTTGCCCTTTGTACAGTAATGGGCAGTAGTCTACACTGTTAAGTGATGGTTTGGAGGTATTAGGACAAAGACAAGAGGATTCTTAGGATAAGATCAGGAGTGTAGAGACTCTTTATCATTTGTACACAGCATTGTTTCTGTGGCATTGTTTCAAGGAGCTAGCCTTGGAACAGCACTCCTTTCTCTTCACTGATGGGCCATTGTTATTGTAAACTGATTAATGCAATCCCATTTCAAAAGTTTTCTGAACAGAGTGTACATGTCCCAAAAAGTGTTTATATAATGATGTACATATGCACCTTGAAAGATATATTTTGTATTGTGCTTCAACCAAAAAAGAACTGTATAGCAGTGTAAATAATAATAATAAATCTTAAAAGCAATAGTTTATCCTAGAAACAATATAAATATGTTTAAATACCGCAGGAAATTAAATATCTCCAAATTCTTTAGATTTTAATAGAAAGGGTTAATTATTCCAGAATTATGATACAATACCCAGGTTTAGCCAAGTAGTATGAAATTCAGAAATCAAGTTGCTGGCCTTTGATCGCAACTGTCCTGATTTTTTTTAAACAAAGAACGGAGGAGGAAAGAACAATATCCAAGTCCTAGTATTACTATCGCATCTGCACCTCGCAGGAGCAGCCTCCGCTGTTGCAACACCAGTATCCCTCAAGTCATAGTTACTCGGACCTTTCCACCTTACCTGATCCTACAGGTAAAGGGCACGGGGAAAGAACAACCAAAGGCGCGGATGTTAAGAAAGTGGAAGCAGCGCTGAAAGGGTGGAAGGGAAAGAAACTTACAGGAGAGCCTCCGCGCGTGTCTCGCAGGGCGCGGTGGTACACCTACGGACCGGTGGAGCTTTCTCTCTTCTCCCTTAGTTCGGTCTCTCTGCCCGCTACAAATCTTTCTCTTCGCCTTCTGGGCACGCTGATGCTACTATTGCTAGAAGGCGGAGGCTCCACTCAACCCAATCCCCTGGGTAACTCGAAGGGAGTGTCGTGAGGCTTGGATTTATCCGGTGTTAATTCTGGATTTATAGGAAGGGACGTTGGCCGCTTGTTTCCCAGCTCACTCCACCCGCCCCATTCCCTCCTAGGAGACCCCCTTCTGGCCATCTCGCTTTCTTCCCCCGCCCTGAGGCCCCTCCCAAAGCGCGTGATCCAGCCTGCCTTCCTACCTCCACGATCCTCTTCCCCGCCCCACGGAGTCCACCAGTAATGAAATCGCTGCGTGGACGGACACGCGTGTGCTTCAGCTTCGCCTTCTCAAGCGTCTGAAGCTAAGGTATCCCATCAGCGCGCTTCCTTCCCGCTTCCCTCGCCCTGCATCTTCAGAAGAAGGAGGCCAAAGCGGGGAACGATTCCCTCGGTTTGAGGAGAGTCCTTTGCAAAGTTTTACGTTCTTTCGACCGGTGAGGAAAGTAAAGTTTTAGTGGGTTGGTGGTTGTGGTTTTTTTTTTTTTTTTTGCGTTTATCCGACGGAAGTAGCGCTTTCCCCTTTTTTTTTTTTTTTTTTTTTTTTTTTTTATTGTGTAATTTATTTCGAACATGTGCAGAATGACAATAATAATCAATACAACAACAGTAATAATAATAATAATCATAATAATGATAATAATAATACACAATAACATGTCCGAAAAGGAGTAGGATGAAGCATAAGCTTATTTAATCCTACCCCTTCTTCACTTCCCCATGAATTCAACTTATATCAATAGAATGCATAGTACAAAAATGATGATAATAATAATAATAATAATAATAATAATAATAATAATAATAAATAATTGAAGTACTAAACATATACATATATACAAAAAAACAAAAACAAATAAGCAGATAGAAAGTAAGTAACAAATATAATTAATAAAGAAATCCAGAATGTTCGACCCCTTCCTCTTCCCTGTACCCAGTGAAAACCATGTACCTGTATCGCTTTTTAAACTGGATCATGCTTGGACATTGCTTGAGCTCCACACCTAACTTGTTCCACAACCTCACTCCACAAACAGAAACACAAAAGCTTTTCAGTGTTGTACGTGCCCTCTGTTGTTTTAAATTGTGCTCCCCCCTCAAATTATAATTCCCTTCTCTGTTGAAAAACATTTTTTGTAAATTGCCAGGAAGTGCCTTACGTATC
Source organism: Hydrophis major (assembly GCA_033807585.1). NCBI lineage: Eukaryota > Metazoa > Chordata > Lepidosauria > Squamata > Elapidae > Hydrophis > Hydrophis major. Next base: position 31,566,030 of record CM066331.1, read on the forward strand.
ACTTTGAACATGAATTGAGCTGTTTGAAAATGAATAATGTCGGTGAGTTTTAATGTTCTGGATTTTACGAATAGTGGATTTGTATGATCTCTGTAACCGGCATTATGAATTATTCTTATGGCTCTTTTCTGTAATATGGATAATGAATTTATTGTACATTTATATGTGTTACCCCAGATCTCTGCACAGTAATGTAAATATGGTGAAATGAGTGAACAGTAAAGTATGTGGAGTGATTTGTGATCCAGAATGTGCTTTGCTTTGCTGAGAACTGAGATGCTTCTTGATAATTTGCTTTGGATATGTTTTATATGAGCTTTCCAGTTAATCCTATCATCTATTATTACCCCTAGAAACTTATTTTCGTACACCCTATCAATATCTACCCCATCTACCTGTATATGTGTGTGAATGTTTTTATTGCAGTTGCTAAATATCATATATTTGGTTTTACTTAAATTTAATGATAATTTGTTCCTGTCAAACCATGTTTTTAATTTGCGTATTTCCTCAATGACTCTCCCCAGTAATTTGTGCAATTCCTCCCCTTTGATAAAATGCCCGCATATCCCTGCCCCCGCCAGAAAGCGAACAGCTTGTACACATTTTCGGGGGCCTCTACGAAGGTCCTCATGGGAACAATTACTTGAGGCATAGCTCAGTATGGTCTGGGCGTTGCACCGGGAGTGTGTGAATTGCAGACAATTTCACACACAGTTAGTTCCCTTCACTGATTGCCGAAATTCTTACATTGTATGTATGTATGTGCTCTGAGTTTTGTGTTTAACCCTCTTACCTTGGGTTCAACATCAAGCAACCTAGTTGTTGTGCCCTACCCTTTGGCTTGGATTTTTGTTTTTGTTTTGAAAAAGCATATTAGGAGACTCTGGGGCAGTTTAAAGCACTGCTTGATTTCATCAGCACACGCTACTCACTTCTGGGAACACCAGCAGTCACAAATCCGTTTGTGGGGGTAAAATCTCTGAGGGGAGACATGGCATTAAAGAAAAGCAGAGCTGCTTGCACTGTGGAACAGAAGGTGGAGAAAATTTCCTCTTAGATGGCTGCTGGTTCTTATCACAGAAAAAGGGGAGAACCAATGTATATATAGTCCTCAGCTTACGAAGACGACAATGGAGCCCAAGATTTCTGTTGCTAAGTGAAACATTTGTTAAATGGGCTTCCCCCATTTTATGACCTTTCTTACCACAATGGTTGCAGTTGTGAAGTTAGTGACCCAGTTGTTAAGTGAATCTAGTTTCCTCATTGACTTTGCTTGTCAAAGGGGATCATGGGACCCAGGGACACTGCAACCATCATAAATAGTTTATGATGCAACTGAATTTTGATCATGTGACTGTGGAGAGACTGCAATGGTGTAAGTGTGAAAAGCGGTCATAAGTCACTTGTAGTGACTTTGTAACTACAGTGCCATTGTAATTTCAAACAGTCACTAAATAAAATGTTGTAAGTTGAGGACTATTATCTGCAATCTTGTGTCAGCTGCCCTTTCCTCTGCTTCGTACAATACCGTGAGGGTTTGTGTTTGAGTGGTAACTTCCTCTACTACAAAGTTGCACATCTCTTCCTGTAGCCTTGTAAATTTCATCTATTCAAAGACTTCCCCTCTTGAGAATGTGCTGGTCTTCACCTAGAAAGAGTAGCTGGTTGCTGGTCATAAGCAATGTCTTTCAGCCTGACTTCAGGATCAACCACAAGAGAAGCTTGATTTTCCTCAGCCTTTCAATGCACACCAGCTTTACCAGCTTTGGTCCATGAGAAGCCCAGAGTAAGAAGACAGTCATCCTTTGGAAATTGTCAAAAACATGAGAAAAATGCACAACGTCTTTTGAAATCCTTTTGTAACAGGATATAAAACTGAGTAGTTGGCACTATGACTAGAAAGCAGAGGACAGGGCTCACAGTAATTGGATAGCTCATGGATGGATGCATTGAAAAAGGCAGTGGATATTTGGGAGTGATGGAGTTAAGAAACAATATCATTGGACCCTGGAGTATGAAATATGAGCGCATGTAATAGTTATGTGTAAATGGATAGAAAGTAATTCTTGCAGCATTTTCAGCTCATCCAGGCAATGACAGAGGCTAGGAAAAGATAATAGCAATAAGACTTCACAGTGCTTTACGGCCCTCTCCAAGTGGTTTACACAGTCAGTATATTGACCCCAGCAGAACAATCTGGGTCCCCATTTTACGGACCTCAGAAGGATAGAAGGCTGAGTCAATCATGAGCCTGGTAAGATTCGAACTGCCAAATTGTAGGCAGCCAGCAGAAGTAGCCTGCAGTACTGCATTCTAACCACTGCGCCACCACAGTTATGGTATAATGATATTATCCATACCATAACTAAACGGGGAAGGCATTCCTTCTGGTTTGACCATGCAACTTTGACTCTTCATGAATTGAGGAACTTGGTTATGATCTGGAAAATTAGCACTACTTATATGTATGTGTACATGTGTATGTATATTTATATTTATTCTAGTAAATGCAAGAATAAATGCATTGAAATCTTAAATAAGCCACGCAGGTTTTGTTTTTTTCTTAAATGTGCACTGCTTATACGGTGGTCAGAGATGCTGGAATTGTGACAACCCAGGAAGAAGAGTTGCTAACGAAGAAGGACCAGTCAAAATCTTTACAGTGATAGAATAGAATAGAATAGAATAGAATAGAATAGAATACTTTATTGGCCAAGTGTAATTGGATACACAAGGAATTTGTCTTGGTGTAAATACTCTCAGTATACATAAAAGAAAAGATACATTCATCAGGAGTTGAGAATCATAAGGTATGACACTTAATGATAGTCATAGGGTACAATAAGCAATCAAATCATACTAGAAAACAGTTGATAAAAATCATAAGTAGAAAAATGATAGAAATAGATAATAGAAGAGTAAAACACTGTAAAGGTTTGATGTTGAGCCAGCAAGATGAGAATGATATGATTTATCATCAGCAGTGGAAATAAGGAAAGCATGAGAGATTGACAAGTGGATCTGCCCTGGGTGACAAATAGAACAACGTATATCTCAGTTCGGGAGGGAGTTGATGTGTGGCCTGATAAGCAGGGATGTCATAGACATTTTTATCTTCCAATAATTGCAACCAGTTAACTTGAACCATCCTTTTGAAAACTACTCCAACAATGCATTTTTACAAATGGGAATGCAAAGCAGAATATAATCGTTTGAAATTTTCATTTATTTAAATGTCATGATGTAATTTACCAGTGAAAGAAAAAAAAAGTACATGGGAGAAAATGTAGTAAAAATAATGGTCAAAAGGTAATATATGCACACCTTTGGCAAATTGGTGTAATCTTCCAAAAAATGTTGTTTACAAGCATTCATATATAAGAATTATAAATTAAAACAATACATATGTATAACTTCTATCCTCTGAACTCCAATTCTTAAACTGAAACACCACATTGAACTGAACTTTGTGTAGGAAAAAACTTTCACTGAGATATTATTTCTTTATTGTTTATTTAATGCAATTGTCAAAGTTCAAGCTAAACACCAAAAGAAATATTATAATTTCAGTAAATTACAGTTGTTGTAGGGTATGGTGTAAATCCAAAGACAGGTAATCATTGACATAACAGTTCATTTAGTGACCATTTAAAGTTACAACAACTCTGAGAAAAGTGACTTATGTCCATTTTTCACACAAATGACCGTTGCAGCATCTCCATGGTCATGTGAACAAAATTTGGATGCTTGGTGACTGGTTCCTATTTATGATGGTTGCAGTATGCTAGGGTCATGTGATCACCTTTTGAGACCTTATAAGCAAAGTCAATGAGGAAACCAGATTCACTTAACCGTGTTACTAACTTAACTGCAGTGATTCATTTAACAACTGTGGTGAGAAAGGCCATAAAAAACAAATATTTCACTTAGCAAAATAAGTTTTGGGCTCAAACATAATGTGTAAATGAAATACAAAGAGAAAATACTGTAGGAAAATACAGAGTTGCATTAAAATAACAACAATAAGAATCTTATAGGAAATCCCACTGCCTATATTGAGAATATTAAAATAACATGCTATGATATGGCTCAAACATGAATTTTTAAGATTTTGCTTGGTGACTACTTGAAAACTCAGTAATGTGAAAACTATTTTTAAACCTTCAGTCAATGTAATACAGATGTTCCCTCTGGAACAGATTATATAATTAAAAAGAAAAAGTAAATGGATAGATTCATTCAACTCTAGTTCTCATTAGAAAAAATATTTCAGATATTGTCTAAGTATCATTGGGGTTTCTAATCATAGGTGATCCTAACTGTAATGATGTCAAAATATGGATACAAGCTTTGATATGCAAACCATTGCTCTTTTCTATTTGTGTTTTGATATTGCATTCAATCCATAAGGGGATGATATATGGTAGAGAAAGAGATACTGATTGGTCCCCATTTGAGGCTATATTATATAAAGTTTCTTTAATGAACACTTAAATTATTTCTAAACTTAATAATTATGATGATGGCGGTGGTTGTGGAGATGATAGATGGCTGCTATTATGCATTTGCAAGTATACCTTTTCAGCTTTCTCTTAATCTTGAAGTAGGAGTTACATGTTTCTCAGCAGCTGTTCATGTATATTCAATGGATAACAGTCTGGCAGTTGTGTGCTTGCACATCTGTTTACCAAGTCAGACATTCAAAGGCATTCAGAATGACTCCCAAAGACCCTTAGGAGACCTTTGTTTTTGTTTACTTCAATACTATACACACTACTTCAAATCATAAGTGTAGGTATTGTTGGTCCAATTTTGTTTAGATTCTACCTATCAATTTAAAGCACCATTACTCTATTCTTTAAAGCTAACATTATGATACTCCAGAAAACTGGGCTAAATTAAGGACATCTTTTCACATGATGAATTCCATAAGGCAGAATTGTCTGGTTTGTGCACTATGCAATATAAAGCTGGCGTAATAGTCAAATGTGTGAAAAAAGCATTGACAAGCATTATACAAAAAGATACTAATTAGATTAGAATTATACAAAAAGACCTTCCTCTTCTTTAAAATATGTCAGTACTGTAAGTTTCATCTTCGTAACAATTTGACCAGTTCCTTGCAATAATAATTTGTATTTATTAAAAGAGAAAATGTTTATCCAAAGCTGCAGATGTGTTTGAATTTCTTGTTAGCGATATCACTGGTATGAAAAAGGAATGTGCTAACTTTCTTTTTTTTTTTACTGTCTCTGCATGATCAGCACTTTTTGACTAAAGTCATGTTGGATGCATGTAAGAGAAGAGGAAAAAGGAGGATATATCAAAATCTGCATGTCTGGAATTTTTGCCTGTCATGAAGCTGTGAGAGAGCTTGTCAGATGGTTTACCTATTCCTAACTAACTGAAGGTCTATGGAGATTCTCAGTCATGGTTGTCATTGTTTTCCTTGAAGATGTTTCATTTCTCATTCAAGAATCTTCTTCAGTTCTCCAGAACTTCTCCAGAACTGAAGAATTGTCTTGGATGAGAAGAGAAACCTCTTCAAGGAAAAACAAAGAGAACCCAGTTGCCTTTTGAAAAAGCATCTCACTGGATCTATAGTATAGTGTTATCAAATTTAACAGCTGTTTGACATGGAGGTGAGTAGTTGAGCTGGTTTCTAATGCAATGGAAAAATGGTTTCTGGCTAAGACAATTTAATGACTAGGCAAACAATTCAAACCCCCAAAATATGAGGCATAATTAATTAGGAAGTTCTTCTGAATTTGTATTTATTGAATTGAAGAGCAGTGGAAGGAAGCTCTTTGAATGAACTATGGCCTTCTGAATCAGATCTTTCTGCTTCCCAGTTCTGTTGATGGTCTTCTAGATCCTCCACTCCTGTGTCTGTCTCTTTCCATGTTTGTTATCTTTTTTTAGGTTTTCAATAATAGATTTTGCTGTAATTTTGAGCAGTACTAGATCATTTTGCATATCCAGCTAATCCATGGATACATCTTGTGCAATGTTTTTATTTAGTGCTTCTTTTATCTGATAAGCAATAATTATCAGTGAACGGGAATAGAATAGACAGAATATGTGCCTACTTCTTAAAAAAGCTATCCACTGCCATAGCTGAACCTCTAAGCATAATTTTTGTAAAATCTTTCAGGACGAGCTACTTGCCCAAACTGGTCACAAGCCATGGTCATCCCCATCTTCAAAAAGGGAGACCCCAGCCTAGTTGAAAAATACAGACCAATCTCTTTATGCTGCGTCACCTGTAAAGCCATGGAATCAATTATTAACCAATCCATTATCTCTACTTAGAGACAAACAACCTACTCTTTAATAAACAATTTGGTTTCAGAAAAAAAACTATCCTGTAATCTGCAACTCTTACACTGCAAAAATATATGCACTACACAACTCGATCAGGGCAAAGCAATAGATGCAATCTACATAGATTCCTGTAAAGCCTTTGATTCAGTGGTACACAACAAATTACTCCTAAAACTAAAATTTTATGGTATCTCTGGACACCTGCATAACTGGATAGAAGCATTCCTGTCAAGCAGACAACAAATTGTCAAAATTGGGAGCGTCCTATCAAATTATGTACCTATCAACAGTGGTGTTCCCCAAAGCAGTGTTCTAGGACCAACTCTCTTTATACTCTACATAAATGACCTCTGTGATCATATTAAGAGCAACTGTGTTCTCTTGCTGACGATGTAAAGCTATTCAACGCCACAGACAATACTGCTACCCTTCAAAAAGACCTTGACTTTGTATCAAAATGGTCAAACAAATGGCAACTTCAAATCTCAACAAATCTCAAAAAATAAAATACAAGCTGAATAGTCAAGACCTTGTTGCTGATTCAAACTCTGTAAAGGACCTTGGAGTGCTCATCTCTAATTATCTAAGTGCTAGAGACCACTGTAACTGCATAGCCAAAAAGGCATTAAGAGTTGTTAAGACAATATGTTCTCTTATATTTTATTCTGGAGTGATTTTCTGATTATTATTTAAAGCATTTTTCCCAGTATTGGTACAATGCAGAGTTGTTGACAATTTCTTCAACCTTTATTTTATCACATCCTGAAGACAGGAATAATTGCTGTAATTGTTTCCTTGCACTTCACTGTGGTTGGTCTGGTTCACTCTGTTATTTTTCTGTTGAGGCTGAATTAAACAGGGCATCCATTATTTGTAAATAAGACTGGGCTAAACTAATACTAGACAAAAGTCTGTTGGAGAAACTGGAGTGACTGTCATTCTATCTCTAATCTGTCTTTTTTGCCAATTGCTTACTGAAACTTTGATAATCACACACATAGATTTTTCAAAGTGAACATTTTTTTCTTTCAGTGACTCTTAATGTCCTCTTATCAAACTGATAAGGAGCAATGTACAGGTAACTTTTCATTTCTAACGTTTTAGATCAGAGGTCTCCAAACTTGGCAACTTTAAGGCTTGTGGACTTCAGCTCCATAAATCTTAAAGTTGCCAACTTTGGGGACCCCTGTTTTAGATAATAAGAAATGAGACGGTTCTTTGATGGACAGTTGTTTCTTTATGTAACTTTTCCTGTATTTCCTCACTTTAAATTTGGTGTGTGTAATTTGCAATAGAGGGTTTCTTCATATTCAGTGGTACATAGGAGTATGCCCCAATCTGCTACTTGTGAGCTTCCTAGAAGCATTTAGTGCAGGAGTGGGATTCTACCAGTTCACACCTATTTGCTAGAACCAGTTGTTAACATTCTAAGCAGTTTGGAGAATCGGTTGTTGGAAGAAATTACTGGCCTAATCCTGTAAGGAAGGCAGGAAAGAAACATTCTGGTGTTGCTTACAGAAACTGCCTCTCTGTTAACCCTTATTACATTCTTGGCAGGACTAGACTTCCTGTCTCAGGAACGTCTCTGGAGTTTTTCCCTGCTCCTTTGCTGGTACTTTGTTTGTGTGGATTGACCATTCAAAGTTACAATGGCACTGAAAAAAGTGACTTATGACCATTTTTCACACTTACGACTGTTGCAGCATCCCCACAGTCATGAGAGGCCAGGCGAGGAGATGCATGCCTCAATGTGAGTGATATTGAGTTTGCCACACCCAGCCAATAACATGACCACCAAGCCATGTCCACCCAGTCACATGACCACTAAGCCACACCCACCACCTAGGCCATGTCCACAGAACCGGTTGTTAAAAAATTTGAATTCCACCCCTGATCTAGTGGTCTACCATGTGAAATGGAGGGCTGCCTAGAAGATCTTCTAGGTAAAATCTAGCAAGGTTCTTATCAAATTTTCAGTGGGTTTTCTCTTGGGTAAGTGTGCAGTATATATACAAACACAAAGATGCATAGAGACATTCATTGATTCAGTCTCTGATTGTTTCATTGATTTAGTCATCAGATTTATACAGCTTTCCTTATCACAAAAGTGATTCTGGCCAGTGTACATTAAAGGTATATAAAACAGTAATCTAAAAATATATTGAAATACTCATATTACAATTAAAAGACAGTAAGATAGTAATATGTATGAATAACAGTTGAACTTACCAAATATAGACAGGTTGAAAAATATATAAGAGATATTTCTTGTTTATTTATTTTTTTATATTAGAAAGGGATAGCTGCTGAGTATGGTTAAAAAAAAGTTAATATGGGCCACAGTGCACATAAAAGCACCAATCACATCATTGTGTCCACCTTGTGATTTCTTTTATGATACTCTGTCATGTGGGTACAATGCTTAGAATGCAGTATTGCATGCAAACTCTGCCGATAGCCAGGAGTTCGATCCCGATCGGCTCAAGCCTTCCATCCTTTGAAAGTCAATAAAATGAGGACCCAGATTGTTGAGGGCAATATGCTGACATTGCAAAACACTCAGAGAGTGTTATAAAGCATTATAGAGTGGTATATCACTTGAAGTACTATTGCTATATTACTTTTCATTATCTGCTTCCTCCTTTTGTTCTTTCTCTTCTTTTTCCTTTTTGTTAAAGTTAAGAAAATAAGCTACTTGGAACAAAGTTCTATTTGTTCTACTCCACAATGGTATTATACAATATAAAATATGGAAATGTCAAAATAAAGTTGAGGAACAGATATCCGTAAAATGGATATCTCTAGGAGAATATGGAAGCCCTGCATGGGAATCCCATTTTTTAAAATAATATTTAACCTAATTCTTTTGTTATAGCTCACCTTGAATATTGTATTCTGGGCATGAGGTTTAAAAAAGTAGTCAAATCTAGAAGCAATTTGAAAAAGAGAATCATTGATAATCAGGAAACTAGAAACAAGTCCTGAAGGAGAAAAGAAAGAAGAAGAAACCAGGATAAAAGGTGAAGCTATGATAGCCCTCATCAAGTACCTGAATACCTTTTATATTGCAAAGAGCCAGCACCAGGTTTCTAACATCCCAGGATACAGAACATGGAATAATTATCAAATCTTGCAAGATTTGGGCTTTTTCGCACGCAACTTCATAATATTTCAAGGCTAAAGTCTTTGACATTTCATAAGATGTGTTGATTTCAGAAGATTTCAGATATTTTTAGTTTTGACAGAAGGCATATTATTGCAGAAGTTTGTACAAAGATATGTAATGCCTGAAAAGGCTATAGAAAAAAAGAGTAAATTGTTTTAAAATAAGAGACATATTTTTGTCCCCAGGATCTTTGCTGTACCTATCCTAATTAGGCGTATGAATCATGCATTTACAAGGTGCAAGTTTAAGATGTTCAGTCATACTTCTCTTTACACTTTTTAAATTAGAGAATAGACGGATGACTATCAGAGATACTATATTTCTCTGGTAGCTTCTATATATAATGGCTTTACTTTTAGCCTGGGAGGAAGTCATCTTGGAGTTCAGCATGAGAAATCTCTTTTAACTGTTTGATCTGCTATTTTTTTTTTTTTTTTGAAACAAATTTTTATTAATTTTAAAGATAAAACAACACATCATTAACCATTAAACACATAAACACATAAAACCTCTTAACATTGTAAATCCTTACAAGTCAAACAAAACATTATTTTTATACAGCATAATTCCAATTTATCCCATCTCCATATGGACACACAAATATCTTCCAGCAAATTTCTCATTATTCTCAAATATCTTCCAGCAAATTTCTCATTATTTCTCTTTACTCCTATTCAATTTCATTTCTCTTCCATATTTATCCATTTTATAGTCATCATATTCTTTTCTTTCTGGCTTGTTTAAATTATTCTCGTCTAACATTCCTCCAAGGTTTTATTGATTCTTTTTTCCTTTTTTTTTTTATAAAAAACAAATTTTGTTAGTTTTACCATAAACACAATACACAAACATACAAACACAAAACATAAACAAAACTAAAAGATCTTTTCTGAAGGTTGTCTGTTCCCGGGTTAAAACTCTTTACACAGACACAAATTCAAACATCATATTCAACCCATATCTCCTTCCATATCTTATTATCATTTTCTTTTTTATATATATATATAAAAACCATTTTTATCAGTTTTATAAGAACAATGCACAAAGATTTTATTTTTCTTTATGCTATTTTATTTTTAATTCATGTTTTTGTTTGCGTTCTATTTTTTAAAAATCTTTTTTGTACTTCTATATTTTATATAAGCCATTTTGAAGCTGTTGTGAATGAGGGAGGTAAATATGGAAATAAATCACTTAGAGATGCAAATAACTTCATTTGTTAAATCATTCCAATGTTTATTGTATTATCTCCATCTGAGTGTGAAGGATAAATCGCCCCTAATAACAATAATGCTTTATTTATAAACAATTCACACTGTAAGAGAAATAAGTAAACAACAAAAATAGAATTCACTCTCCCACAAAGTGAAATTTGCATAATGCAGGAGCAAACTGATGAATTTTTTCCATTGCTTTAGATACATTTTTGACTATTTCTTACAAAAGCTGTTATAATAAGGATTTTGAAGATAACTGAAATTACCATATTTTAAAAAAGATTATTTTAAAGCTCATTTCAAAGTACCTTTAAATATGTGTATGACATTATAAGTATATCTTTTCTGTGCTGTGAGAACTTAAACTGAATGTTATCCAACAGAATATGTAACAGAATTCTTGGCGTATGCTTCTGTTTCAAGAGCAATGATTTAGAGCCAAGATGTCACCAAGGAAGGGGAGAACAGTGTGTGCTTTTAATGCTTTTCCCTGCTGGTCATTTTTCTATTGCATCTCCCTCAGCTGTTGCTTCTTGCTCAATTCAAGATTCGCGCTAATATAGCACAATGGAGTTGGAGAGAAGAATGGAAACAGAGAAATGGTGGTGAGAAAATGCATTGTAGCCCCTTTTCTTTCCATCTAGCAGTTCTTTAATCCCAATCTCCCTGTCCATGAGTAATTTTACTAAATAAGTAGTAGTCATACTTAATTACATCTCTATTAGTCAAGTTGTTCTTTATCTTTAGTTTTCTTTTTAGACCAAGAATTTGAAACAGACCATCTGTTTCTTAATCCATGCTGAGTTATTTATTTCCCTATTTTTGCCAAGATAGAGTTTCTATATCTACACTTGTCAATAACAAAAGGATGTGAGAGGGATCTGGATAAATATAAGGAATAATAGAAACATCAGATTAGAAAATATGCGTTGTTCAATAATCAACAGTCAGTTTGATAACATATTGATTCATAAAAAATTAGAAAAATTATGAGCATTTGGGTTGTATTTTATAAAGTAGAATAATATAAAATTCATGGAAATGTAAAAATATACATAATAGTAACTCATGAAGATTACATTACTTAACCAATAATTCCAAATTAAATTCCCAAACTAAGAGATGATATGTTTTTAAAAAATGAAATAAAGCATATGGACATAAATACTGTATATTACATGCCTATATTAGTTCTTCTTGCATCTAAATATATTGTTTCTATTTGTAGATAATTGCTATTACACTTAGTTATCATCAATCCGAAGTTTTAAATTCAAAGGTGGCTGGCAATGATATGTGTTGGTAAAGTCATAAAAGAACTATCAAATTAGGGCAAATCTGGCACAGATGGTTCACCTGCAGGGCAACCAAATATTGTTTGAAATATGTGACAGCAAATGTGCTCTATGTGGCAATGAGCATGGACCCTATCCTTGGAAATTTTGATAAGATGATTATGATATGCCTTGGAACAGGGGTTCCCAACCTCTGGGTCATGGCCATGAGGTGTTTGCAACTGGGCTGCAGCAATGATGCATGCACATCCCCACATGCCTGAGCAGCGAGTAAGCATGTATACATGCACTCAATTTGCATGAGCAGCATGTGTGCACACTGCTTGTGCAGATGGAGCTGCACACATGCACGCTTGCTGGATACTTGTGCAGATCCATCTCCCCTTCCCAAACACCACTGGTTGGCAACATTGAAAAGTTTGGGAACTCTGCCTTGGATTTACCAGTTTGCTCCTTTCCTATCCATACGTTAGAATTATACTTTATTACATCGGTGTCAAACTTGGAGTGTCACATTGCTGTCACCTAACATTTCGTGTTGTTTTTCCCATTCATGGAGCTGGGGTGGGCATGGCCTGCATAAGACACATCCAGCTCATGGGCTGCTAGTTTGACACCCCTGCTTTACTATCTCTCCTCTGAGTGAGAAGCTATAAAAATTAGAAATATACTTTAAGCAGTGCTAGCTCTGGATCAAGAACTGTGGAGTAAGCTTGTAGCCCAATATGCTTAGCACAGGACATGAAGAAAATGTTAAACATACTCATTTTTTAAAAAGCACCTGGAGATTATTCTGGCTTGTGTGTTTGATTTAATGAGCTTATCTGCTGTTGTTTTTTTGCCTCTTTCAGTTTTCTACACTTCCCAGTGTCCACTGGAGTTAGCCCTCCCCCCCTCACTAAATTTAATAAATAATAATTCTACAAAACGTCATAATAAACATTTATATTTTTGTAAATATAACATTTATTTAATATTTAGTTTATTATAAATATATAATAAAGATCTAATAAACATATCTAAGAAAAAAGAGCCTTTGATTCAATCATGGCCAGAAAATCCTCCAGTATTTTTTGCAGCATTCAAATGCAATAACAAGAAACTCGGAAAATTGTTCATATTGCTATACCATCCCATTTGAATATGTAGTATTTGTGGATTCATAAATGTTCTATTAGCTTTGGCAATATTTTATGAATATGAATTTTAATTCTTTTATAGGTGTTGCCACAACTGACAATACTACACTGATAAAGAGTTTCAATATCAGAATTTTTATTAGGAATTATTCTATTCCATGAAAGCAACTTTTTCCCATTGCCAAATAGTTTTTGTTGCTCAATACAGTTACTCTAAGAAGTTCATTTAAAGGGTGCAGGATGTCCTACAAGATATTCCAAAGCATTGCACCATAGCCTTGAATTTCTTTAAATCAACAACAGATGTTGGGGGTGGAGGATATTAATTCCTAAAATACTTCAACTTTCTTTCAATGACGACTCACTTCATGTTAATTTATGCAATGACACTGATATACGTTTTTAGTGATAGGCATTTTTTTGTGTTTAGTTTTCAATCTGCAGCTTTTAAACTTGCTAGATCTTTGGGCAAGTCTTTGGACAGGTTCATCTTAAATTAATCCTGAAAATTCAAATCCTCACCAGCTGCATACATACTCCTTTGGAACATCTTGGGAGTACTAGAAATACTAAATGGTATTCTTTTATAAATGTAGCAAATTGTGTAGTAAAGATAGGTGACTGCACAATCTGGGATGGTTAGCTTTTCTAAAACACAGGGCTAGATCAGGCAGCAAGAATACTGTAGTGAGCACATACAAGCAGGGGTGGGTTTCTACCGGTTCTGTCTACCTCTGTAGAACCAGTAGCTCTGAAGAGCAGCAGACTATGTCTGCTGATGTTTTTGCCCACCCAATCACCCAGGCTGTTACCTGATCTTTATTTCCTGATTTTTCAACAAACGAGGCATAGCTGCAGTTAAAAAAAGCAGGAAAAGAGGGATGTTTCAAAGGCTGCTTCTCTGCACACAGCGTGCTGATGACGATTTACAGGCGTGTGGCTCCCAGACTGCAGGGAAGCTTGTAAATCCCAAACCGGTAGTTAACCCTGTCATATCCCACCCCTGCATGCAAGTCGTTATGGAATATCATTTATACTATAATAGGAAGGAAGTATCTCTCCCTTTTCATGTGTTCCCTTTTCAAGTCTTCACATGAGTGACTTGTTTCACTTTTCTCGGACTCACTTCTTTAGTGTGACTTGTCTTCTGGTTCATTGATTGCTTTATTCATTTTATATGGGGCTATTATTCTGAAATTCTTTTACTTTAAGACTAATATTATCCTAACTATGAATTTTATACTAAATAGAATAGGAAGTGTATTGATACTGTTGAACTTTTGTGTTGGAGAAGACTCTTGGGAATACCAAAGAAATGGATTATTGAACAAATCAGTCCTTAGGAGAACCTACTTAGGGCACATGTGACCACACTCAAATTATTCTCTTTCAGAAACATTATATGAAGACCCAGCTCTCTTGAGAAAGGTCTAAAGCTGGAAAATGTGAAAGGAAAGAGAAAGAGGACAAGAACAGCAGCAAAGTGGACTCAGCTACAATGGGGATAAGTGCACATCTGGAAGATTTGAAATAACATTAAGGACAGATCATCATGGAGAAAATCATCTATATTGTTGTTATGATTTGACAATGACTTGATGGCATATAATCAATAATCGATCATTCTTTCTTAAGCAACATTTTTTTCAGAGGAATGACAAAGGCTTTTGTTCTTTGTTGGGCTACATAGAGACTTATTCCACATGGCACATTAGTTCTATTGTTAGAGTTGCCTCTTATCTAAGAAGAGTGTTATATGTCCAAGAGAATACATATTTTAAATTCACATTCACTGCCTATGGCTATAAATATCCTAAGTACATTTTTCCAGCCAGTGTTTCCAACAATATTTATTAGAAATGAGCAAGCTCTGGAAATTTCCATAGCAATATAATGAAAATGTGATTATATCCTATTCTGTGCCAATTGTAAAACACCCAGTAGGGCCATTTACTTGTCAAGATGCAACTAGAAAATGTAGCAGAGTTACCAAGCAAACAATTGTTTCCCCCACCCCACAAATGCTTGTGTTATCACCATGCATTGCAATTTTGCAACTTCTCTTATCTCTCTATTATAAAGTATCATGGTCTTAGTAGGACATTCTGCCCTCTGTGTGCAATTTTTTTTTACCAATGCATCTTAAAATAACTAAGCTATATTGGTGCAAATTACCTTAAATGATACATACCATCACATATATTTAATATATGCTCATAAACAACATGACAATGTAATCTAGACAGTCATTTTAAATATACTCCCAAATCAGGAAACAAAATTCAAGATTTCAAGATCCCCAGATGGCTGATAGCAGTAACCTTAGCAGGCTCAAATAAGTTATAATATGGATCATAATTCATTGTATATAGGAACAGTATTTGGGATTGCAAAACTCCAGTTGGCCACTAGATTAGAGGAAAGACCTAGTTATTAGTGTATCTATTGTCATATAATAATCATTAACATTTTTGCAACCCAGTTAAATTCTGCCTGCCTGAGCACTTTTGCACATTAATTAATAAAACGGTTATACAGAGAGACAGTTTGATGTAGTTGTTAAAGGCATGAGGGTAGAAACTGGGAGACTGTGAGATCTAGTCCTGTCATAGGCATAAAACCAGCTGGGTAACTATGGGCAATTTCTTTCTCTCAACCTCTAGGAGGAAGAAGGCAAGGACAAATAATTGTTGAAAAAGTTGTCAAAAATATCTGCAGGTTTTGTCCAATTAGGAGTTAAGACTGACTAAAAGACATAGATTAATGTGCCCATTTTTTTCCTTCAAAATCTGGTCAGCTAGTATATGACAAACAAAGGAAAATGCAAAACAAACAAGTTGTCTTTAAGTTCATTTAATATATTCATCACATAAAGTAAAATAATATTTACTATCAATTGCTGTGATCTTCACTTAGTTATCCTGAAACTCTGAAACTGCTATGAAAATATAAGTAACTCCAAAGAGAAAATGTAATTTTGGGGGGGTTGGGCTGAGCTGGGCTGGGCTGAGCATGGGACAAAACAATAGGGAAAAAACATGACAAGAATCTAGTTTACTGTATAGAAATCCAATATCTTAATATTTTTTGCCATTTTTCCAGGGTACCTACAGGATTATCTTCTCCAAACAGAGTTGGTTTGACCTCTCTAGGATACTTCTAGTGAAAAAAAAAATACTTATAGTACATTACTGAAAGGTTCAGAGGAATTATAACTACTTCCCAATGGAGGTAGAACTAATCCCTCTCTTTCTGTTTTTTTAGATAGATGTTAAAAACCGAATTATCTTGGAGGAGTTTTCTTATGTTTCTAACTGATGTCATCTTTTTCTTTATTATTCACTGATTAAACTTATCTTTCTTGTTATGTACTGTTTATTGCTATTGGTGGTTTTTGACAATGTTCCTTATCTATTATTGTTGTAATTGTGATAGATTTTTATTTTTGATAGATTGCATAAACTGTAGCAAAATAGATATGTATTTAATCAAAAAAATAATAAAGCAGTATTTCAATCTGTAAATAGCAGATCAGTGCCAATGAAATGTGATGTTTCCTTCTATTGATTATGGCTTGATATAATTTTGGAATCTTTGGATACAATTTATATAAAATTATGTTAAACAGGTAACCAATTTTCTGATGGTCTTTTTTCAGCAAATTTATAAACTCTGATGACCTACCTTTGAGTCTTTTTTTAAAAAAAAACAAGTTTTATTCAGTTTTCCATATTTTAACGTCTCTTTTTAGTGAACAGCATGATTACAGGTTTCACATATACATACAAATATAACCATGGTTACATATTCAATTTTTATATCCAATTCCTTATCTTAACAGTGCTTTTATACATTTTCTATTTTATTGTATTATTCTAAATATTTATCTCATTATTTGATAACTACATAATCATTATACTGTAATAATTTTAATTGTCACATTTGTATATTTCATCTTAAATTCTAATTAGAAAAAGACACTTCTATAAATTGTTTTCCCCCCTAAAATCTCAATATAAATGTGCCGCCTCTGTTATAAATTCATTTATTTTTCACTTCTTTTAAATCTCATTAAAACATTTAACATTATTACATAAAACATTAAACTTAATAATCCCTTTAAAACTACATAGCATATAAAAATCAGATTCTGCATGATTTTTCTCCTTTTAAATTTCATTAAATTTCCTCCCCCACAAAAGGACATATTAATCTACTCATTCAAATAGTAAAACAATCCTAAGCCCTAAAGTTAATTCCATTTCAGCTCTCCTCCTATATCATTTCATTTATTTCCACATATTTAATATACATATTCCATTAATTATTCCATTCATATTTAAACCAAAAAAGCCAACATTCCAATCTTAAAAATATTTCAATATATCTAATATACTTATTCCATTATTTGTTACAATTATCTCTCTACATAAAGAGGAAGAGCATTAGATTTCATTATCCAAAAAATAACAATTCTGTTTTTCCATCTTGTCTATATGTCCCTATTTCGTAACTATAAATTTGTATTACCCCTCAATACCTTGCAGAATTCTCTTTCTACATAATAATCACCCATTATCTCTATGTCTAATTAAGGATTTCCCCATTTTTTTTTACAATTCCCATATTTCTTTGTTTCCAAATCCTGTTTCTTGTCCCTTCTTTCCCCCTGTCTTTTCTCCTTTATTCTTTCATTCTAGTTTTTATCCCTCTCTATTTATAGCTTCCTTTCACCCTTTGAATTTCTGCTGACACTGTTAAGCCTGTGTTCCCCAACCAGGGTTAAGGAGACAAGCTAAACAGAATGTGCAGCGTTAGTCAGATAGGCACACAGATAAATGAGTGAGATAGGTTTGTATGTTTGTTAATATACAGTAAAAATAACAGATACGCTTGTGCTATCAAAATATAGTTTATTCCATTTAGAGTTTATAGCATAGTCAAAATAACAGTCCATTAGTCATGTATCATTTTAGTCAGTCCATTCAAGGATATTCAATTAGCAAAGTCCGTGTAGAATATCCAATGTCAGTTCACTTACAATAAATCAGTCCTTTCTCTCTCCCGTTCCAGTAGGGGAAAAACGCAGTCTTCAATTCATCATGTAATTAGGGATCATCAAGTCAAAGAGAGCAAGCTGCAGTGCCTTGCTTCTTTTATGGTGCTTTCACAACCACTCCCTTAATTACATTCCTATAGTTAAAGTTACAGACACTTTAACTAATAAACCATGATAACATATTTATTATTTTACCTAAACCAGTTAGGGTAAACAATGTTATCCCTAACAGACTCTTTTTCCCTTTTTTAATTTTTTGGATATTCCCCTTTTTATTTAATTTCTTAAATCTCCTGTATTTATTTCCAACTCTTTTCTTCTTTCTTTCAACAGTTCTTTGTTCTCTATGGTTACTAAAGATGGCCCCTTCTATGATTTGCTCCACCTCCTCTTCTGCCTTTTGTCTTTGTTGTGCATATTGTGCTGTCGCATTTTCAATAAATTTTAAAGCAAAATCCAGCAATTCACCTCATTCTTGTAGTGTTTCTTTCATTTTTCTGAGTTTCATTTTTAATGCCAGAAGAGAAATCGCCATTTTACAACTTTCTGATTCACAATTTAATCCAAATAGTATCTTTAAAATTTCTTTCCAACAGTCAACTTTTCTTCCTCTCAAGTTTTTAAGTCTCCACTAATCTGCAAAATTCATGTCAGAATCAGCAACTAATCCAACGGCAGAATCCTCCTAATTCTTTCTTTGTTACAATGTTTCATTTTTTCAAAGTTCTTGCTTTATTGTATCAATTTCCATGCAATTTCAAGAAATGAGTTTTTTTTTAAAAAAAAAAACCAGTTGAGTTTAACTGAGATGGCGCTCTCTATTATGCTAAATCTTCACCCCCTCTTTTCTTCTTTCTTCTCTATTATTCAGACCTTTATAAACCACAATTTTTCAAGAAGAAAAAGATCAAATCCCGTTGATATTAAATTTCCTCTTTAACAGTCTATAGTTCAGCTTTATTAGTGCCAATGCAAAATC
The DNA here is from genome assembly GCA_033807585.1 of Hydrophis major. Classification (NCBI taxonomy): domain Eukaryota; kingdom Metazoa; phylum Chordata; class Lepidosauria; order Squamata; family Elapidae; genus Hydrophis; species Hydrophis major. Next base: position 31,585,212 of record CM066331.1, read on the forward strand.
AAAGTATACTTATCCAAGTTGATTATATAGTTCCTTCTCCAGCTTCTACCTTTTGCAGTTTTGAAGCTGCAACGCTATCAAAAGCAATTTGTACCTTTTTTTCTCTTTCTCTTCGCCGCTTAGATCCTTTCTTAAAGATTCTTTGAAATGTTAATCCTGTGGGTATCTTCCATTTGATTATATCGTCCCGTTTCTCCTGCTGTTCGCTTCTTTCTCTCTCTCTCTCCTGCACAATCTTATTCCCTTTCAGGGTGGCCATTTTAGACCACCGCTTCAGGCGTCTTTGGGAGGGAACAATTGCCAAGCCGGGGAGGGGATTTGCGACTCCCATCTACCCAGCTGACAGTCTCCCCTTCCTCCGCTATCCCTACGAGGTAGCTTCTGCCCTGAATCCAAAGGATTGGGGCTCTCCGACTCCAAAGCATGAACCAAAGCCACGCACGATCACCAGTAGATCTTTGGGGAAGCTCAAAATAGAAAGTCTACTTATGAGTCTTAAACTCATAAAAGATATATCAGTTCCCTAGCATAACTCAACACAGCTACAGTATATATATATGCATAAGAAAGAATATAATTGGAATAAAATGCCAATTCTTATGTTATCTGAAGTTTCATTTCTTCAAAGTATTGAAGTAAGAAGTCTGGTTTGATTGATTTTAATCATATTTTGACTAAATAAGTTGCCAATGCTCTCCTCTGGTGTAAGAATGTAGTGAGCCTCCAGCAGAACTAGATGGATGTTCAAATTATCTGTTTGAGTCAACTGAAACAAATCAATGATACAACTGGAACAAATTAACCTGTCACCTCTGTGGCCACTAACACTGCTGCTTTTCTTCCTGATTCCTGTCTGATAAATATGATGACAATCCAGAGATATCCAAAGGTCAGATATTCACCACCCAGAGTGAATTATACATTTCATTGTGAATAGCTGAGCTGTGAGGTGGTACACTAAAAACATGCCCAGCTTAAAATATAGGGAATCATATTCTACTCATGTGCAAATTAGATCAACTGGTTATCACTAAAGTTTCTCGAAAGCTCATTGTTCCTTCCCTCTTCCAGCCTTGTACCTATGACCAGAGTAGCATCCAAAACTCTATTTTGGATAAACTTCTTATGAGAGAACCTGTCCTTGTCCAACCAGTCTGAGTAACACATATAAGATATGCTCTTTTTTCCTTATTTAAATTGTCTTAAATATGGATTTGAAAACATTTCTTAAAAAAAATATTTTTGATGGGAAGAAAAAACAAATAGCAAATTCACATTCTACTCTCATAAAGATATGCTATGAACACTTATGAATACTACCATTAATAGTACTGATCATTAAATTTCTTGCAATATACCTGTTTCTATTCATAATTAATTTAATGAAGATTCAAATTTGTTGCAATATTTTTATATCCCTTTTCTGTTCAGGATTAAATTAATGATGATGAAGAATGAAAAAAATGCAGGCAAAAACCAGAGTATCAAGTAATCTAAACTGGGAATTTGCTTGTTTAAATGTTCTTGTCCATGCAAAATAACATTTGGTTCATTACACACCACTGCTTTCTTATTAACAACCAATTAAATGCAAAAGATGGCAAACAACCGAGCTAAAAAGAAATTATAGGAAGCTACGTTAGATTGTGCTTTTCTGAGATGTTTCTATGAAGTCTTAGAAGGCCTGCAAAACCATGATATAGAACTTTTTGTTCTTTACAAATCCATTCCAGGAAAGTGATAAGCTTCTAATTAAAACAGCTAGCGAATAACCCTCTCTAAACAACGCCTTGTGAATGGAAAAATGTGGGCTTGTTGTAAGACAGGAATAAACACACACACACACACACACACACACACACACACACACACACACACACACACACATGCATTTAATTTTTGTACTTGTTCTTTAAAGGATGTTGAAAAAGAATGAGAGGCACTGTTTGGCAATCATTAAGCCCTCTTTGCTTGCAATTTAACAGCACCTGAATGACCTAACAACTCTAATGTTACTCTTACAATGATGGTCCATACTTTAAATCTTATTATCCAACTGTTTTGAGATCTTCAAAATACTGAAACTTCCTTTCTTAAACTGCTACATTGCCTCCTTTAAAATGTAACATTTGCTTTATAAATAAATGCCATATAAATATAATAAATAACATAACTAATAGCCTTCCTCCCTTTTCCAAATACATGTTTATATATTTATATGTTTTTATCTAATCAATCCAGGTATTTGTATTTATTAGCTAATTGCTGCCCTCAAAATATTCACAGGTCTATCTTTGTGGAGAAGATTTTGTCCCTATCTTAATTTTTGTAAAGGCCTTAAAGAAAAAAAAAAGATCTAAAAATGTCTTGAACTTTTCCAAGATGTGAGATTTATATGTTTTGGGTTGGAGCTAATTACTCAAGTAATATCAGTTTGTGCATGGCTTCAATATTTTGTGACAGTTTTACTTTTCTACCTTTCCATCTTATCACTGCACATTGTGTTGTCCCTTCACACTTCAAGTACTATGACAGCTGATAGTTGAACAAGTTAGGTATGCATTATTCTGACTCTCATACCTATCAACTCATCCCTTAGACTGTCTACTATTGACCTCACCCCCTTCCTAAGAGGTCTGTAGGGGGCGTGCATAAGTGCACCAATGTGCCAACTGTCCCTGTCCTATTGTTTCTTTTCTTTTATTTATTTTTCTTATATGTATCCATATATTCATAACTATGTTTTACTTATACCTATTATCTTGTAAGCAGTTGACAAAAATAAATAAATAAATAAAAATAAAATAAAATAAATAAAAATCTTCCAAATTTTGCTTCCAGAATTTACAACCAATGTGGCCAAAAGAAGTTGCTGGCTAAGGAATCTTGAAAGTATACTTCCAACACATCTGCAGAACAGCAAGTTAGGAAAATACAATGGCTTTGTTAAATAAATATTTTGTTAATAACTTCTACATAAGAGGAAGGAATTTTTGATTTTGTTGCCACTTCTATGTCGTTAAAGAAGAGTGGTATAGAAAGAGAATTACAAATATCTATAAGTACATATAAAATGAATAATTTGTTTTGCTTTTGACAGGCCTAGAAGGCAATACATATGATTATACTATATCTACAGAGCAAACTATCTGATGATAGAGGATGTTCATCAGTGGCTCACAAGGTCCTTCCTCCATTTGATGGAGCCTTTCAGGCAGTGGTGGGATTCAAAAATTTTTACTACCAGTTCTGTGGGTGTGGCTTGGTGGGCTTGGCAGGTGTTGCAGAGAAGGATACTGTAAAATCTCCATTCCTCCCTCCCGGGGGAAGGTTACTGCAAAATCCCATTCTCTCCCCACCCCACTAACTTGCTTTCCAGCTCCTTTTTCCTGTGCAGGCAACAAAAGAAGACCCAGTCAATCAGCTGGGACTTGGGAGGCAGAGAATAGATGGGGGCAGTGCCAGTCAGAGATAGTATTTGCTGGTTCTCCAAACTAATTTTTTTTTGCTACCAATTCTCCAGAACTGGTCAGAACCTGCTGAATACCACCTCTGCTTTCAGGATATTCAGAAAAACAGAATTGTGAAGGTTGTGTGATGCAATGGAGCCATGCCTTCTGAAGCCTATATCTCCAGTATGGCAGTAGTGGAGTTAGAGTGTAGACACCCATCTGGTCAGGCTGGGTTGTCCTTTATGCAGGAAAAGACTAATGACTAGAAGGTTGTTCTGCCACTGGGAGGCCTTGTCAACAATTGGGCTTTTGAGTTGTCACATTGTTATCACCTCTTGGTGGAGTTAATCAATTCAAAAGATTTTGGCTTATATAAACAATGTTGCATGTATGACAAGGCAAAAGAAGAATTAGATTGTGTGAACATTTTTTGTTCAGAATTCAGGCCTGGGCATGGGACACAGGTGACATTAGTTGATGACCTATTTCACAACCTTAAAGAGGAAACTGGCCTGCCCCCACCATGTTGAAATTCTCAGTGGTCTTCAGTATCATTTATCTTAGTATCCTTCCCATTGGAAATTGGAAGTCTTGTGTTTCTTTGGTTCCTCTCCTTCCCTAATGGGCATCTATAAACATATATTCTGATGTAGTGGATAGCCTACCCCCCCCCCCAAAAAAAAAAAAAACAGTGAAGAATTTTGGCTTTAAAGATTTTAAGATATTGTGCTATTAATGATTCTGAAATGTAATTAGAGGTGCATTTTGTAAATGCCAAATGGCTGGTGGCAATGAACACAGCCACTTTGAAAACTAGAATGAGATTAAACTATCCTGTTGTTATAAAATTATCTGATTATACATGTACATATATATACACATATAAAGAAATACTGCTGGCTTAAGGCAAACATTTTGGCTAGCAACTTTGGATCTTACAGTAATGATTGCAAATAGAACAAAACAGAGCAGTTAATATCTGAGTTGCAGTGATTTCCTTGGGTTCAAGAAAATAATACAGAAACCCTTTCTCTAGGTTTCTTTTGCTCATTTTAAAACTTTTACTAAAATGTTTGAAGCAAAGTAAATGGTGCATTTTCACTCCAAATTGCAGGACACAGAGTAATTGCTTTAAATTATAGGGAAGCAGATTTCACTTGAATGTTAGCAGGGAAAATCAACAGGCAGAATAATTTCAGAAAAACCAACCATCAAGGCTAGTGGTGAACTTCCCCTTCCCCGTGTTTTCAAGAGATAACTTGATAAATACAGATTATCAGTGTTGGAAGGGACCTTGTAGGTCATCTAGTCCAACCCATACATGTAAGGGGTGTTTAACAATAATGAGTAGGAATTGACTTGGTAGTTCAACTGGTTTTTCCAACTCTATGCTTCTATAAATACAGGACAAATAAAATCTTAGTTGTGGTATACAGGTAATTATTGACTTACAACTATTTATTTAGTGACCATTTGAAGTTACAACAGCATCGAATAAAGGGACTTATGACCGGTTTCCAGACTTACAACCATTGCAGCATCCCCATGATTCAAAATTCAGGCAGATGGCAACTGGCATGTATTTATGACAGTTCCAGTGTCCTGGGATTAAGTGATCACCATTTGTAACCTTCCCAGCTGGTTTCTGAGAAGCAAAGTCAATGAGAGGATCCAGATGACTGTATCATTCAGTTGATAATTGTGGCAAAAAAGGTTGCAAAATGGGGCAAAACTCACTTTACTGTGTTGCTTGGCAACAGAAAATGTGGACTCAGTTGTGGTCATAAATCGAGGACTACCTGTATTAAGAACTTTCAGAATAATTTTTTTTGAAAAAAGGCACCTGCTGACTGAGCTGTGCAATGATGAACATAATGAAAGAAGTAAAGAATGCATTCTGCATCTATAGCTTAAAGCATAGAATATACTGTTGTGACCTTTTTCTACTGCTTGGATTGTAAGGGTCAATTCTTAACTGTGATGACTTTTGGATACATCATCCAAAATGGTGTTGCAGATTAGAGGAAGGATAAACCAAGTCATGGCTTCCACTTCTATTTTTCTACTGTTATATGCATAACACAGACCTGTATCCCTTTGGGACTATCCATGCTAATTACAGGCAACTGTTTTTCCATTGGCTTTAGAAACATTTCACTACAGATAGAGGTAGATAGATAATATAGAATGATGTTTACTCATTGACCCTTTTATATCTTCCCTATTGTTGATGTGTATATGTGAAATGATTCACTTAACTGACAAAAATGGTTGTGAAATCAGGTGCAACTCACTTAACAATTGTGGCAGTAAGTCAAGGACTACTTGAACACTGATATAATTGAGATGCTTTTTCAGAAGTGCTTCCTTAGTAACTGCCTTATTTAGTGCCTGTTTGTAAGTATAATGATGATGATGATGGTGAAAAAAGTAAGTGTACAATTAATTTATGGCCTTTGCAGGTCAGTAAAGCAAAGCAAAGCTGAAGTAAGAGGTGATGTTCTACTTAGCGACTGCTTCATCGAACAAGTGAGTTGCTAGTTCCATCTGTGATAGCTAAATTAGGACTATCTGAACAGTAAAAGAAAAAAAAAGCATAATCTCCAGACAGTTCATTCACTTTAAGTAATATGTCAGATTATTTTAAAAGTGAAACATGAATGTCAGCCCTATTCCTTCATGGATTCATTGATTACAAAATACCCAAATTTGTTCCCATCCTAAAATCTACTAAAGCACTCAATTTTGTATAGCATTTTCTTTGATTTGTCTTATTTTTTGTAGCATCAGATTCTTTTTCTTCCCTGATTTTAATAGATCTAAAACAAAATAAAGCTCCCTTACCTTTGTTCCTAAAGGGCATTCTGATGTTTCTCTCTTCCAAAACAGATTTTTCTTTATGAAAACAATCCATGTGTATGTGTATATATATATGTGTGTGTGTGTGTGTTTTCTGAGGTTCTCGCGGGTATTTGTATGTGGATCTTTGGTTATTCGGGTTTTCTCCCATGTAAGATTGGAAGTATCTAGGCAACGTTTCGATGAAGTCTAATTCATCATCTTCAGGCTTGGTCTTCAGCTCTGTGCTTCTCAGAGTGATGTGAGCTTGCAGCTGCTTCTTCCTTTTAACTGCTAGCGGGGGTTTGACTTGATTGGTTGGGGGTTTGTCTGTGTTCTGATTGGTTGGGGGTTTATCTGTGTTCTGATTGGCTGGAGGCACGTTCTGTTCAGGTGGGGGCTTGGTTATGCTCAGGTTAGTCTTAGTTGCTGGGGGATTTGAGCTGGTGAGCTGTGATCTTGCTGTTTGGCTTCGAGTTCGTGGTTGTGCTGCATCTTCATGGTGGGGGTTAGTTCACTTCATGTATGGCTCTGAGGGGTTTGAAGTGGGTAGTGATGCAGTTGCAGTGCGGCTTCTGGTCCGTGGTCGTGTCTCATCTTCTGTGTGGGTGTGAGTCTGCTTTCTACGTGGAAGTGTGGTACTGGCATCTTGTGTGGCTCTCAGAGGTGTGGGTCTGGTGTCATTCTTCATGTACCACCACACTTCCACGTAGAAAGCAGACTCACACCCACAGAAGATGAGACACGATCACGGACCAAAAGCTGCACTGCAGTTGCATCACTACCCACTTCAAACCCCTCTGAGCCATACATGAAGCGAACTGATTACCCCACCATGAAGATGCAGCACAACCACGAACTCGAAGCCAAACAGCAAGATCACAGCTCACCAGCTCAAATCCCCCAGCAACTAAGACTAACCTGAGCATAACCAAGCCCCCACCTGAACAGAACATGCCTCCAGCCAATCAGAACACAGACAAACCACCAACCAATCAGAACACAGACAAACCCCCAACCAATGAGCACACACCCCCACCCAATCAGAACACAGCCAAGCCCCCACCCAATCAAGTCAGACCCCCACTAGCAGTTAAAAGGAAGAAGCAGCTGCAAGCTCACATCACTCTGAGAAGCACAGAGCTGAAGACCAAGCCTAAAGATGATGAATGAGACTTCATCGAAATGTTGCCTAGATACTTCCAATCTTATGCGGAAGAAAACCCGAATAACCAAAGATCCATATATATGTGTGTGTGTGTGTGTGTGTGTGTGTGTATATATATATATATATATATATATATATATATATATATATATATATATATATATATATATATATATATATATATATATATGTAAGAATTATATGTGTACATACCTATTTGATATATTGAGATTTATACATATTACATACTATAAATATGCATGTACCTTGCTAATTATCTTTAGATTCCAACAGCTTCTAATTCATATTGAAAACCCCATGAAATAACTCCAAAATGGCTTTGAATGAATATGCATTGCCATACTGGCAAATACAATTAATGTACTTAAAGATTTTAAGCAGATGTTCTTCATTAACAATGACATTGTGAGAATATTACATGTGCTGTAATCAGTGTTGAATACTATACATTTAAACCTAATATCCAAAAATACAAATTGGAGGGGACAAAAAATAAAAGCACAAAACAAGCATAATATCCAAAAGGGATTTATAAAGTTAAAAAGTTCACATGAAATATCATCTGCAATCTTTTCTAATGTTAATATCCTAATTAAAATGATACCTTTGAGGCAAGCTATACCAGGAAATAATTGATTTATATATTTTCAGCTCAAGATGCCTTTAGTTAGCTCTTTTCATGTTGAGTTCATGAGGATGAAAGCAATTATTTTGGGATTCCTTCTGCTTTTAAACATTATACAAATTACCTATTATCCAAATACTCTTATCCAAGTCTTAGTCACAAGAAAATAGTATACAGGTATTTGTGCCACATTCAAGAATTAGATGAAACTGTGGATTTAAACAGAAAGTCAAATGTAGACATAATATTGATTAAATTGTTACAGCTTTGATAAAAACAGAGACTATTTGTTGATCAGATTTTCCATATCATCCTTATGATTAAACATTTTTTGTAAGCATGAAGTATTTTGTTTAATATTTTAACTTTTTTAGATATACTCAAGGAAGGCAACACTTGCTGAGACCTAAGTATTTGGGGGGTTTTTTCAGAAAAGAAAGTTTTAGGTCACCCTATCTAAAGCATGGTTTCAAAGTCACATTTCCTAACTTGTGAAGAAAAAAGACATATATTCATTTTTCCTTAATAAATAAACATTTTTGTTTTAGGCAGAGAGGGGGAAAATGGAGCTGGTAATCAATGAACAGGCTACAAGGCTGTGAAATGATAGGAGTTCCTTTCGATTACGGTAAATGCAATTATATTTGATGCTATGCATGTAATAGTGTAATGTAATGGGAAGTTACATATGCCTTTTAATAACGTTTGTTAATCTGAAAATGTACTGTCAGAGTGCTTACAATTTAAGGATATAAAAGTGGCTGAACAATTCAAGATGATATCTATACAAGGTGCTGGTTTAGGCATTTGCAGTGAGAAGACTCACAGTTTAAAAGCAGAACCCTGCTATGGTAATATTCCCTTTGTAAGAACTGATGATACTCATAGTGTTTCTTTAATATCCTGTTCTTAATTTTAGCCACAATGGAATTAACCGATATTTTCTTTACAAAGTATTAAATGTTGCATTCAAAACTGCTTTAGGTTTAAATAACTATTAAATAATATATTATGTTATTGCCCTTGAACCTCCTGGAGAAAAAGTATATATAATGTAATAGTTTAAATGTCAAACTAAAGTCTTCCTCAAGTCAAACTTAATTCATGCTAACTGCAAATTACCTACTTTACAGACCTAAGATTTCTCAGTGATTTGTCATTTTTCAGAATGATACATGCTTAACTTTTTGAGTGCAGTTAAGGTTGACTAGATGTCCCTTTAAGAATATGGGATTCTAAATCAACTTAGTCAGTTGGCTATGGCCTGAGACAGTTAATTAAAAGACAAACTGCTGTACATGGTAACTTGATTAGTGTGATTAATAAAGAATTATTAACATGTAAATCATCCAATGAATGTTAATGGAGAGAGATATATTTCATGTATCCAAGGCCCCTGGGCTATCTCCTATTTAAGTATTACAAGTCCGAGACTTATTTTCTTTCAATAAGGCTGATGTATTATTTTCTTTTTCTGATTGGGGCAACTATAGTTTATTTAATAAGGCATAACTGGTTCAAGTTTGTATAATGTATTAATCTTTAAATTAATGGTATTTGCTTTAGAAGGATATATCAATTGGTCTCAGATTATTCCCTGATTCCCCTTCTAGTAAATACACCTTTATTTTATTAAATCTTCTTCACAAGATTCCCATTATTCTCACTATTGCTGCCACTACAATTATTATGAAGTTTATTTATACCCCATCTTTATTTTATAAACAATTCAAGGCAATGAATATATTAATAGTCCTTCCTTTTCCTATTTTCCCCACAATGACAAGTTGTGGGCTGAGAGAGAGTAGTGGCCGAAGGTCATCCACCTGGTTTTCATGCCTAAATTGGGACTAGAATCCACAGTCTCTTGATTTCTATCCTAGAGCCTAACCACAGGACCCATCTAGCTATTGCCATCCTGTCTTCTTTTTCTGTCTCTGTCCACCCACCCTCATGGCTTAACTGCCTCAGAATACTTTTCACTTTCACTTGGAGATATATTTCAGAAAATACAACAACTTATAAGAAAATAAAAGAAAATGTCAGTTATTGAATTGAGATTATACATTTTCTTTTGTTGTTAAGCATTCTGGGATTACTTGTGGTCATCTAAAATTTAATTTGGAAAAAAGAAAGTTGAGAAATTGAAGGAAAAAAAGCTATCCAAAGACACGCATTTGTTACCTTCAGAATAAAATAAAATAATGCAATATTAACAAGGCAGTTGGATTTTGTTTTTCAAAATATTTCAAAGACTGGACTTTGTAATTGGAGGGACAGTGTATAATGGGATAATGAATGTGACATGCCGACATGTCATCTTTTTCCAAAAGTGTTAATATATTATTTATTGTAAAACTGTATCCACAATTTCATTCATCTTTTCATCCCTTTGTCTGAATAAATTATCTTCCTTCCAATCTTTCCTATAGTACTTATATTCATTTTTGTTAACCACATTATTCTCTTCCTATTCAGCTGCATTAACTGATGATTGTAATAGCCTAGTGGAAAATAATCACACAATGATTATTCAAAATTGTGTCTTTGACAACATTAGTAGTACTCGTGCCAATTTAATTTCTTCTTCATTTTTGTTTGCACTTTCCGTGGCGCTCACTCATCCACTAGTACATTGTTGTAAGGTAGAAGTATTGGACTATAAAAGAGAAGTCCTATGCCACATGCTATCATATCATGACAGAAAGCTCCACAAGTATACAGTATTTAAAGGACTTCTATGTCTCATTTGGGATAGCCTTGTTTCTGCCTTTTAAGATCTGAATGCATGCAAGTATTTTTTTTTTTACCCAAATTCTTCCTCATTAAGTATATTTCAGCTCAAATAAGAAAAGTTATGAAAACAAAGTATGGCAAGCTCCAAATGGAAATCTCCAGTGATAGTCCACAAACCAGAATTAGATTGTAATCCTCACTATGCTTTCTTGGAAATCAGCTTCCACAGCCATGATAGAAAAAAAAAAGACTCAGTTCTGAGAAAGATCATTAGCATTAGACCCTAACTTGAAGGTTTTTTCCAATGGGTTCTAAAAGTTTGTGTTCTACTTTGTGTATGTAACATAATATTCATTCCATTAACAAAAATTAGAGTGAAGAAAGTGCCATTTAAATCTGACCAGATATAAAAAATATCCTACAATAAATTAAAGTATTCCATCCAAGGACCTGTCATAAAACTGAACTCAGTCTTTTGATATACTTATTCAAACTATGTTAAATGACAGTATCAAAGACAACACGTGTTATTTTAAAATTATATTGTCCAACAGAATTTGAAAAGTAAGATCTTATTCCATATGCATATGAGCTTGATCAACAGAATAATAATTATTCTGTTGATATCAAAATCTTCAAGCTAAGGAAGCTATGTAGAATTTTAAAAAACCATTTGTTGCTTCTAGTAAGAAATTATGCAGGACTCGATCTATCTTTAGTGAAATCAAAGTGGTTAATATGTGATGATGTACCTGCTGCTGGATAGAAAGTTACTGGCTAATCAATGATTTGAAGTACTGAACATCAAAAGATCTATAAATTGGACATTTATTCTGATGATACTTTCCTCTATACACAGATATGCATGTGTTGAACCACCCAGATCTGGTAAAGAGCACCAAAATGTATATCCAGTTAAAATAATTTTATATTAACTGTGCTAAACTTTTACAGTCCAAAAATTTCAGTCCATACCAATCCTAAGGAAATATCTTCAAATTCTACTGTCATAAAGTTCTTGGACAATCCGCCAACTTCCAATTACTTCAATATTTGCTTTGGTGTGTCTTATATGTATTTATAGAAAAAGAATTAGGTTTTGGATTCTGATTTTGTTACTGAATCAAGTTGCCTAATTGTTCAATGTGTGGCTTCTATCATAGAAACCTTAACATTTCAACTTGGGGAGGTCTCTCATATATGATGACCTGTACATGGCATAGGTCTGAGGAGAGGCATAGAATACCAAGCAGTTGGCACATCAGAAACATCCTCTGAAGCTGCAGAGTAAAAAGAAAGACAGATAACAGAAACCAGACTGTGGTGAAAAAGGAGGCAGTATATGGGCACAATAAATGTGACTGTTTATGGTACATGATGTTACTATCTGTCATTATAGGGTTGGATAGAGTCCTGTGATGAGACGAGAATGTAGAAGCATGTGGAAAGTCATTCCATTATATTATTAGCTCTTACATTTCTGTTGTAAAGGTTACTATTTAATATACATTGCTTTCCTTATCATTCCCACATAATATTTCTTGTGGAATTTAACTCCTAAAACTTGCCTGGTTTGGAACTCTTTTGCATTCTGCTGACCCAGACAGAGTCTAGTGAACATTTTAGTTGCCTTTCCACATATGTGTCTGTGTTGACATTAAATTTTCTGTTGCTGAGCAGACATGTTTTTAAGATCATGGCAACTCATTGTAAAGGCAATTGCCTGCTTTAATATGTTAAAAACATTGTATTATCTCTCTTTGTTACCAAATTGATATTTTTGCATCTAGTTTGGAATAAATATAAAAACTATGGTTACACAATTAATAAATTTGAGTGAATTTTTAAACATTACTGAACGCCATTCCACTTATTTTCAAAAGAATATGCATTGGACTATGCTTTTAGTCTAGTTTTATATGTCCAGACAGCTCTTTTTAATGTTGTAAGCAAAATTAAATATTTGATTCTAGGACAGTGTTATGATACACTTTAATTCATAAATTAAATCCTCTTTAGCTCTCCAAATAAAGTAGCATTTCCATGCATATAACCAAACTTCTGTATTACAACCAACCATTTCTTGTTCTTTCTGAGTCTACTTGACAAACAACTTCATGTCTCATCTTCTCATCCTCATTGCTTGCATTTAGCCTTGCAACACTATACTTTTTAATTATGTTTCTGTTTTTGTTTAATATGTACAATGCATTTAATATTCTTTTATGTGGTGAGAAGTTTATGTGCAACCATTCTACTATATAGAATCTGTTATGTATGTATATAGTTGAAATAAAGTGTGAGCTTGGGGTAAAGTGCAGGGTTCTGGCCCTGCACTTCTGATTGGGTGTTAAGCGGCCAGATCGGATTGGTCAGTTCTAAAGAATCTGATTGGCCCTTAACGGAGGTTTGTTATTGGTTTAAGAGCTAGCGTTCCTAGCTCTCTATTGGTCAATTTTCACAAGGGTTGCCTATATAAGGCAGAGTTTGCTGTTATGTTCTCAAGTCACTATGTAATAAAGAGCTAAAAGTTCACCAACAAAGACTGTCTCCAATTTACTTCAACCCATGTCAGAATACTTAACACTGGCGACGAGGATGGGATTTGGAGACATTTGAATCTGAGAAGCCAGGAAGAGATACCGAGCACGTGTTGAGATGGCGCCATCAACGGAACCATGTCCGGCGGCATCGTACCACCCGCTCCGTTCGATCCAAACCAAGAGGATTGGGAATCCTACATGGATCGCTTCCAAATGTTTCTCAAAACAAATAATTTGAAGGACGCCACACCAGCAAAGAAGCGGGCACTGTTCCTGACGCACTGCGGCCCGGCTGTCTTTAAAATGGCTAAAGCGCTGGCGAAACCTCGAGAAGTGAAGCCATGAGCTGGGACGACCTCGAACCCATCCTGAGAGACCATTACGCGCCAACCGTTCCTACACTCGTGAGACGCCATGAGTTCTATCAGAGAAACCAGCGAAAAGGAGAGAGCGTGACCAATTTCATGGTGGATCTCCGAAATTTAGGGGGCCTCTGCGGGTTTGCAGATTTAGAGGAAGCACTGAGAGATCGATTAATTCTGGGATTAGATGCACTAGGCGTGCAAAGCAAGCTGATGGCGAAAGGCGACATCAGCCTTGCTGACGCCATCGCTGAAGGCACGGCTGCAGAGGCGACCAAAAAGTCAGCTGCACAACTACGGCGAAGCCACATTCCGGTACCACCACCGACAAGCGACATTTTATCCAAGTCTGAAGGGCAGCTACTAACGACGCACCACGAGGACCTCTCTTCGTCGTCAGACAGCGACGAAGAAGGGGTCCATCGACTGCGGTCCGACCGGGACCCTCGCCCTAAGCCCTTACGCCCTTGCGCAGGTTGTGGAGCGAACCATGCCAGGGCCAAATGCAAATTCTGCGACGCACTCTGCCATGAGTGTGGAAAACGAGGCCACATCAGCCGGGTCTGCCGCAGCTTACCAGGACCCAGCTAGGCCTCAAAAGGGACCAACTATTGCCAATCGACAGAAAACCGTCCTGTAAGGCGAGAACCAGTAAACCACTCCTACAGAAATCGAGCATTTCAAAAAGAAGACGCTCACCATACTATCACTATAGGTCACGCCTCAGCCATGGACGCTAAGAAAATTTGGGTCACGGTAGCTATAGAGAACCAACCTTGCCACATGGAGGTCGACTCGGGGTCGTCCCTCTCGATGGTGTCATGGAAGACGTTAAAGCAACTCATCCCTACAATCCAACACCAAGACCTCCGAGTACAACACCTCATCCTCAAGGACTACCAAGGGAACCGAATCGCCATAGTGGGGCCTTCCCGAGTCCGAGTCTCTTTTAAAAAGCATACAGCGTACTTACCTCTAACGATCATCGACAGAGATAGGCCTAGTTTGTTGGGCCTCCAATGGTTCGTGCCACTTGGCATCGAAGTGGCCGGCGTGAACTGAATCGGTGATTGTGAGTGGGAGGAGGACCTTATTCTGAGTTCAGCGATGTCTTTGCAGATCATTTAGGCGAGTATAAAGGGACCCCAATCTCATTTAGCCTAGATCTAAAAGTAGCCCCAATCCGTTTGAAGCCCCGTCAAGTTCCCTTCGCTCTTAAAGCCAAGATAGATGAACAACTCGACAAACTAATTGCACAGGGGGTGTTGAAGCCCATTGATCATTCTCCATGGAAGACTCCTATTGTAACCCCCATTAAGCCAGATGGGTCAATTCGAATTTGTGGGGACTACCGGGCCACTCTAAACCACGCCCTGCAGCAGAATGCGTATCCAGTTCCGGAGGTGCAGCACCTCCTCCATTCCTTGGGGGGCGGAAAGGTTTTTGCTAAATTAGATTTAGCTCAAGCTTATCAACAATTACCAGTGGACGATAAGACGGCCCAAGCCCAAACAATTGTAACGCACAGGGGTGCTTTTAAATGTACTCGATTGCAATTCGGGGTGAGTGTGGCCCCAGGGATATTCCAAAGCCTAATGGAAAGGTTGTTACAGGGAATCAAGGGCGTGGTTCCATATTTTGATGACGTATTAATTGCAGCACAACAAAAAATTTTTTGCAGGATCGTTTGAAATGTGTTCTTAAAAAATTCCAAGAGGCAGGACTTAAAGTAAAAAAGGATAAATGTCACTTATATACTGACAGTGCTGAGTTTCTAGGGTATCACATTGATAGCCAGGGCATTCACCCTACGGAGAGTAAATTAAAGGCGATAAAAAATGCTCCCAGGCCCCGTAACAAGACCGATCTCCAGGCATTCTTAGGCCTTATAAATTTCTATAATGTGTTTTTACCTCACAAGGTGACTGTTGCTGAACCGTTACACCGGTTATTAGATAAAAAAGCATTGTGGGTTTGGGGTTACCGGGAAGAACAAGCGTTCCGGAATGTAAAAAAATTGCTTACATCTGACTCTGTACTTATGCAGTATAACGAGACATTACCATTAGTTATAACCTGCGATGCCTCACCCTTTGGGGTGGGCGCCATTTTGAGTCATGTACTGCCTAATGGGAACGAGGCCCCTGTTGCATACTTTTCGAAGACTCTTTCACATGCAGAGCAGAACTATGGACAAATTGATAAGGAGGCTCTTGCAATTGTTTCAGCTGTAAAGAAATTTCATGAATATGTGTATGGAAGGACATTTACCATTGTAACTGACCACAAACCGTTGCTTGGGATAATAGCCGTGGACAAGCCAACCCCCTACATATTATCCCCGAGAATGACTCGATGGTCAGAATTTCTAGCTGCTTATAATTATCGCCTGCAATATCGCCCGGGGAAAGCCATTCCCCACGCTGACGCATTAAGTAGAACGCCGCTTCCAGAGACTTTTGACGATCCGGCACCAATGGCAACTACGTTGCAGATCGAAACACTCAACTCGCCGCCTATGACCGCCCGAGACATCGCGAGAGAAAACAAACGAGACCACACCTTAGCTCGAGTCCTAGGCTGGGTGGAACGCGGATGGCCATTGGACCGAATCCCAGATGACTTCGCGCCATTTAAAGCAAGACAAACTGAACTTTTTTCTCAAAAAGGCTGTGTCATCTGGGGCGATAGAGTCGTTGTCCCAGAGTGAGTCCAAAAGACGCTACTACAAATCCTGCACGAGGGTCACCCCAGGATTGTGCTGATGAAAGCACTTGCACGAAGCTACGCATGGTGGCCAGGCATGGACCGACAAATCGAGCAATGGGTCAAGGCCTGTACCAAGTGCCAACAGACCAGCAACGCCCCACCAAAAGCCATGCCTACGGAATGGGAGACGCCACGTGGACCCTGGTCCAGAATCCACCTGGACTTTGCAGGGCCGACCAAAGGACATACCTTCTTATTGACTGTCGATTCATACTCCAATTGGTTAGAAATTCATCGAATGACGGCCACAACTTCCGAAGCAGTGATTAAAGTCCTCAATAGACTCTTTGCAACCCACGGTTTGCCGAACGTCCTTGTGTCCAATAACGGGCCACAATTTACAGCGCTAATATTTGAACAGTACCTCGCTGACCGTGGCATCCGCCATGCGCTCACCTCGCCTGCTCACCCTGCGACCAATGGCTGAGCGGAACGCATGGTCCAATTTGTTAAAAAGACTTTACAGAAATTGGACTATGACAATATCGATGATAAAGTCAACCAAATTCTTCTATTGCAACACATCACTCCACATAGCGTCACTGGCAGAACTCCCGCAGAACTACTAATGGGGCAAAAACTCCGCTCCCGCCTCGACCGTTTGCACCCTGCTTACGAACCGGAAAAGCCTATAGGATCCAGTGGACGCTATCGCACTTTCCAGGTAGGCAACAACGTTTATGCACGGAATTTATCCGGCGACCCCGTATGGATAGAAGCAACGGTAGTATGTGTAACCGGGCCCAAATCCTATATAGTAAAATGCTGTGACAATAGTGGAAACGGCATATCGACTAATTACGGTCACGACTCGCAACGGCCAATCAACAACTCCCCCATGACCAAACTGAGGGGGGGGGGAGGAACAGAAGAAGACGACGTTCCAGGAAACCTGTTAGAAGCAAGCGATGAATCAAGCGAGACTCAGGAAATGGAACAGGAAGAAGAATTATTTGCACCGTTGGAAATTGCACCCGAGCGAGAAGCAGAACCACTGCCAAACAACATTCTACCTCAAGAAGACTGCATTCAGCCAGTCCAGCGAAAATCAGAAAGACTCAAAAGACAACCATCCTATTTAAAGGATTATATAACCACACCATAGTTTAAGAAGCCAGGGGGAAGGGGTGTTATGTATGTATATAGTTGAATAAAGTGTGAGCTTGGGGTAAAGTGCAGGGTTCTGGCCCTGCACTTCTGATTGGGTGTTAAGCGGCCAGATCGGATTGGTCAGTTCTAAAGAATCCGATTGGCCCTTAACGGAGGTTTGTTATTGGTTTAAGAGCTAGCGTTCCTAGCTCTCTATTGGTCAATTTTCACAAGGGTTGCCTATATAAGGCAGAGTTTACTGTTATGTTCTCAAGCCACTATGTAATAAAGAGCTGAAAGTTCACCAACAAAGACTGTCTCCAATTTACTTCAACCCATGTCAGAATACTTAACAGAATCATTTTTTCATTCAGTGAGCTTTGGAATAAGAATATTCTATGCTTATAACCCCAACAGCTTTAAGCTGTACCAAAGTATACCCAATCAGAATAAGGAAGGATAAGAAAAGACAAATCCAAGGGCACTTAGAGAATTCTTCAAAAGACAAAAATGAAATGTGTCAATCAAGAAAATCACAGAATTATGGGTGACTTCAAATGCTGGAATGTTGACTTACAAAATAAGAGATTATTCATTTTATTTTTATGTAGTCATTAAATGTGTATGCCACCCTTCTTATGGTGACTTTTGGCAGCTTACACTCTGATAAAAAAAATATTCTAATTATCAGCCACTGGGTGAGATCATCTGTCACCATGGATTGAGGTATCACCAATATGCTGATACTCAGCTGTATGTCTTAGCCCGTGTTGAGTTAAGAATTGCTGTGTCCTCCCTCTCACAGTTCCTGGAGGCTGTAAAGTGCTGGATGGGACGCAACAGTTGAAACTAAACCCTTGCAAGATGGAGTGGTTCTGGGTTTGGGGCTTGTTGGCTCAGGGAGAATTGCCACCTTTGGTCTTAGATGGGGTGCATTACCCCAAACAGACCCTGTGTGTAATCTAGGGGTTTTCCTGGACTCATGACTCTTGCTCAAAGAGCAGGTGGCAGTCATGGCCAGGAGAGCCTTTGCACAACTGCGGGTTATGTACCAGTTAATGTCTTTCCTGGACTAGCAGTTCCTACTCACAGACACTTATACCTTAATCACTTCCTGTCTTGATTATTGCAATGCGCTCTACATGGGACTGCCCTTGAAGAACATCCGGAAGCTCCAGTTGGTGAAAAATGCAGCGAACTGTATGGTTTTATACAGACCCCAGTGTGCACATGTATTACCTCTCCTGCGGGAGCTGTATTGGTTGCTGATTTGCTTCCGGGTGCAATTCAAGTTTCTGGTTGTCACCTTTAAAGCCCTTCATGGCTTGGGACCAGGTTATCTGTGGGAACGTCTCTTGCCGGTTACATCTAGAGCGTGGAGGCAGGGAATGCTGCAGATCCCATCCACGAGGGAAATACATCTGGTGGGACCCAGAAGAAGGGTCTTCTCCATGGTGGCTCCCTCTCTCTGGAACATCATTGTCCCAGAGATTGGAATGGCCCCCTCACTAATATTCTTCCGGAAGGCACTGAAGACCTGGTTCTGCCAGTGGAACCCAGAGCGAGATGGAGCTCATCAAATGGCTTGTGTGATCATCGGGGTGGGGTGGGTGGAAGTTGGGAGTCATTTTTTATTTATTTTTTATTTATTTTGTCCAGATTTTGTTCTATTGTTCTTTATTAATTTATTTGATTATTTTTTTACATTCAGGTTTTTACAGGTTTTACATTCTGTAAGCTGCTCGAGTTGCCATGGGTGAATAGGCAGCAATATAAATTCAATAAATAAATAAATAAACAAACAAACAAACAAATAAATAAATGTTTAAAACAGTAAGACAAGAAATGTAACATTAGTATGTTAAATCTATTAATAAATATCTTTTACAGCTGAACCTGTTTAAAACATATAAAGCAATTGAACTATCCTTCAAGAAACCTTACAACTAAAACCAAAGTTTTACAAAGGTAACAAAATTGATACTGAAGCATCTACATCAGCCAATATGATAAAAATGGGTCAAATTGAAGATCAAGCCTAGGTGATATTTTGCAACCTTTCTTTTTCATGTTGCAAGGAAGAGTTTGTTGTAACTACAAAAGAAGCAGGGAAGAGCATGAGGAATCCAAATAGAACATCAATAAGGAGAAGCCAAGTTAGAAAGAGGGGGGATTGAGGGTGGGGGAACAAACAGAGGAAGAAAAGGCAAGCAAGAGAGGAAAAAATTCAGGAGAATATTCAACACAACAGAAGTATGAAGTTGTGGTTATGGGTCACTATTCAGGCATCGCTCTAAACTGCCAAATATGAGGGAATTGAAAACACTGTTTTTTTTAATGCACGCCTCTTCTAAAAACAAAGCCTTGTTAATCTCCCAATGGGTAAATTAGAGAGCAACAGAGACTGAACAGAAGTGCCAGCATAATTTTTGTCTGAGTAGCAAAATAACTTAATGGGAACTGTCTTAATGCTGTAGTATTAATGTTTCAACACTTTAATTTCTACAATATAACCAGAGTCAAATCAGTAATAAATCTCTTTCTGTTCACCATCATGTTGCAATTTTCTTCCACTAGTTTGTCTTTCAAAAATAAGGATTAGAAGGGATTTATCTCATTTTTGCCAAGTTTTGATTCTGGGAAAGATAATGCTAATTTTATTTAGAGAGCTAACTAGAAGTTGAAGAAGTCTCAATGTGATCTTTGGAATAGGCTAGCTCCTGAAACCAGAAGACTCCCATATTAGCAGAAGTTAGATTGTTGTAGCAGCATCCCCCAATCTTTTGGGCACCAGGGAATGGTTCTGGATAGATAGATAAGATAAGATAAGATAAGATAAGATAAGATAAGATAAGATAAGATAAGATAAGATAAGATAAGATATATTTTTGGGGGTACCAGAGGGGGATCATGGTTTCAAGCACTGCCTGTATCTCGTGTCTGCGCAGTATGTATGTAGCATTAGGATTTTAATTATGCCTTGAGAATAAAGAATAAATTAAACTGTCATTCCATTACAGTGAATCATGGGGCATAAGTAGGTACAATGACAATATCTTCAGATTAATTCAATTCCAGTTTGTGAAATTAAATGCTTTTTCCCAATCTTTTTTTCAACTGGAAATTGCATCTCTTTTGAAAACTTGCTTGGTCATGGTAAACATTTGCTAATTCAATTTGCAGAAATAAAGAATGTGTAGAAAGAGAACGATTATCCATTATGTAGAATCAGAACAGACAGAGATTTAAAGACAACCTTTGGAAATGGTCCAGTCTAACATGCAACATACATAAGCACTGTAAATCAATTAGCTGTGAGGTGCCCTATCATTAGGCAGCATAAAGCAACTACCTTAGATAGTAGATTTGGTATATAACAAAAGAACAAACACTGTACATTTTATTAGAACTATGCAGTGTTTTAGATGCAACTTCTAAAAAATCCTTCGGAGTATAAAAAGTCACAGGTATTTGCTTCCCGCTCTTTAAAGCAATGACATCTTCCCCTCAGGCTATGGTAGAGCTACATGAGAGCAAAAGCAAAGGAGAGAGACAAGCTACTGCTTATAAATCTACTCCCCTCCCACAAGCATAGCTTTCTCAGTCTTATTTTAAGCTTTAAGAGAGAATCAATGACAACATAAAGCTGAAAGGAAATCACAAGGTAGTATGTTGTTATAAATGTTTTCAGTATTGGAATACAGAGCATATCTCTTACATTTATTATCATAGAAAGCAGATAAAAAAAAAATGGCCCTATGCCTGCAATTACAAGTGCAGGAGGCCAGAAGTCTTTATAGTTGTTGTAAATCTTACGAAATTGCAGTCATACAAGAATTCAGGAAAACCAAACAAACCGACTCCAAGCATTGTGGCTCTATGCAAACTAATGCAAGAATCAAAGTGGAGTGATCTTTACCAGCCTAAATACTGCTCCTGTTTTCTTTCCTTTTGGGGGGGATGGGCAGGGCGGGAGTATCATAGAATTATCACTGTACTGATTTGATTTTTTTGTTTTCTTTTGCATGTATGACACCACATATCTTTTCCTGCTCTAGGTTTAGTTCAGGTAATTCAGTCTGCTGCTTTATTTCCACCTTTGATTGATTGATTTATTTAAAATTATATAGCCACCCATTTCTCAAATAACTCTGGATGGCTCCCATCAAAATTAAAATTATAAAATTCAACCAGTTTAAATGTAAAACATTAAAATAACAAAAACCTGGTTCCAATTTGTGCTAATCTTTATTATCTAATATCCTATGCTGGTGGGAAAAGCCAAGTTTTTAAAGTTATAGAGAAGGCTAAAATGGTTAATTGTAGATGCTTGATCGATTACTGATTGCTCCAGACCTGCAGATTTACCATCCAACAGGCTGATTTTTCTGAGTCTCATCTATAGATATCTGGAAGCCTACAGGCTCCTAAGGTGCATAGTCAAAACCTGTCAAGCCTTTTTTCCTCTAAGGGTTCATCAGACTGACCCATAACACAGCTGCAGTGTGAGAGTTTCTGCTCTGACATATAATAAAGTTTGTTTGATTGATTGACTGAAACATAAGCTGCATGCTATCCCTTTTAATTTACCTATCAGTGATTTGTAGAGAACTATGTAATTTTTGCATCTCAGTGATTAAAGTAATTTTGAATAACTATATATTTTAGAAAGATGAATCTCCTACGGTCCAAAGTAATGCAAATGTCTTTTCTTGGAGTTTGGTTTTCTTTTATTTATTTAATCTACTGTGATTATTAAACCCATTTTTTTGTTGAATGTTAAGCTCCTTTTAACTTTTTATTTAAATGAAAGATTTAAATAAAATAGCTGACTTTGTTATTAGACAGTAGCTATCCTACTGACTTTGCTTGGGCTATATGGTAATGCTTTGCATGATATCAAGCTTCCTTGGAGCTTTGGATGAGTCAAGAAGAAAAATAGAAATATGAATAATGTTTGTGGAAATAAGACAACCTCATAATCAGGCATGAACATTGGCCCAAAAGCTATGTTAGCTTTTTCATGCCTTTGGGCAGCTTGTTTTCTAGTATTTTTCCTTCAGTTTGTGAGAGTTAGGAATTAAATCTCTAAAGCTGAACACTAAGAAAGCTGAATCCTGGTTATCTATTTTATTTACTTAGCATATAGCATACAATGTCTGGAAAATCTACAAATATTAGACACAGTGCAGTTCATTCATTGCTAGTTCATTCAGTTTAGTGCTTGGAGGTGGCTATACTTGGTGCACATCAAAGGGTGAACTAGCTTACTCCAGCTGACTAGCAGTGTTGGGATTGCTGGCTCTTCTAGGCTCCTTCACTGGTGTCCCCTTGCTTTGCTTTGTGTTGCAATGCCTCGTGTCCAGCCAGGTGCAGCACCAGCTTCCACTTTCCACACCTGCAGAAGTATCTAGGTTTCTACTACTGAAGTGTAATAAGACTGAGAAAGCTATGCTTGTGGGAGGGGAGTAGATTTATAAGCAGTAGCTTGTCTCTCTCCTTTGCTTTTGCTCTCATGTAGCTCTACCATAGCCTGCGGGGAAGATAATCCATTTATTACTCACAATATTGAATGCTTTCCAAATGCTGGTTGGCAGCAGCTGGAGACAAGTGGCAATAGTTCATCCTGTCTTGCAGAGCTGGGCTTGAATTACCAGAGTGCAGACCATTTCTGGCTAGCAGTTCCAGCATCATCAAACTATCATGCCACTGTATCTTCCTGGATCTGCTAGGGATTCCATAACTACTTTATGATCTGAGTGAAGATAATGTTTTATTCTGTGATATGTTGATCAGTGTTTCTGGAGTGCTCCCAAGAACATCCTTTCTTATGCAATAATGACAACACTTGTATAAGATCTTTTCCAGAAGCTGAATGTAACACTGTGCTGGAAAAAGTGCTAAATTAGACCACACACTAACTGGAAAATGGAAGGAATAGAATAGAATACTTTATTGGCCAAGTGTGATTGGACACACAAGGAATTTGTCTTGGTGCAAATACTCTTAGTATACATAAAAAAAAGATAAATTCGTTAAGAATCAAGAATCATAACATACAACACTTAATGATAGTCATAGGGTACAATCAACAACCAAATCATACTAGGAAACAGTCAATATAAATCGAAAGGATACAAGTGACAAAGTTACAGTCCTATAATCACAAGTGAGAGGGGATGGGTGATAAGGAGTGATTAGAAGATTAACAGTAATAGTAGTGCAGACTTTGTAATAGTTGAACAGTGTTGAGGGAATTATTTGCTTAGCAGAGTGATGGCTTTTGGGAAAAAAACTGTTCTTGTGTCTAGGTTGTTCTGATGTGCAGTGCTCTATAGTGTCGTTTTGAGGGAAGAAGTTGAAACAGTTTATGTACGGGATGTGAGGGGTCTGTAAATATTTTCACAGTCCTCTTTTTGACTCGTGCAGTATGCAGGTCCTCAATTGAAGGCAGCTGGGTAGTGATTGTTTTTTCTGCAGTCCTAATTATCCTCTGAAGTCTGTGTCTGTCCTGTTGGGTTGCAGAACCAAACCAGACAGTTATAGAGGTGCAGATGATAGACTCAATAATTTCTCTGTAGTACTGTATCAGCAGCTCTTTGGGCAGTTTGAGCTTTCTGAGTTGGCGCAGAAAGAATATTCTTTGTTGTGCTTTTTTGATGACATTTTTGATGTTAGGTGTCTATTTTGGGTCATGTGATATAGTAGAACCTAGAAATTTGAAGGTCTCTACTGTTGATACTGTGTTGTCTCGTATTGTAAGAGGTGGTAGTATGGGGGGGTTTCTTCTAAAACCTACCACCATTTCTACGGTTTTGAGTGTGTTCAGTTCCAGATTGTTCTGGTTACACCATGAGGCAAGTTGTATAAGAGTATAGAAAACTTTTTCTAAGCAACTTGGAACAGAATCTTATTTGATGCTCAGACAAGAAGTGATTCTGCACTTGTCTGCATTTGCAAAATGAAACTAAAATATAGATTTTATGAAGGACACAGTCAACATTACAGCTCTTAAATGAGTTAAACATTGATGATAATGGACCTATTTATTGGATTATATCTAATTAGTAAAAAGAAAAGCAAGCAAAACAGAAACATTAAGGTCTTCACTATTTGCTGTATTCATTTATTCATTCATTCCTAAGAACAAATATTTCAAAAGGATTAATTGCTGTTTGTATTTTAGACATATTCATATCTGAAGATTTGCTGTAAATATATTAATAGTTATAAGGTTCATGTCAATAAGCAATAGCGAGATAAAGTGCTTTTTTCACTCCAAAAATACTGTTTACACTACAGGAAGAATAATAATTTAGAGCTATGACAAAATGATTGCTGTTTTTAGAAACAGTTTTGCTTATCCTGAAAAATTTAGCTCATGTAAGATTGAACTGTATTGTTTCTCAATTTAGCAATGGTAAGAAGTGTAGAATTCAACTCCCATAATTCCTCAGTCAATTTGAGGTTGATAAAATTGCTGAGAATGAGAAAAAAAGTTATGTTGTAATGGTGATAGCATCTTATTTGCTATAGAAACTTGGATGGAATTTTCTCTCTGATCTATCTAGGTAGTATTATACTTATTTTTGATCACTTCTCCTTAGTGGTGCTGTCATATTGTAACATGCTGGATAGTTCTTCATTAAAGTTTCAGTGACTAGAATAGAATAGAATGGAATGGAATGGAATAGAATAGAATAGAACAGAATTCTTTATTGCCAAGTGTGACTGGACACACAAGAAATTTGTCTTGGTGCAAATGCTCTCAGTGTACATAAAAGAAATGATACATTCATCAAGAGTCACAAATCATAAGGTACAACACTTAATAATGGTTCAGTAAGCCATCAAATCATACTAGGAAACAGTCAGTACAGATTGTAAGGACACAAGCGACAAAGTTACAGTCATACAGTCACAGGTGGTAGGGGATGGGTGATAAGGAGTGATGAGAAGGTTAATAGTAGTGCAGACTTTGTAAATATGTGACTATGTGATCCATGACAATTTATTTTGACTAATCCAGGATAAGAAAAAAATAAGGTGTATGATAAATAATGGCATCAAAGTAGTCATGAGGTGCAGAAATGGATAAACTCCCTGCTATTTTTGGAATGAAGATGGAAATATTATATTAGTACTGGAACTTTCTTTTTGCTTTACTGTTGTTAAATATTAGACTAGTAATGTATGGTATCAAATGGTCTACAAATTCTATTATATTAATTTTTATAATTTCTTGTGATAAAGTAATTGACATTCTTACTTTAATTATCTTCTAATACATGCAGTGTTGAACATGCCAAATATTTTGGTCTTTTAAATGTCTATTTGCTACGGTATATTTTGATAAACACTATGAATAGACATGTCTTTCTCTTTTTTCTAAATTATTTAATATATAAAAAATGTATGGAGAGAACTTTCTTTGGAATGAAAGATTAACTTTTATGTTGCATACCCATATTTTTTATTTCCAAGCAACCATTAGGGACGAAGCAACCTCTGCCACATTTCTGCTACATTTACTCTACAATTCATGATGTTTGCTCTCATCTACAAAGTACTGTAGAGAGACGCAGTGCAATCACATTTCTATTTTGAAAATACAAGAAAAGGAAGTTTGTGCGGTGCTAAGAGACTGAGCAACATAAGAGGTGGGAGGGCAAAGCAACTTTTGATGTTGTATATTCAGTGAGCCATTTAGTGTTCGAAATATAGCCTATGCTATAGCAACACTGTTCATTGTGGATTTTGTGAAAAGGGCAAAACCTGTGTGAATATTTTATATCAATGTAAAAATAAAGAACTTCTAGAAGTAAATTTCTTATATTTGTTCTACAGACAATTTGAAACTGGCTAAGAGTCTTGGGGTACCATTTATTTTATTTTTGTTTGCTTGACAAATCAAGCCTTCATGCAAGTCATATTTTAATAGATATTAAAACCACTACTAATAGTATTCTCATAGAGATTCATAATATTAATTTTATAAGAATTAGATGAAAGGGATCAGTCACAGAGTTAAAATCAGTAACAGCTACAAAAATGATGATAATACAAGGTGTGGAGTTCGATACTGATATTCATAACTGCTTTGCAAATTCTGCAAACAACATAAATTAGTCTGTCCCTAAGCGGTCTTTAGATCTGTTGGAGACGTTATGTAACAATTAAATCTGATTATCTTTATATTTGTATCTATTGTTCCAGAAGTGGAGAACTCAACTGTTTTGGTAAGCCAAGAGGGATCAGGAAGCAGCAAGGCTTCAGAGGGCTAAAATCCCACCTTCCTTACAAAAATCCCCCCAAACTGAAATCATTAATTTGTCCATCCAAAACTAAGTGGACAATTCTTTCATTGAATGACAAAAGTAATCTACGCAGGATGAAAATGGGAATCAATGCATCCTATCTTGCTCTCTGGATAGTTATGCCCATGATAGCAAACAAAACATGTTAGATTATCTTTATGTTCTCCATAGACAAATTTTATTCTTTCACCTGTAAGGATTAACTTCGACTGCCCATACTTTCTTCCACTAAGAAGGAAAATATGAGTGAAAACTAGCTGGTTTGAATAGACCTTGCTTTTTGATATTGAAGAGGCTGCATGGCTGATAGAAAAGCACCATGGGAAGAAACCCTCATGCAAACTTTTGTAAACAACTTTTACATTTATAAACCAGAGGTTTTGAATTTATCTTGTCCTACCTTGCAGTTGCTTTAACTATGTGTGAAATCATGTATATAAGAATCATTCAAAAATCACATCAATTGTATGTCCTTTTCATTAAAACTTCATATAACAGAATTGGATGTCACCTTGGAGGTCTTCTAGTCCCTGCTCAAGTTGGAAACCTTATATCATTTCAGACAAATAGCTTATACAATTTCTTCTTAAAAATCTCTAGTGTGTCTAGCTTCTTAATTGAAGAAATTTCTTGGATGAGAAGTGAAACATCTTAAAGGAAAAACAAAGAAAGTCCAGTTACCTTTTGGAAAAGCACCTTTGGACAACCATGGCCTGGATGACTGAGAATCTCCTTAGATTTTTATTTTGAACACATTTTGGATATATAGTCACTTTTCAGAGTGAAATGGACAGCACATAATGTTAATAAATAAACAAATCTTGGATGTATCTTTCCCAAATAAATAATTTTGGTACACAGCTTTTCCAAAATGAATGCATTTTTGCCTGCTGAATACATTTCAATCAGTAGTACTGATGACATTACCCAGTTTGGGTAATGCAACATCTGCATGAAAACAACCAAGCTCAGAGATCACCAAGGGCTCCTTACTTCAACCCTGAACTACAAATATTCTCCTTTGTTGAAATACATTTCCCCAAATATAAACAGTTTGCACATAACTCTATATATTTTAGAGATAATTTTTGAGCCAATAAAAATGTGGCAGTGGAATCTAGCAGACTCTATGAATTAAATGTTCATTTAACCTGTAATGGATTCCATGTTGATGAACCACAGTGTTTTATTTGATAAGCCATCAAAGCTAGATTTTTCTTTCACATCCCTTCCCTTGCCTTCATTCTGAGGGATGAGGAACCTGTGGATTTTGAATGTTTGTTTCCTATAATTCCTGGAAATCTCAATCAGCGAGTTAATTATTACCAATAAGGGGAGTAAAGTTGAATGTCCCCTTGAGATAATCAGGTTGCAGGATTGAAGAAAAGAATCCAAACTATTCCATCACCTCTGCTGAGAGATTAAATGATTCGATGTTGTTCCCTTCGAGTATTTACCTTGCTCCCTCCTTACTGGCTCTTTTCTTACTATAGATATTTTGTAGCTTTAAGAATTGACCTTTCTTCTTCTGTCTTTCCTTGTGTCAATACTACTTGCTGGGAAAGCAGAAATATCCTATTACATTCACTTCATATTTGTGGATTTCCTTAAACCATTTTATTGGATTCATGGAAGCCGAGTGTCGGATGAGATAAGTTTTTATCGAATCCTACACTACTTTTCTTATGTCCTTATATACTGTACATCTTGATTTCTGAAATGGGGCAAGATACAAGCAATTCAGGGAAATAAAATGTGACGCTAAGCTGATGTCTTACTCACTAAAACATTTTTTTCCCCAGGGGAAATAAACTCAAGAGCTAATGTCCAAGTTTCAGTCAGGGCTGTGGGGGAAATGGATGCTGGCTAAATGAGTTCATTGCGGTTACAGAAGCATAAAAGAAGGCGAAAGGAAGTTTTTGAAGTCTACAGTCTTTTCAGAGTAATGATTATGTAAACAATAGGGTTTAACATTATAAATAAAACCTGATATGTTGAGCAAGCTGCTCCTACCAAACAGAACATCATTAAAACTGCAGAAGAGAGTTTCAAATTTTATAATGTTAATCATATACAACTGCCCTCCCATATATAGTAGTAGTTATGATATGCACACAAATCTGTACTTTCATGAGGGCAATGCCAATAAATTATTTGTGATGTACTTCTTGGATAAGAGAAGAAAGGCACTAATAATCTTCCTTCCTAGATATCAGACACACATCTTTAATATTCTTCAAATGCATATTGTATTCAATTATTTTGGAAAATGTGAGAGCAGATTCATGTCTGCAGAAACAGTTTTCTGTTTAAATTCAAATTCATCAAAGCAAACGTTGCAGACATTGCATACTCTTTGAATTGCAGCCAGCAGTATTTTTTTCCCTTTGATAGTCTCTTCCTTTTTTCAGTGATTTGTTTTGGTTTAGATTTGTTTTGATTTGCTGTTTAATGATATAGATATGTGCTGTGCATTTTTCCGTCTAAGCATAACAGTTCTGATTTTGTCCATTCCATTATTAGTAGTGTTGCTTTATTACAAATAGTAAGATTTGAATATGTCCAGATGAAGTTTGTTTAAGAATGGAATCAAAAGTTAAATCCTTCAAAGCAACAGTGAGATAATTTCTCTTCCTTTCCCTTGCTTCCCCTCTATCCCAACCTCTCTTCTTGTATATTAACAAACTAGATGTTGTTGTTTTTTGCATGTCCACCTTGCCTCATATACAGGAACTATTTTATTGTTATCAATTCTCTAATGAAGGTGAATACTAACTGCCTGTTTACAGATGGACAAATGAAACCACATGCTTTTCCAGAACTGTACAATACATGTGAGCAAAATCTGAGTCTAATTTTTCTGTCCACTGGGAGATGTCATCCATTCATAGCTGGTACATTAAGACAAACTTTTTGGTGATCGTTTGGGATTATGGAGCAGTGAATCAAATAAATGCTTACTAATTAGGTCTGCCCAACATATCAGGGTTTACTTATAATGTTAAACCCTATCATTATGTTGGACTTTTAGAAGGGTAACTGGTAGAAATTGATGGCATTGACATCAATTGTGAATGTATAAAGTTTTAATAAAGCGTGAGCTTGGAGTAAAGTGCAGGGTTCTGGCCCTGCACTTCTGATTGGCTGTTAAACGGACGGATCGGATTGGCCTGCTCCGGGGAATCCAATTGGCCCTTAAACAGAGAGTCCTATTGGTTATGAAAGCTAGCGCTCCTCATTGGTTATTGGTTAATAGTTAAGGGGTTTGCCTATATAAGGCGGGTTAAAACTGTTATAGATGCCAGAAGTCACTATGTAAATAAAGAGCTGAAGTTCACCATTCAGAGGCTTGTCTCCATTCTTTCTCGCCCATGCTCCAAACATAACACTGGTGACGAAGGTGGGATTCGGAGACATCTGAACCAACGAAACTTCGAAGAACACCGAGCACGTGACAGACGACGCTACACAACGGAACCATGTCTGGCGTCATTGTACCACCCGCTCCATTCGATCCAGTACAGGAGGACTGGGAGTCCTACATGGATCGCTTCCAAATGTTCTTAGAAACCAACAACTTAAAGGACGCCACACCAGGAAAGAAACGGGCGGTGTTCCTAATGCATTGCGGTCCAACTGTATTTAAGATGGCTAAAGCACTAGCCAAACCCCGAGAAGTGAAGGCCATGGATTGGGACGACCTCGAACCTCTCCTACGAGATCACTACGCACCGACCGTGCCTACGCTCGTGAGACGGCACGAGTTTTATCAGAGGAGCCAGTGAAAGGGAGAAAGCGTGGCCGACTTCATAGCAGACCTCCGAAATTTAGGAGGCCTCTGTGGATTCACCGATTTAGAAGAAACACTAAGAGATCACATAGTTCTGGGACTAGATGCACCAGGCGTTCAAAGCAAGCTGATGGCGAAAGGCGACATCAGCCTTGCCGACGCCATCGCCGATGCTACTACAGCAGAAGCAACCAGGAAGTCAGCTGTACAACTACGCCAAAACCACACTCCGGTACCACCACCGACAAGCGACATTTTATCCAGGTCAGAAGGACAGCTTGCAACGACGTACCACGAGGACCTCTCTTCGTCATCAGACAGCGACGAAGAAGCGGTCCATCGACTGCGGTCTGACCGGGACCACCACCCAAAGCCTTTACGCCCTTGCGTTGGCTGTGGGGCCAACCATGCCAGGTCCAAATGCAAATTCTGCGACGTGCTCTGCCATGAGTGCAGGAAGCGAGGCCACATCGGACGGGTCTGCCGAAGCTTACCAGGACCCGGCCAGGCCTCAAAAGGGACTAACTATCGCCAATCGACAGGAAACCGTCCTGTACGGCGAGAGCTAGTAAACCACTCCTACAGAAATCGAGTTTTGCAGAGAGAAGAAGCTCACCATACTATCACTATCAGTCACGCCTCAGCTTTAGACACCAAGAAAATACGAATCACAGCAGCCATAGAGAACCAGCCTTGCCACATGGAAGTCGACTCGGGATCGTCCCTCTCGATGGTGTCCTGGAAGACCCTTAAACAACTCATCCCCACGATTCAACGCCAAGATCTCCGCTTCCAAAGACTCATCCTCAAGGACTACCAAGGGAATCGAATCCCTGTCGTTGGTTCCTGCCGAGTCCGAGTCTCCTTCAAGAAGCACACAGCGTACTTACCACTAACTGCCTACTAGGCCTCCAATGGTTCGCGCCACTCGGCATTGAAGTGGCCGGCATAAACCAAGTCAATGGAAGTGACTGGGAGGGAGACCTCATCCATGAGTTCAGGGACGTCTTTGCGGACAGCTTAGGCGAGTACAAGGGGACCCTGATCTCGTTCAGTCAAGACCCAAATATAGCTCCCATTCGACTTAAGCCCCGTCGAGTTCCATTTGCCTTAAAGTCAAAAATCGACGAACAACTCGACAAACTGATAGCTCAGGGGGTGTTAGAGCCCATCGATCACTCCCCCTGGAAAACCCCAATCGTAATGCCCATTAAGCCAGACAGGTCGATTCAAATTTGTGGGGACTACCAGGCCACTTTGAACCACGCCCTACAGCAGAATGCATATCCAGTGCCGGTGGTACAGCACCTCCTCCACTCCCTGGGGGGTGGGAAAGTCTTCGCTAAATTAGATTTAGCTCAGGCATATCAGCAACTACCTGTTGATGAAAAGACGGCACTGGCACAAACGATTGTGATGCACCGAGGTGTCTTTAAATGTACCCGGCTTCAATTCGGAGTTAGTGTAGCCCCAGGGATTTTTCAAAGCCTTATGGAGAGGTTATTACAAGGGATTAAAGGCGTGGTCCCTTATTTTGACGATGTATTAATTGCGGCCCCTACAAAAAAAATCTTACAGGACCGGTTAAAATTAGTCCTAAAAAAATTCCAAGAGGCCGGTCTTAAAGTAAAGAAAAACAAATATAAATTGTGTACTGACAGTGTTGAGTTTTTAGGGTACCTAATTGATAGCCAGGGTATTCACCCTACTGAAAGTAAACTAAGGGCGATAAAAAATGCTCCCAGGCCACGAAACAGGGCCGATCTCTAGGCCTCATCAACTTTTATAATGTATTTTTACCGCATAAAGCAACGGTCGCTGAACCGTTACACCGGTTGTTAGATAAGAAAGCAAATTGGTTATGGGGTCACCGAGAAGAACAGGCATTCTGCAACGTAAAAAAACTGCTCACTTCTGACTCTGTACTCATGCAGTATAACGAGACTTTGCCGTTAAATATAACATGTGATGCCTTGCCTTTCGGAGTGGGCGCCATTTTGAGCCATGTACTGGCTAATGGGAACGAAGCCCCTGTTGCATATTTTTCAAAGACACTTTCAAAAACTGAGCGAAATTATGAACAAATCGATAAAGAAGCCCTCGAAATTGTGTCAGCCGTTAAAAGATTCCATGAGTACGTGTATGTCCGGGCTTTTACTATCGTGACTGACCACAAACCATTATTGGCGATAATAGTCGGAGATAAGCCGACTCCCTACATATTATCCCCTAGGATGACTCGATGGTCAGAATTCTTAGCTGCTTATAAATATCGGCTGCAATACCGCCCAGGGAAAGCCATTCCCCACGCTGACGCATTGAGCTGAGCACCACTTCCAGAGACTCTCGACGATCCTGCACCAACAGTAACCACGTTGCAAATTGAGGCACTCAACTCGCCGCCATTAACCGCCCGAGATATCGCGAGAGAAACCAAACGTGACCCCACCTTAGCGCGAGTCCTAAGCTGGGTAGAACGCGGATGGCCATTGGACCAATTATCAGATGACTTCACACCATTCAAGACTCAACAAACCGAGTTGTTCTCCCAAAAAGGCTGTGTCATCTGGGGCAATAGAGTCGTTATTCCAGAACGACTCCAGAAAGCGCTTCTGAGAACCTTGCATGAGGGCCACCCCAGCATCGTGCGAATGAAAGCCCTTGTGTGAAGCTACGCATGGTGGCCAGGCATTGACAAGCAAATCGAACATTGGGTTAAAGCTTGTCCAAAATGCCAGGAAGTGAGCAACACCCCACCTAAAGCCATTCCTATTGAATGGGAGACACCACGCGGACCCTGGTCCCGAATTCACTTGGACTTCGCGGGGCCGACCAAAGGCCACACCTTTCTACTAACTGTCGACGCCTATTTAAATTGGCTCGAGATTCATCGCATGACGACTACAACCTCCGAGGTGGTCATCAATACCTTGGAAAGACTATTTGCAACCCACAGACTACCAGATGTCCTTGTATCCGATAACGGGCCCCAATTTACAGCACTGTCATTTGAGTAGTACCTCGCTGACCAAGGCATTCGACATGCGCTCACCTCGCTTGCGCACCCTGTGACCAATGGCAAAGCAGAACGCATGGTACAATTTGTGAAGAAAACCTTACAGAAAGTAGACTACGACAACATTGATGACAAGATCAATCGAATCCTTTTTTTACAACACATCACACTGCATAGTGTCACCAACAACCCGCCGAACTGCTAATGGGACGAAAACTCCACTCCCACCTCGACCGGTTACACCCAGCTTATGAACCGGAAAAACCAATAGGATCCAGCGGCCGCTGTCGTGCCTTCCAGGTAGGAGATTTGGTATATGCTAAAAACCTATCGGGCGACCCATTGTGGGTGGAGGCGACAGTAGTTCGTGTAACCGGCCCAAGATCCTACCTTGTACAATGCCTTGACGATAGACTATGGAAACGCCATATCGATCAATTACGATCGCGGCTTCCGGCGGGCAGTCCTGAACTCCCCTATGACCAGACTGAGGGGGGGGAGGTACGGAAGAAGATGAATTCCAAGGAGAAGAAAACCCGTTCGAAGGGAACGACGGTATAATAGAGACTCAGGAAGTGGAACCAGAGAGGGAAACAGTTGAACCTCAGGGAAGTACAGAGAACATGGGCAACGACGGAGAAATGAACTCTGAACCAGAAACAGCGCCACTGCCAAACAACGATCTACCTCAGCGTGATTGCAGCCAAATGACACAGCGAAAATCAAAGAGACTAATAAAACAACCATCCTACCTAAAGGACTATGTAACTGCGCCCTGCAAACAGAAGCCAGGGGGAAGGGGTGTTGTGAATGTATAAAGTTTTAATAAAGCGTGAGCTTGGAGTAAAGTGCAGGGTTCTGGCCCTGCACTTCTGATTGGCTGTTAAACGGATGGATCGGATTGGCCCGCTCCGGGGAATCCGATTGGCCCTTAAACAGAGAGTCCTATTGGTTATGAGAGCTAGCGCTCCTCATTGGTTATTAGTTAATAGTTACGGGGTTTGCCTATATAAGGCGGGTTAAAACTGTTATAGATGCCAGAAGTCACTATGTAAATAAAGAGCTGAAGTTCACCGTTCAGAGGCTTGTCTCCATTCTTTCTCGCCCATGCTCCAAACATAACACATACCTCATATATGGACACATCCAGTTATTTGAAAGAACTGCTGATAACTCATATACCTGTCAGTGAAAGCAACCAGAATCAGAACCAATAAGACCAGAATTTTGGAATTTTTCTATTTCTAAGGGAATGTAGTCAGTCTGGGGAATTTCTTGTAACATACAAGAATCTCACCAGACTAATTACATTCCCTTGGAAATAGAAAAATAATGCTTCAAGGATTCTGAGGAAAGTCTAACATGTGTAGTGCAGAGACTCCAAACTCAGTCCCTTTTTAACACCTTGCTCCAATCTGCCTGGAGATTCCACACATAATTTGTGCCTTTGACTGTTAGCGGCCATAGTCATTTGGTTCTAAAGTGAATTTCCATGTTGAGGTAAAGAGCTTTTCTTCACCTAGTACTTGTTCTGTGGAATACACCCTTACTTGGCAGTGGTGGTATCCAAATTTTTTTACTACTGGTTCTGTGGGTGTGATTTTGTGCACATGTCTGGGTGGGCATGGTAGGGGAAGGATACTGTAAAATCTCCATTCCATCCCCACCCCACTAACCTGATTTCCAGTTCTGTTCTCCTGTGCAGGGCAATAAAAAAAGAACCCAGCTGATCAGCTGGGACTCCGATCAGCTGGGACTCGGCAGGCAGTGAATAGATGGGGGTGGAGCCAACCAGAGGTGGTATTTACCAGTTCTCTGAACTACTCAAAAATTCCACTACCGGTTCTCCAGAACCTGTCATAATTGGCTGAACACTACCGCTGCTTACCAGGCTTATACTGGGAGTCAGATTACTGAAAACTATTTTTCATGGTTTAAAATAAATGCCTTTTAAACTTCTCATTTAAATTCACAGAAGCTTGTTATATGCTGCAAATCTTCTAGTGTAAAATCTGTAATGATATTATGATTCATTTTAATGTATTTCTGTTTCAGTTATTATTTTACTTTATGTACTTCACTTAGTCTTATTACAAATAAAATAAAACTATTATTGAGGTTTCCAGTTTCGCGTGGCTTCGGGGCAGCAGGAATTCGCGAGTGCTCGCGATTCCTGCTGTGCTAGCCGCTGAGGTACCCCCGATCCAGATGGGTCAAGGGGATATGGCTGCCCTGTAGGGACAGCCGAAGAGAGAGGGGAGCCAGACAGGGGGTTGGGGGTGTCGCAGACCCCCTCCTCCTCCGGAAAAACCCCTTTTTCCCAAGGCGGTGGAGCGGCGGTCAGCAATGGCCACCACAAAGAAGCCAGCAACCGGGTAAGATTGCGCTGGAGGAAGTAAGAAGAGTGAAAGTGCTGTCTGAGCCGGGTCAAGTAACATCTTTCAAATTGGTTGGAACTGAGCTGTTTGAATTGCTGGAGGATACATTGTATCCCTAAGAAGATCGAAAGCGGCGGAGAAGCTGTTAAAGGGAACTTTTTTTTTCTTCACTCTCCCAACCCATGGAAACAGCAGATATGTTTGGACATATTGGACATTGAAAGTGAATTATTCTGAAAGTTGAAGCTAAGGGACAAAAGGGTTCCTGGACATTGAAAAACTTAAGAAATTGGAAAACCCTTATTAGAGGTATGGATTTCTGATTATTTAAAATTGATGTTGCAAGTGGGAAGGGAGAGGAAAAAAAATTGGAGCAGAAGCTGAAAAAGGAGGAGATTGCCTAGAATCCCAAAGAAAGGTATATGGTAATTGGACCTCTTTGATTAAACATTAACCCCAGAAAGAGAAAGAGAAGAAGGAAGAAAAGTATTAATTTTTGGAATTTTTTTTTGAATTATTTTTGATTAAAAATATTTGTGGTTGTTTTGGGAAAAGTTTCTCTTTTCATGATGGCATCGCTTGTGGATGAACTAAAGACTGAATATCAAAAATATAAAAAGGAAGATACTTTGGGCACTTTGTTTCAATTTTTAGAAATGGCGTGATGTACTTATGAAAAGTTGATTACGCAGCAGAAGGACTGGGACAAAGAAGAAGAGGAAGAAGAAGCCATCTTTGATGAACAATGGGTTCTTTCCGGGGAGGAGGAGAAAAAGGATAAGAAAAAGGGGATTTTAAGAATTATAAAAACAACCAAAAAAGAGAAAAATGAGAGGAAAGGTGGAGGCAAGGTTAGAAAGCAAAGGAAAGGGAGTAAGAAAAGGGAGGAGGAGAGACAAAGGGGTAAAAAGGGCAAGGAGAAGAATAAGCAAGAGAGAAAGGGGGGGAGGAGAAGCCTCAATGGGGGAAGCAAGATCTAAAGAAAAAAAAGTTTATTCAGAGACAATGGGTGAATTTAATTTAGGATAAAAGTGGGATTCTGGAGGGTACATAAGATTGTGTTTTTTATATGTGTATTTGGAGTATAAAATTCATTGTGTAATTTTAGAATCTATTAAACAGAATCCCAAGAAAAATTGTTATATGAAGTATTTTTAAGTCAGGGTAATGAGTTATAGACGTTACTCCAATTGGTGTATAGGAGAAGTATAGTAAAAGAAAAAAGATGAATGCATAGTTGGAAATAGAACAGACAAAGAATGTTATTGAAAATGGTAATAAGATATGAAAGGATATATAAAGGTTTTGTTATTTTTTTTTTGGATTTTGTATATTGAAAAAAGGCAATAAAATTTTAATTAACAAGAAATAATTTGGATGAAAAGGAGAAGCTGGGATAATGAAGTTAATAGATAGATGAAGTTAAATAGATATATGAAGTTAATAAATAGATGAAGTTAAATAGATAAAGTATTGATACTATAATTTGGAATTGTTATGTTCTATTGGTTTTCTTCTTTTATTATTTTTTCTTAGAAAAGAACTTATAAGCTGTTATGCCTTGTGCATTGTTTTTATAAAATTGATAAAAAATGGTTTATATATATGTATAAAAAAAGAAAATGATAATAAGATATGGAAGGATATATAAAGTGAATATGATGTGTCTGTGTGAAGAGTTTCAACCCGGGATCAGACAACCTTCAGAAAAGATCTTTTAGTTTTGTTTATGTTTTGTGTTTTGTGTATTGTGTTTTCTGTAAAATTAATAAAATTTGTTTAAAAAAATAAAATAAAACTATTATTACTGCAACTATTAGTAACATGTTTGATTATAGATCAATTATAGAGTGTTAATCCAGCTATTTTTGCCTGTTTAACTTACTCTTGGAAGATTGCTTGCAAAAGGACTCAAGAAACCCATCACAAGTTTGCCATAATTCTCTTT
Organism: Hydrophis major; assembly: GCA_033807585.1. Taxonomy (NCBI): domain Eukaryota; kingdom Metazoa; phylum Chordata; class Lepidosauria; order Squamata; family Elapidae; genus Hydrophis; species Hydrophis major. The sequence goes on from CM066331.1 coordinate 31,623,264, forward strand.
TAGGAAGGAATATTTTATTGGGGAGAATACTGGAAGTGCAACATGATAAAAAGTTAGAAATTGTGCTTTTGCGTTAACATGAATGAAAAATATTAAGACCCTGTTGGATTAGATGTGTGTGAAGCATATGTGTGAGAATATGCATATGCTTGTATTTTTATAACTATCTATCTATATATAAAAGCAAAAAAGCACTCACTTGTCATCATGAAATCTTCAGAACCGTAAAGCCTACCAACTTGTAATTTGGCACATATGTTCCTCTTGGCTTCTAGGTGCTCACTAAGAAAGGATTTTTTGAAATGACCATCAGATCATTAGTATTTCCTGTATTATTATTAACATGCTCTGATGATAAGGAGTTCTACTCTCCCTCCTCACCTGACAATAACTCTGTTCCAACTGCCAGTTGCTAAACACAAGCAGAGGAGAGGAGTTGCAGTTTCACTTTTACTTTCAGAGCAGCAACCACCTTTAGTACAGAACACTTCAGCTAAGCCACACCCATGCTCCTTGCTGTTGCCTTCTTGCTCACACAGCAAATACTATTTCAGTTTCCTTCCATCTATGGAATTGCTTCCAAACTCAAGATGGCAGGAGAGATATTCCCTTATGACTTTCAATCACCCACCATCACTCAGCCAACAGATTGTGAACCTAATTTCTCCTGCATAGTGTCCCAGCCCCAAATCACTTCATACACCGACCTCCTCAGTTCAGATGAATCTGTTCCTTCTACTGTAACACCACTTAAAGAAAAAGAGTGAAAAATGCAGAAAAAGATTTACAGATGCGATTAGGAAAATACAAGTAAGGGAAGCTGCACAAAAGTATCATCAAACTCATCTCCAAGTCAGTACAGAAGCTGTAAAAAAAGTATGCATCTAATAACTCCTACGTTCATCAGTCACAAATGAGATCAATGCCTTGGACTAATAAGTATTTGTCTGGTTTTCAGCATGAACCTCAGATTCATTATTCCAGGGAAAAGGATGCTGATCTCGGACCTTGGTTACCTTGGCCCTGTGCTGTGCTCTAAAGTGGCAAGATGAGAGTCGCAGGATGTGCTGCAGTGGTGGTAAATGCCACCTCCCTCCCCTTCAGCCCTCCCCTGAACCCTAACACAGCCTTCTCACCCACCAGCATCCAATGGCAAACCACTTTCTTTCTGCTGTCTGGAAATACAACAGATGCTTCCAAATGACATCTTTTGGAGCTGTGAAGGAGAGGTGAAGAAGGGAAATGATATGCCAACATTCAAAGTGCAGGGGCAGGTCTACCACAGGATAGGGACTATTGTGGCAGAGTCTCAGCAGCAGCCTTCATTTATCCAGTATACTTTGTTGGTGATGCTGACAATGAGAGGGACATCCATTGTTGAATTTATATATATAAAAGCAAAATACCACTCATGCATCATCACAAAATTTGCAGAAATGTAAAACCTACAAACTTGAAATTTGTCATGTATGTTCCTCTTGGCTTCTAGGTGCTCATAAAGAAAGGGTTTTTTGAAATGACCATCAGAACATTAGTATTTCAAATATTATTAGAAACATGCTCTAATGATAAGGAGTTCTATTCCACCTTCCCACCTGAAGAGAAATTTCTTCTAGCTGCAGTTGAACTAAGCCACACCCAGGCTCCTTAGTGTCTTCTTCTTGCTCATACAGCAAATACTGTTTCCAAACAGCCCTGAACTTTCTCATACATGGACAGGATGCTAGCCAGAATACTGGATGCTAGTAGGAAGAGGCACAAACCCACCCTCTTATTTTCCTCCCCAAAACTTGCCCGATCACATAATTTCATAGCGAAGCACAGGTATCCTGCTAGTATAGCTATTTTCTGATTTTCTATCTTAGCCATACTGGTTTACTGCTGACAAACACAGCTGACAAACATTACTTCCCATGTGCTCACTTTCTTCATATGGATCGCTGATCTGTAAGTGGAGACATGGATATGACAATGCCTTGTTAATTTAATATGTAGGCATATGTCAGGCAAAATAAATGGTTGCATGGAAGCCAAAGTAATTCCATCAATTCTGAGAATGTCTTCCATTGAAATTCTTTCTAATTGGTCATTATTACATAAACCCCCCCCCTCTCTGTGTGTGTTTGTGTGTGTTCTATGTTTTGTTTTTATCCTACATAAATGCATGTAACCAGAGATTGCCTTGAACCTTTCTGCGCTGAAAAGCAAAACCATGAAACAAATCTTAAAAGTACTATAGGGGCTTTCCTGAAAGTATTATGGGTTTAAAAACTCTCTGAACAGGGGTCTAGTAAAGGTAAAGGTTTCCTCTGTCCAGTCGTATCTGAATCTAGGCAATGGTGGTCATCTCCACATTAGCTGTGGAAGCCAGCATTGTCTCAAGACATTTCTATGGCCATGTGGCTAGCACGACTCTATTCTGAAGCACATAGAACAGTGTTACCTTGCCACTGATATTCCTACTCATATTTGCACGCTTTTATACAGCTTCCTTAACCTTTTTAAACAACAATTAAACCAAATCAAAGACCTACTTTCTGCAGCTGTCTTTGATATGATTTGCCTTTTATAGATCTGCTTTTTTGTTGGTCTCCTTCCTTCTGGGTGAGATTAAACAATTATTTATTTTGTGGCTCCCAGTGAAGAAGCAGTAGTTGTTGGCATTGCTACTGACCCAGCAGTTATATAAGAATGTTTTCCTTTCTTCTTTAGATTATCACTCATTTATCTCCTTAACACTTTCCTCTTCCCAATTTCCTATTTTTTCCACAAGCATGCAAAACTATAAAAAATGTCTTTATTTGTATTCTGCCTTTATTATTTTTTAAAATAACTGAAGGTGGTGAACAAACCCAATACACTTCCTCTCCTTGTTTCCCCCTCAACAACAACTCTGTGAAGTGGTTGAGCTGAGAGAAATTGACTAGCCCAAAGTCACCCAGCTGGCTTTCATGGTTAAGGTGAGATTTGAACTCAAATTCTCCTGCTTGCTAGCTTTAGCCATTTGATCAAACTGGCTCTCTTTTTGCTATTTGATCATGAAGAATAATTAATGGCACATACTCCTCTTAAAGTACAACTCTATTTTCTCCTGATTTCTCCTGAAATTAAGGTCCCTCAGCAACAAGAATTTTAACATCCCATAACATGTTGAAATCTTCTTTTCAAGTAGCAAAGAAAGACATTGACTGAAATGTTTAAATTGTTAGGTATATAAAAAATAACATGGCAAAACTATATTTAAAAGGCAAATAGAAATAAACTAAGGTTATGTGTCACCTATAATTATATTTCCCACAGTGAACAGGAAATAAATTCCTAGTGTTGGAATACACATGTGCGTGTGAGTACACACACACACACACACACACAGAGGGAGAGAAAATGAAGTTTCTGGTTTTTAGACAGCTGATGGACAACTTCCTTTTTTCATCTCCCATAAGCATTAAAGGTCAGTAATACAGTCTAAACTGATGAAAACAGAAGTTCAGATTATGAGACTAGTAAAATATGCCAAATTGTTTTCAGAGAATAAACAAAGAACAATCTACAGCATAGTAAACATTACAAAGTCACAGAATTTGCACCAAAGCTGCCATTAATGTTCACTAGCTTTGATTACTGGATAAAATAAATTAAAATAATTATATACCTGTATTAGTAATTCTTGGAAGTTCTATTTCTATTTCAGAAGGTGTGTACACACATTATGTGTCCTTCACTATAATTATCTGCAAGTTTAAATAAATTTTAAATCAGGCCCTCTAGAAAAGTTGCTATTAGGAATTATAAAATAGCACTAGCAATTGCATTTAGACTTATATACTGCTTTATAGTGCTTTTCAGCCATCTCTAAACAGTTTACAGAGTCAGCATATTGTTCCTAACAATCTGTGCCCTCATTTTACCGACCATGGAATCTGTGCCCTCATTTTACCGGCAGCTGAATCAACCTTGAGCCAGTGAGGATCGATCTGCTGGCAGTTGGCAGAGTTATCCTGCAATACTGCATTCTAATCACTGCACCACCAAGGCTCGATATGCTCATACAACATGGGTAATGGTGGCTTTTCAAGACTACTAATGAATTCTTGAAGTTATAATCCATCAGTCTGGAGGATATCAGTTTGAGAAAAGAAGAAAAAGAAATGGCAGTTATGGTGAAGAACTACTAAAATACACTTTATTATTGTGATGCATTTACAAGGATTTGCAAATGAAGAATGGTAATTGAAGATTTATTTTGTAATATTGAAATATTGTAGATATATAAGAAGTGCAAAATGTTTTGAAGTTGAGAACCATACTTGGTCTTAAATACTATACTAAGGGAGACATCAGAGAGTCAATTTAGTGTACTGTTTAAGACATCAAGCTAGAAACTGCGAGCATTTTTTTTCCTGAGGAATGAAATTTATTTCTATTCTGTTCTCCTATATTATATATGTGTTGAGGATTATTAGATAAGTCTCTTCATTAAAATATTCACTTTATTTTTTATCACAGAAATTCTGAAACATGAACTGGGTTCATTAATTATATTGAGTATGTGTACCAAATAAATCAATAATTAACTGTGTTCACCAATCCAACATCAGGCCCAGGCAACAAGCCTTGTTTTGTTGTTGCAATCTATAGATCTACTACTACCTTTGCCAAAATGCAACATGACCCGGATGCTACGTTGATCCTTCAAGATGCCATTCACTGATATGAAAAGTGGACCCTGGTCCAAGCAGGAAAAACTCTAGGAATAATGTGATGATGATGAAGAGCAGTGTTCACAAATAACAAAAGTCATCTTATTGTCATGCCTTCTTTCAGTGCATGCATTCTTTCATAAAGTAACATATGAAATTATGAAAATTTGTAAATCTACAAAGGCCATGATGCTATAAGATTTCAAACATCCTCTTGGCTTATCACCCCAACCTCCATTCATGAAACAATAGATTATAGAAGTGAATACATTTTGAGTCAGATGAAAGATATTTTGCAATTATCAATTGCTTAGGATTGTCTGGGTAAGAAGAAGCATAGACAATTATTTTGCTTATTTATGATTTCCACTGCTAATGCCATGTGTATAAAAATTATTCAAAATGCTTACTGGATAAGAGATTAAAACCAATTAGAATAATCTAAATTACAATTTCCACAGATGTATCTGTTCTTGTGAGATAAACACTTCATGGAATTAAGCTTACATTACTACTTTCTATTGACAGTTCTGAACTCAAGTTTTGATAGATAAAATAGACTGTGGGTAGATAATTTCAACAACCAGGTGTTTTGTTTATTAGGCAATTTAAAAAAAGACAGTCATGAAGGCAATGTAAATTTAATGTAGTAAATCATACTCTGATGGAATGCCTAACAGAGCTTGGAATCAGTGACAGAGTTAAGGAAGCATACAAGATATCACAGAAGAGATTCTTGAATCTCAGGAAGAGTTAACTTTTTTACACTGAGTTTAGGTTGTGTAGGAGAATTAGGTAAATTTTCAAATTTGATTTTGCTTCATTTCTTTCCTGGAAATAAAGATGTCTTCTGAAATCCAAGTAATCCTGATTTTCTGAGTTTGCCAGCCTCATAGGGCTGGATATGAATCCTGAAAGCAACCTTGTGTTCAGGCCTAACAGGGTTTTTGTCACCCCAATTGGTAGAGCAATTTTGATACCCCAATTAGAAGAGCAATTTGAAGAGGTGGTATTGCAGAGGGAGGGGGGAGGGAGGGAGGGAGGGACGGGGAGAAGCTTCTGGAACAGTTTGCACATGCCACAGATTCAAACTCACTGTTTGAATCATAGTTTACCTCAACCATGACTGGCTGTGAAGGCTGCTGCAGAGCTGGCATAACTATATGGAAGTAAGAAGAAACCTTCAGGAGAACTGTGTATGAGTAGGGGACCCAATAATACCAACAGCTCCAGTTTCTTTTTATTATGTATCTCCCAATGTGTAATAGCTGTCCGTTCTATTGATAGTGAATCTGTTACCAAGGTGGCAATGCTTTATTCCATAAGAGAAACAACCATATGCTCTGGAAACAGTACAGAAGTTTCATAACTACTTTTGCAGTACAGAGACCAAGGTAATGATGTAATCCCAGATTGTGGTTCTTCATTTACAACTTATGTTGAAAAACATTTCAGTTACTGGAATTTACAGGTGTTCCTTAGTTAACTACTACTCATTCAAGGACTGTTCAAACTTGTGGCTGTATTAACTGACTGGTATTTATAGCTGGTCCAAGCAGTATTTATGGCTGAAGTTCCAGCTATCACAGCATCCCTTATTGCATATGATTGCAATAAGGCATTTGATGCCTGCCTTAGTGCCCACCAGAATAACACCACTCAGCATCTGCCAGAGCAAGCGATTTGCTTATGTACTATATTGTAATAATGCTCCTTAAATATTAAATATTTAATAAGACAAGAGTTTATTGAAACTTTGCACTTAAAAGAAAACCATGAAACTATTGGACATAAAAGCACAGTGAGTTATATTTAGTCATGAAAGATGAGGTGGGTCAAGGCTATCTGAACATTATTTACAACTGAATAGATGTCTCAGGTAACAGTGATTTGGAGACAGTAGCATAGCTGTTTAAGCTGAGGTCCTAATCCTTCTCTTTTGGAAACTGGAAGCTTTATATTTGTAACTGTTCCAGGCAAATGTCCAAGTCACGAATGAAAAGGCACCATGTTTACTTTTAATCTTGCTGCTGAAAGGCTAAAGATAAGTTGAAGCTGTGAAAGTAAAAGTCATATGGTAAATTTCTGGAAACTTTACATAGGACTAGATAACTCCTTTTTGAAAACTGGATTGCTTCTGTATCAGTGTCTGCAAGCACAAGGCTATTATATTATAACTCCAAAAAGCTAGTAACCAATCATGTCAGTAACATTAAGTGGATAGACTGTTTGATTCAATAAATGGAGTTTCCAGGGTTTTCATCTTGTAATTAGGGGACTGGAGGCTAAAACATACAATGAATGGTTGCAGGAACTGGGCTTGGCTAGTCTAGTAAAGAGAAGGACCAGAGGAGACATGATAGTGGTCTTCCAATATTTGAGGGGCTGCTACAGGGAGGAAGGGGTCAAGCTATTTTCTAAAGCACCTGTAGGCCAGACAAGGAATAATGGATGGAAACTGAACAAGGAGGGATTTAACCTGGAAATAAGGAGAAACTTTCTGACAGTGAGACTAATCAACCAATGGAACAGCTTGCCCTCGGAAGTTGTGGGAGCACCATCACTTGAGACTTTCAAGAAGAGATTGGACCGCCATTTATCAGAAATGGTGTAGGGTCTCCCGCTTGGGCGGGGGTTGGACTAGATGACCTACAAGGTCCCTTCTGATTATCTGTTAAACCTGTTAATTTCTATTGATTTCTTTGTTATTTGTCATTATTTCTTAACTTTGCTGAATATTTATCATATAATTTACTAACTCCTCTTTTTCTTTCTGATTTCTCTGAGCAAATGAGAAGCATATTCAACTCTACAGTATTTCTATGTTTTCTTGAACATATAGCATGTATTATATGTCTTTAGTTTACTGAAGACTTTATCACACATTTCCTAGACATAATGAATGGTATTTATCATAATAGTCATGTCTCCATTAGCACAACAGTGTGTCATGTGAAATACCAGTTTGCAGTCACATATTTGTATATGTTTACATATGTTCATAAAATTTGTGCTGAGATTGAGAAGTGTTCCTTTAGTTTATCTTGCTTTTCTTGAGATACAATATTATCAAGCATGGCTAAACTCTAGTTGTCCTGGAGTTTAGCGAATGTATAATGCAGATAGTCCTTGACTTATAATCATTAGTTTAATAACAATTTAAAGTTAGAGTAAAACTGAAAAAAATGACTTGTAACTGTTACGTGCACTTCCAACCGCTTGCAAGTGTCCAACACGTGATCAAAATTTGGGACCCTTTTCAACTGGCATATATTTAAAATAGTTGCAGTGTTCTGGAGTAATACAATAACCTTTTGTGACCTTCCCAGGCTTCCAAGAAGCAATCAATGGGAGAAGCTGGATTCGTGTATCGATCTAGAAAAAAAGTGTTCATAAAACTGAGTTTTTTTCTTTTTTTTATTTATTTTATTTATTTTTGTCAATTGCTTACAAGATAATAGCTATAAGTAAAAACATAGTTATAAATACATGCATACATATAAGAAAAAATAAAAAAGAAAAAGAAACAATAGGACAGGGACGGTAGGCACATTGGTGCGCTTATGCACGCCCCCTACAGACCTCTTAGGAAAGGGGTGAGGTCAATAGTAGACAGTCTAAGGTTAAAGTTTTTGGGGTTTGGGGAAAAAAAATCACAGAGTCAGGTAGAGTATTCCAGACATTGACCACTCTGTTGCTGAAGTCATGTTTCTGCAATCAAGTTTGGTGCGATTAACCTTGAGTTTGTATCTATTGTTTGTTTTTGTGTTTTAATGGTTGAAGATGAAGTATTCATAGACAGGTGGGACATTACAATGTATGATTTTATATACTATACTTAGATCAGACTGAAGATGGCATAGTTCTAGGTTTTCTAGGTCTAGAATTTCAAGTCTGGTGGCATAAGGTATTCTTCAACGAATAGAGGAGTGGAGAACTCTTTGTGAAATATTTCTGGACTTTCTCAACTGTGTTAATATCAGATACGTAATGTGGGTTCCAGACTGATGAGCTGCATTCGAGTATTGGTCTAGCAAATGTTTTGTATGCTCTAGTTAGTAGTGTAATATTACCAGAGAAAAAGCTACGTAAGATTAGGTTAACAACTCTTAATGTCTTTTTGACTATGTAGTTACAGTGGGCTCTAGCACTTAGGCCATTTGAGATGAGTACTCCAAGATCCTTGACAGAGTTTGGATCATCAACAAGGTTTTGACTATTCAGCCTGCATTTTATTTTCTGATTTTTTTTTTTTGCCAGTATGTAGGACAGAGTATTTATTTGTTGAGATTTGAAGTTGCCATTTGTTTGACCATTCTGATACATAGTCAAGGTCTTTTTGAAGGGTAGCAGTGTTGTCTGTGGTGTTGAATAGCTTTACATCATCAGCGAAGAGAACGCAGTTGCTCTTGATATGATCACAGATGTCATTTATGTAGAGTATGAAAAGAGATGGTCCTAGAACACTGCCTTCGGGGACACCACTGTTGACAGGTACAAAATTTGATAGGACGTTCCCAATTTTGACCATTTGTTGTCTGTTTGACAGAAATGCTTCTATCCAGTTATGCAGGTGTGCAGAGATACCTGGACACCTGCGTAAGATTTTAGTTTTAGGAGTAGTTTGTTGTGTACCACTGAATCAAAGGCTTTACAGAAGTCTATGTAGATTGTGTCTATTGCTTTTCCCTGATCGAGTTGTGTAGTACATATGTTTTTGCAGTGTAAGAGTTGCAGATTACATGATAGTTTTTTCCTGAAACCAAATTGTTTATTAGAAAGTAGGTTGTTTGTTTCAAAGTAGAGGATGATGGATTAGTTAATAATTGATTCCATGACTTTACAGGTGACGCAGCTTAAAGAGATTGGTCTGTAATTTTCAACTAGGCTGGGGTCTCCCTTTTTGAAGATGGGGATGACCGTGGCTTGTGACCATAGTTTTGGCAAGAAGCTGGTCCTGAAAGATTTTTCAAAGAATATGCTTAGAGATTCGGCTATGGCAGTAGATAGCTTTTTTAAGAAGTAGGCACATTTTCTGTCCGGTCCAATAGATAGAGATGGTTTTAGATTGTGTAGTGTTTTTTCAACATTGTCTTCTGTAAAATCAATATGTATTAGATCATGGTAGTTGTCTGTGGTTTGACTAGGAAATACTGGGCATGATCCATTGCTGTTTACAAATACTGAGCCAAAGAATGTGATAAAGAGGTTGGCTTTAATAGTGTTGTCATTGCAGTCTTTACCATTAAGTCCTTTCAGGGGTGGAATGGACCTTGAGCCTTTTAGTTTGTTGTTTACAAAATTGTAGAAATTCTTGTTAGCAATAGAAATGGTTCTTCCCTATTTTTTTATATAAGCATATCCCTTCCAAAGTATTGAATTAACTGCTTTCCCTTGCATGCTGCACAAGATAATTCTGTAAAATGTAAACAAGATTAGAATAAGCCTCTGCTTTACTGTTCAGAATTCAGGGTTATCTACATCTTCCTCGCCATGTGGATAGTCTTTGTTTATTGAACTCTGGGGTAAATATCTAAAGGTGAGAAATTCCATAATTTCCTATGACTCTTCATTTTTAAAATTCCACAAAGTTAATCAAGCTGATATACTACTGAGCCATTTTTCCTCTTCTTTCTTTTCAGACAATTCCAATGAACTTACGCTAGGTTATGATCTCTGCATTGTCTTCCAAGTTTGCACTTTAATTAAGGGAATGGCCAAGATAAACATTACATGAATTTAATTTAGATGCCTGCTTGAATATTATTTCTTATATTTAATTGTTTCCATTATCTATCATGCCATGATGTCAAAATTGTAGTTTGATACCACTTTTAGGAGGCTTACATTCAAAACTTTTGGCGTAAATGTTACCATCTTAGATGGACATTCTTATATCCAAGCTATATCTTTTATATTAACTATAATGATATTGTTTTCTAATTCAGAACTAAGTGTGGAGGATTTCATTTGTATTTTGACTCATAATGCATAATATGAATGTAGGGGGAGATAGCAAGATAAGAGTTAAGTCAAGATCCATGGCCATGCACTGATCTTGGCAATAGTACTAAAATGGTTAGCCACTATGTTCTACCAGAATATTTTTCTCAACTTCTAAGTGTAGACTAAAGCCCTCGATTGCTATGTTCTTTCATCTAAGTATTATTAAACTTATATATAAATAGTAACTTGAAGTAGCACTAAGTATCCTACATAGCTTTGGAGATTAGACAAAACCAGCTAAGAGCTGCCACGTATTAGAGTCTGGAAGAAACATGTAGGAGATCGTAAGCCTTGCCTTCCTGTAATCCATAACATTTTTAGGCAAAGATATCTTTTTCCCCAATAAAATTGCAACCAAGTCCTTTGCAAAGCTTTGGTCCATTTTGCCCTATCCTTTAATTATCACCCATTAGCTACTATATCTGACTATAACAGATACAGAAAGCAAAGCACTTTCAGTTCATTTAAGAAGCCAATAATATAAAGAAAGGGAAATTACCTGTAACCTGGTCTAAGTTAAGGAAAATTATGACCATAAACTTATCCAGTAATTCTTTTAAAAAAGAACTAGGATGGTTGCATGGATGGATAGCGTACATATAATGCTGACAAGGCAGGTTTAGAATAAGTCCAAAGTCTGAATAAAAAATGAAGTTATTTTCTGGCTTGAGTTATGTCACATAGTAGGAGGATTCCAATCAGAAATATCTGTATTTATTAAAAATAAGAAACTCTATTTTGGCAGGAAAAATCTATTTCTTAGGAAATCTGGCCTGCTGAAATCAAGCTCTGGAACAAAATGATAATACAACTTTGTTGTACCTCTTAGGTACAGTATATACCATTTGAATATGTGCAACAGAGACAGAACATAGGTTCAAGGCATAGGATGGATTTATATTCAAATTATTTTGCTTAAATCTGAGCCAGTCTGAGTCAAACATAGCACAGTGTTTCTCAACTTTGATGACTTTCACATGTGGGACTTCAATTCCCAGAAATCTTCAGGCAGGACTTCAACTTCCAGAATTCCCCAGCCAGCCATGTGAAAGTTGCCAAAGTTGACGAAACTCGGTTCTTAACATCATCTATCTTTGCAAGATGGAAGAGACATGAATGGAGTGGGAAAATAAGAATATGGGAAAATGACATATTTTCCACAATAGCATTTTTTAAAAAAATCCAGAATGGAGAAATGTTCAGTTTCCTGGGCTGAATTTTCTTCCCATAATCTTAGATCAGCCGTGACAAGAAAACTCACACACCCATGCACAATCCTTTGAATGAATGAAATACAAACTGTTTCTAAGGAAGACTGTTAGAAGAAATAGACTGTCTGGGGATTTATAAATATCCATGATAAATTTATTATGCAAAGAATGTATGAATCTCAGGGGCTCACTCAATTTCAATATTTAAAAGTAGAAAGTATTAGACATTCATTGGGAAATGAATGAACAGTGAACAGTGAACAGTGCTTTGATTGCTTTCTTTCTAAGTCATCATTTTTAAATTATAAAACAGGAAATATCACATGTTCAAACTTGTGCTCTTTCTCAACTGAATGAGGCTGTATGTTGTGGTATCTCTTTTATTTCCTCATTTGCTTCAGATGAAATTAAGAACTGAAATTGCGGGAATTAGTTTCTGAAATGGTGAAGCAACCAACAAGACATCCCTTGGGACTTATAAAATGTTTGCAGGCCATTGTCTTTGTACTGTAATGTCAATAAGCTGATTTGAGGCTTTCCATTTTAAAGATTCTATGAGGAGAGAGACAGTTTAGTGTAGTGGTTAAAGTATCAAACTAGAAACTGAGAAATCATGTATTCTAGTCCTGTCTTAGCCATGAAAGCCAGCTGGGTGAGCTTGGGCCAGTCACTTTCTCTTAGCTCTAGGAAGGAAACAATAGCATTAGCAAACAACTTCTTTTTGAAAAATCTTGTCAAGTGAATTGCAGAGACATGTTCAGGCAATCTTTGAGAATCAGACATGATTGGATTGAGGAAAAATATATAGGCTAAAAATCTATTCAATCATCACAATTTGAGCTTGACTTAATAGTAGGAGATGGAAAAACAAAAAGTACTGAAAGAATTCCTCGGGGTAGTTATTTTTTACTATTTGAATTAGAAAATATTAATACGACCATTTCAAATACTGAAGATAACTTTGTATAGAATCTGGAGAAATTACTCTGAATGCTCCCAAATAAGCCTTAGGACTTGAAATTGCATTCACAATTGGTCTTCATCTACTCCACAGGTGTCAAACTCGATTGCATCATGTGATTTATCGTGATGCATTGTAATATTTTTTGCCTTTGTGGAGCTGGAGTGGGCATGGCCTGAGCATGACACATCTGGTCTGTGGCCTGCCAGTTTAACAGGCCTGATTTATCCATTTAGTGAGTGCTCGTAATTATGATAGTGGTGAACAAGTGCTACTTAGGAGGAAGGAAGGAAAGAAAGAAGGAAAGAGGGAAGATTTTCAATACTCCATGTCAGATTTCCACAAAGAAATTCAATTTTTGCCTCTCCTTGGTCATTTTATTTCTCTATTTAGGTAAGGAAATAACTCTGAAATGATTACTCATTGGGATGTGGGTTGTACAGTTAGAATTAAATATCTTCTTAACTTGTTCTATTAATTTCATCCTTCACTAATATAAGTGGATCTGCAACATTTACAAATGAAATATTACAGCTGAAGATTCCAGGCAACCAGTCATTCTTCGATCAGGATGCTGTCTTCAATTATTTCTTTCTTTTCTGCAATTTTCTTGTTCCTTCAGCAATCAACTGGAGCCCTTCCAAAATGCAACCCTCCTGCTGATTTAGTCTTTTTTCCTTCCACCCATTAAATTTGGGCATAATTTTAAAGGCTGGACTTTCCTCAAGACTTCTGGGACCTGCTTTTCATGTTTGAATGATGCCACTTTGGCTACAATAGGAGATGCATTCAGAGAATGAACTTACAATTAGTATATAGAATAAGTATGTGTTTCTTACAAGGAATTATGGCTTTTCTTTTTGTAAAACAGTCCCATTCATTAATATTTTCTTGCTACTATAATGAATACCATCTGTTCCAGAATTATGTGACAAAAACCAGATACTAGGAACAGAAATGTAACTCATAAAATTATTTCAGTTGTGTCTCAAGCGTGAAGAAAATTGTATAGGAAAAAAAAGAATAGTTCAAGATGCATAGATTACTTTTTCTCAGAAAAAAATATCAGATCACAGATTCTAAAGCCATTTACTTAATTGTAAAAACAATTATTCACCTTAGGAATATACAGTTCACTTATGTTCAACTATTGTGCAAGTCTATGACATATTTTCAGAATTTGTGTCTGGTAGCATAGTATGCTATGTAATGGGGTGGGACATAGAATAAAGTTTTAGTTTTAGCAAATGTCTTTTTTAAACTAGTCCAATTTAATTAAATCCTCAATTTCAGGATTAAGAAGCATAACCTTCATTTTAAATTTAGCTAGTTTTTCCAATCATAGATTTGCTTCATTTGTCTGAAATTAAGCAAGAAGTTGTGCTTTTAAAGTTGTAGCAACGTTTCGGCAGAATCTCATCCGCCATCATCAGGCTTCTGATGGCAGATGAGATTCTGCCAAAATGTTGCTACAGCTTTAAAAGCACAACTACCAAGACGTGAGAAAATACCTAAACAAAGCTGAATGCCATACATGTAAGTACCTGTTGTAACTATGTATCATTGCAACTATGTATCATTCATGTGTTTGCAACATTGTATCATTCACATGTAATCATTAACTTCTGTCTCTTCAGTGACCTTTGCAAGGCACGTACAAGGGACAAGGAGCTAGACGGTTGTTAATAAGCTTATCCACACTGTAAATGATCTGTCCGGTATGCAGCTTTGTAAACATGCACATCCTGATGAGATTATCATGTTTGACTTGAGCTTTTTGATTAAATCATTTTCTTGTAAAAAAGCACAATAAAAGAGCGTGTGCCAAGACATTCGGGGCGCGCTCATCCAGAGGAAACCTCACTTCCTGTCGTTTCTTTCCCCTTCGCTCCCTATCATGAGCCGCCCATCAGATGCGGGATAGCAGATACCGCATTCTGGTGACCCCGTCGTGATTCCCTAAGGGAGATACATTGCGACGCGCCCATATCTTATCAGCTCGATGGGAGCTGTGCATCGCCAGGCCTGAAGCGAATTGCACATCATCGGATCTGAAACACGGTCTCGACTTTCGTAAGTATGGGTGGAAACTTTTCTCAACAACTGACGCAGCATCTGAAGGAATTGAGGGAGTTAGTCGCTTCTTCTTCTAAATATTCTGCTAATTTAAAGGGCTCGCCTGTAAAAATGAAACCTATTGCTACATTATTGGCTTATGTGTGGCAACATTGTCCCAATTATTCAGAGGAAGGGTCCTTAAAAATTTCCACTTGGCAAAAAATTGGTGAACATCTCCATAGTCCTCCTCGTGCACCTATTGGCATTTTGGTCACTTGGAGGAAAATTATGGAGGCTTTAAAAGTCCATTATAAAATAGAAGCAGGGAGTGTGTTTGAATCTCCCCCGCCAAGTTATGATAACTTTTCAATTTGCTCTAACTCAGGCAGAAGCTGCTGCCATTATTCAACAATGCCCCACATGTAGTAAACAAGGACATTCCATTCCCATAGGAGTAAATCCTAGAGGATTAAAAGCTTGTGAAATTTGGCAAATGGATGTAACTCAGTATCCACCTTTTGCTCCTTGGAAATATTTGCACGTTTCCATAGATACATATTCAGGGTTTATTCTGGCCACCCCTCAAAGGGGAGAAACTGTAAAACATGTCATCAATCATTCAATTCGTACCTTTGCCTCGCTGGGACGTCCAAAAGAAATCAAAACTGACAATGGACCTGCATGTACAAGTTCTGCGTTCCAGGACTTCTGTAACAGATGGGATGTAACCCACAAGTTTGGGATTCCCTACAACAGCCAGGGGCAGGCTATTGTGGAACGAGCGAACTTATCTCTGAAACGTGCTCTTGATCGATATTCGTTGCGGGAAAAACCCCCGAACCTCCCAGCATTGCAAAATTCTCTTAACATTTGTCTTTACACTTTAAACTTTCTTAATCTGACTGGCATTCCTCCCACTTCTGCTGCTTCGCATCATTTTTCCTCCCCCTCACCCCCGCCTAACAGACCTCTGGTATATTATCGCAGATTGCCAGATCCCGCCTGGCAGGGTCCCGCTGAGCTTCTCACTTGGGGATGAGGCTATGCTGCGATTTTACTACCAGACAAAACCACTTGCTGGATCCCTGGTCGGGCAGTAAGACCCTATCATGGGAATTCCTCCACTACATCTGTATCTTAAAACTCTTCCTGATATTCTTGCCTATATCTTCTTTGCAATTTCTATCTTATTTCAACAAAACCTATGCTTCCTGTCAAAAGACTATTCGTGTTAAAACCATTTCATTAACAGAAGGCTATTATACTTGCTCGATGTAGGTCCATCATGAAAATGCTACCTGTAGTTTTCACTCTGTCACTTCTGTTTTATTTAAAGAACACTCTACCACTCGCTCTTTTGTTCCTTCTTTACTCTTCCTATGGAAAAGAACCTTAAAATATTTTCCTCTATTCAATCTAAAACATAGGGGGACCTAGATGTCCTTCTATTGTATTATGGGTTCCCCCACCCCAACTAACATCCTTGATGAATTACCAAATTAATCTTTATTGTCATTATTGTAATTATTATCCTTTTTCTACTAATTGAATTCCCTCCTCATTTCGCAAATGTTCTACAACTAACTTGTCCATAGCCCTCTCTCCTGCTTGTGATGTTTTTATATACCCAAACTCTGTTCCTGTCAACAAACGACGCTTCAAAAGAACTGTCCATGACGATCCGCAGAAGCCTCATAGAAGATATAATATTGCTTGGACTATAACTGACTTTCAAGGAGTTCGTTTAAGTTCTACAACCAATTTTTCTTGCATAGAAGACTTCTACCCACCACTTCAATTCGATTTGGCAGACGCACCCATACAACCAGGGGATATTCTGCAATCTACACCACTTCAGGAGGAACTTTAACATCACGCCTGAAAGGAATGTATTTTATCCCTGGCAATAATTTTGTTTGGACTTGTTCCACCGGTCTCACGGCATGTGTCCACGGGGATGAAATTGTTAAATCCAAATCATTTTGCATTCAAGTATGGCTTGTGTGTATAACTCTGATGATTTTATATCCCTACAGGTACCCATGGAATACCCCCTTTTGCAAAATCGTAAAGATTTAGATCTGTTATTTTTTAAAACAAGGGGGATTGTGTGCTATGCTTAAAGAAGAATGTTGTCTTTATGCTGATGGCGGGGGGGGGGGTTCATTTTCTATTTTGCCATGGTTTACAACCTTTTTAACTGCATTGGCAGGATCATTAATAATCATTATATTGATATGTATTATAGGACCTTGTTGTTTTAATAGAATATTGCAATTTTTTTAAAAAAATTAATTATCCTCCATAACTGCTGATGTTAATGTGTTATTGCAAGCTCATGTTATATCCTCAACACCAGACGAAAAAATGTCATCACTGAGTTACCGCTCCTTGGACAACCCTGACGCTGACGGGTCGCACTCTTGCCTAGATGACGGGGACGGCGAACATTTCAGAAAAATGGTTCCTGTCTTCTCGGATGAGGAAGAAGACTCGTCATAAATAATAAAAACAGAGGAGATGTTGTAACTATGTATCATTGCAACTATGTATCATTGCAACTATGTATCATTCATGTGTTTGCAACATTGTATCATTCATGTGTAATCAATAACTTCTGTCTCTTCAGTGACCTTTGCAAGGCACGTACAAGGGACAAGGAGATAGATGGTTGTTAATAAGCTTATCCACACTGTAAATGATCTGTCCGGTATGCAGCTTTGTAAACATGCACATCCTGATGAGATTATCATGTTTGACTTGAGCTTTTTGATTAAATCATTTTCTTGTAAAAAAGCACAATAAAAGAGAGTGTGCCAAGACATTTGGGGCGTGCTCATCCAGAGGAAACCTCGCTTCCTGTCGTTTCTCTCCCCTTCGCTCCCTATCATGAACCGCCCATCAGATGCGGGATAGCAGATACCACAAGTACCCACGAAAACTTAAGAATAGGTATTTTCCCACGTCATAGTAGTTGTGCTTTTAAAGTTCTAGCAACGTTTCAGAAGAATCTCATTTGCCATCATCAGGCTTCTGTATAGTGTTCGTCTGTGAGTTAGACTTTTACAGTGGTTTCAGATTTAAATTTGGGGCAGCCTATTGCTGTGCCAGAATGTTTTTTCTTTATCCTGATTGGTTGGGAGTCTTGGTCTGTGTTTATTGGTCTTGGAGTTTGCTGTGTTCTGCTTGATTGGTGTTTCTAATATCTTCTGTCTGTTTTTTTTGGCTCTTTTTGTATCTTGATTGGCTGGCAATATTGTGTTACTTTATGGGAGGCCTTTAGTGCAGCTTGGCTCCGAGTAAATGGATGGCTATCATTAGTTAGGAAGCTAGGTTTCATCTGGGTGCCTGGTTGGGGTGTGTTGAGCTGGAGGTATCAGGGGGGATCTGTTTGTGCCCAGGTGTTTGCCTGGCTTGTGGTGTGGAGATTTGTTTGTTTGTGAGTGCAGGCTTCCAAATGATCGACAGTCTGGTGGAATCATCTCTTCTATTCATGCTGCCTGCTCTTTTTTCAATCTCTATGGCTCATTTCCAAGAAGTGGTATG
The DNA here is from genome assembly GCA_033807585.1 of Hydrophis major. NCBI lineage: Eukaryota > Metazoa > Chordata > Lepidosauria > Squamata > Elapidae > Hydrophis > Hydrophis major. Next base: position 31,641,746 of record CM066331.1, read on the forward strand.
AGTTTTGTACACGTGAAGCTGCTGTTTCAGCATGGGGCTGTAGCTGTTTTGCTAAGTGTTTAGCTAGGTTTTGTAGTGGTGCTCCTCTGGAGCTGACTATGGGTCTGAGAGGTATGTCTTCTTTGTGTATTTTTAGAGGCCGTATAGTTTGGGGCATCTGGAAGATTTTTCTCTTGGGATGATCGTCTGTTGTATCTCTTTGCTCATGTGGCTGGTTATAATTTTCTTCTTGGTTAATTTTTCCAGATATGTGGTTGGGTCTGTGTTTATGGGTTTGTATGTGGGGTCTTGGAGTAGGTCTGTCAATTTAGTTTCATAGTCTTTTCTGTCCATTACTACTGTGGCATTCCCTTTGTCTGCTGGGAGGATGATTATGCTGCTATCTCTTTTCAGGGTTTGTAGCGCTTTAATTTCTTCTTTCTGCAAGTTGTTTTTGGGTGGTTTGCTTGTGCATAACTCATGTACAAAACTCATACCACTTCTTGGAAATGATCAAAGATCTACATGTGGAGCAAGAAGATCTGCTTGTAAGTTTCGACGTGGTTCACTATTCACTCAAGTCCCGATAAAAGAGACCCTTGAAATCATCAAAAATAAATACCAACCAGCTAAACACCTCATGGAACTAACAGAACACTGCTTAACCAACACATATTTCATATACAAAGGACAAAGATACAAACAAATTGAAGGAGCCCCTATGGGATCACCACTGTCACCCGTCATTACAAACCTGTTCATGGAAGAATTTGAATCCAGAGCCCTGGCCAATGCCATCCACAAACCCAAACTATGGTTAAGATACATTGATGACACATTTGTGATTTGGCCCCATGGAAAAGAAAACCTAAACAATTTCCTAAAACACCTAAACAGCACACACCCCAGAATCAAGTTCACCATGGAAACGGAAACAAACAAACAACTACCATTCCTAGATGAACTAATCTACAAAAAAACAGATGGCACACTAGGACACACCGTATACCAGAAGAAAACACACACTAACCGCTACCTCAATGCCCAATCCCACCACCACCCAGCACAGATAAACTCCGTGGCTAAAACACTAATTACTGGAACCAAACGCCTGGCAGACAAGACACACATCAAGACTGAAGTATGCACCCTGACTAAAGTACTGACAGCCAACAGCTTCCACAAAAGCAAAATCACCGGCTTGATCCACCAAAACACATTGAGACATAATAGACACCCAGAAGCTGAACAGACCTATGGAATAGCTGTCCTGCCCTACATAAGAGGTACTACAGACAAAATTAGTAAGAAACTACACAGACATCACATCAAGACTGCCTTCAAAACAGACAGAAAAATAGCAGCCATCCTTAGAAACCCCAAAGATAAAATTGACCTGGAAAACCAAGGCATATACGAAGTCCCTTGTGTATCATGCCCAGCCACAAACATTGGACAGACCAATAGAAAAATAAGTACCCGCCTGGATGAACACAAAAATGCAGTCAAAAAGCTGGAACACACTTCCTCACTCGTCCAACACATGGAAGCCACAGGTCATAACATCAACTTCAATGGCACCAAAACCCTAGCCACTATAGAAAATCCCAGCCACAGAATCATCAGAGAAGCCATAGAGATTGAAAAAAGACCAGAAAGCATGAACAGAAGAGATGATTCCACCAGGCTGTCAATCATTTGGAAGCCTGCACTCACAAACAAAAAAATCTCCACACCACAAGCCAGGCAAACACCTGGGCACAAACAGATCCCCCCTGATACCTCCAGCTCAAACACACCCTAACCAGGCACCCAGATGAAACCTAGCTTCCTAATTAATGATAGCCGTCCATTTACCCGAAGCCAAGCTGCACTAAAGGCCTCCCATAAAGTAACACAACGTTGCCAGCCAATCAAGATACAAAAAGAGCCAAAAAACAGACAAGATATTAGAAACACCAATCAAGCAGAACACTGCAAACTCCAAGACCAATAAACACTGACCAAGACTCCCAACCAATCAGGATAAAGAAAAAACCATTCTGGCACAGCAATAGGCTGCCCCAAATTCAAATCTGAAACCACTGTAAAAGTCTGACTCATAGATGAACACTATACAGAAGCCTGATGATGACAGATGAGATTCTGCTGAAATGTTGCTACAACTTTAAAAGCACAACTACTATGACGTGGGAAAATACCCGAACTAAGCTGAATGCCACACATGTAAGTACCCGCGAAAACTTAAGAATATATATATATATATATATATATATATATATATATATATACACACATATACATATATGTGTGTGTGTGTGTGTGTGTGTGTATGTATATTTGGATCTTTGCTTATTCGGGTTTTCTCCCGCCTAAGATTGGAAGTATCTAGGCAACGTTTCGATGAAGTCTCATTCATCATCTTCAGGGTTGGTCTTCAGCTCTGCGCTTCTCAGAGTGATGTGAGCTTGCAGCTGCTTCTTCCTTTTAACTGCTAGTTGGGGTGTGACTTGATTGGGTGGGGGCTTGGCTGTGTTCTGATTGGGTGGTGGTGTGTTCTGATTGTTTGGGGGTTTGGCTGTGTTCTGATTGATTGGGGGGTTGGCTGTGTTCTGATTGGCTGGAGGCATGTTCTGTTTAGGTGGGGGCTTGGTTGTGTTCAGGTTAGTCTAAGTTGCTGGGGGATTTGAGCTGATGAGCTGTGATCTTGCTGTTTGGCTTCAAGACAGAGAACAAGAGAATGGCAAAGCCCTCCTCCCATATATAAAAGGCACTACAGACAAAATCAGCAAGATCCTCAAAAAACACAACATTAAGACAGCATTCTGCACAAACAGAAAGATATCCACCATCCTAAGAAACCCTAAGGACAAAATCGAGTTAGAAAATCAAGGAGTATACGAAATCCCTTGCACTGCCTACCCCACCACATACATTGGACAAACTAACAGAAGAATAAGTGCACACATTGAAGAACATAAGAACTCAATCAAAAAGGAAGAACCGACCTCTTCCCTGGTCCAACACCTCAAAGCCACAGGACATGAGATTGACTTTAAAAATACCAGAACCAAAAATCGCCAAAACCAAACACTTCAGCAGCAGAATCATCAGAGAAGCCATAGAGATAGAAAAATGCCCACACAGCATGAATAAATGAGATGATACCTCCTGCCTACCAGCCATTTGGAAACCCGCCCTCATGAACAGACGAGTACCTAACATGAAGAATGACACCAGACCCACACCCCTGAGAGCCACACAAGATGCCACCACCACACTTCCACGTAGAAAGCAGACTCACACCCACACAGAAGATGAAACGCGACCATGGACCAGAAGCCGCACTGCAGCTGCATCACTACCCACCTCAAACCCCTCTGAGCCATACATGAAGCGAACTGACCCCCACCATGAAGATGCAGCACGACCACGAACTTGAAGCCAAACAGCAAGATCACAGCTCACCAGCTCAAACCCTCCAGCAACTAAGACTAACCTGAGCACAATCAAGCCCCCACCTGAACAGAACACGCCTCCAGCCAATCAGAAAACAGCCAACCCCTCAACCAATCAGAACACAGCCAAACTCCCACCCAATCAAATCACACCCCCACTAGCAGTTAAAAGGAAGAAGCGGCTGCAAGCTCACATCACTCTGAGAAGCACAGAGCTGAAGACCAAGCCTGAAGATGATGAATGAGACTTCATCGAAACGTTGCCTAGATACTTCCAATCTTACGCGGGAGAAAACCCGAATAACCAAAGATCCACACACAAATACCCGCGAGAACCTCAGAAAACAAATATTGCACCTCTACGGGGAGGAAACCCACCATCTGACCAGGACTTATGAAAAACTTGAAGTCCAAAGAGCTTCCATTTTATGTGACCTCGCATTCCTATGCAACTCCCGAGATCAAAATTTAATTCCCACAAGCTTCCAATTGAAATTCCACACCAACACAGCAGCCACCAAACGCATCCTAAAAAGAACAGAATTGGCCCTAATTAGAAATGAACTTCACACAAAAAGATTTCTCCTAGATCAAATCAACAAAGATCTCCTCACACTTCACCTCAGACTCAGCAACAAGATTCACCCCTTACTTTGGGACAAATCCAAACAGCTCGCTGTCTGGAGAGCTAAAACACAGACCTCCCTCAAGACAGACACACACACCAACAAACTCAGAAAACTACAACAATGCCAGAAACCAACTCCTCCCCCCTCACAGCCACACATGAAACAAACAGTGCACAACATCTCAGACAAGATCCTCATCGAAGCCGAAACCAAGGTCCTTTCTAAAGGATTCAACTTTGCTGTCGCTCCCAAACACATCCCCACAGAAACCATCATATGCGGAGTTGAAACCAGCCTGACCAAAACCAACCCTGATGATGCTAATAGAATCAGACTCGAAATCACCAACATCCTCTGCACTAGCAAACCACCCAAAAGCAACTTATCCAAAGAAGAACAAACTGCACTACTTAACCTGAAAGAAGACACCAGCATAATAATCCTACCAGCAGACAAGGGCAATGCGACAGTGGTTATGAACACATCTGACTACCAATCCAAGTTAACCAACCTACTCCAAGACCCCACATACAAACCCCTAAAGACAAACCCCACCACCTACCTAGAAAAAACCTCCAGATCCAAAATAAAAGCCTCCCCCATCAGTGAAGAAATCCAGCAAAGAATCATACCCAGAGAGAAATCATCCAGATGCCCTAAACTTTATGGTCTCCCCAAGATACACAAAGAAGGAACCCCACTTAGACCAATAGTCAGCTCCATAGGCTCACCTCTACAAAACCTAGCCAAATTTCTCGCCAAACAACTACAGCCCTATGCAGAATCCATCAACTCACATGTAAGAAACTCATTCCAGTTCATCGAGATCATAAAGAAACAAAACTTACAACCCAGTGACCTACTAGTGAGCTTCGATGTCATATCCCTCTTCACCCAAGTGCCAATAAAAGAAGCCTTGACAGCCATCCAAAACAAATACAACCCCCCCAAGCACATCCTGGATCTGACCAACCACTGCCTATCCAATACATACTTCACCTACAATGGACAAAAATACAAACAAATAGAAGGAGCACCCATGGGATCACCCCTCTCACCTGTCATTGCTAACCTCTACATGGAACACTTTGAAACACAAGCTCTAGAAAAATATGATCACAAACCCAAACTCTGGCTCAGATACGTAGATGACACCTTCATAATCTGGCCACACGGGAAAGAAAAACTGAACAACTTCCTCACACACCTCAACAGCCTACACCCCAAAATACAATTCACCATGGAAACAGAAGCTAACAACCAACTTCCCTTCCTAGATGTCTTGGTATACAAAAAATCCAATGGCTCCCTAGGACACAGCATCTATCAGAAGAAAACACATACAAACCACTATCTACATGCACTCTCACACCACCACCCAGCACAGATCAATTCCGTGGCTGAGACACTCATCTCCAGAACAAAATGCTTAGCCGACGAACAATACCTAGGGACCGAACTACACTCTCACCGATGTGCTGACAGCCAATGGATTCCAAAGAAAGAAGATCATCCACCTAATCCAAAAAGAAACCCCAGTCAAAATCCAAGACAGAGAACAAGAGAATGGCAAAGCCCTCCTCCATATATAAAAGGCACTACAGACAAAATCAGCAAGATCCTCCAAAAACACAACATTAAGACAGCATTCTGCACAGAAAGATATCCACCATCCTAAGAAACCCTAAGGACAAAATCAAGTTAGAAAATCAAGGAGTATACGAAATCCCTTGCACTGCCTGCCCCACCACATACATTGGACAAACTAACAGAAGAATAAGTGCACGCATTGAAGAACATAAGAACTCAATCAAAAAGGAAGAACCGACCTCTTCCCTGGTCCAACACCTCAAAGCCACAGGACATGAGATTGACTTTAAAAATACCAGAACTATTGCCAAACCAAACACTTCAGCAGCAGAATCATCAGAGAAGCCATAGAGATAGAAAAACGCCCACACAGCATGAATAAATGAGAGGATACCCCCCGCCTACCAGCCATTTCGAAACCCACCCTCATGAACAGACGAATACCTAACATGAAGAATGACACCAGACCCATACCCCTGAGAGCCACACAAGATGCCACCACCACACTTCCACGTAGAAAGCAGACTCACACCCACACAGAAGATGAGACATAACCACGGACCAGAAGCCGCACTGCAGCTGCATCACTACCCACTTCAAACCTCTCTGAGCCATACATGAAGCGAACTGACCCCCACCATGAAGATGCAGCACGACCACGAACTCGAAGCCAAACAGCAAGATCACAGCTCACCAGCTCAAACCCTCCAGCAACTAAGACTAACCTGAGCACAATCAAGCCCCCACTTGAACAGAACACGCCTCCAGCCAATCAGAACACAGCCAACCCCCCAACCAATCAGAACACAGCCAAGCCCCCACCCAATCAAGTCATACCTCCACTAGCAGTTAAAAGGAAGAAGCGGCTGCAAGTTCACATCACTCTGAGAAGCACAGAGCTGAAGACTAAGCCTGAAGATGATGAATGAGACTTCATCGAAACGTTGCCTAGATACTTCCAATCTTACGCGGGAGAAAATCCGAATAACCAAAGATCCACATACAAATACCTGCGAGAAACTCAGAAAACAAATATGTATATATATGATTTCCTGGTTATATTTGTACATTTATATATAGTTCCATGATACCATACAGTCATTTTGTATTTTGTTTTCAGAGGTAAAATAATTGAATTCTGAATATTTTGTTTTGTGCAAACTATTCAGTTTGAAATGAGTAAATTTGTATAAAATTAAAATATCAACAATTGCTAAATATTATTTAATTGATTATTTTTTTTGTAATGTTTATTTAGCAAATCAGATGGCACAAACCATAAAATAATTAAAGTTGCAATTCTAAACATATTACAGATTAAGCTCTATGGCATGTTTGGGTATGTTAATTTATTAAAATATTTAACTCCTTTTCTATTTAAAAAGTTTTCAAATAATTGCTTAATTTTCACCAAGGCTTGGATGTTATATTAACAGGAAAATGGAAAAATGTTATCTTCTTCATCAGTTTTTAAAATAATTTTAAATGTATACATAGTAAATTAAAATCTGAGTAATGACTAGTTTAAAAGGTTTAAAACTTCATTCTACTGTACTGTAAATAAATCTCATGGATATATGGCTTATTTCCGCCAAATGGATATAGGACTATATCCAGGGAGAAGAATTGTGTCCTTCAATGTTCATATAGTACCTGAAGACATCCTGTCACTCTGTCAGTTCAACAGTGGTTGTATCTAAGGCTTGCACAAATTTGAGAACAAGAATCAAAACACAGAAAATGGATGAACAGCATTAATCATGGACAGTTTAGATATGATAGTGATGACATACAATATTGCAAAGTTATTGTAACATTTATATTGTTCTAGGTTATTAGAGCACATGGTACTGATAACAAACAATGCCTTCCTATTCCCAAACCCCTTGGAAGCCCAAGCTGTCAAATGTAGTGATCAGAATTGTCCTGCTTTCTTGTTTTGCTTGCACATTAGTTGCACTTAAAAAATAATATTTTTTTAAAAAGTGAAGAGAAAAAAAATAAAAGAGAAAACAGGACAATAAGGCAAAAAAGAGGAGGGAGAGCAAATAGCAGAATGTAATGAATTCACTATTGTGACATATGCTTGGTTAAATCCAGGATGGATTAGTATAATGTACTCTATGTGCATTTCAAAACTTCAACTGATAAAAAATTGCAGCTGTAGGAATACTTGTAGAGCTGAATCTTCAGAATATATCACCAGTTCTGAGCCATTTAGAATTGGATGCTGCTTGATTTTTGAACCCAAAGTAAAGTCCTGATTTTATCTGTCAAAGACTTAAACCAGGGATATTAATTTATTCTGAACTATCCAGCCTGGTAAAGACCATTTCTTTTGCTATCTTCTCCCATGCCAAAACATTGTTCTGTCTGTTTCAAGAGAATGCAGACCACCAGATGGACAAACTAATAAGCACCCCTGACCCTCCTCACTGCATCTGCAGGCTCCTGTTCAAGCTTTAGTGTTTATTCACTGATCTTATTCTGCAAAAATAAGGATGGCCACTATAGGGCGCAAAAAGAAATGTAAAACTGTTAACTAATTCAAGAATTTTGAAAATATATTAGATTCCAATTTTACTAGAAACATCATTTTCAGCAATGTGATTTAATTCTTGCTTGGATCTGAATATATTCATGGAAAATTTAAAGTTACAAATATGTTTATTTTACTCATCTTTATATTTTCTGGAGTTAATTGCTATCAATCCTACCCGACTTCTGTATTTTGCCTCAGATATTAATATTAAAGTAATATACAGTAGCCATCTTTATAAATAAGTCCAAATAGCTTTATCGATCATAGATTTACTGATTTTTTAAAAATCAGTTCATGTATTTTAAAACTTCAGAATTCATATGTGTGTGTGTGTGTGTGTGTATGTATACACACACACACACATACACATATGCATATATATTTAATATTGTCTAGATTATGCTTTTTCTAGTGCTTTATATTCAAGTTTTTAAATACATGAATCTACCTGAAAGCAAAACTATATTTCCCTTGTTTGCTGAAGGGCTAATTTGATGGTTTATTGGGACTCTGTAGGTGGTGAAAACTCAGCTTTCATGGACGTTAATTGGCCACAATGTTAAGCCTCACCTCAAAAAAGTGATATACTTGCATAATTTTCAAAGTGGAAATAGGCATTTAGATGTGACTCATCTATGTGTTTCATCTAAAAAGGGAACATAAAGTGTTGCTGTCATTTAGACATTCATTCAGTTAATTTGTTTGAAAAATGCATTTTAAATTGGACAGTTATTTATTATTGCTACAGAGGAGGGTGAAACAACTAAAGGCTATAGCAGTTCACTGGTTGGAACCACTGCATCCCAAAATGGTTTGAGTTGTCAGTCTTATGATTATAAATCAAGAGGCATGGTCCTCTACTAGATATAACATATCTAGAGGAAAGTAGGCTGCTTAAGATTTAATCTTTCTTATTTTAAATTATTTGGATTGGAACATTGGCCAGAATTATATGGAGGCAAAACCAGTTCTTTTCCTAAAATGCAGTGAATTTCAGTTATTTTTTTCAACTGTATCAAAAAATTTTTAGATCAGTAGCATCTAAAAATTCTGTTTTTTTAAAAAAATACTGTTACATGATTTATCAATCATCAAGTTTTTCTTTCTTTCTTTCTTTCTTTCTTTCTTTCTTTCTTTCTTTCTTTCTTTCTTTCTTTCTTTCTTTCTTTCTTTCTTTCTTTCTTGTTTTCTTGCTTGCTTGCTTGCTTGCTTGCTTGCTTGCTTGCTGACAGAAGCACTTCACTTGCTACCTGATCCTTTAAACTGAAGTTGCCGGGAAAAGAAATGAATTGGGCTCTGCTCAGTACAAAATATGCTTTAGTTTAAAGTATGACCTGCAGTTTCCCACTGTATTAATTCTATGGAGATCAGACTAAGAGTTTTATTGATCTGATACTGGTTTTAAAGGAAGGCCTACTCAGCTAGCCCTCTTGATGGACCTTGTTAGGTTCAGAAGGAGCTTGAGGTTTTTGCCATGCATTGTCAGCCACTTCTGACTGGACAGCTCCCAATATGTTGCCCAGCCAACAATTATCTAGTCTGTGTTTGATTCTCTAATATCTAAGAAAGTGGCCAAAACCCTTTTGTCTTCTAGTCCATTCATGTGTTTGTTAGATCCTGTCTCTTCTTGGGTTATTAAAGTAGCCAGACTCGTGTTTCCCACCAGTGGTGGGATTCAAATTTTTTTACTACCAGTTCTGTGGGCGTGGCTTGGTGGGCGTGGCAGGGAAAGGATACTGTAAAATCTCCATTTCCACCCCACTCCAGGGGGAAGGTTATTGCAAAATCCCTATTCCCTCCCCACTCCACTAACCTGCTTTCCAACTCTGTTCTCCAGCCCAAGACCCAGCTGATCAGCTGGAACTTGGGAGGCAGAGAATAGATAGGGTCGGGGCCAATCAGAGGTATTTGCTGGTTCTCCAAACTACTCAAAATGTCTGCTACCGGTTCTCCAGAACTGGTCAAAACCTGCTGAATTCTGGTCTCTGGTTCCTACTCCTGCAAACAAGATGATAGCATCTAAAGGCAAGTGACATTACCAAATAATTCACATGATTTTCATAATTACATCATGATGTACTTAACATCATTGTGGCTTGCAAAGGAAATCTGTGATAGTATTGTGAAGGCTCTGTTAGAATGTAATTTCTTTGGCTTTGGCTTAGTATTGTGCAAAAAGCCAGCCATTGTACTTTATATTTGTGGTCACTTGACAGTGAAAACCATGGCTTAATGCAGTGTGTGAAATTCCAGAGCTTTTGATTGTTTCAGACACTCTGAAGGAATTACTATAATCTTGGCAATAGCTTTCTAAAGCAAATCAATATTATTATTTTTGTATTGAATATTGAGCCCCAGGGCTGGAAATGTAGTTTAATGATAATATAAAATGTGATAAAAGCAGATGACCTAGAAGATTGCAGTAAATTGTTTTATTGAGATTGTCATAAATATTTTACTGAATAGATCCTACCTAATTGATTTTTTAACACTTTGTTTTCATTTTACTTTACTGAGCACAGAGTCAAAATAACAAAAATATCCAAAGAATGACAGGTAGCCTTGTAACTCTGAGTAGACTCTTTCATAACAAATATGAAGTGAGAAATTGGAACAACTGTTACAGGTGCAGGCCTTGTTTGAATGTTTTATAGCTTTGTTTTTCCTGAATGATTATTTTTCTATTCTTTTAAAGACTTTATTCAGACTGCCTTGTGTCCCTTTTCTGCCTTTCCTCAGGTCTCTGTGTTCCTTGACTGCAATGCTATATAAAAACAAGTTGTCGTAGACAAATGTTCTCCTTGAGCAAATGAGGGACAGAACTGGTTTGCTTCTGCGCATACTCTAATTCCTCCAGAAAATGGTAATCTCATGGGGCAACAGGGCACAGCAAAGGTCACAGGATGAATTTTCCTCTCACAAAACCATACAAAAAATTACATGGAACATTATACTATGTCTTAGTTCATTAGCAGCTACTTAAATCTGCCCTATTTGGAAACATACCAGCATCAAGAGGCAATGTGATGGGGGGAGGTTGTTTAAACGAATGTGAAAGTTTATGTCTGCATCTTGATATTCAACATGCTAAATAAGAAAAAAAAAAAAAACAAGCTGAAGAAAGTCCTTTAGGAAATATCCCTTTCCACCATGAATTCTATTTATTTAAAATTCTTGTTCAGACTTTCTTCTAGCTTTAATTCTTCCTCCCTTAATTAATCCATTAATAAATTATTTCACAAAATTATTCACAAAAAACTACCTCTTGGCAAGCTAGAAAAATATCGGTTAGACAGCACCACCACCAGATGAGTCTGTAACTGGCTGAAAATTGTACCCAGTGTGTAGTCGTCAATGGAACTACATGGAGGGAAGTAAGCAGTGGGGTACCCAAGGTTCTGTTTTGGGCCTAATACTCTTCAACAACTTCATAAATGATCTAGATAAGAAAATAGAAGGTGAATTCATCAAACTCATCACTAAGCTATCAAGAATAGCCAACACATCAGAAGACAATCTCAAGATTCAAAAAGATCTTGACAGTCTTGAATACTGGGCCCTATCTAACAAAATACTGAATCAGATAAAAGTAATTTTATACTTAGGTATAAAGTAATATTAAGTAATATTACACTTAGGCAAGAAAATCAACTGTATAGGTATAGGATAACTGAAACCTGGCTTAATGTCAGTAATTGTGAGAGGAATCTTGGAATCTTAGTGCAAAATCATTTAAATATGAGCCAAGAGGGTGCAATAGCAGTAAAAAAAAAACAATAGAATCCTAGGCTGTGTTAATAGGGGGATTAGAATCTAGTTCATGTGTAATTCTAGTACCGCTTTACAAAGCCTTAGTAAGACCATACTTGGAATACTGCATCCAGTTCTGGTCACTGCAATATAAATAAGATTTTGAGACTCTGGAAAGAATGCAGAGAAGAGCAACAAGAATGATTACAGGACTGGAGGCTAAAGCATATGAAGAACAATTATAGGAATTGTGTATATCTAGTGTAATGAAGAGAAGGATAGGGGAGACACGATAGCAGTGTTCCAATATTTGAAGTGGTCCTGTGAAGAAAAGGGAATTAAACTATTTTCTAAAGTGCCAAAAGGAAAAATGAGAAACAATGGATGAAAACTAACCAAGGAGAGAAGCAACCTAGAATTAAGGAGAAATTTCTAACAGTAAGAACAATCAACCAATGGAACAACTTGTTTTCAGAAGTTGTGCATACTCTAACTCTGGAAGCTTTAAAAAAGAGAATGGACAATCATTTATCTGAAATAGCAGAGGGTCTTTTGCTCAAGCAGGCGGTTGGATTAGAAGACCTTCAAGGTCTCTTCCAAACCTATTATTCTATGTTCTATGTTCTCTTTACAAATGGATATTGGTGGGTTAACAGAAAAACACAAAAGATCATAATATGAAAAGTATAAAAAACATTAAATTAAATATTATTTAAAAATAGCTAGGATGGACTCCCACCATCAGCTAGTGCCAGGGATATGTTAAATAAAATAGTGAAATAAAAGAAAGGTTGTAACTATATATAACTTTAGGACAGGCATAATTCCCAGTATTAGGTTTATCACCAAAAGGGCCAATCGTGACTCCACTCCGTGTACATATATACTTTTACTTATGATCACGGTTGAACCCAACACTTATGTTGTTAAATGAAACATTTGTTGAGTGAGTTTTATCCCATTTTACGACTTTTCTTGCCACAGTTGTTGAAAATCACTGCAATTGATAAGATGGTAACCTGGCTGCTAAGTGAATCTGGCTTCTTCATTGACTTTGCTTGTCAAAAGGTTGCAAAAGAGGATCACATGGCTTTGGGGCACAGTAATGGTCATAAGTATGAACCTGTTGCCAAAGATCTGAATTTGGATCACATGATCATGGAGATACTACAAAGGTTATAACTGTGAAACATGGTCTTTTTAGTGCTGTTGTAACTTTGAATAGTCACTAAATGAACTGTTGTAAGTCAAGGGGTATTTGTACTTAAGAGAAGGACTTCCCAGTAAACTCTCTATAGATCAGTGGTGGGATTCAATTTTTTTAACTACTGGTTCTGTGGGTGTGGCTTGGTGGGTGTGGCAGGGGAATGATACTGTAAAATCTCCAGTCAGAGGTGGTATTTTCTGGTTCTCCAAACTACTCAAAATTTCCACTACCGGTTTCCAGAAGAACCTGCTGAATACTACCTCTGGGTGTTTGGATTGGGCAGACAAGTTCAGTTCTGCATGCAATAAAGGCCTATCCAGTGTCCCTGCATTTCTCAGGGGAGGTAGTTATTTTCCAGCTTGTGATTCTGTCCTTCTTTCTCTACCCTGATGTTGATAATTATGAATTCAGAACCTTGTTCTGTCACTGCCCCAATGCTTTTTTGCACCCACAATTATTTAAAGTTGGAAAGAAAATTTACATTCCAGTCCTTTAGGTGATATGGAAGAAACAAATGATGACAAATGACTTTTTTTCTTACTGTAAGAATTTGTAAACATCTGGAGAAAGCACAACCGAACATTGACTTTTGCCAAGATTTAGTTTCAAGTGCTGGAGGCAGGATATAGGATATTTTTATAATTTGGATTCTATTGATAATACTATTAAACATATTATCAGAGTTGTATATTATTTGATGTAAATTGTAAAAAATTTAAAAAGTTTTGGTATCAGTAGATATAACGAGTGTTAAAATTACTATTAAGGAAGAGCAAGAGCTGGGTTCCCAGATTTCACTTTTGCAGAAGATAGAAAGCACATTTGAAATGTCAAAAATCTTTCTCAGATCAGATTTTATAATAATTTATTGAAATCTAAAGTGGAACAGATGATATCTCAACCTTGTTACCAATTCTTAAGTTGCAAACATAATCTTTGACACAGTTCTGTGTTTCTTCATTTTGGCATTGTTGTGAACCTAGATTTTATATGCTGTCATCAGAACTAAGCTTTACCATGTGTGTAAAATGTTTTCCTACCCCATAATTTCCCTCCCTTAAAAAAGAAAAAAAAGAAGAACTCTGAACTTGACATTTTTATTTTGCTAAGGGTTTTTTTTTTTGTGCTACTTCAGAAATGAATTCACTAGACTTTCGTAGTAACAAGACTAGAATTTCTAGATCAGGATAGATTCAGTGTATGCTAAGTGTAGACAATGCATTTGACAGAAAGGAAAAGAACAGCTAAATGTGAATAATGAAGTAGAAAAAATATTCTATTGTATTATGAAATATTTTAGTTTTATTGTATATACTGTAAAATATATTGTATAAAAAAGCCATATTGAGAATAAGACTTCTGCATAACAACCCCACTTTTCCCATGCCTATCTGTAAAACTGCAGTTGTAAAACCAAAATAAATGGAGAAGATTGGACATTTTGGAACCAAAATGAGCTAAAGATCAGAATGAAGCAAGAACCAGTTAAGTTTGACTTAGCATACAAAATGGAGATTATTTTTTAAACATTGGGCATATTGAAATTATTTTTGAACAATGGACCCATAAGTTAACTTTAAGAATGTCTCCATCGATAGACTGTATTTGAAAAATGATATAGAATAGGAACAAGTTTTACTGGATAATACTAATATGAAAAAAGATTTTAAAATGATAGGGTACAAGAATGGTATAGAAAAATATGCTACATTGGACACACAAATGAAATCAGCTGATGATTATCTAACATTTATTTTAATCTTGATCAAAGAAACCAGCTTTATATTCCTTCCCTTGTATCTCTGGTAACACTTACTGCACTTCTGCTGATCAGGGCTGAATGATGAGGCTTTAAGTATTTGTTTAAAGATAAGAGCTAGCATATGGGAAAAAGAGATAATTTATTATATTCTCCATTTTACTGAGGCTCAAGGCTGATTCAGCCTTCCATCCTTCCAAGGTCAATAAAAGGAGGACCCAGATTGTTGGGGGCAATATGTTGACTTTGTAAAACACTGTAAACCATTTAGAGAGGACTATGAAGCATTGTTAAGTGGAATATAAGTTTAAGTGCTATTATTATTATTGACAACCAGAAATGGAAAGTGAATTTAATTTTTTTCTCTAATAGTAGTAACACATTTCCCCAAATATAATAATATGAAAAATTCAAGCTTGTTATTATTTGCTTGTGTAGTCTTTTATTATTTTTTTCCACTTCTGACAGATACAAGTTATAGTGTGGGAATATGTAGCAAACAGTTAATGTTAAGCACAGGTGCTAAAATCACAGCCAGTGCTGTGATAACACTTTGATTATGTTATTGCAATTCATGGAGCTGTCCATGAAATGGATGAAACACATTAACTGGTCCAGAAGTAAGCTGTTAAATTGTTGCTTGATACATAAAAGAAGAAATTCTCTTTATATGCATATATCATAGGTTTCTCAAAGATCATACAAAAAAACCCCTAGAAAATAAGCTTGTTGGTGCAGAAAACATTGGCAGTACCACTGAATTAATATAATTTGTAGCAATGTGGAAACCTTGATGATTCTTCTGAGAAGAAACAGATTTAAAGAGCTGATCAAAATCAACATTCAAATTCAGCCTTCCAAAATTTGTAGCATAAATAGAATCACAGCAATTCACATGCAGGACAGTCTGAGTTCAGAGTTTATTCACGCTAGATAATTCTCTCAGTGTTTCATTTTGCTGTCTGCTGTTTAATAACTAGATGAATGTTTGCTTTTTGTCAACCTTGTTTGACTTGCTATAAATTTAAACACAAGTTCTAAAGCATTTGTACTGGGCTGATAGGAACATTTGTGCTTTGTTTTGGCTCCATGATTTAATGAAAAGAAGTAATAAAACGTATCTCTGCACATGGTCACTGCCAATATTTTAACTGGCTATTTTTTTAAAAAAAATCTTTCAACAGATTGTTAGATCTTTAGAAGGATAATCTTGCTTAATGTGATACATTCTATTTCAATTCAATAGTGAGTGGCAGGAAACTATTAGCTGATAAAGATTATACTACTTCATGTTAAAAAAATGAAATAATCACCAAAATGTAATCCACCTTGGTATAAATGATAACTTAATGCAGGGAGATTTGTACTGAGCATTTTAAACCCTGTTTAAGATTAGGACCACAACCACACATATAGCAATATAGCATATATTATATTAAAATTATAAACCGTCACATAGTTCTTGACAGCACTCTCTGGTTTACAGAGTTTACAGAGTCAGCATATTGTCAACAATCTGGGTCCTCAATCCATAGACCTTGGAAGGATGGAAGCCTGAGTCAAACTTGAGCTCTGTCAGGATCAAACTCCAAGCTGTGGACAGAGTTTTCCTGCAATACTGCATTCTAACCAGGGGTGGGATTCTACCAGCACCTATTCGCTAGAACCAGTTGTTAACATTCTAAGCAGTTTGGAGAACTGGCTGTTAGAAGAAATTACTGGCCTAATCCTGTAAGGAAGGCAGGAAGGAAACATTCTGGGGTTGCTTACAGAAACTGCCTCTCCGTTAACCCTTGTTACTTTCTTGGCAGGACTAGATTTCCTGTCTCTGGAACTTCTCTGGAGTTCCCCCCCTCCTTTGCTGGTACTTTGTTTGTGTGGAGTGACCATTCAAAGTTACAATGGCACTGAAAAAAGTGACTTATGACCATTTTTCACACTTACGACTGTTGCAGCATCCCCACAGTCATGAGAGGTCAGGCAAGTAGATGCGTGCCTCAATGTAAGTGATATTGAGTTGGCCACACCCAGCCAATAACATGACCACCAAGCCACATCCACCCAGTCACAAGACCATCCAGCCACGCCCAGTAAGTAAGCCATGCCCACAGAACCGGTTGTTAGAAAATTAGAATCCCACCCCTGATTCTAACCACTGCACTACCAGGGGTCCTGGTGATACAGCGGGTTTTAGAAAAGCTGTAACCACCCCCCTCTCCCATCTCTGCAAAATTTTCAGAGTCTGCATTTGAGGAAGTTGATTACAATAAAGTATACATGAAGTATTGTTAGATAAAAACCTATGCGGAAATATTGCCTGAATATAGTAACAATGATTTAAATGCTCTGCCCTGCCATCTGCTGCCCCATGCTCCACTTTGCATACCTGGCTGACCTGGCCCTTTGTGAGGCAACCCCAGCTATTCAACGCTTTGAAGCCTCATGCAGCTAGCAGCTACTACACAAAGGGACATGGATGTGCGTTGCTAGTATTGGGAAGAAGAAGATGGCAAAAGAGAGGCCATCAGCTCAGGATGGTAGGGACAGCAGAATGTAGGGTAGTCAAATGTGCAGATATAGGGAGAAGATAGGATGTAACAGGACTTGAAGGAGATGAGGGAAGGTGAGATGACAAGGGAGGAGAGGCATAATAGCCTAACGACTGCAACTCAGATTTCAGAAATGGCTGTCACTACGCTATGGAATCACATAATTATTCACCTAATGACTGCTTTGCATAGCAATAGAAATTTTGGTCCCAATTAGGATTGTTAAGTGATAGCTGGAGCTGTGGATGGAATGGAATGACTCATCATGGCCGACTCGTCTTGGCCATCTCAATGTGGCCATCTCATCATGGTTGGCTCTTCGCAGCCATCTTACCCATTATATGAATTCATCTCATCAGGTCTTTATGTAATATAAAATATGGGCAAAGCTGTGTATATGTGTGCATATGTGTGTGCGCACACAAGTATACGTGTATATTATTGTGTGTTTCAAACCACGTAGACATAATTATCAGCAACTGTTGTAAATATTATTTTTAATCTTTTTCCAGCAAGCCATAAATTTTGTTTATCAATATAAAAAACAGAAATGTATATCTACCAGGTCTCCTTTGAACTTATGGAATGATCCTTGACTATATTAAGGATTCATCTTTCTCCTAAAATTTCCAAGAATGAATAACTACTTATCAAGATGGCCAAATGTAAAATGTGTTAGAAGTAATAAGATTCTGTTCAGGAAGCAAGTTATTCCATATTTTATCAAGTGATAAGTTTTACATGAACTATGTTCTCAAATAGATTACTATATCATCTCTCTCTTTCTCCCTCTCCCTCTTTCCCCTCTTTCCTTCCTCCCTTTTTCTTCCACATACACATAAACACACATGCCCAGTCAAGGTTTTCTTTTTACAGCATTGTATTGCATGGCCTATGTAAGACTGCATGCACTAGTTTATAAAGTAGTATACAATTTGGAAGAACAAAGAATGCAGAGCATTCTCGATAAAATCTGGTAAATGGAATTAATTAACTCTATTTTAAATTATTAATCCTTTTGAGGCACAGATGGACTGAAATTTCAGAGGCATTATTTATATATACCATGCTTCTGTCAAATGCTTTGTTGCTTTATATCTTCAAAGTCTGCCTAAGTCAAAGATCAGGGCTAACAGTCAAAATTCTGCACCTTTTAAAGTTCCCTTTATATTCTCTGAAATTTCTGTAGCTTTCTCCTTGTTTTAATTCTTTTTCTTGTGAACCTTTAAAGTTCCAAATTCTTTTCCCAGTGTGTCCTTTGTGTTATTATTTTAAAGCTTCTATTTCACTACCTCCCTTTATGGTGCGCTGCATGTTTTCTTTGTGTTATCCTTTTCTTCTTCTTCTTTTGTACATTCTGCTTTTTTTGATTTCTGCTGCTTGAAAACTGCTTTTCTACCCTCTAGACATTTATTGTCTTTTTTTGGTCTTGTTCTTTTGTGAAAAGGAGCCTAATTAATTTAGTAGTGGTCTGAAGATTTGTTCTGATGTTTCCAAAAATTGGTGGAGCAAGATTGAAGGGAGGAAAGCATAAAGACTGACATCTTTTACACAAGTTGTTTAACAGATGAATTATATTTTTCAAGCCTTCCAGTTTCAGCATAAGCTGAAACTGGAAGGCTTGAATTAGATTCATCTAATTTAACTCATAAGATATTGTTACATGTAAATTGAAAAATCCATATAATTCCTTTATTAGTCAAAGATATTGATAAAAAAAAAAACAAGATACTATATAACATAATATTATTTTGTCACATTATATCTTTAATTTATTCTAACCATTTTCAATATTCTTTTAGTTTCTGGCTTTATTATGATTATATGAGGCACTTTACACAATTTTTAAATCTTACCTATACCAAATGGCCCAGATGGAATCAGAAGGGACCTTGGAGGTCATCCAACCCCCTACTTAGGCAGGAAACCCAACACCACTTCAGACAAATGGTTATCCAATCTCTTTTTAAAAAGTTCCAGTGTTGGAACATTCACAGTCTCTGGAGGCAAGTTGTTCTACTGATTAATTGTTCTAACTGTCAGGAAATTTGTCATTAGTTCTAAGTTGCTTCTCTCCTTGATTAGTTTCCACCCATTGCTTCTTATCCTACCCTTGGGTGTTTTGGAGAATAGCTTGACTCCCTCTTCTTTGTGGCAGCCTCTGAGATATTGGAACACTGCTATCATGTCACTCCTAGTCCTTATTTTCATCAGACTAACATACCCAGTTCCAGCAACGATTATTTATATGTTTTAGCCTCCTGTCCCTAAACATCTTTCTTTTTCTTCTCTGCACTCTAGATCAAAATGATAGGATGGAAAGAAAGAAAGAAAGGAGAAGAGAAAATAAGAGAAGAAAAGAAAAGAAAAGAAAAGAAAAGAAAAGAAAAGAAAAGAAAAGAAAAGAAAGAGGAAATGCAGTGAAACATTTGTTTATGATCCCTGATGGAACTTTTTCATATTTCCCCCTGGAATTAAGGTTGTTTTGTTGGAAGCTATGTTTTATTGGAAGTATTTGATAGTTATTCTAACACCATATCTTTTTTCACTTCTTGTGGACTGTTCAGATTATTTAAATGGTAATATGTGTTTTATGAGTTACTTTTCATATTAAAAATTAAAAGCTAGTAACAACTTGTGGAACTCTCCATGGATCTTGTCCAAAGCTTTTGGGTTTTTAGCATATATTTAGATACATAAATTTAGCTACATTAATTTCAATTTCATTTCTTTCTATCTTGTTTATGAGAAAAAGTTGAATATTGCTAAATTCTTACCAATAAAAAACAAAGGTATTTAAAACCTCTGGTCCAGCCAGAGTGAGGTGACAAATCAGGACATGATAAGTGAAAAAAAATAAGTACCAGCACAGTCACTTATTGTAATATGCTTTATTCTGTTTCAAGAACAGGACAGAATTTCTCACAAAATTTATGCTGTAACTTATCAAATTAAATACTATTAATGGAATAAAAGTTTGAATGTCCAGACAGACTGCACCTTTAAAATTATACTGTATGAGGCAATGATTTTGAAAAAAAAAACATGCAAAATGCATATCAAATTTATTTACTTTGTTCCTATCAAAACAAGTGGTGTAAGGTCTAATCCAAAATCAGGCTGATAATTTTGCTTGCAGGAACATTTGCGAAATAGTTGTGTGTTATACAAATGAATAAAGGGTGCTCAACTTGCCTTGGCAAAAGCATGGTGGGAGCTTTTAGTACATGTGAATTATCATCTAGTTCTTTAGCAAAATTAACACTTCCAGTTGCAGAATAATTAAGATCTCCATCAATTCAGAAACAAGCAAAACAGTTTGGAAGGTGTGAAAACTAAACAAGTGAGCACATCAAACATCTGTCTCCCAAAGGCCTTATCATTTAGACAAATATAGCACAGTCTATCTGTTGGCATCAGATTAAAAAATATGAGGAGGGAAAGAGGGGCAGCAGAATTGATTTCAGCAGATGTTCTTTCTTTCTTTCTTTCTTTCTTTCTTTCTTTCTTTCTTTCTTTCTTTCTTTCTTTCTTTCTTTCTTTCTTTCTTTCTTTCTTTCTTCCTTCCTTCCTTCCTTCCTTCCTTCCTTCCTTCCTTCCTTCCTTCCTTCCTTCCTTTCTCTTTCTTCCTCCCTCCCTCCCTCCCTCCCTCCCTCTCTCTGGAGCATAATAAACTGTCCCTCAGAAATAAATGTTCCTAGCAATGGGAAAATGAACACACTCCAACTCTGCAAAGGTTCAGTTCATGTAGTGGAAAATGGATTTCAGTACTACAGCTGACTTGGAAATAAATCTGCTCATGTGTCAAACAGATATGACAGTGAGATCACATGGCTGTGGAAACTCTTTGGCTACATTGCAAGAACATTGCAAGCACTGAGTAATTTGATCTATATTTCTAGGAGAAACTTGATATTAATTTTAATCACATTCTACATTCTCATAGGCATACTTAATTATCTATTGATATCAGTAATAATCTGAGATAAATAACTTGAACTACTTGTCTGTATTAATCTGGAGATTTTTGGAACAATTATGTGAAGAATAATTTAAAAAGAATACTTAAATAATCTGAGATAAATAACTTGAACTACTTGTCTGTATTAATCTGGAGATTTTTGGAACAATTATGTGAAAAATAATTTAAAAAGAATACTTAAAAGAATTCAAACAATATATAAGATTCCAATCTGTATACCTTTCCACATACATTTTAGTGTGAACAGTGGTAAATTACACTGACTGCCTTTAATTAAGTGCAACTGACTCTGTACTATGGACCAATTGAACCTTACCATTCTTTGCTGTTTAATAACATTAACAATTAAATGGTGAAATTAAATAAGCAGCCTGAGCATGGGTAGTTCTTTATTTAATCCAAAAAAGTAATAATGATTTGATCACCCCAAATCTCTGAATTTAAATTAACTCTCTATATTTACAATAATCTGAGTCAGGGTGCAAATGGGTGCGGAACCTTCTTGGGACTTCTGAGAGGACTATGTTGTAGACAGGAGATAGATGATATTGTATCCTTCTCCCAGTTGAGAGAAAACTCAGAGACAACCATTGGTTTGAAAGAGGGGGTCAAAGAGCCCATCTATGTTAAAATTGAATAGCCTTCTCTCAACAGAGAAGGAGGAGGGAGTGCTAATGAATATAAAGAATGTAAATCCTTCCATTCCCCACCATTCACTCAGAACTAAAGAAGCTTCTTGGATGTTTTCAAGAAAAAAAAAAAAAAAAGTCCAGTTGCCTTTTGGAAAACCATTTTCAGAACAACCATGATCTGAATGATTGAGGATCTCCATAGATACTAAGTGTCTTCTTTATTTCCAATAAATGTGCTTAAATTGACTGCATCCATTTTGATGAAAATCCAGTTAGTACCCATCAAAAATTATATGGGTCTGTGCTAGGATGTCTCACATAATGCATCAAAAGTTATTTAGGATAATTTTCTATATTATCAATAAAAATACTTACGTAAATACAATTTCTTAATATGTTATGGACCAGAAAATGCTGCTGCTACAATGGGGTACTCTGTTATGGAATGGAAATGTTCAATAAAAGAAGAATTTCTAAATTGAATTGATTAAGTGATCCTGCTTCCTATTTCTTTTTTCTAATAAAATGGCTACAGCAAATCATTTTCAGTTACATAGCCTCTATTTATGTTTTTGCTTTATTAAAGTTCAACTTGAACCCAACTTACATAGAACACTTGATGATATTGTAGCAATAAACAAATTATCATTTTAAAAAAGCATCCATAATGTTTTCTTATGGTTTGTTAGCTATTTTTCATTCTTTTTCATTGTTTTGCCAAAGAATCAGTTCATTGTTTCATTGGCAAAGCTGTACCATAAAGCAGTTCCCGTTTGTTTACTTTACACACCAAGGGATATGTAAAGATTTCATGTAAGCTCTATGCAGAAAATTTGCAAAAAGAGATTTTCTTAGATGTATTCAGTTGAGATGAACTTCTGAAAGAAGCAGCCTCAGAGAACTGTTTTGTTCTTGTATTGCTTTCTCCCAGAATCTTATGAAATAATTTCTATTAGTTTTTACGCCTTATTTTAATGATTTAGTTCAGTCTAAAAAGGTGCAATGTTACAATCATATATTTAAATATAAGCTTTGGTATTTGCCAAACAATTTTATTTGAGCAAACAGTGATATGTCTGATGAAAAGCTGGTTCATGACACCATCTTGTTGTTTGTTTATTTAATAATATAAGAAAGAGACATGAACTGAACTTGGAAGTTGCTGAGCCTCTGCTTTGTGAAATTTGTAACATAAACAATGCATCATTTTCTACATGATTTAATTTTGTAATTTATGTCAATATAAATATACTATTTTTGATTTTAAAAAGGAAGAAACTATCATCAGGGGTGCAATAGTGCAATGGACTTTTTTTATTCTTTAGGTCCTTCAGAATTACCTATTTGAACCATTACTGACAAGAAAAAAAGGGAGCAGAGGAAAAGGAAACATTTATTTCAGTATTTTGAAAGCAAACAAACTTAGAAAGAGACCAAAAATGTTCTTTGATTTTTATTTTTTCTGCACTCATTTTCCCACATTTGTTTATTTTCAATTTGACATATATTGTAAAGCAAATTCTCTGTTCTCTTGATCCACAGCTAACCCTGATCAGTTACAGTACTACAAATGAAGACGAATATACGTGTCTCAGGATAATGTTTCAGAAAGAAGAGATGTTCTCCAAAGATGGGCTCTAGCATGATTTTGAAATCTTGGAAGACAAAACCTCTGGTCCCGGTAACCAAACCAGAGTGAATCCAGTTACAGTACTATTCAGCAAATCCCATTCAATATTAGATTTTAGAAAATCCACTATTTTTATTTGACAGTCAAGTACAACATTAGCTTGGTGGCCATATAGGATAGGTTTGGATTGGATCATATTTGAGTGGTCTCTCTGCACCCATGGTACCTGGTACTTCCCATGGTATACAGAGAAGTTAAGGGAGCTAAAGAGGGCTGCCTAGAGTACCACTGGCAAATGATGATGAGTGAATATGATCAAACACAAGCCAGAACCATTATTAGAATCTGATCAAAATTCACCCAGATAACCATGCAAAATCTTGACCTAGCAACCCCTATTGCTCTGCCATAAAATGGAATCCATTGTAGATCAAATTGAAACAACTTGGTCCATTGTAGACCAAATTCAAATTCCCAGCATATTTCATGATGAAGAACATGGGGATGAAATCTTGCAAGGTTAACTGGAGGTGCAATTTTATCCCATTACACCTGAGAAAGTGGATGGCAGCTGCTGGATCAGCTATCTCTATGTGATGATCATATCATTCCTGGCTGGTTAAGACTGTCTTAGAGTAATCATGTGATTGGTTCTGAACAGTGATTAATAAATCCTTGGGAAAGGTTTTTCTTGGCTGTTAAAGAGGCAGCATGCTCTCTCCTGAAGGGATGGTCATTCAATCTGGCCAATCTGGATAGCTTTTGTTCAGCATCAAAGCTCCTCTTTTGGGGGAAAGTTGTGGAGAAGTGGTTGACATGGCACTGCAGAAGACATTGGGTGCAGTAGATTCTTTTCAGTCAATTTTCAAGCCAGGTTACAGGACTGAGATGACATTGATTTCACCCTTATAAGTCTTCTGGCAGAAGCAGGCTGGGTACATTACCATCCTTACTCTTTTTGACCTCTCAACAGCCTTAAAAATCATTTACATGTTAGACTCAGAGTTGGAGTAATCTTTGCTGGTTTTTCTCCTTCCTCTGGAGCCAGTTCCAGTCAGTGTTGATAGGAAGAAGAGACCTAGTCTATGACCCCTACTTTCTGGGGTGCTCCAGAGTTCAGTTTCCTTTTTAACATATACATTAAGCTGTTGGGTGAGGAGATCTAACAATTTGGGTGTTTATCTTCATCTGAGGCTATCTAAGCAATGCCATATATGTTCTGTTTAGTGCTGCAACTTTCAAAGGTTGGGATGGGGTACAATAGACTGCAACTCAACTCAAGAAGACAGAATAGCTTTGGATATTTGGGTCTTCTGGTAATAAGATTTTTCCAATACTAACCCTAGATAGGGTGGCATCACCCAGACATCCCCAGTGCACAATTGGGGGTCCTCATGGCTTCTGCAAGAATGGCAAGTGGCCATTAAGACATTGTATAACAATATTTCAAGGTAATATCAGGAATACACACACACAAAAGCTAGAGTGTCCAGAACAATAAAAATGAATGCAATCCCAGTTATGCTTTGCATTTAAAATATTGTTAAATGAGTATGTTTATATTTTGCTTGCATGCAGATATGTGAGGTTTTATTAAAGGTGAAATTCTTTTTATTTGTAGATGACTCTGCAAGAAACAGATATTTCTTATGCATTTATTATTATAATATATATTTGTTTTATAGAAGAAATATTTACCCCGAATACAGAACATCTTGTTTGTCCCTTTTCAATGACTGTAAAACTTGTTTTAAGAAGTCCATTTATTTCTATTTGCAGGAAGTGTGTCAGTTATGTTTTTTTCCCACAGGAGAGAGATCCTGCAATTGTTCTAATTGGTTGCTAGGATATTGATGCATCCCTTTCCCTAACCAACCATATATTCCATTACGTGTTAATCAGAAGCTCCATTTCAGAGAATTAGCAAAATGAAAGCCTGATAAAAAGTCTAGACTTTCTTCACTTGTTCATTGAAGACTGACCTTTATAAACTGCAAAGTATAAAGCTGAATGAAACCTAGTAATTCTTCTGCTTCCATCCTTCCATACTTCTGCTGTAGAATCTTCAACATGACCTTAGTTTCCTGCAATGAATCTTCCAGAATATTTTATCTTGAAAGATATTTAAAGTAGAGCTGTGTCATCATGTTTTAGCCTACCTTTCAATAAAAGAGTTTTTTGGAACATTGTTGTTAGGAATGTAAGTCATCTAACAGTTGGATTGGAGAATATATAAATCGGGATAGACATTTTAATACTGTCTCTTTAAGGGAATGCTAAAATTGTAATTGGGTGTGGTTCCTCAAACAGCCATAAGATGGAGCCAGAAACCCGGGTTGTTCTGTTCTGTTGTTGCTGACTGCTTTAACTGTGAATGACTTGGACTGCTTGTTGGACTTTGCTTAACCGTTTACTGGCAGTAAAAACCTACATTTTACTATACAGTATAGCTTTGTGCTGTGTGTGTGTTATTCAACATTACTTTCAGTACATCTCCCTCTGTGTACTCATTCTCCTAACGGGGAATTACCTCAACAATTGTCCCAATATGTGAAAGTCTAAAGCAAAGAAAAAAAGTAGGTTTGTGCACTTTGTGGCCATGCTGATGGTGAATATTTATCTGACTGCACCCTAATATTTTTATGATAAAGATGTGAAGCATAAGACAGTAGCATTTGTAATGGCCCTTGTGCATGTTCAGAAGCATTAACTTTTGTGAGTCCAAATATGGTACTCAAGTACCAAATTGTATATTATGAAAATTAATTAGTGACACAGTTTGTTAGAAATGTCATAACAGTGTATGGAAAAACCTATATTTTTCTGGTATTTTAAATGAATCAACCTTAAAAATGTTTTGGTGCATGTTTGTTGTGGTGCTTCTTTTATAAATGCAAGATTTGTAACTAGAATGATGATAGTCACCATTCTCTAGAGAAAAGAGTCATAAAATTTCTGTACAATATGAGATTTAAAAACTGCAGAAATCTGGGCTTCCCCAAGGACCATTTCCACCCTGGTCCCCAAACTAAAGAGATCAGCAATAGCTCTTTTTTAAAAAAAATTTTTTTTATTGGTTTTTAAAAACAAACATAAACAAACAAAACATAAAAACATCAAGCTATCTTCCATAGGTATACATACAGTGTGCCGGTTGGTTTACAAATTGTTTTGTGCTTCCATTTTGTAGTCTTCAATTACAATTATATTACATATAATCTCATATTGTCAATCAAAAATTAAATACCTTAGTATCATTATTAATCAATCATTTGACTATACTTTTATTCATTCATGTTTTACAAGATAACCATAATTTACTTAGCTTATTTTATAACAGTTCATATTATCATCCCAAATCTATCCTAAAATCATTTTGTAGATATAATAGAAAGAAGTACATCTTTATATATTTATTATTTTCTAAAAGTCTACATATTTCATTTACTGTACTTTATTGTCTAACCATTGATAGAAAAGATTCCAAATTTTATAAAATTGTTTATCCTCTTGTTCTCTAATCTCAAATGTCAATCTACTCATTTCAGCACATTCCAATATTTTCTTAATGATTTCCTCCTGTCAGACTACAAAAACTGTATCCAGCAACAGATTTCATGGAGAGAATAACATCATCAATATTTTCTGGGCAGGGACCATATAGTATTTGATCTTCTTGTGACATACCAGCAGTTGGTAAGAAAATAAGAAAAAAATTAATTTGATTTTGATTTCATTTTTTAACATTAATATCAGTAATATGATGATTTCCCCAGTCATGCATGTAACAATTTCTCCCTTGTGTTATATTGAAATTATGATCTGGAATTATTTTGGGAAAGTACATTGTTTCTTAAATGTAGAAAGTGTGTTAGATAATCAGACTAGTATGTTATATTTCTGGTATAGGCTATATTAGAATATATTTCTAATAGTCAAAGCAATTTAATATGTTGGGGGGCAACTGCTATATTATATTTCATTCACCTTTTTATGACTTTCACATGTGATGGAGATTTCAGGCAGACCTTAACCCTTTGTGAGGCAGAAACCAGAAAAATGCAACAATTAATAGTTCAATTTGAAGAGGTTAACTTTTGTGTGCAGCAATTTTATTTGGACCTTAATCACAAAAATCTGAGGAAAAATATACAGTCGAGTTAGGGAACAGATAATTCATGGTTGCCTGTAACACAGAACATGGCAATCTGTGTAATTAGACTAAATCAGGCAGAAACACTATTATCAGCTGTTAAATGCTATTGAACCAGTTGGCTTTTTACCTTTGTTTTTCCAGTTGAGATGAGACATGACACTTTAATTAAATAGATTTTGATGGTGGTGTCAGGTTTAAAACATACAAAAGTGCTTCCCTCCTTTCTCCCACCAAATTCTGGTGAACTGTTCTAAAACTGTCTAAGACCAGCCCAGTCACTGAGACATCTACAGTGTCTGCGGTGAGAACACTAATTTCAGAAGTTATAAGGAAAACAAAGAAAGCTATTGTGTGATAAAATGAGTGAAATATTTCATTCTAATTCATTTCCATAATATTTCCTGTCTGTCTAAAATATAAAATAGCATTTTGCATCTATCTTCTATAAAGTCCATAAATTCCACAGAGTTTGTGTGTTATTTCTTCACCAAATATGGTTGATTGACATAGATGGGATAATTTTCTCTTGAAAATTGAATTTTTTCTCGAGAATTAAAACACACAGGAAAGCAATAAATTCAAGAAGTTCAACCTTTTCTGTAGGCCAGAGTCATTCGTACTACCTCCTATTTTCAACTAAGATGCTGAAGATACATCAAATGACTGTCACTTGAGTGTGTTAACTGAAAGATCCATCGATCCATAGTTAATGTACAGATACAAGAAGTATCTGATGGTCTTTGATAAATAAGGTGTTTTAGGGAGTTCATGGGTATAGTATCACTCCAGACTACTAATGGATATCCAACTACTATCATACCCATTCAATTCAGGTGGAAAAGTATCCAGGACCTTTTACTTAGGGATATCTCCATCCTGTGACTTTTAGACTTAACTTAGTTTACTTGAGCTTTCATTCAGCTGTCTGGAATTAGCCTACTTGTCTACCTTTGAAGTATTTGGAGATTTATGAAGGTCCTTGATTTGGAGGTCCTTGGTGGTAAGTTGAATGCTGCTTCCTGTTGTGTAGCTGATATTTGATATGGTACTAGATATAGCTTAGCCTCTGAATTACTTCTTTGGTTTCCTTAATTAGATATTCTGCTATATATTCACATCAGTATCATATGATCTTTTCCACTTCTGAGCAAAAGTCTGTAAGGGAAGATCACTAACAACACCTCTATGTTTTTTATTCCATATTTTATTAGTCTGTGTTTTGAATTTTAGTTTTTAAAAAAACTGTTAAAATTTACATAAAATATTATTTAATATACATGCACTGAACTGGAATATTGTGAATATAAGTTGGCTATTTACAGCACTGAGCATGACATATAATAGGAATCCTAGAAATACTCATTTATATAAGTGTTTAGGTTCCTTTTATCCAAAATTATTACCTGCCAGTGTTCTTTATATTAAGTTCATTGTTGCCTTTTTAGAAGAACACAATGTGAGAGGACAGATTCTTCAAATATAGAATCAAACTTACGTCCACATGTAACTGAACAAGGCAGAGACAATTAATTAAACAACTACAAAAACTGTTCACATGTATGTAATTTTTTAAAGGATCTATCTATCCTTCCCCTGCTTCCCAAAACAAAGGAAATGATAAGAGAGTAGCAAAAAGAAAGGCTTGCTACTAGACCATTGACTTTTTATCATGATGTCTTTCTTCTCACTTACCACAGATAAATTACTTTCTATAACCACTCATGAGGAAATGCAGTTCTTGATTTATTAATTTTTTTAAAGAGGTTCTTCAGTCATGTTGATATTAGTTGATAAATCTTTTTATCTTCTAGAATTGCATTAATCATGCAATTAAGTGATTAATTTGACTTTCCATAAATGCACACCACTTTCCAGAGCTGACATGGAACATTTTAGTGGAACATGTGAAATGAACTCTACATTCATTTCTTTCCCAAAATGGTGTGCTGACAAGTTAGTCTGAGCCAAGGAAGAGGTTTCTTTGCATGTATTTTTTGGGTGTGTGTGTGTGTGTCAAGGACAGAAATAAGATAGTGTTCCCTGAAATAGATTCTACATCTGCCTTTTGGTATCTTTCTAGACACAAATGATTCCCCAGTTGTGTATCATTGCTACTATCCATAATCAGGGCTCATATTCTAAATCTGCAAGAAGTTCTTTTCCATGTTAATTAATATTTGTCTGTATTCTTAGAAAAGAGCCTCTTTATCATGTAAAGAAATCATTTTCATATCCAGGTATTAGATCTTCCCCCAAAGGTATTCCTTTGTTTATAGTTTTAGTTGCATCTATTCAACATCATTACCTCTATTCAAGCATTCTCTGTGGACCTTCAGGTTTTCCAAATATATGTCATTTGATCAGTTTTGATTTATCAACTATTTATTTATTTAGTTATTTATTTATTTATATTTGTCAATTGCTTACAAGATAATAGGTATAAGTAAAAACATAGTTATGAATACATGGATACATATAAGAAAACTAAAAAATATATAAAAGAAACAATAGGACAGGGACGGTAGGCATGTTGGTGCACTCATGCATGCCCCCTACAGACCTCTTAGGAGAGGTCAATAGTAGACAGTCTAAGGTTAAAGTTTTTGGGGTTTGGGGAAAAAAACCACAGAGTCAGGTAGAATATTTCAGACGTTGACCACTCTGTTGCTGATGTTGTATTTCCTGAAATCAAGTTTGGTGTGATTAATCTTGAGTTTGTGTCTATTGTGTTGTTATGGTTGAAGCTGAAGTATTCATTGACAGGTAGGACATTGCAATGTATGATTTTATATACTATACTTAGATCGGACCGAAGGTGGCGTAGTTCTAGGTTTTCTAGGTCTAGAATTCCGAGTCTGGTGGCATAAGGTATTCTGCAATGAGTAGAAGAGTGGAGAACTCTTCTTGTGAAATATTTCTGGACTTTCTCAACTGTATTAATATCAGATACGTAATGTGGGTTCCAGACTGATGAGCTGCATTCGAGTATTGGTCTAGCAAATGTTTTGTATGGTCTAGTTATTAGTGTAAGATTAGGTTAACGACTCTTAACGCCTTTCTGGCTATGTAGTTACAGTGGGCTCTAGCGCTTAGGTCATTTGAGATGAGTACTCCAAGATCCTTGACAGAGTTTGGATCATCAACAAGGTCTTGACTGTTCAGCCTGCATTTTATTTTCTGATTTTTTTTTTGCCAATATGTAAGATAGAGCATTTATTTGTTGCAATTTGAAGTTGCCATTTGTTTGACCATTCTAATATATAGTCAAGGTCTTTTTTGAAGGGTAGCAGTATTGTCTGTAGTGTTGAATAGCTTTACATTATCAGCGAAGAGAACACAGTTGCTCTTGATATGATCACAGATGTCATTTATGTAGAGTATGAAAAGAGTTGGTCCTAGAACACTGCCTTGGGGGACACCACTGTTGACAGGTACAAAATTTGATAGGATGCTCCCAATTTTGACCATTTGTTGTCTGTTTGACAGTAATGCTTCTATCTAGTTATGCAGGTGTCCAGAGATACCGTAAAATTTTAGTTTTAGGAGTAATTTATCATGTACCACTGAATCAAAGGCTTTACAGAAGTCTATGTAGATAGACTTCTGCGTCTATTGCTTTGCCCTGATTGAGTTGTGTAGTGCGTATGTTTTTGCAGTGTAAGAGTTGCAGATTACATGATAGTTTTTTTCTCCTAAAACTAAAGTAGACATTCTGAAAACTGCATTTGTTCTTAAAAGTGGGCTGGTGCCCAGCAACAGAACTTATTGCACTATTTTGTTTCAGTTTTATTGGCTATTTATTTGTTTATGTTGAATTTAAAAGAGTAGTGGCAAACCTTTAAAACCTTAAAAGGTCCAGCACCAGCTTGCTTTGTGAATCATTGTGAACAATGAAACTTCCTGGCCATTAAGAATAAGGTTAAAGGCTCTACCTTTTATCTCAGTACTAAGAGATGTGCAAGTAGGAGATACAAGACCTCCACAATAATGATGACTCTTCTGTACTTAATATATTGATGACATTAAGTAACATAAAGTTAGAGTATTAGCCAATTGCTTCTGAAATAAATATCACATCCTGGATGTATCAATAGATATTTCTGTCAACATCCAAGATAGCATGCCGTTTAAAGTTGCCAATGCACCAGTTCAGAGTTGCTACACATGCAAGGGGATGGGGTGGGGGGTGCATGGGGTCATGACAATTGGGTGTTGGGTAATGGGACTCATATGCTGGGAAGTGTCTGGAAGAGCTAGGAGCCAGGAGGCAAGTTAGTTGTGGCCAGTTCAAGAGCTATCCAAGTCCGAAGAGTTCTTGCTGGAGCCAGAAGGTAACAGGAGGGCGGGGTGTGCCGAGTCCTTATAGCCAGCTGGCTAGCAGAAGCCAGTAATGCTGGCTAGAAACCCCTTTACTTTCATTGTTCACTGGGTGCCAAGCCAAATCTCCACTAAAGAAACCTGTTCTATTCACAGTGTGGCCTTTTCTTTTGCTGGCTTGGCTTGGAACTGTAACAATTTCTCTGAATCTATATGTATTTGTTCAACAAAGGTCTGTAAATCATTATAGTCTGTAGTTGACCTAGAACCAACAAGGTACCTCTAGTTGTCCCTCCTCTATTCCTAAAAGTTGCCTTAATGGTTTTTGTATCAGAATTTGCTTCTGTACTTTGGGAAGGCCTGCTTGTCTTATATTCTTGTTTCTGGCAATCTGGACATACATGCGACAGCATAATCTTTTTCATCAGAATCTACATCTGCAATCATGACACAAACAGTATTGGATTGGTAACCCAATAACAAGTCAAAATGGCTCTTGCAGATCTTGTCAGAGTACCACGTGACATAGAGTTTGTAGGGGAAGTTGTTGTTCAGTCATAACTTATTTCTGTTCACATAACAGAAATGATTTAAAATTCTTCAGAACATATGTCATCATAACCATGTTGATAATTCTTCTGAAAGAATTAATTAGAATAGATACAATAAAAGAGAGATGCAGTCTTAATTATGATGTTCCATTGCAAGGGGAGATCAGAAAAAGTGGGTAACCAAAGTTTTCTGTATATTTGTACACCCTCCTCTCCAATTTGAGGGAAAAGTGCTAGTTGAGATAGACATCAAATGTAGAATCTGTATGGTGAAACTTTTACAGGGCATTTTCTGTTTTGTGGCTTTAACAAAATAACATAAAAAAAATCTAATGGGATCTTTTTGTCAAAGACACCATAATAAACATTTCTTAGAACTAAAAACAGATTTATTTTGTACAATCAAAAGCAAGGGCATAAAGGAAGATTGCTGATTTTTTTTTCTTTTGATATGTATAAATGAACTCTTAGCATGTACTGATAGATAGTTTAGTAATAAATAATTAGAGATATGTAGACAGATAAGAAATTCCATTTGTTAAATAAAGGCTGATGGTACATTAGAAAATTAGCTCTTTGATTAACTCACTTAAGAAAGGGGAAAAAGCTCTTGATAACCTACAGACTGTGTTTTAATGTAAATTCAATTCATTTAAATATACTGTTTTTCAGTTTATATTTCTTGCAGAACATTCTGGATAATTTGAAATGAAAGGCCTTTTTTGTCTTTTTCTTTCCTTTATTCAACCTTTAAATTGCAGTATATGATAAACTGTTCCTGATGTTATTCTGTACAATTTCAAATTCAATTTCAAACATATAAAAGGAAGAGGGGTCCTTGGTGCCCTCTGAACTTGCTTGTTTTCTTGCAAGTATTTTATTACCCAAACTAGATAATGCTAGGACTGATAATAGAATAGAATAGAAAACCTTTATTGTCATTGCATTCTACAAATACAATGAAATTTGAAAGCTACTCCAGCACAGTGCCCCAAACACCACATCACAATCACACTACAGAGTATTTAAAAATTAAATTTAACCTAGTTTTAATGTGACCTAGTTTGGGTATTGAAACATCTGCAAGAAAACAAACAAGCTTAGAGAGCACTAAGGACCCTTATGTCAACTCTGAGTTACAAATATTTTCCTTTATAAGTACATTTAAGGAAGATTTAAACTTCCTAAGAAAAAACACCATGAATCAATGATACAGGTAACATGACCTGCAATATTCTTCTATCTTATGAGCCATATTATATGTGAAGTTTCAGATATAACTTCAAATTTCTATTAAATGCTACTTAAATTTATGTACAGAATATAACCTCGTGTATTTATATACTCTAGTTATTGAATTGCTTTGCACATCATAATTACATGTCTCAAATATGTAATTACGTCTAGTTAAAGTAATTGCTTAACTAAGATCATAGAATTAGGAGTACAATTAAATAGTATATGGGGAATAGATAATAGAAACTTATTATTTCATTCATTATAGAAATTATGTTATAGAATAACAGTTGCATATCATAGTTGCAAATTATCTGGCGTACTCATATATTCTAAAATAGAAAATGCATACCCTAACACTTTTTTCTGTTAAAAGCAATGTTTGGTTTATACATTAGTAGTTTGTACATCTGTGCTGCTTAAATAGAGAGAAGTGGAATAAATAGAGAAGAAATAGAATGATTACTTGTGTCAAAAGTTGTATAAAGTTTGAAGCAGATCATTTTTCAGATTGTCATCCATCTCTGTTTTTGTGTGTACAAATGTACTACTATACTTATCTTGCTTCATTACTTGAGCTTTCTGTTTGTTTCATCTTACTTAAATCTAATTATTAGAAATTATGTAGCAATAAAAATAGCACTTAGACTTATATATCATTCCATAGTGGTTTAGAGCACTTTCTGGGCAGTTTACAATTTAGAAGCATTATTTGTACATTGCCCCAACAAGTTGGGCCCTCATTTTACTGGCCTCAGAAGAATGAAAGGCTGAGTCAACTTGAGCCTCATCAGGATCGAACTCCAGGCTATTTGCTTGGAAGCTTGTGCAGATTCTTCAATCTAATGGAAAAAAATCTATGAAATTCATAATATCAAGTAAAAAAATGCTAAAATTTTGGTAATTAAAACTTTCAAACTATATGCAAATTGATATAGAATATAAACATCTTATTAGGTAGCATTCTTAATATAATATTAAAATATGATTTCTATGTTGTGATATAGCTTTACAAGCAATAAATAAGTGTATTATAGTTCAGAAGCAGAAAGTAGTTGGTTGTAGTATTTATGAAGCTCCCAGAATCCCTGGTATTATTCCATTTAATTACCATGCAGTATGATTTTATTTATATGTAGGTTTCAGAAGTCATATAAGTCATTATCAGTTTGCTGTCAAGCTCCTTCTCTTTCAAATTTAATGTTATTCACATTTTTATTTTAATTAATTCTGATAGAGGTATTATAATAATGAAGAACCATGTTGGTGTTTTAAAAGATGAAATGTGTCAATTGCATAACATTGCTCATAATCTTGAAAGAAATTTTTATAAAAGAAAGTTTGGATAGTTTTTCATTAGCTTAATTTTGTATTTTCAGGTACATTATATATTAAAATATGAATATTGAGTATTTGTCAATTTATCTGAAATAAACACGTGAATGTTCAAGTAATGCTTTTTAGTAAATATTTTAAAATATACAGATATTTATTGTAAGTTATCAATAAATGTAAAACTAACTTAGATGACATAGCAGGGAATGGTGGCCAAGTAGATGTTCCTGAGAAACCCACAAACAAACAGTACCCATGTGTTCTTTTTCTTCATAATTCAATTTATAGCCTATCTTTCTCCTAAAAGGAAACTGACAGAACTATGATCCTAGCTCAATATTTTTTTAATACTTAGAATAATACATAAGTATTATCACTATATACTACTGATCAGACCAGTTTTTGTAAAGGGAAGCAGGGAGGGAGGAAGGTTTAAAGAATGACTATTTGCCATTACAGCTACACAGAACTTCCAGGTTAAAAATATTTTGAAGAGTAGCTGTTGGTAAATAAAGGCAGGAATAGAGCATTGATCTTGAAACTTGCTAAAACCAATTCACTTGCTAAAACCAATTCTACCATCACTACTTGAATTAAGTATTTAATTTAAACACACACAAATGAGGTACCTTTTCATTTCCAGTTTTACATATGCAAAATTATGATTTCATTATAAAAAGTGAAGAAATGCATATCTATTTTCTAGAGATATATTTTATGGTATTGCCTTCTCTTCTGTTCTGGAAAGAAATGTATGACGTTTTCATAATGCAATAGCCTGCCTGAAAAAGGCTCTTTTCTTCAAGTTCTGACTTACTATTGCTCAAAACAAAAATAAAAACCCCCAAACACGTAGATTTTCACTGGTTGAATCCAGGTGCTGCAAAGATATAATGTACATCCCTTCTGGGAGGGGGTGCGGCAGGAAGAGGAGGAAGGATTCTTGAATGTGTTTTTTAGTTACCCCTTGATACCCATCATCTAAATAGATTCTTGGCAACCTTGGAAAGCAACGTGTGTTGTTCTCCTCCAGCTGGACATCAGGGTCCTGCTGACATCCAGCTGGTAAGGAGGAGACAAATGTATCAAAAGGCAACTCACACTGAGAGAGTAGATAGGAGCCATCAACAAGGAATCCTGATCCAACTGCTGTCAAAACAAGAGGTGACAAATGCAATAAGGGAAGAAAGTTATCTAGGAAAAAAAGTCATTGGTGTTTCTTAAGTTACTACTTAGGAAGCGGTCTTGGCTTTCTAAAGCAGCAGTTCCTTTTCTAAAATGGCCAGAATACAGAAAATGTTTGACCTTTGCTTTTACCAGTAGTTTCATAAGAATAGAGCACCATCTTGTGTTGATAAGTTACTACACCTAAGGAAAGCTTTTTGTTAAAGATCATCCCATGTAACTGGCTCTAAAGAAAGATAGAAAGACTCTTCTGTTTGTATGATTTGAAAGCATTTACTATAAATGATAGCTATGAAATAAGCAGTGTTATGCTTCTGTCTTGAATTTTAAAATAAAACATGAACATATTCTAAATAATATCAAACTAAGTATATACCTAGTTTTATTCAATGAAATGTACTTTTATGTTATAGATTATTTTAAGGATAATTAGGTAGCATTTTCTGTTAGTTTCCATGTAATCTGGATAGGGCCAGATCAGAGTGTCAAACTGGATTTTTTCAAGGGATGGATCAGCATTGTAGTTCTCCTCCATGGGCTGACCAGGAGTTAGGACAGGACGGACACCTCCTGCAACACCCTGCTAGCCAAAATGGGGTACATGCACTTTGCTGCATCCCATTTTCACTAGCAGAGGCACCATGGGGCAGTCATTTGCTATTCCCAGGCTGGCCCCATGGGCCAGATTTAAGCTCCCCATGGGCCAGATCTGGCCTGCAGGCCTTGAATTTGACACCCCTGGACCAGATTATGAAATAAATAAGATTTGAGTTTGTTTTATAATAAATTTCCTGAGCATTGTGTTATGATGCTTTTTCTGTCATCTTACCTGCCCTCCTTCCCCCCAGTGGACTCTTTTGTTAATGGGACTTTTTTTATTTTTTGCAACGAAGGATACTGAAAAGTTGTCTTCCTGATCAGAAACAAGGCTTGGTTATATAAGAAGCATGTTACCCTTTTGTGATTGCTACTGAGTACCATTACTGTAATTTAGCTGTCTCCTCCTCCTCCTCCTCCTCCTCCTCCAACACCACCACTATCACCATCAAATTTAAATTGATTATTTTAATCCCCTACCTGTCCTATCACATAGCTTAATTTTTGGAATTTTTGACTGAAAGATATTGGCTGGATTTCTCTGATAAGCTTCCTGCTTTCTGACTTTGATGTTGTGATGATGTCAAAACAGTTCTTTAAAACTTTAGTTTGGAAGGAAAAAATAGTTGGTGGAAAAATAGAAAATGATTGCCTTTTAACACGTTTGTATTAGGAGTCTACAGAGAGTCAAAAGTTTGTCAGAAATATAACCAAATAATTGTTTCATAACATAATATACATCATTGTAGTAAGTTCCTTTCATTTTCAGGAGAGAAGTTGACCTCTCCTATAAAATTGTCAGAGAAATTACAAAACAAAGTATGTCATGCATACTTGAGAAGACTTGAAACAAATTTCCATAAAAATACATAAAAACACTGTTCATGATTTGATTTGATTTGGCAGAAGAGTTAATATCTCAAAATCATCTTCAGAATCCTTACTGAAGGCATGAATGAAGCTCACACATAATAATTGATTGCTGTATACATTGGCAACATTGGTGTTTTAAAGCAAGGGTTGCCAACCTTTTGGACCTCAGGGACCACCAAACTCATAATTTGGTTTTGTGGGCATGGCCTAATTTGTGGATGTGGCTTGGTGGTCATGTGACTGGCTGGGCATGACTTGTATGTAATTATTATAAATATTTATATAAATATTGAATTTTTATGAAAAAGAGCAACTTTTACCCAAAATCAGGCAAAGCAAGCAGGCAGATTGAGTTGCTCACAGAATCACAGATTCATTCAGAAATCTATCTATCTGCCATTGGCTAGGCTCAGTCTGTCACATAAAATTTGCTTGCAAGCAAACTCACAAAATTAACTCACAACACATCAGGTATGTAAATATTGAATTATTTATTTTTTAAAAAGCAACTTTTATCCAAAATCGGGCAAAGCAGGCAGATTGAATTGCTCACAGAATCATTCAGTGATGTAGCTATCTGCCATCGGCTAGCTCAGTCTCTCAAATTGGCTTGCCTTGAGTCTGCACTCAATTTGCTTGCAAGCAAACCTTCAGTCCTAAGGGAGGGTGGCTGTGCTTAGCTAGAAAGCAAGAAATCCAACCATTTCCTGCTTCCTAGCTAATCTAAATCTCCCAGCACAGCAGAACAGATGATGGTTGGAAAAAGAGCAACTTAGCAGACAAGTTTGCCAGGTAAGGAGTGAGTGGGCAGGGAGGGTTCCCGTGGGCCATGTGGGCTGAGAAGCCTTGTGTTTCTGCGCAGCCTGGATTAATTGCTTTGGGGGGTTGCTCTGGGGGTGAGATTTCTCTGTGGCCCACCAAAATTTTCTCACAGCCCACCAGTGGCCCACTGGTGGCCCACTGGTTGGCAACCGCTGTTTTAAAGAGTTAAACTCAAGACTTATTTCTTCCATTCTTCTGAACTAACAGATGCTTAGGGTGGTACTTGGTGGGACATTTTTGTATGTTTGCCTAGCAGTCTGGGAACCTTGATTTTTGTCTGACTCTTTACACATCTGTGGGGATGAAAGGGAGGAGATTTTTAAGGGAATGGGAATAAGACCTCAACAGACTCCTGTTTCCTGCCCCATTTTTAACAACCACAAACTATTAAGGAAAAATCACACATACGCACATAAGTCAAAATTTGGTAGTATGATTTGATGATAGGTCTGAGTCTAGCTGAACCTTAAAAGCCATGGATTTAAACACTAAGACAAACTCAGAGTGAAATGCCCCAAAGAATTTTATTATAGAAATATTAACAGAATTACAGAGTAGGGAATATATACCAGATTTCATAGTTGGCCAATAACTTATTTAACAAAATGTACATGGTTGCTTACTCACTCTCAATGACTCTAGGAGTGACTCTAAGCAGTTTGCAAAAATAAAAACCCAATACACAAACAATAAAAATAATAATAACCTCCACTCCCTGGCATCAACAATCGATCAGATAAGTCACATTATGAGCTCCATCCCATTCTGGGTTCCCCAGGCCTGTTGGCAAAACTAGGTCTTCAGGACTTTGAGAAAGAGTGTTAAAGTGGGGCCAAGCTAAACTCCATGGGGAAGTTTTAAAGAGAGGGAGCTACAATGGAGAAATCTCTTTTTCTGGGTCCCACTAGGTGTACAACCTTAGGAGAAGAGACTTGAAATTTTCCTTGCCTTCCCCCTCTGTTGGGTTGGGTAGATGTGACAGGATAGAGATGGTCCTTTAAATAATCTGGCTCCAAGCCATGTTTAAATTCTTTAAAGGTGACAACCAATATCTTGAATTTTACCTGGGAACGAATCAGTGGCCAATGCCACTCCTGTAGAAGAAATGAGACCTGTGCATGTCTGGGTCTGCAGAAAACCTTGTAGGTCACTGGATTTACAACCAAATGGAAGTTCTGGATATTTTTTTAAGGGCAGCCACATGTAGAGCTCATTACAAACTTGGGAATACAGCTGAATGACCTTTTGCTAGGAATATCTTTATAGAAATATTGTTTCTTCTGTGCAACCACTTCCCTCCCCTCACCTTTGGCAAGTGTTTGATTAGGGAGATTGTGTTGATTTCTTTATCATAATTGTGACTTGTTGTAACATGCATGTAATTGTACATATAGTTACAAGTTACACACTTGTTACACACCAAAGGCTCATAAATGAGAGATTTATAATATACCGTGTTTCTCACATAATAAGGCCGGGCCTTATTTTTTTTTGACTTCCGAAAAAACAGCTAGGATGTCTTTTCGGGGGTGACTTAATTCCCACCTTTGCATCCTTGCCACCAGCCGCTCCTAACAGATTATGGAGAAGCGCGGAGCTCCCTACTCCCACCTTTGTTGCAGACACCTTTGGCACCCACCACTGTTGCTTTTCCTTCTGCCCATTCCGCCAAGTTTGGAGCTACCGCTTCCGTGTTTGGAGTACTGCTGCCTTTTGGGGCTCCAAACAGTGGCAGTGCTCCAAACGCAGAAGTGGCAGCGCCAAACATGACGGCGGGCAATCTTTTTATTTTGGTCCACATGAAGCTCAGAGCGAGCAAGAGAGGGAGACTGAGATGCCTCCATCCGAAATGGCAACCTCACTAGTGGAGGCTCTTTAGCAATCTGGCTCTTTAGCAATCGGCTTCGCCTTTGGAGCACTGCCACTGTTTGGAGCTCCAAATGGCGGCAGAAGCTCCAAATGCAGAAGCTCCAAACATGACGGCGGCGATCTTTTTATTTTGGTCCGCATGAAGTTCAGAGCAAGCATGAGAGGGAGACTGTGATGCCTTGCTAAAGAGCCAGAAAGCAGCAAGGGTGCCAGGTGGAAAGGACAGGGTCGCGAATGTTAGGGATAACATTGTTTACCCTAACTGGTTTAGGTAAAGTAATAAATAAGTTATCATGGTTTGTTGGTTAAAGTGTGTGTTACTTTAACTGCAAGAATGTAATTAAGGGTGTGATTGTAAAAGCACCATAAAATGAGCAAGACAATGGCAGCTCGCTCTCTGGCTTAATGATCCCTAATTACTGGATGGATTGATGACTGCGTTTTTTC
Organism: Hydrophis major; assembly: GCA_033807585.1. Lineage (NCBI taxonomy): Eukaryota > Metazoa > Chordata > Lepidosauria > Squamata > Elapidae > Hydrophis > Hydrophis major. The sequence continues at coordinate 31,682,841 of CM066331.1, forward strand.
CTACTGGAACAGGAGAGAGAAAGGAGTGTTGATTTTTCTCAACGGTGAGAAGAGATAATACGGACTGATTTATTGTAAGTGAACTGACATTGAATATTCAACATGGACTTTGCAAATTGAGTATCCCCGAATGGACTGACTGAAATGATACATGATTAATGGACTGTTTTTGACTATGTTATAACTCTAAAATGGAATAAACTATATTTTGATAGCACAAGCGTATCTGCTTTTTACTGAGTGTTAACTAACATACAAACTTATCTCACACATTTACCTGTCTGCCTAACTGACTAACGCTGCACATTCTGTTTAGCGTGTTTCCTTAACATTGGTTGGGGGACCAGGCTTAACAAAGGCCCAGAGGCTGCAAAGTCAGTTTAACTAGGATAAAACAGATTTATGTAAAAAGTGAGAGTTTGTGTTGTTACACATTACAATAAACAGACAGCTTTGTTTTATTAATTATAGTTTTATATCCATATATAGAAAACATGGCACAAGTCAATCTACAAAGTTTGTCCCTTATATCCAAGCTGAAACGAACTATGTTTCATGGTCTATAAAATGTAATCTACTTCTACGAAGAGAAGGTCTGTGGAACATAATTGAAAACCCACCAAACAAGCAGAAGAAAGAACAAGCTCTTTGCATAATAGGACTGACACTATCTGACCAGCAACTTGTTCATATCCGCGGAGAACAAACGGCTGTTGGGTGTTGGCAGAAGCTGAAGCTGATTTATGTCCGAGATAACGTTGATGCTCACATAAATCTAACACGGAAGCTTTTCAGGACGCATCTCCAAATGAATGGTGATATGCTGAGTCATTTGAATACTATGAAAAGCATTTTTCAAGAACTGCACGAGAAAGAGCTTATTTTCTCTGAACTACACCAAGTCTACATAATTCTGTCTTCATTAGACGAAAATTTTGATAACTACGTCACTTCCCTTGAAATTTTGCCTAAGGAAAGCCTAACTTTAACTGATATCACTGGCAGATTGATTGAAGAGGCCAGAAGAAGGTTTGAAAGAGATCAGTTAAGGAGGGAGCAACCTCAAAAAGAAGATATTGAATCTCCTACTGCATACGCAATTAAAAAGTGTTTTAATTGCGGAGGAAGAGGACATTTGGCAAGGTTTTGTAAAAAAGCAAAGTGCCAGAATGCTGGCCAGAATACTAAAAATCATCAAAATAAAAATAAAAATTTTGAGTTAGCCATGTATAGTAACGGAGCTGTAAAAAATAATTTATGGGTGGTTGACAGTGGAGCATCCCACTGTATAACAAATGATGACAAAAATCTTGATAAAATGTCCATGAGTTCATAGCAGATATCGTTAGTCAATGGCTGGAAACTGAAAGCTAAAGGTCAAGGTATAGCATATTGTTCTTTCATAAAAGAGAATGTAAAAATGTTATATGTACCACAACTTAAGTTTAATTTACTTTCAGTTAGAATTTTGGTTAAACTAGGATATGTAGTTACCTTTAGGGGAGATAACTGCATAATTGAAAAAGAAGATAAGAAAATTACTGCATCTTTAAGAGGTGAATTGTATGTGTTAAATGATAATGGTTTAGAGGTGGCTAAAACGGTTTATGATAATAAGAAACCTCATGATGAATGTATTCACTTGTTACACCGATGGCTAGGGCATTTAAATTTTAAAATGCTTAAGAGAATTGTTCAACTATCTAAAGGAATAAGTTTGAAACCTTGTAATAAGTATTTGCAATGTTCTGCTTGCAATCAAAGCAAAAGCAAGGTCATACCGGCAAATAGAGTTGATGGATTTACTACCAAAGAGCCTTTAGAGGTAGTATTTGCCGATTTAATAGGTCTGAAAAAACCAAGTGTAGGAGGAGCTCGATACATACTAAGTATAATGGACCACTATTCTAGATATGGGTTCTGCTATTTGATGAAGAGCAAAACTGAAACGTATCTAAATTTCTTTAATTGGTTAAAATTTGTAGAAAGGAAAACTAAAAAGCAATTAGTAACTCTTATAACAGAAAATGGTACGGAATTTACAAATAATAAATTCCAGAGTAGACTTAGGATGGCAGGTATTTAACATAAAAAGTCTGCACCATATAGGCCACAACATAATGCCTTAATAGAGAGACAAGGCCAAACACTGCAGTCAATGGCACGTACTTTGTTGTCTGATTCAGGATTACCTGACAATTTGTGGGGAGAAGCAATAATGTGTGGTAATCATATATTAAATAATGTTGTTAATTCAACAACAGGTGAATTACCATTCACACTGTGGCATGGTACGAAACCTGATTTAAGTTACATGCACACATTTGGAGCACCAGCATGGGTGCATATCCCTACACAACTCAGACACAAAGGACAGCATAGAGCTAAAAGATTATTTTTTGTAGGATATGAATCAAATCACAAATCTTATAGATTCTGGGAACCAGGTACATCTAGAGTTTACTGCAGTGCTAGTGCAAAATTCCTAGAACATGTAGGATGGAATAGATTAGAGCAAGATTTAGATAATGATGTAATTATTGAACCCTACAAAAGGCAGAAAGAAAAGACTAGCTATAAGAAGAGTCCAATTAAAGAAGAAGTCCACGTAGAACAAATAGGACCAGAACAAGAGGAAACAGTTGATCAGGAAGAGTTAGATAATCAAGAACAGGTAGTAAAGGAAAGTCCACCTGTAAGTCCTGTAATACCTAGACGTTCTACACGTGTAACTAGACCACCTGATAGGTATCAAGCAAGTATAGTTTGCCAAGTAACTAAAGTTCCAACTAGTGTAGATGAACTTAGGATGTATCCTGCTAAGGATCAAGAGAATTGGCAAAAGGCAATGGAAAAGGGACTAAACTCATTAAAGGTAATGAAAGTATATGAAGATGCTAAATTACCTCCAGGAGAAAAGTCCATTGGGTGCAAATGGATATTCAAAGTAAAAACAGGAAATAATGGGACTGTTACCCATAAGGCTAGGTTGGTAGCTCAAGGATTTAATCAAACTGCATTTGATTATGATGAAGTTTTTGCACAAGTCTTAAAGCAACATCCTTGAGAGCAGCTTTATAGTGGGCAGCTAAGAAAAACTATATCATTAACCATTTAGATGTAGAAACTGCTTATATGCATGCACCATTGCAGCACACTATATATTTGAAAAAAACCAGTTGGTATAAAAGATAATAAATTAAATAGTAATGATTGTTGGAAACTCAAAAGAAGTCTTTATGGATTGAAACAATCTGGCTATGAATGGAACCAATATATTGTGAAAGAATTAAACAATATAGGATTTAAATCTGGTTTAGCAGATCCATGTGTGTTTAAAAGAGAAAATAATGGAACGGTGTCATTATTGTTATTATTTACAGATGATATTGCTTTGATAACTAAGACTAATAATGAAGCTAATGAGATTATATCATTATTAGCCAAAAAGATAAAATTAAAGCATTTAGGTGAGATTAAAAGTTATCTAGGATTGATAATTAACAAAACAAAAAATGGATTTAAGATATTTCAAGAAGATAAAATTTGCCAATTAATTAAAACGTATAAAATGGAACTTTGTAAACTGGCAAAAACTCCAATGAATCAGGAAATTTGTCAAACTGATGCTCAAAGTCCCAAATTCGATAAGTCCATATATCAATCTTTGATTGGTAGCTTATCATATATCAGCAATTGGTCAAGGCCAGATATTCTTATAGCGCTAATCAGCTGGCGCGATTTAATGCAGATCCACATCAATGTCATTGGCAATCATTAAAGAGAATTTTAAGATATCTTAAAGGAACAATGCACCATGCATTGTATTTAGAGCCAAAGGATGATTTGAGTCTTAGTGCCTATGCAGATGCAAGTTTTGCAACTGACATAAACACTAGAAAATCAACCTCTGGAATGGCTATATTATTTGGTAAGACACTAATAGGATGGAGGTCAATCAGACAACAGCATATCAGCTTGTCCACGATGGAAGCGGAATTTTCATGTCTGTCATTACTATGCACTGACTTAATTCTGTACAAACAGTTATTATTAGACATGGATGTAACTTTAAGATTCCATTATTGTGTACGAGGACAACCAGGCAGCCATACAGTTGGCTACTAATATTGCTGTAAAAACTAGATCAAAGCATACTGATTTAAGATACTTAAATGTTGGAGAATCTGTGAAGAATCGTCTAATTAAACTGGAGTATTGCATGATGGAAGAAAACATTGCAGACCAGTTTACAAAAGCTCAAGGTGTAGTCAAGTTTAAAGAGAGTTGTAACAACTATGATTTAAAAGTGTAAATGGTTATATTATTATTATTACCCAAAAGGGGAGAATGTTAGGGATAACATTGTTTACCCTAACTGGTTTAGGTAAAATAATAAATAAGTTATCATGGTTTGTTGGTTAAAGTGTGTGTAACTTTAACTGCAAGAATGTAATTAAGGGTGTGGTTGTAAAAGCACCATAAAATGAGCAAGACAATGGCAGCTCACTCTCTGGCTTAATGATCCCTAATTACTGGATGGATTGATGACTGCGTTTTTTCCTACTGGAACGGGAGAAAGAAAGGAGTGTTGATTTTTCTCAACGGTGAGAAGAGATAATACGGACTGATTTATTGTAAGTGAACTGACATTGAATATTCAACATGGACTTTGCAAATTGAGTATCCCCGAATGGACTGACTGAAATGATACATGACTAATGGACTGTTTTTGACTATGCTATAACTCTAAAATGGACTAAACTATATTTTGATAGCACAAGCGTATCCGCTTTTTACTGAGTGTTAACTAACATACAAACTTATCTCACGCATTTACCTGTCTGCCTAACTGACTTACGCTGCACATTCTGTTTAGCGTGTTTCCTTAACATTGGTTGGGGGACCAGGCTTAACAGCAATCACACGGAGACGCCCAAAGCGCGGAGCGCACATAACTGAAGGCGGCACACGCAGTTGGCTTAGGGACTACAAGGCAGCATCTGCGCCTCTTCCCGGGCGCGTTTCTAGGCTGCTTCCGGAGCTACGGGATGCTCTCCGTTGCCCACCGGCCCTTCTTCCTTGGGCTCCCTGCCATGGGGTACACCCACTTCCTCCTGCAAATTATGACTCGCAACTCTTCTCTCCCTTTCCTCTTGCTCCAAAAAGATCGCCATCATTTCCCACCAATTCGGGCTTCCAGCCACATTGTGATTCACTAGTGAGTTTGCCATTTCGGATGGAGGCATCGCAGTCTCCCTTTCTTGCTCGCTCTGAGCTTCACGTGGACCAAAATAAAAAGATCGCCTGCCATCATGTTTGGAGCTGCCACTTCCGCGTTTGGAGCACTGCTGCTGTTTGGAGCCCCACACGGCGGCGGCACTCCAAACACGGAAGCTGCAGCTCCAAACTTGGTGGAATGGGCAGAAGGGAAAGCAACAGTGGCATGTGCCAAAGGTTTCTGCAGCAAAGGTGGGAGTAAGGAGCTCTGTGCTTCGCCATGATCACCTGTTAGGAGCGGCTGGTGGCAAGGAATTGCTGTCCGTGGGGCGCTCCTAACAGCAAGTCCCCCGTCCTTCCCCCTTATTTTGCATGTTTTAAAATAGGCCTAAATTTGGGGGGAGGGGCTTAATTTGATTTTATGCCAAAGAAACATGGTGGGGCTTCCTATTGGTGGAGGCCGTATTGTTGGAGAAATACGGTACAACACACAAACTTTGCTAAATAGCCTGTTCTGAATATACAGATTTAGACAGTTTTCATCCAACTAACACTTTTTACAAAGGTATCTGTACAGGAGTGTGTGTGTTTCTGTATCACTATTCCCTTGCCAGTCTTTCATTGACTCCAAACAGCTAGTTCTTGCCTTCTATAAGCAAACATTGTTCAACAAATGTCACACCATAGCTTTCTTCACCATAGATTATAATTCTTACTATCCATGACTATTATGCTGCTTTGGGCTGTCCAAGTTGCAGACTAACATCAACTGAGAACTATCAGATTATCAATTTTATTTTGCATAAAAGTTCCAAGTTCAACTTCTACTATATAAAAACCATTACTTCTTTATTAATTTTTGGACTGTGACTGTGTCTTTTGATCATAAATCATGTTCAAGGTTACTTTAAAAACCGCTAGTTGGAAAGCAATGCTGAGTTAGAAGACCAGATGGTTCAGCATAAGGTAACTCCACAAGTTTCTATAAGAATAAAGATGTTACCTTTGTAGGAAATTTTCTTTTTTTCCTTTTAATGTAAGACTATTAAATGGATAAATGCATCAGAAATCTATTTTTCAGACAATTAAATTTGCTCAGGGTCTTAAACAAGTTACAGATCATCTTAGTGAAATAGATTTAAGTCTTTGCTAGGGAATAGACATTCTCACCAGCAAGTTTGAAGGCTGAACATTTCTTAAAAATTATCTAAGAGAGATCACTTTTAAAAAGTAGGCATTCTTCTGAAAGTACATGGCAAAGGGAATAAGAGAATGAACTTACTTTTGTCATAGAAATTTATGCATAAAGGCTGTATGAGGAAATGTAAAAAAGTACTGTATCAGGAAATTGCTAAGAAAAAAAAAGTTACTTGTAAAACTTACATGCCAAACAGTTAGGAAGTTGCATACAAAAATTCCATGTAATAGGGACATTGAAAATCAAAATGATCGATAATATTTTAAAGGTTTTTTTTTTCATAAACTTTCATAAAATATCCTAATCCAACTAATGGGAATGGAAATCATTTGTGCTTATTTATACATTAGTATTAATGAAAGACTTCTGCTTGGATTCTGTTCAAAGATCATGTATGTAAGCATAACATGAATATATCCTTTATGGAGTTGTCTAATCCTTTTGAAAGCCCATCTTTGGTGATCAGTATTAATACCTCTTAATTCAGATGTTAATTATACATGATGTAAAAAATGCTGTACCCGATACCAATCAACTTCATGTTACTGTACCTGATGCCAATCAACTCTTAAGTTCTTCCATTCTATATTCCTCTTTATCTAAAATATATTTCTCTGCCTCAGACCTGCCTACATACTTTATAATTGTAGTTCTTAGAATCCTCTGCCCCATCTACATTGGCTCAGAATTCTAGGAGTTGTAATTTCAACATATCTAAAACAGGTTATCTTAGAAAAAAACTGATATAAGACAAATCACTGCCTTTCATCATTACTTCCTGGCTGTACCTGTTTTTTTCTACTGTTCCAAAGGAACAATAATCTGTATATTCATTACAATGCCAGACTTTATATGTTCTCATTAAGCATTAATTGGTAGTTGATGCCTGTTGCTATTTTTAACTCCATTAGTTCATAGCAATATAATTAGTAACACTAAGTACAGGAACAACATTAATAGCATTACTAATTATAAATCGAAAGAGAGAAACACAATGTGACTGGTTAATTTTCAGGCAGTATCTCATGATAATTGGCTCAGGACACATGTGCTAAACTACAAAGGTAAATAATTTAAAATCTTTTATTTGGAGTTAATATTGCTAATGTCAGTGAAAGCATCATAGTCATCTCACAAATAGTATATCTAAATTTTATAGTGTTACTCAGTTTTATGGGTCTTTATCTATTAGCCTCTATAAACTAATTGTCTCTGTTTTAAAAAAATCATAATAACGTCACTTGAAGTATGGAATAAAAATGCTGATATGCAAGATGAGGAAGGAAAACCATATTCCTGGTTAATTTTATTATTAAGTGCTACCAACAAAATCACAATGGCTCCAATATATAAATCATGAAACCAACACTAAGCATTACTCACACTTTCTGTGATGAACCTGTTCCTATGCCCCAAAATTTGAATTATGTAGAAAAAATGAAAAGGAAAATTAATGAGGATGAACTTGAGAGCATGAGAATTTACCATGAATTTCTAAATAATGGCAAGCAAATAATACCTATCTCCTCCTCCTCCTCCTCCTCCTCCTCCTGTTTGGACTCCTCGTGAGTGGACTCCTAGTGTTTGAATAAATCCCTGCAGTTCTTGGCAAGATCTCAAAAGCAGTTTATCACTGCTTCTTTCCTGGGGCTGAGAGAAAGTGACTAGTTCACCATCACTCAGGAGGCTTTGTGCCTAACACCTTTCCAAATTCTAAATTCAACAACTGGATGTATTGCCTTTTGTCTCTTCAAAAATGATTTACAATAATATAAAAAATTAAGCAACATACAATTTAAAAAAATCATGCCATATTTGAACGGATTCATATAAATTAGCCAGAATTCATTTTGAATGTGCTCCCTCAATGTTCTTTTCTATAGTCACTACATTTATTTATCCAAATCCTTTGCTGTGTTTTAGTTTATATCCAGAGACTCTTGAAAGTTTGCAACTTTTTGGAAAAGGCAAGTTTATCTTTTCAGAAGCTACTTTAACAATTCCATGAAAACAAATGTTTCCATTGCATTATAATCTGAAAATAGAAAGGAGGAAAAAGGACAGATTCTACTATTTTTTAAAGAAAAAAATGAAACATTTTCAATAATAAATGACAAAATTTTGTCAAAGGATATTGCATTACTTGAATATACACGACTTAAAGGAGTTTAAGAAAAAGTTTTGGAACAGAGAGCTTTCTAAAGTCATTGTGTTACTTGATTATGGATTTTTTTTAAAGGATTTAGAAAAAAAATGGAGCACAGAGCTTATTAATAGCAATACGTTTTCAGATTCAGAGTCATTGTAATTTATTTTCCAACAATTGGATTGGCTAAGAAAAGACAATACCAGAGAAGATTGACTTCAAATGGAATACTCTGCACAAAATAATTGACCAGTTTATGAATAGATTTAGAGCCTATGTTTATGTGTTTTTTGCAATACGGAAGATTTTTTGTTCCATTTTTCCAGAGTAACTTGCAAAGTTTAGAAATAATATAATTTATATTTACATTCTCAAGAGCATCATATAAAGGAAAAGGATTATAGCACGAAGAGGGAGAGGAGAAAAAAAGGCAAATTTAGATTTCTGATTCTTGATTGCAAAATTAGCAGGTCACAGAACATGGTTTAAGTAAAATGGAGAGGCTGCTATTTCCTCTCCATCTAATATCTCATAATGGATGTTGTATAAAGAAAGAAAAGCTAGAAAAAGGCACATAATGGGGAGGTCTGCCTGATTGCACATATTCCTATGTGCATATTCCAACATTGCAAAAGGAAGCATGCTTTTGTTTCCAAATGACATGTACACTGTCAAAAGAACTGACACATTTGAATTCCTTGCATTCCATACATAGCTCAGCTATTGAAAATTACGTTTTAAAAAATTGAGAACAGAGAAGTAATTTTTTTACCCACAGATCTGAGAATGTTATGATGCCTGTCAAAAGAGATCTTGGGGGGAAGAGCGGGGAGAGAGAGAGAGAAAGAGAAAGAGAGAGAGAGATGGTGAGATGGATGAACTCCTAAATGTTGAAACACATTAATAGAACTAATAGTTCCCAAAATATTAATCACTGAACCTGTCATGGGCAAAATTGTTCACATTAAAGGACTTCCATTGGGCAAAAGTATATAGTGTATCCTACTTCATTTTTAAAAGACTTACAATAGGGTACACAGCTTTCTGAGGATCAAGCTGATTTACCCCTTACAAGATTGATTGAAATGTTTTATACATTTGTCTGTAGTTATGAGTTATAGAAATGACAGTTTGAAGGACAAATAATGTTAGTCATAATAATTCATTAAATTTATATCTCTTTTACACTGAAACAAGCCATAAAAGAGACTTCTTTTTAAAAATATTATTCTGCTTCAGAATGCCTTAATGATTTGCACAAAGAGTTATTCCAGAGCAGTGGTGGTTAACCTTTTTGGTATCTAGTGCTGAAATGGGACCACGCATGTGCTGAGAAGGCACTGAAGTGCTGAAGTGTTGAAACACGTGCGGACTGGAAACCAGAAAAAGAAGCTCCTCGGATGCGTCTGTGTACCACCACCTGGTCTTCTGGCTTCTACCATGTTTCTCATATTATAAGGCTGGGTCATTTTTTTTTTAAACAAATTTTATTAATTTTACAAAAAACAATACACAATCCAGGCATAACAACTTAAAAAATCTTTTCTGAAAAAAAAAAAAAAATTAAAGAAGAAAGCCAATAGAACATATAAAATAACTCCAAATTGTAATATCAATATTTACATTATCTATTTAACTTCATATCTTATCCAGACTTCTCCTTTTATCCAAATTATATTTCTTGCTTATTAAAATTTTATTGCCTTTCATAAACATACAAGACACAAAACATAAACAAAACTAAAACATCTTTTCTGAAGGCTGTCTGATCCCGGGTTGAAACTCTTCACACAGACACAAATTCAACATCATATTCACTTTATATATCCTTCCATATCTTATAATCATTTTCTTTTCTTTTTTTATAAACCAATTTTATCACTTTTACAAAAACAGTGCACAAACAATCAAAAAAATAATAATTAAAGAAGAAAATAGAACATAATGATTTCCCAGCTTCTCCTTTTCATCCAAATTATTTCTTGTTAATTAAAATTTTATTGCCTTTTATCAATATACAAAAAAAAAAAAAAACCATAACAAAACCTTTATATATCCTTCCATATCTTATTACCATTTTCAATAACATTCTTTGTCTGTTCTATTTCCAACTATCCATTCATCTTCTTTCTTTTACTATACTTCTATATACTAATTGGAGTGACGCCTTTAACTCATTACACTAACTTAAAAGTACTTCATATAACACTTAATTTATCTTGGGATTCTGTTTAGTAGATTCTAAAATTACACAGTAAATTTTATACTCTAAATACACATATAAAAACACAATCTTATGTACCTTCCAGAATCCCCCTTTTATCCTTAATTAGATTCACCCATTGTCTCTGAATAAACTTTTTTTCTTTAGATCTTGCTTCCCACCATTAAGGCTTCTCCTCCCCCCCCCCTTTCTCTCTTGCTTATTCTTCTCCTTGCCCTTTTTACCCCTTTGTCTCTCCTCCTCCCTTTTCTTACTCCCTTTCCTTTGCTTTCTAACCTTGCATCCACCTTTCCTCTCATTTTTCTCTTTTTTGGTTGTTTTTTTAAGTCTTAAAATCCCCTTTTTCTTATCCTCTTTCTCCTCCTCCCTGGAAAAAACCCATTGTTCATCAAAGATGGCTTCTTGTTCCTCTTCTTCTTTGTCCCAGTCATTCTGCTGCGTAATCAATTTTTCATAAGTACATAACGCCATTTCTAAAAATTGAAATAAAGTGCCCAAAGTATCTTTTGCATCTTTTTCTTCCTTTTTATATTTTTGATATTCAGTCTTTAGTTCATCCACAAGCGATGCCATCCTGAAAAGAGAAACTTTCCCCAAAACAACCACCCAAGTATTTTTAATCAAAAATAATTTAGAAAAAAGTTCCAAAAGTTTATATTTTTCTTCTTTCTTCTATTTCTTTTTCTGGGGTTACTGTTTAATCAAAGAGGTCCAATTACCTTGTATCTTTCTTTGAGATTCTAGGCAATCTCCTCCTTTTTCCACTTCTGCTCCAATTTTTTTTCCTCTCCCTTTCCACTTGCAACATCAATTTTTAAATGATCAGAAATCCATACCTCTAATAAGGGTTTTCCAATTTCTTAAATTTTTAAGTCCAATGTCCAAGAACTCTTTTATCCCTTAACTTCAACTTTCAGAATAATTCACCTTCAGTGCCCAAACAAATTTCAAATCTTCATCTGCTGTTTCCATGGGGTGGGAGAGTGAAGAAAAAAAAGTTCCCTTTAACAGCTTCTCCGCCGCTTTCGATCTTCTTAGGGATACAATGTACCCTCCAGCAATTCAGACAGCTCAATTCTAACGAATTTAAAAGATGTTGATTGACCCGGCTCAGCCAGCACTTTCACTTTTCTTGCTTCCTCCAGCACAATCTTACCCGGTTGCTGGCTTCTTCGTGGCGGCCATTGCTGACCGCCGCTCCACCACCTTGGGAAAAAGGGGTTTTTCCGGACGAGGAGGGGGTCTGCGGCACCCCCAACCCCCTGTCCGGCTCCCCTCTCTCTTCGGCTGTCCCTACAGGGCAACCATATCCCCCTGACCCATTTGGATTGGGGTACCTCAGCGGCAAGTGCAGCAGGAATTGCGAACGGTCGCGAATTCCTGCTGCCACCGAAGCCACGCGGAACCGGAAACCAAGGCTGGGTCATTTTTTTTTTGAGCCCCCCAAAAATGGCTAGGCCATCTTTTCGGGGGTGACTTAATTACCCCCTCTTGCATCCTCGGGCAGGAGGGCTGCGATGGCTTGGATGTTGACCTTGGTGTTGGTGGGACACTTTGTATCGGGAGACCTTCCGCGACTGTTGCTTTCCCTTCTCCCCATGCTGCCGCGGCATTTAGAGCAATGCTGTGGTGTTTGGCGCAGCCACGCAGCATTTGGCGCAGCCATGCGGGGCCGGCCAGGAGTCCTTCCTGCAAATGGAGCCCAGCAGAGATACTCAGCTTCAGGCGCTCCTGTCACGTTCGAAGGCAAAACCCATTCTTTTAAAAATGACACCCTATTACCAGTATGACAAAGCCTGCCCTGCCGAAGAGGGCAGCCCAACCCCACATGGGGAGGTGAATCTCCCAGGGCCACAGTGCAGGATCAGCCCACCCTGGGAGAAGTGCCCAGCCACCATCCCTGCCTGGCACTGGGCAGAGTGCGAAGAGCTTTGCCTGGGGCTCCCAGCGCAGCTGACAGGTGAGTTCTCCTGCGCGGTGGCAGAGCTCTCACCAAGGCAGTGAGCGCTTCCACGCCAGACCCTCTGCTCATCCTGCCAGAGCCATGTGGGCTGGGCAGAGCCAAGAAAGTGAGCCGTGGGTGTACGCCCGCCTACCAAACAAAAGAGCTGGGCCAACCTGAGCTTGGCTTCCTTCCCAAGTCCCTCCATCCCGAACCCGAAGGAGCCACCCGAGGCAGTGATAGTGCCCACCCATCCGTAGACAGGGAGATGAGGCGATGGCCTGCGCCACATCCTCCTCTGAGCTGAGCCCTGCCGAGTGAGTTCCTCTGCCCCATGCTTATGCTGCAGCAGCGTTTGGAGCTGCCGGTGAGTTTGGAGATGCATGGGGACAGGGATGAGCTGGGTGAGGGGTGGAAAGGATGGACGGTTTCAGGCTCTCTATGCTGGACCTGCTGGCAGGAAAACAGCACCTGGAGCTGAGTGTCTCCACCAGGCTCCATTTGCAAGGAGGAGCCCTGGCTGGCCACGCATGGCTGCGCCAAATGCCGCGTGGCTGCGCCAAACACTGTGGCATTGCTCCAAACGCCACGGCAAACCCCCCTGCCATTCCCCCCATTTCACATATTTTAATATAGGCCTTAATTTTGGGGGGAGGATCTTAATTTCATTTCATGCCAAGAAAACATGCCGGGACTTCCTATTGGGGGAGGCCGTATTGTTGGAAAAACAGGGTAATGCACATGCACGAGTGAAGACCAGCTGGCTGGCCAGTTTCGAATGCATATGTGCATGCCAGCCAGCTGGTATTCATGCACGCATGCACGTTAGAAACCAAATGATCAGCTGGCTGGTGTGCATGTGCAAGTCAGAACCCAGAAGAGCAATGGATAATTGCTGGCATGCCTAAAGAGTTGGCTCTGTGTGCCACTTCCAGCACACATGGCATAGGTTTGCCATCATGGTTCTAGATCTTACATTATTTTTGGAAGAGATGGAAGCTGTTGGGCTGTGTTATTATTTTCTGTTGCACATCTCACTCATCAGTATGCAATAACTTCAAGCAATGGCATGTGGCTTTCTGAAAACTCCCAATTCAAGGAGTTTCTTCTTGATATCCTCCCTTATGAATTTATTGAAACTGAAGCAAGACAGGATGCAGGCTATTAGGGAGATTATTGTACAACAAAAGATCAGTCTTTATCCCAATATCTGTCATTGATTACTTACTATGTAATTCTGAAATGAAGCTACATATATGCATATCCAAATAAAATATTCAATCTTCCAGTGTCTGCCTACCAATGTATGTTGTAATAAAGATGGAAGACAACCAAGTCCAAACATTTTTTATCCTGATGTGGGTTCTCTTCCAAAATATGCTACAAATTCGAATGAACATTCTTCTAGTCCAATATTCTGTTTCAGCAACAGCCTGGGAAAAAGAAAGAAAAACTAACACATTCATTAATCTTGTCTGGAATCCAAACTCTGCCTTTTTGCCTCTTGAGCCAGATTATTTCTCTCTGGCTCTTCTTGAGACTCAAGATTGGAAAAACTTTTTTTTTTAAAAAAGATCTGAATCCTATCTCCCTAACTCATGAAAAAATGTATATCAAGCTCAGCTCTCTATTTTTGAAATATATAATCCTGGTGTTTTTCAAAACTGGAATTTTTCTGCTGCTTCACTGAAGCAAAGAGATTCTTCTGACAAAAACAACAAAAGAAAAGAAAAATATTACAGCTTTAGTATCAGGAAAGCTGGAAACTTATTTTGAGTGGTTTTTTTTTTTAAAGCATCACAAAGAAATTATGCAGACATTTAAATGTCACCATCAAATAAGATTTTTCTTTTTCTTCCTTCTTCTCCCACCTGCTTTTTATAACATTGCCTGGAGAACCAATCTGCAGATTTCAAAACATGGGCCTTTCATTGTGCATTGAAATGTTGCTGAGGTTGAAAAGACTTCTTATTACAGTTGAAGAGAACTAAATGTTTTCCATCTGGCCTATTGGAGTTTTTATTCCTTTTCAAATATTTAGAATCATAGATATAGATGGATGGATGGATAGACTGATAGTCTGACAAACAGTTCTTCTATCTGTATCTTTCTTATCAGAACAAGAGGAAATGAAGAATAATGATAATGCAAAAGCTTTTTAGGCGATTCCACTCAATTATAAAATGTTTTTTCAGGAAGAATTGCCTAGGAATAACATCATCATCATTTAGGCTCCAGAAGAATTTTTTTTTTATGACCAAGCATTAAAAACATAGAACATAAACTATCACAGTTGGAAGGGACCTTGGTGATCTATCAACCCCCCTGCTTGAATAGGAGACCTTTTACCATTTCAGACAAACGGCTGTCCAGTCTCTTCTTAAAAGCCTCCAGTGATGGAATACCCACAGCTTCTGAAGCCAAAACGTTCCACCGATGGATTGTTCTCTACTGTTAGGAAATTTCTCCTTAGTTTTAGGTTGCTTAGTTTTAAGTGGCTTGTTTAGTTTCTACCCATTGTTTCTTGTCTTGCCTTCTGGTGTTTTGAAAAATAGCTTGATCCCCTCTTCTTAGTGGCAGTCCCTCAAATATTGAAAGATAGATAGATAGATAGATAGATAGATAGATAGATAGATAGATAGACAGATAGAACCTCAGAACCTTTGGAAATAGGTAAGATATAATTAAATGAAATGAAAGATGTGTCTATAGTGTGGTGTCTTTTTTGATTGAATTTTTAAAAGTATTATCAGTTTTGGAATTCTTTTGATGAATCAATATGGCATATTTTGCTTTATTAGTATTTCTGATTCTGTTAATAATAATGTAAAATAATAGGTCAGGAAGATAATGAAACAAAGAAAAATACCTTGGCAAGTTTTATAAAGATTGGTCTTCTTAAGGCTGTATACAAATATGTGACCATAAAAAAAAAACTGATAGAAAATTTAAGTATGTACTTTCCAGTGAGTTACCGTTAACTGGAGAAAGAAAATATTCAAACTCCATAATCTTCTTCTTACCAGCAGATGTCTCTATAAGGCAATAATTCTTGAGTCTGGTGAAATATATCTTGATGTATTCTGTATATTGGAATCTGACATTCTCTTTTGCAAGTGAATAGAACCACTATAGTATCAATGGAATGTTTTTTGGAAATGTAAAAATATTGTTTACCTACTCTAAACAAAATATTATTGCAGCTTACTGTACAAAGAAGATGACGATTTACCGGATGCCAGAAAATATTTGCTGAAATGCAACATGTGGATAACATTATAATGTTTGGTTGGAAATGTCCTTTTACTTGTACTTTGAAGATATGGAATTAAGGTTTAGTTTGTTAAAAAGTGTCTGGTTGCAATCAGTAACTGAATAATCAACACACCTCTTTATCTTCACAACTAGATGACAGGCAGGCAGGCAGGCAGGCAGACAGACAGACAGACAGAAGTTTGCTTCATACAACCATTGCTCCCATTTAATGATATTTCAAACAAAGGGAACATTAAGCACTGTTTTTTTTTAATGTATTTGATTTTGTGCAATTATTTTTTTCCAACATGCAATATCTGTTCTGTGAGCACACCTTACAGAATGTAACATATGGATTTATTTATAAAAACACCCAATTCCAGAAGGTGAAGTATAGCCCTGCAAGTACAAATAAACTGGGGGGGGGGAACACATTGCTCCCATTTAGTGATATTTCTAACAAAGGGAACATTAAGCATCTTTTTTTTTTAACTTGAATGATTTTGTGCAATTATTTTTTTCCAACATGAAATAACTGCTTTGTGAGCACACATTACAGAATATAGCTGAACATATGGTCAATTCCAAAAGGTGAAGTATAACCCTGCCAATACAAATGAACTGGAAAAAAACCTGACGTTCATGAATCCACTATATCAACATTTTTGTTTGTTGTGTGAATGATATGCTACATAATGGTTGTGCAGCTGTACTCCAACCCAGGATTTCACTTTTTAATTAAAGAAAGTGTTTCTCACTAAAGTTACACAATTGTGTAGAATTATGCTGCTCTGGTGATCATTAAAATTTTGAATATATTTCCTTGTTCTGAGAACTGCTACCCACCAACTGAGAAAAAAGGGTGAAGATTTAGAAAACAAACTGCCAAATTTCACAGGTTGTTCACAGTTCTACAATATTCCCAGATGTATGTACTTTGTTTTAGAATGTCATTATACTTCAGTATTGTGTATCCATGACTGGATATATTAGAATTGTAATATCTGGTCTGTCAATTCTACAATAATTAGAATGATGGTTACTGATATTTATCATATTCAATTTATTATATCATCATTTTGAGTAGTTTGGAGAACCGGCAAATCTCTGACTGGAGATTTTACAGTATCCTTCCCCTGCCGCGCCACCAAGCCACGCCCACAGAACCGATAGTAAAATAATTTGAATACCACCACTGGTGGTGACATAACTTATGGCTGAAATTGTGAGGCATGAGAATATAGCTATCAAACCACCAAAGTTTCTTGAGATTTTTTTTTCTGAATTTTGCAATTTTGTGTTGTTCTTAGCCAAAATATTACAATATTTCCAATTAAAAACAATACAGCATTGCAAAAGGTTTGCATGATATTTATCATATTTAATAATAGGTTTTTATTTGAGCATCCACAACAGAGGAAATGCACAAAAACCATGTTTTATTTCATTTTATTATTTTATTGATTTATATATCAAATTAAATAGACCTTCCATCTGAGTGAAAGAGGGACTCTGGGCAGTGTACAATTAAAAACACACAAACTACATAAATATCTAAATCCAAGAAGTGGCAGTTAAAGCAAGAATGGAATAATTAAAGTTAAAAAGGCAGAGGATGGACTTTAAGGTGCTAGTCAATCCTAATGTAGTTTGCTCCTCTGTGAGACCCAAGTGAGTTGGCAGAGCCAGGTCTTCAACTTCTTACAAAAGGCCAGGAAACTCCTGGGGAGGGAGGGATATTCAATGGGCAAAAAGGCTCTTTTTCTGGATCCTCCCAGTCAAAACTCTTTATATGATGGGATCTGTAACATATTTCCAGCCTGACTTGGTAAGACAGGTCAATATAATGGGGAAAATAGTACAGGTAACCTGGCCACATGCCACGTAGGGCTTTAAAGGTCATTAACTTGAATTACACTTGGAAGCAAATCGGCACCCAGTGCATCTCGCAGAGCAGAGGTTTTACATGTGTCATCTATGGAATGCCCCAAATTGCTCATATATCTTCATTCTGAACCAGCTTCTGGGTACTTTTTTTTTTTTTTTAATAAAGTTTTATTTGGGTTTTCACACATACAAAATACAAGTAAAACATCTTTTTTGAAAATAGCATAGTCCTGGGTTGAACTTCTTTATACAGACAGAAAACTCAATTTCATGCTCCTTTTTGTATTCTATTCCAGATCTTATACTATTTTACATTTTCTATATAGTTTTCCCCTCTTTTAATTTTCTCAATTTTATTTTGATTATCTCATCTCAATTCAAATCATTATATTTATACTTTTGTCTGTTCTGTTTCAATTTCATATTATCTTTTCTCATTAAACAAATTTTCTCCTGTAGTTACTAATTGGAGTGTGACACCTTTATATCTTTTAATTACATCCATTCAACTCTTATTTAAACTTCAATATATACCTTAAGGTAATGACCTTTAATATAATACATAATACATAACTTCCAATTGAATTCTGCTTGGTACATTCTTTGTTTTCCACTTTTTCATCAGTCTTCTCTATTCTTTGTTCAATATTTTCTGTTCTTTGTTCAATATTTTCTGTTCTTTGTTCAATATTTCCTGTTCTTTGTTCAATGATGTGATTTTGTCTTGAGATCTTGGATTCCTTGCATAATCATCTGTAAAGTTACTCTTTCTTGTTCCTTATCTTGCTTCAACATTGTCTGAATTAAACGTTGTCCTCCAGCTGGTGGGGAAGCAGAGGTAGAAGTAGAAATGCCAGATGGTATTGGTTTCCTGCTCATTTCAATGCTTCCAAAGCTTCAAATTCTTCTTGACTTTTAATCCAACTGGTAGAGCAGCCAATTATAATCCAAAATAGAAAACTCCAATAGTAAAAGGCACGAAACCAAAAAAGAAATAGGAAAAAAGGAAGAAGAAAGATCTTCAGGTTCTTCTAGACCCTAATCCAATTACGAAGTAGTCCACCATAAAAAAGAAAAAAATAGAAAGGAGAAAAACAAACAAATCCAAAAATAATAATATTGATTAAGAGCAAAAAAAAGAAAAGAAAAAAAAAGCAAAAAGAGAAAAAAATAAAAAGTTCCTTCAGGTTCTTCACACCTTAATCCAGTTGAAAAGTCTCAATAATCAAAAAAGAAAAACAAAGTGGTCCAAAAACATAGATAGGAAAAGCAAAAAAGTCCCAATAAAAAAGAAAAGAAAAATAAAGAAAAAACTCTGAGGATATATATATATATATATATATATATATATAGGCACACTGCACTTTATTCATTTATCCAAGGCTCTTGTTATGACTCTCTTCTCCAGAAGCTTCAAAGCCAAACCTCAAGTGTTGAATTATTGATAACAGTCCAGGAAAGCACCTGCAATAATATTTTGCTGTGCTCTCCCTCTATCTTATCACGTTAAAATGTCCTTGAGAAGAGGTCTTTTTGCAATTCTCTCCAATTCAAATAAAATACTTTCAAGCCTCTAGTTGGCAGTGTTGCAAAGTTTCTTAATGCTCTTCCTCCCCCCCAGCCAGAAAAAAGGAGTAATATATACAGAGACAAAAAAAAAAAAAAAAAGCCAAAGGGAGCCTCTATCCTAAAGAAAGTTAAAAAATCAAAGGGAGCATAAAAATATATATAAGAGAAAATTCAATCTGGTTACCTACAAAGTCACACTAAAGTCCCCCCCAAAAAATATAGAGAAAAGAAAAAAAAACCCCAAGCCTCAATTTGACACCACTTTAAAAAACGCCGCTCAGACAGTTCCAGTCAAAAAAAAAGTCTCACAGATTTCTTCTTTGATCAGGATGTCCTTTCCAACCTGAGCAAATTTACAACACAAAAGAGTTTTTCTCACCCAGCCGACACACTTTCACTCCAGCCACTTTCTTTCCGGAGCTGTCCTGACTTCAGCAGCTATAAAGGCTGCCTCTCCACCGCCAGCAAAAGGGCTTCTTCCGGATCAACCAGAGATTTTGCGATATCTCTGGGATCCTGGAACAGTACCCTTCTCAATCCCCGTCTCTACGGGACGGTTTAGGTCCGTTGGGACCGACCAGGGGCGAAAATATCGTCTGCGATCTCAGAGCCCCGAGATCACAGCTGTATCGCCAAAATGAAGCTCCGCCTTCTCCCCCAAAATGAAGCTCCGCCTTCTCCCCCAAAACGAAGCTCCGCCTTCTCCCGGTACATTCTTATAATACATACTATATTCTTTAAAAAAAAAAAGATTGTAAATATATGTAATTATAAACCCTCATTCCATTCCAGTTCAGTTCTATTATTAATAATCATTAAAGTCTTAAACATCTTTAACACTTCTTTTCAATTAAATATCATACTTCCTTAAAAACACATATAATCTCCATAATTATTTTTCCCTTATTTCTCTTCACATATGTTTTATAAATCATTAAATATACCTTTTATTACATTTATTTTTTAACAAGTATTCCACTGAAGTACGATAGCTATTTTATCAGACATTTTAATCATACATTTGTTTCATATTTTCTAAAATTATTTCTGTTTCTAATATAACCATACTATCTTATGTACCTTTGCAGAATCCCCTTTTCCATTAAATTTTCACCCCTTATCTCTAAATAGGCCCTGTTTCTCTATATTTTGTTTCTGTCCTTTATAACTTCTTTTCCTTTCTTTCTTCCCTCTCATCTTCTCCCTCCCCTTTTTACCCCCCTGTCTCTCTACTTCTAATTCTCTCTTCTGCATTTCGCTCTTCTGTTGCTTTCTGATTTTATACTTATTTTTCACTCTATTTTTTTGGTGGGGTTGTTTTTCCCAATCTTAAACTTTCCATTCTCTTTCCCCCCTTTCCTTTTTTCCCCCCATCTAAGATTACTTGTTCATTAAAGATGGCTTCTTCTTTGTCACAATCTTCTTGTTCTGCAGGCATTTCTTGTTGTTTCTCATAATTCCAAATCTCCATTTCTAAAAACTGAAATATGAAGCCAAAAGAACCTCTCCCTTCTTGTGCAATCTTCTTTGTACTTTTTAAGTTCCATTTTCAGTTCTATTAAAAGTGGAGCCATTTTAAACAGTTTTAAATAACCACCTGATTGATTTTAGTCAATCAAAACAATAACCAAGAATCCAGAAATCATCAAGTAATCCAGATAGTCCCGAGTTATATCTTCTTATTTCTTTTTCGACTTTCTTTTCCTGGGGTTTTTGTTGTCATATTTCAGTTAGAATGTATCTTTTGGAAGTCTTGTTGAGATTTTGCTGTAAGTTCTTTTTTAATTCCAGGCAGTCTCCTCCCTTCCAGCTGAACCAGCTGAAGCTTCTGGATACTTTTCAAGGGTAGCCCCACAAAGATTGTTTTACAATAGTCTAAATGAGTGATTATCAGGATCATATGATCATGGGTTAGGAATTGTCAGATTAAAACATCTGTTCTACCTCATTTTTGTGGTTCTTCTCCGAAATATGAGGATATATACGGTGTTTCTTCAAAAGTGTTTGCTGTTATTGATTTCTCCCAATATTAAGTATAGTTTTCACTTTTTCTTTTCCTTTGCATTTTTTAAAACAGAACTACAGGAAATTAAAAATAGTTTTCAGTAAGCACAAAAGTAAAGACTGGTTGCACAGTTGTCCAATGTTATTGGGTAGTTAAGCACACCTGCAAGAACTTAACCCTAACTATACATTGACTGAAATGTATTTGAATATAAGTAGCTTGGGTTGGTAGGTGGGCTGTTGGTCTGAGCTCCGATCTTGGCAATTTGGTTGCAAATATTTTGTCACTATTCGAGGAGATATCATCAGTGTGTTTTGAATTGTGCTCATCTGTCAGTGTACTGGTCTTTAAATACCTTTTTATGTGATGCAAATTAGTGTGGATGTTGTTTGTTCAGCTACTTCTGAGTCATGGTCTGACTTCAGAATGTTTGATTGGCTGGCTGTTGTTACTGAAGCATGGTCTTTGGTTTTAAGTACCATCTGTGCGATGTAAATTAGTGTTGTTTGTTTGGATACTGCTGAGTCCTGGTCTGGTTTTGGTCTGTTTGAATGGCTGGTGGTTGTTACTGAGATGTGGTCTAATTTCTTATGAGCTGATGGGTTGTGATTTTTGTTGTGTAGTAGGGTGCCTGTTTGTTCTTTAAAATGCTATCTTTGTGGTCCCAGTTCATACAGTTCTTTTGTTCTCAGTGATTAGTAGACTGGATCAATGTTAATATGTCTGTTTATTGACTTATTGGTGGAAAAACAGGTTTCGAGAAATTTTCTTTTCTCTCCTTGATTTTGCCTGGGTTACAAATGTGGTCCCAGTTACATCAAATTTGTGTTCTTCTGAATCTTTGTGAATGGACCTGAGGGATAGTGTGTCATGTCCAATAGCCCATTGATAATGTCACAGATATGTATCTAAGTCAAATCGTATTTGCCTCCACATAATATATTATGCCTAGTTTGTTATTTATTTATGATTCAAAGGCACAATGTGAATTTCAAAAGGGTTAATTCAATAACTATGTTTACAATGAATTCAGCCTATGAGAATGCTTTTTCTACTAGCCCTATTTATAGTGATTTTATCTTGGAATGCAGTAAGAAAAAAAATCATCTACCGTTGCTGGTTAACTATCTAGGAAGCTACTGCTGAATTTCTGCTGGAGAGCCAAGCTTGGGTAGATTATATTAAAACATATGATTCATAGAGGCTTTTTATATGCTTTTATAAAAATTAATAAAATTGCCACATCAGTTTGAAGGTATTTGATGTGTTCAATCCAAGATTTGATTCAAATGAATAAAACAATGCTATATACAACCTCATTAGCTACAATATTACATAGGTTGTACAACCCTGATCAAAAGTGTAAAATGATTCATAATAAATGTTACAAAGAAGAAAAAGTCCACTCCCATTAGAATAAATTATAATCAATTGAAGTTGGCATGTATTAAGAGAAAAGGTAAATCCATGGATAAACATGATTTTTTATTTTAATCCTTTAAAGTTGGTTGGGAAAAAAAAGCCAGATTAATGGCATGAGGTCAATAGTTTATCAATAACACTATGCACCAGATATTGCACAGGGGAAAAAGAAATAATGCTAGGGTAATTATTTCAGATGGACATTATATTCCAAATAAAAAACAGAAGTCCAAAACCATATCAATCTGATTGATTTCCTTGGAGTATTTCTTGTCCCTTTCCAAAATACTCAAGGTGAAAGTTTTGAAAAAGAGATATATTAACAAATGTATATTTTTCAAAATAATGTAGCTCCTATTAAATTGGCTCACACTGAAATCTAGTTTTAATGTAGGTTTAATGCAAATGGCTGCCCTTTAGATGTATTGCATTTTAGTTCCCATAATCCATCCCAATTCCAAAACTCTTTTCTTTATTTTATTGCTTTATGGAACTGAATTACAATGGATAACATGTCTTCGTTAAATTTCAAAATTCCTAACTAATTCAAATTTAACTTTGAAAATATCATCTTATGAACACTAAAAAGTAAATAAAAAGTAAGAAAGGACTAAAATTTGCTTAAAAGCACAGTCTAAATTCCTTTTAATTTGGTCAAAATGATAAGCATAATTAACAATATTATCTTATACCATAATATGGTATAATATATTCAAAATATTATATCCTTTTCTTTCTAGTTTTCTACAGCAGAGCACTTGATAAAATTTTCCAGGGTCAGGGATAAAGTCCTACATCCTACAAGACACAAATCTTTAAAAAAAAAAATATGGTAAAGTTCAGGCATGTAACTGAAGTTGAACATTTAAATTATTGTCACAAAAGATGCTGAAATTTAATAAATGATACAAGACACTGGTGTGAAATAATGGTACTCATGATATACCTGAATTCTGTAAGTTTTATCAGAGAGAAAAAGGAAGGGAAGGGGAAGAAAAAGAAGGGATGAAAAGGGAAAGGAAGAAAAGGAAAGGGGAGGGGAGCACTGAGGAGAGGAGAGGGCAAACTGGACAGAAATGAACAGTGAGAAATGAAAGAAAAAGAAACCACATAACATTGTGATACAGAATGAGAAAGTGTGAATATTAAATAAATGAGACAAGGGTATGGTCACTTTAGAATGAGATAATTCACTGGAAGGTATACATCAAATTTTGAAGGGTGGGACTCGAACACGTTAGGAGGGACTATTTCAGAGCAGGAGATAGTCCAAAACAGGGTGTTTTGTGTGTCTGTGTGTGTGTTTGGGTATGTTTGGGTGGGTGAATAGGTGTTCCTGGAGCAGAAATTATGGACAGGAGTCTTAGCTTATGCTTGGTGCATCAATTGTGGCCTTACCAAATCAGGAACCTGTGAAGATGTTCATTCACAAACTCCCAGAAATTTCCAGTAAGTACAAAGTACAGTGACCCACACTCTCACAGCCTCAATGTGCTTTGTAGCATGACTGCTATAGGAGCCTGGTTATCATTTAAAATACCAAATACAGCCCAGAATGAAGTTTGGGACCTACAAATATACTGTCCCTCTTTACATACAAAAACCATTTCCTGTTTGGCTAAAATCAGTGAAGGACAATTAAAATATACAGGTGAAACTCAAAAAATTAGAATATTGTGCAAAAGTTCATTTATTTCAGTAATGCAACTTAAAAGGTGAAACTAATATTTGATATAGATTCATTACATGCAAAGCAAGATAGTTCAAGCTGTGATGTGTCATAATTGAGATGATTATGGCTTACAGCTCATGAAAATCCCAAATCCACAATCTCAGAAAATTACCAATATTGTGAAAAGGTTCAATATTCTAGACTCAAAGTATCCCACTCTAATCAGCTAATTAAGCCATAACACCTGCAACGGGTTCCTGAGCCTTTAAATGGTCTCTCAGTCTGGTTCAGTAGGAATCACAATCATGGGAAAGACCGCTGACCGGACAGTTGTGCAGAAAACCATCATTGACACCCTCCATAAGGAGGAAAAGCCTCAAAAGGTAATTGCAAAAGAAGTTGGATGTTCCCAAAGTGCCGTATCAAAGCACATTAATAAAAAGTTATGTGGAAGGGAAAAGTGTGGAAGAAAAAGGTGCACAAGCAGCAGGGATGACCGCAGTCTGGAGTGAATTGTCAGAAAAAGGCCATTCAAAAATGTTGGGGACTTGCACAAGGAGTGGACTGAGACTTGAGTCAGTGCATCAAAGAGTCACCACACACAGACGGATCCTGGACATTGGCTTCAAATGTCGTATTCCTCTTCTCAAGCTGCTCCTGAACAACAAACAATGTCAGAAGCATCTTACCTGGGGTAAAGAAAAACAGAACTGGTCTGTTGCTCAGTGGCCCAAAGTCTCCTTTTCTGATGAGAGCAACTTTTGTGTCTCATTTGGAAACCAAGGAGCCAGAGTCTGGAGGAAGAATGGAGAGGCACACACTGCAAGATGCTTGAAGTCCAGTGTGAAGTTTCCACAGTCTGTGTTGATTTGGGGAGCCATGTCATCTGCTGGTGTTGGTCCACTGTGTTTCATTAAGTCCAGGGTCAACACAGCCGTCTTCCAGGAGATTTTGGAGCAGTTCACGCTTCCTTCCACAGATGAGCTTTATGGGGATGCTGACTGCATTTTCCAGCAGGACTTGGCACCTGCCACACTGTCAAAAGCACCAAAACCTGGTTCAATGACTGTGGGATTACTGTGCTTGATTGGCCAGCAAACTCGCCTGACCTGAACCCCATAGAGAATCTATGGGGCCTTGCCAAGAGAAAGATGAGAGACATGAGACTGAATAATGCAAAAGAGCTGAAGGCCACTATTGAAGCATCCTGGTCTTCCATAACACCTCAGCAGTACCACAGGCTGATAGATTCCATGCCATGCCGCATTGAGGCAGTAATTGCTGCAAAAGGGCCCCAAACCAAGTACTGAGTAGGTATGCATGCTTATACTTTTCAGAGGTCTGATATTGTTCTATGTACAATCCTTGTTTTATTGATTGCATGTAATATTCTAATTTTCTGAGATTGTGGATTTGGGGTTTTCATGAGCTGTAAGCCAGAATTATCACAATTATGACAAATCATGGCTTGAACAATCTTGCTTTGCATGTAATGAGTCTATCTCATATATTAGTTTCACCTTTTAAGTTGCATTTCTGAAATAAATGAACTTTTGCACAATATTCTAATTTTTTGAGTTTCACCTGTAAATATGCTATTTGGGAATAATAGCTTATGCTTTCCTACCATTTTTCTCTTTTTGTTTTCTTCAAACATCATGGACAGGCTAAAATGATAGGTTGTTAACATTTGTAATGGGCTCCCTACAACATATAAACTACTTGCAATTCAGTATGAAGAAAATAAATCCAAATAACAATGCACATCCTTTGTGTATTCACTTCACAGCTGTGTAGAAATAGGTTTTATTGGATATATTACCTTCACATTTCCAAGATCAGTGCAATTGTGTTTTAATGACATGGGTAGTAACACTGAAGTAGATTCAATCTCACCTTGTTTACTAATAAGGCGTATAACAAAGTACAAAGTTTTGCAGTTGTGGCAGGTCTGAATACTGAAAAACAAACAGATACACAAGCCAAAAACAAGGGCTTCTGTATAAAATGTCCATCTGAAATCTTGTGAATCTGTACCGCAGGTGTAAAGTATAACACAAATCTTTGTATTTTTTTCCTCTTTAAAGCTGTAGTTGTTGTCATCTCTGAGATAAGACATTTGTTTCTCAAATTTCCTAAGTGCTATCTCACATCAAAATGCATTAAACTTGGTAACTAGGAACAAGTAAATGCAATCACATGTTTGCTCTTTAAGAGGCTATGCCATGGTCAAGGCTATGCCATGGATGTTAAACAAACCAATGGATAACTTATGACTTTAATTACCAATGTTGGAACTGATGTTTCAGCGTATATGTCATTTAAAAATTAACCCCCAAATCTCTGAAATTACTGTTAGGGTCAAAATTTGGGGAGACCAGAAGTATAAGGAATTGCATAGATGCATTCATGAATTCACAAAGAGCTATACTTGGCTTACATAGGCTTTACAGATGGCCCTCAACTTACAACCATTTGTTCAGCATCCCAGGGCCTCCCCCACCTTCTGAGGCACTTCATGATCCACATAGCATCCATAATGGGAAGAGCTTAATGACTGCTATGACCATAATTCTAGGCTCATTTGGGCTTGTAAGTTGGGAACTACCAGTACTTTGTAAAAGCCCAGTGATCAATACCTTTTACCTCACTCTTCAAAGATGTACTTTTTATATAGTTGTGTCTGATTTATGCTTTTGGTAAAGATGTTTTAAAATTATCAGGAAAACCTTCAAAGAAATAGTAATACTTACTATCCTCACTAAAATAACATGCGCCTGCATTCCACAGATAATAGTGGCCATCAAGCGTACTTCAAGATTCATGAAGCACTAGCTTTCCCTGCACTAAATCACAACTAGTTTTTGTCCACCTGACATATTTTGCATCTCTTTACATCAACAGCATTTGGACTGCAGAAAAAAATAATGACTACCAACCTGCCTTCCACTGAGGACCTGTATACTGCATGAGTCGAAAAGAGGACCGTGAAAATATTTACCCACCCCTCACATCCCAGACATAAACTGTTTCAACTCCTACCCTCAAAACAATGCTTATAGAGCACTGCATATCAGAACTAGACACAAGAATATTTTTTTTCTGAATGCCATCACTCTGCTAAACAAATAATTCTCTCAACACTGTCAAACTATTTACTAAGTCTGCATTACTATTACTCTTAATCTTCCCATCCTTCCTTTCACCCATCTCCTCCCACTTATGACTGTATGACTGTAACCTTGTTGCTTGTATCCTAATGATTTTTATTGACTGTTTCCTAGTATGATTTGATTGCTTATTGTACCCTATGACTATTATTAAGTGTTGTACCTTATGATTCTCGACTCTTGATGAATATATCTTTTCTTTTATGTACATTGAAAGCATATGCACCAAGGCAAATTCCTTGTGTGTCCAATAACACTTGGCCAATAAAGAATTCTATACTATTCAAAATACCTTCTGGCTGTAAGGTTTCAAAAATAGGACATCTGCAGCAAGCCAAGATTTTGTCTAATGATGAAATATGCACTGTGACATCCAGATGCAAGCTTTGTTCCTTACATATTTGTATGTAACATTACAATTCAAAAACACAAAGGCAGAGTGTTGTGGTATCATGATCAGTACTTTGTCATTTGTTTTCTCTACTATCTGCCATGGTATCTAGGTTTTCAAATGGGTTGGGAACTTGGAGGCAAAGTTCCGAAAATAATATTTGAATTCTGACAGACTGACATTTTTTTTAAAAAAATGAATAAATGAGTAATTAATCAATTAATTAATTAATTCTTAATTGGCCATTCTCTATTAAAAAATAATGTTGATGATGTTTTAGTAATAACTTAGAAGTTTCATAGGAAGTTTGCATTTTTGATTTTTTTATACACGTTCACATTATTTTAGTTAAACTTTCATTTTAGTTGCCTTCATTTTTACTGTTAAGTCTGGAGCATGGGTACGAATAATGGAGACGAGCCGGTAGAAACAGTGAACTTCAAACTCTTTATTTACATGGTGTGACAGCTCAAACTGGATGGCTGCTATAGCCTTCCTTATATAGGCAACTTATTAACTATTCAACCAATAGCAATCTGGGAGCGCTAGCTCCATTAACCAATGAGAATGGTCTGTTAATGGCCAATCAGATTCTCCTGAATGGACCAATCCGATCTTGCCATTAACAGCCAATCAGAAGTGCAGGGCCAGAACCCTGCATTTGACTTCAAGCTCAAGATAACTTTATTTAACATTTATTCATTCACAACACCCCTTCCCCCTGGCTTCTGTTTACGGGGCATGGTCACGTAGTCCTTGAGGTAGGACGGTTGTTTTATTAGTCTTTTTGATTTTCACTGTGTGCCTGGCATTTGGCTGCACTCTTGTTGAGGTAGAGCGTTGTTTGGCGAAAGGGGTGCCTCTGGTTCAGAGTTCGCGTTTTTGTTGTCACCAATATCTTCGGCAACTCCTTGAGATGAACTCACTCCCATCCCTGGTTCCTGTTCCCGCGTTTCTGTTCCGCTATCGTTCCCTTCAAAAAGATTTTCCTCTAGTTGAAATTCGTCTTCCTCTGTATCTCCCCCCCCCCAGTTTGGTTATAAGGGAGTTCGGAATTGCCTGACTGCAGCCGTGATCGTAGTTGATCGATATGGCGCTTCCAAAGTCTATCGTCAGGGCACTGTACAAGGTATGATCTTGGGCCAGTTACATGGATTACCGTCGCTTCTACCCACAGCGGATTGCCCAATAAGTTTTTCGTGAATACTAAATCACCTACCTGGAAGGTACGGCATCGGCCGCTGGATCTGAGTGGTTTTTCCGGTTCATAAGCTGGGTGTAACCGGTTAAGGTGGGAGCGGAGCTTCCGTCCCATTAGCAGTTCGGCAGGAATTTTGTTGGTGATGCTGTGAGGTGTGATATGCTGTAGAAAAAGGATTCGGTTGATTTTCTCGTCGATGTTGTCATAGTCTATTTTTTGTAGCATTTTCTTGACGAATTGTACCATGCGGTCAGCCCTACCGTTGGCCGCAGGGTGCACAGGCGAAGTGAGCGCATGTCAGATACCGCGGTCAGCCAGGTACTGCTCAAAGGACAGCGCGGTAAATTGGGGCCCGTTGTCGGATACCAGAACGTCTGGTAATCCATGGGTTGCAAACAGTCTTTCCAGTCTTTTGAGACCGCTTCGGTGGTCATGTTCCTCATACGGTGGATCTCGAGCTAATTCGAGTAGGCGTCTATGGTTAACAAGAATGTGTGGCCTTTGGTCGGCCCAGCAAAATCTAGATAGATACGGGACCATGGTCCCCACGGTGTCTCCCATTCGGTTGGGGTTGCCTTTGGTGGAGCGTTGCTTACTTCTTGGCATCTCTGGCAAGTTTTGACCCACGATTTGATTTGTCTGTCAATGCCTGGCCACCACGCGTAGCTTCGTGCGAGGGCCTTCATGCGCACGATGCCAGGGTGGCCATCGTGCAAGGTTCTTAGTAGTGCCTGTTGGAGTCATTCTGGGATAATGACTCTATCGCCCCAGATGATACAGCCTTTTGAGAAAACAACTCTGTTTGATGACTTTTGAATGGTGCGAAGTCATCTGGCACTTGGTCCAATGGCCATCCGCGTTCTACCCACGTGAGGACTCGTGCTAAGATGGGGTCGCATTTTGTTTCTCTCGCGATATCATGGGCAGTTAATGGCGGCATACGAAGTGTCTCGATCTGCAACATTGTCATCATTGGTGCGGGATCGTTGATGGTTTCTGGAAGCGGTGCACGGCTCAACGCATCGGTGTGGGGAATAGCTTTACCGGGGCGGTATTGTAACTGATAATTATAGGCAGCCAAGAATTCTGACCAGCGGGTCATCCTGGGAGATAGTATATAGGGGGTTGGCTTGTCCCCAGTGATTATCCCCAGCAAAGATTTGTGGTCAGTCACTATAGTAAAAGCCCGGCCGTACACGTACTCATGAAATCTTTTAACAGCCAATACAATTGCCAGGGCTTCTTTATCAATCTGGCTGCAATTTCGCTCAGTTTTAGAGAGTGTTTTTGAAAAATAAGCAACAGGGGCTTCGCTACCGTTAGGCAATACATGGCTCAAAATGGCGCCCACTCCGAAAGGCGATGCATCACATGTGATATTTAATGGTAAGGTTTCATTGTACTGCATTAGTACGTCAGAAGTCAGTAGCTTTTTTACATTATGGAACACCTGCTCTTCTCTATGACCCCATACCCAATTTGCTTTTTTGCCTAGTAGGCGATGTAAAGGTTCAGCAACAGTCGCCTTGTGTGGCAAGAATACGTTATAGAAATTGATGAGGCCTAAAAACGCCTGGAGGTCGGCCTTGTTCCGGGGTCTGGAAGTGTTTTTTATTGCTCTCAATTTGCTATCGGTAGGGTGAATACCCTGACTGTCAATTAAGTACCCTAAGAATTCAACATGATCTGTACACAGGTTGCACTTATTTTTCTTCACCTTAAGGCCTGCTTCTTGGAATTTTTGTAGAACCAGTCTTAAACGATCCTGTAAAATTTTTGGAGTGGGGGCAGCAATTAGCACATCGTCAAAGTAGGGGACAACGCCTTTGATCCCCTGCAAGAGTCTCTCCATTAGGCTCTGAAAAATCCCTGGGGCTACACTGACTCCGAATTGGAGCCGCGTACACTTAAAGGCACCTCGGTGCGTTACAATTGTCTGTGCCTGTGCTGTTTTTTCATCAACCAGCAGTTGCTGATAAGCCTGAGCTAAGTCCAGTTTAGCAAAGACTTTTCTGCCCCCCAGGGAATGGAGGAGGTGTTGCACCACCGGCACCGGATATGGATTTTGTTGCAGGGCGTGGTTTAGGGTGGCTCGGTAGTCCCCACAAATTCTAATTGAGCCGTCCGGCTTAATTGGTGTCACAATTGGGGTTTCCCAGGGAGAGTGATGGTTGGCTTTAACACTCCCTGAGCTATCAACTTATCAAGCTGTTCATCGATTTTCGGCTTTAGGGCGAACGGAACTTGATGAGGCTTAAGGCGGATGGGAGCTATTTTTGGATTAAGGCTAAAGGATATCGGGGTCCCCTTGTACTCGCTTAGCTTTTCCGCGAAGACGTCCTTGAATTCGTGGGCGAGGTCCTCCTCCCAGTCACTGCCGCCGATTCGGTTAATGCCTGCCACTTCAATGCCGAGTGGTGCGAACCATTGCAGGCCTAACAGGTTAGGCCGGTCTTTGTTGATCACCATCAGGGGTAAGTACGCTGTGTGGTTCTTGAACGAAACCCGGACTCGACTGGATCCAACGACTGGAATCCGGTTCCCCTGATAGTCTTTTAGCATGAGCCTTTGGAATTGAAGGTCTTGGCGCTGGATAGTAGGGATGAGTTGCTTGAGGGTCTTCCAGGAGACCATTGAAAGGGACGATCCCGAGTCAACTTCCATTTGGCAAGGTTGATTTTCGATGTCCACTTTTCGATGTCCACTTTCTTGGCATCCAATGAAGAGGCGTGGCCGATAGTGATTGTTTGGTGAGCCTCTTCTCACCTCGTTAGGCAATTCATGGGTCGATTTCTGTAGGAGTGGTTTGCTAGTTCTCGCCTTACAGGATGGTTTCCTGTCGATTGGCGAAAATTGGCCCCCTTCGAGGTCTGGCTGGGTCCAAGGAGACTTCTGCAGACCCGTCCGATATGGACTCGTTTCCCGCACTTGTGGCAGAGTGCGTTGCAGAATTTGCAATCAGAACAGTAATGGTTGGCCCTGCAGCCAGCGCACGGTTGCTGGGACTTCAGGTAACGGTCCCGATCGGATTGCAGTCGATGGACCTCTTCTTCGTCGCTGTCTGACGACGAAGAGAGGTCCTCATGGTGGGCTGTCAAAAGCTGTCCTTCCGACTTAGGTGAACGTTCACCGGCTGGTTGGTGCGTCGGAGCGCGATTTCGGCATAGTTGGCAGCTGACTTCTTGGTCGCTTCCCCTGCCGTAGCCTCAGTGATGACATCGGTAAGGCTAATGTTACCCTTAGCCATTATTTTGCTCTGCACATTTAGAGCATCTAATCCTAGAACTACTTGGTCTCTCAAAGCCTCTTCTAGGTTGGAGAAATCACAGAGGCCCCCCAAGTTTCGGAGGTCCGCAACGAAATCGGCAACGCTTTCTCCTTTCCGCTGGTTTCTTTGGTAGAACTCGTGCCATCTTACGAGCGTTGGAACGGTCAGTGCATAGTGGGCCCTTAGTAGCGGTTCGAGGACGTCTCAGTCCATGGCCTTCACTTCACCTGGTTTTGCTAGCGCCTTGGCCATCTTGAATACGGTCGGCCCACAATGCGTCAGGAATACCGCCCGTTTCTTCCCGGTTGTAGCATCCTTCAGATTATTCGTTTCCAAGAACATTTGGAAATGGTCCATGTAGGACTCCCAGTCCTCTTGCGCTGGGTCGAATGGAGCGGGTGGTACTACGCCGCCAGACATGGTTCCGCCATTGTGCATTTCAGCCACATGCTCGGTTGTCTTCTTTGTTGTTTAGTCAGTTCTGACGTCTCCACATCCCACCTTCGTCGCCAGTGTTAAGTCTGGAGCATGGGTGCGAATAATGGAGATGAGCCGGTAGAAACAGTGAACTTCAAACTCTTTATTTACATGGTGTGACAGCTCAAACTGGATGGCTGCTATAGCCTTCCTTATATAGGCAACTTATTAACTATTCAACCAATAGCAATCCTGGAGCGCCAGCTCCGTTAACCAATGAGAATGGCCTGTTAATGGCCAATCAGATTCTCCTGAATGGACCAATCCGATCTTGCCATTAACAGCCAAGCAGAAGTGCAGAGCCAGAACCGTGCACTTGACTTCAAGCTCAAGATAACTTTAGTTAACATTTATTTATTCACAACATTTACTGCCATTTTAACTTTTATTTATCTTTTACTTTCTCTTTCTTTTTCCATTAAAAAAACCATCTATTTTCCCCTACTGCCATTTTCCCTTCCAGTCGAGGATTTAAGAGCAACATGGAAATCATTTTCTACATGTTTGCATGTTCCCAGCACCAAAGACTGAAAATCATCACAGTGAATTGGTTTAATTTAGCTAATCAAAACTTTGTAGCCAGTAAGGGGAGGAAAATAATTGTTATCACCTTACATTTATTTTCTCCTTTCCTCTTGGAACATAAACATGCTTACATGGAGGTCTCCTCTTATATGCTTTCCACATAACAAGAACCCTGAGAGTTAGCTTGGTTGAGAAAGACTCACTGCCCATAAATTTTCCAATGAGCTATAAAGTTACACAGTTCTCCAGTTCCACTCCAACATTTTCTCAACTATATTAAGGTTCTAGCTAAGACTGGATGTTCTGCATTAATACTTCAAGGTTGTCCTTGACTTATCACCATTTGTTTAACAATTCAAAGTTACAAAGAACTGAGAAAAGTGGCTTAGGATTGGTTTTTGCGGTCTCCCTGAAGTCACAGGTTCAAAATTTGGTCAGTTCACAAAAACATTTATTTATGATGGTTGCAGTATCCTAAGGACATGTGATTGCCATTTGTGACTTTCCCAGGGAGCTGTTGTTAAGCAAAGTCAATGGGGAAAGCCAGATACACCTAATGATGGTGTAATTTGCTTAATGATGATAGCAAAAAAGGTCACAAAATTGGAAACAATTCACTTAATGAGCTCATCATTTAATGATGGAAGTTCTGGTCCCAATTGTGGTCATAAAACGAGGACTACCTCTTTCAAAGTTCACTTTGTCTCCAAAACATCTGGCCCTTTTTTCCTTTCCTTCCTTGTTTAAAAAGATTAATAGTCATATTAATATTGTAATAATGGTCAGCCATTTTGTTATATTTATTTTTATGTTTTTTTAAAAAATTATCATCTAACTATTATCTATTCTACCTACCTACCTACCTATCAACCTTCCTAGCTAGCTACCTAGCTACCTACCTTCTATTAAATATTTTATCTATTGACCAGGAACTGCATATGATAAGTACTGTATGTTTTTCTTTAAGGTTAAAAACTGTTTATTTTATTGTATTGGGAAAATAGAGGCAGCAGTGGAGAAAGGCAGGAGAAAAAAATTAGTGGTGTTCCTTACAACAGCTACACCTGGCCTTCTAAAGAGGGCCCCATAAGTTCATTAAGTCCAAGGTCTACAATTGTCCAGCTGCAGTTCTGATTCCAGAACTCATAGTTTTCCTATATAGAGCTGAAACTAATTTGGTTAAAAAGACATTATCAGCTATCTGGCATGCTGCTGGCTATTAACTCTGCTGCATGAAGTACCTTGCTCATCGTGCTGCAGGGAGTGGCAGCTTCTGATCCTTGAAATGAGAGCCATTTGGATGGGGTGTAGACTCACCACATTGCCAACATTCAGATAATTAACTGTTCCCTGCTTTGACAGCACTGTAATGTTTTTGCAAGAGACAGTAACAGTATTGTCTAGGGAGCCATAATATGAATATGGACAACAATAATTAAATCTTCTAATGGCTAAGTGTCTTCATTATGCCTTTACACAAGATGTAGGGTGTATTCTTCACCCAGCATTAGACAGCTAGCCTGACTTCTACTAAAAATAAACTCCACAACAAATGTATACACCAATGACAAAGATCCTTCAATTAGCCTCTCAATTAATTCAGTGTGAACAAAATTTCTCATTATCACCAATAAGCCAGCAGGGTAATAGTCTGGGATCATTTTACAGATTACAGCTCCCATGTACGAGGTATCTGTTAACAGGCAGACTTCCATGCCACTATAGTATTCTTCCTATCTTACCTACATATGACCACTTTTGATGAAGTAAAAAACATTCTTATATGGTAGTGGTGTATGAGCAGATATTCAGAATATCCACAAATACTCCCGCTATTCATGGAAACAAAAATATCAGGGAAATAAAATGTACAGTTAACAAAAATTTATTCCTTTTAGACATCATGTGTGATGTAGACAAGGGACAATACTACATCTAATAAGAGTGAGTTTTTCACCAATTTTGCCATAATTTTTAAAGCATGGCTGTCTGAAAGAGGTTTTGAGATGTTTAATATGAGGAAAATCAATTTTGTTGAAGAAAGAGAAGAAACATGTTGTAGTATAAAGATCTGCTATAGGGAGACATTGATAATTAACTTTCCCAAATTTTCATTGCTTTGTGGAAGAGAGCAGGTATGCCAACAAAGCAGATGGCACAAATCAAGCAAATGGATTAGCAGTATTTCTATAGTTTCTTGAGGTGGAACATCATGGATAGTTCAGCTGTAATTATGGAAGAACTCAAAGAGTAGTTATTTGCATCACCATTGTTATTCGTTATGTATTTCAAATACCATGTTTCTTCAACAATACAGACTCCTCCAATAGGAAGTCCCAGCATGCTTTATAGACATAAAATCAAATTAAGCCCGTCCCCCCAAATTAAGGCCTATATTAAACATGTGAAATGGGGGTGAATGGAAGGGGGGCTGGCCGTTAGGAAGTACTTTTGTTGCATACCCAGATATGGTGCTGCCTGTGTTGACCTCGGCATTGGTGGTGTTATGGACTAAGCCAATGCAGTGATACAACCCTCAACAGCTCCGTCTTACAGCAGAGTTGTAATCCTGCACTTCTCATTGGCCCGTAGATAGCGAGTCATGATTAGTCGGGTTTGGCCAGTCTGATTGGCTGTTAACGGGAAACCCTGATTGGAAGCTTGTGAAAGCGATAGACTCAGTTCATTGGTTGTTTTGACGGCAGCAAGTTCTATAAAAGAGCTACTGCTGCCCAGATATTTTGCTCTGTTCTTTCTTGTCACCATCCGATGTCTTGTCTCCGTTCCTTGCACCCATGCCCAGGACTTAACACTGGCGACGAGGGTGGGATGTGGAGAAGATAGAGCTGACTAGAACACATCGAACAAGACAGAGCACATGTTGAAAGAGCGCACGTAACAGACGGCAAGATGACCAGCGGCGCCATACCACCCACTCCATTCGACCCAACAACCGAAGACTGGGACTCGTATATAGATCGCTTCCAGATGTTCCTGGAGACCAACAATTTAAAAGATGCTATGCCTGGCAAGAAACGAGCGGTGTTCCTGACTCATTGTGGCCCCGCCATTTTCAAAATGGCTAAAGCATTAGCAAAATCGGCGGAAGTGCAGACCATGGATTGGGACACCCTCGCTCCAATCCTCCGGGCCCATTACGCACCCACAGTACCTACACTGATACAAAGACACGAATTTTACCAGAGGGACCAATGGAAGGATGAAAGCATTGGTAATTTCGTAGCCGACCTCCAGAACCTAGGAGGCCTTTGTGGTTTTGCAAACTTAGAGGAAGCCCTAAGAGACCGTATAGTTCTGGGTTTAAATGCACCACACGTGCAAAGTAAGCTGATGGCGAAAGGTGACATCAGCCTTACAGATGTCATCACTGACGCTACTGACGCAAAAGCAACCAGGAATTCAGCCGCTCGAATGCGCCGAGCGAATGCACCGTTTCGCCAACTCGCCAATGAGATCACACTCACCACTGAGAAGCACGCTACTACTACCCACCACGAAGACCTCGAGTCATCCTCAGACAGTGATGAAGAGGAGGTCAACCGGCTCCGCTCAGAACGAGAGCAAAGGAACCAGAGACATCTGCACCAATGTGCGGGTTGCGGGGCAAACCACCCGTGATCGGACTGCAAATTCCTCGACACACTCTGCCGTAACTGCAGAAAAAAAGGCCACATCGCAAAGGTCTGCAGAAGCAGACGAGAGTCCAGTCCCAACCGAAGGTAGAACAACCTCCGTCAGGAGATAGGCAAACCTCCTGAGAACCGGGACCGTCTGAACCACCAATGGAACAACCACTACTACTACAGAAACCAAGCACCTGCCTCTTCAACGAGACGAGAAAAGACCCACCAAACCATTATCATCAGCCACGCTTCATCATTCGATACAAGAAAGATCTGCGTAAGGGTTACTACTGAGAATCGACCATGTGTAATGGAAGTCGATTCGGGATCGTCCCTATCAATGGTATCCTGGAAAACCCTCAAACAGCTGATCCCTGCCATTTCCCGCCAGGACCTCAGCATGCAGCGAATCATCCTGAAAGACTATCAGGGAAACCGAATCCCAGTTGTCAGTTCCAGCAACGTCCAAGTATCCTTTAAGGACCACACAGCAATGCTTCCCCTGACTGTCATCGATCGTGACCGACCCAGCTTATTAGGGTTACAGTGGTTCGTCCCACTCAGAATTGAACTAGCCAGCATACACCATACCAAAAACGACGACTGGGAAGAGACTCTCATCCAGGAATTCCAGGAGGTGTTCACAGGAACATTAGGCAAGTACAAGGGGACCCCTATATCGTTTAATCTCAGCCCCGATGTAGCTCCCATTCGGTTTAAGATCCATCAAGTACCTTTTGCCTTAAAACCAAAAATCGACGACCAGCTAGATAAACTGATAACCCAGGGCATATTGGAACCGATTGACCATGCCCGCTGGGAAACCCCGATAGTAACGTCCATGAAGCCAGATGGTTCGTTAAGAATTTGCGGGGACTATTGGGCCACCCTAAATCATGCTCTTCAACAGAGCGCTTATTCAGTACTGGTGGTTCAACACCTTCTTCATTCCCTGGGTGGCGGAAAAATATTTGCAAAATTGGACTTAGCTCAGGCGTACCAGCAACTGCAGAAGCCCAGACAATAGTTACACATAGAGGCGCTTTTAATTGCAATAGACTCCAATTCAGAGTAAGCGTGGCGTCGGGCATTTTCCAAAGTTTAATGGGGAGACTATTACAAGGCATAAAAGGTGTCGTGCCTTATTTTGACGATGTCCTAATAGCTGCCCCCACTAAAGAGTTATTAGTACAATGACTCAGAAAAGTCCTGCAGAAATTCAAAGACGTGGGTCTTAAGGTAAAACGAGACAAGTGTCAACTTTGTACGGAGAGAGTGGAGTTCCTGGGATACCTTCTCGACAGACAGGGAATCCACCCCACCGAAAAAAAACTAACCGCAATCAAAAAAGCCCCGAGACCTAGGAATAAGACAGACCTCCAAGCCTTCCTGGGACTCATTAACTTTTATAACATTTTCTTGCCCCAGAAGGCAACCGTAGCCGAGCCCCTACATAGACTCCTCGATAAAAAGGCTTCCTGGGTTTGGGGACGGCGTGAAGAGAAAGCGTTCAAAGAGATAAAAGACCTTTTAACCTCCGATGCTGTATTAATGCAATACAACGAGACTCTCCCTTTGACGGTTACCTGTGATGCCTCACCATTTGGAGTAAGAGCCATCTTAAGCCATGTCCTACCAAGTGGAAATGAGGCACCCATTGCGTTCTTTTCGAGAACTTTGTCTAAAACCGAAAGGAACTTTAGTCAACTTGATAAAGAGGCCCTCACTATTGTATCCGCAATTAAACGCTTCCATGAATATGTATATGGGAGACCCTTTACCATAATTACAGACCACAAGCCGCTACTTGGTATTTTGGTGGGAAACAAACCAACTCCCCATATCTTATCACCAAGAATGACACGTTGGTCAGAATTTTTAGCTGTCTACGATTACCGATTGCAACATCGCCCGGGGAAAACCATTCCCCACGCTTATGCTTTGAGCTGCTCTGCACTACCAGACATTATAGAGGACCCTGCTCCAACCGTAACCGTATTACAAATCGAAACCCTCAAATCGCTGCCACTAACCGCTCGAGACATAGCCTTAGAGACAAAAAAGGACCCTGTTTTGGCACGAGTCCTCAGCTGGGTAGAATGGGGTTGGCCGGTCAGTGCAACTGATGACACCTTCAAGCCATTTAGGAATCATCAAACAGGACTATTCTCCCAGAATGGTTGCATAGTGTGGGGAGACAGAGTCATAGTCCCGGAGAAATTGCAATATAGGGTATTGAATATGCTGCACGATGGACATCCAGGCATCATGTGGATGAAGGTACTAGCCAGGAGTTACGCATGGTAGCCTGGAGGCTTGGGTAGCAAAATGCAGTAAATGCCAGGGGACTCGCTCCGCTCCTCCAAAGACTCCCCCAACTCAGTGGGAAACGCCTCGAGGTCCTTGGTCTTGTATCCACATCAATTGTGCGGGACCCACAAGAGGACACACTTTCCTCCTAACAGTAGATGCCTGTTTCAAATTGACTTGAAGTCCATAAAATGAAAAGCACCACCACAGACGCAGTCACTAAAAAACTGAATAAACTATTCGCTATCCACGGACTTCCCGATGTCCTGGTCTCAGATAATGGCTCCCAATTCACTGCCCTGCCATTCGAACAATACCTGGCAGATCGGGGCATCTGCCATGCTTTAACATCGCCAGCTCACCCTGCGGCCAATGGTAGGGCTGAGCGAATGGTTCAATTTGTAAAACAGACCCTGCACAAAATGGACCATGGCGACATTGATGACAAAATAAACCGAATGCTTCTTCTCCAACACATAACCCCAAACAGCACCATGAACAAAACCCCAGCTGAACTCCTGATGGGCTGGAAACTTCGCTCTCATCTCGATCGCCTCCACCCAAACTACACGCCAGAACAACCCCCGGGATCCAGCAGCAAGTGTCGGGCATTCCAGGAAGGGTACCTTGTGTTTGTAAAAAACTTCTTGGGCAACCCATTGTGGGTCCCCGCAACAATAACGCAACTTACAGGACCCCGATCCTATTGGCAGACAGTACAATGGCAGACAGTAAGATGTGGAAATGCCACATAGACCAACTTTGTTCCAGATTAGCGCCGGAACCTCTAGTTGGGGGGGGGGAAGGAACATTGAGGAGGATGAAGAAGAAATTGAAACCCAACAGCCCAGTGGATACTCACCATCCGAGGGAGAACCGAGCCAGGGAGCGGCCACGCCACATGACAGCACCATGACGGAAGCGGATCCAGAGAACCTGGAAGACAGCACTGATGAAAGCAGCCTGAGACCACAATCTTTGCCATCCAACCCAGCTAGCAGCCCATCGGAACCAGAATCAGAACTGGGACGGAACCCGGTGGAACAGCACAGGTCAAGCAGACAGGTGAAGCGGCCTGCCTACTTGCGAGAATATGTCATCCCACCCCTCAGACAGAACCAAGCGGGGAGGGGTGTTATGGACTAAGCCAATGCAGTGATACAACCCTCAACAGCTTTGTTTTACAGCAGGCTTGTAATCCTGCACTTCTCATTGGCCCGTAGATAGTGAGTCGTGATTGGTCGGGTTTGGCCAGTCTGATTGGCTGTTAACGGGACCTCCTGATTGGATGCTTGTGAAAGCGATAGACTCAGTTTATTGGTTGTTTTGATGGCAGCAAGCTCTATAAAAGAGCTACTGCTGCCCAGATATTTTGCTCCGTTCTTTCTTGTTAATAAAGAGTTGAAGTCACCATCCGATGTCTCGTCTCCGTTCCTTGCGCCCATGCCCAGGACTTAACAGGTGGGGCACTTCATATCGGGAGACCTTCTGCCATTATTTTCCCTTCTCCCCGTGCTGCCACAGCATTTAAAACAACGCCATGGCATTTGGCTCAGCCATGCATGGCCAGCCAGGGCTCCTCCCTGCAACCAAAGCCTGGCGGAGACACTCGGCTTCAGGCACTCCTGTCCCTGCCTTCCCTTCGCCTTCAAAGCAAAGCCAATTATTTTAAAAACAATGCCCTACTACCGATACGACAAAGCCTCCCCTGCCCGAGAGGGCAGCTCAATGAGGAGGTGAATCTCCTGGGGTCGTAGCACAGGATCGGCCCACTCTGGCAGAAGTGACCAGCCACCATCCCTGCTTGGCGCCAGGCAGAGCACCCAGCGCAGCTGACAGGCGGGCCCTCCTGCCTGGTGGCGGAACTCTCACCAAGGCAGCGAGCGCCTCCCTGCCGGACCCTCCGCTCATCCCATCTGAGCTGTGCAGGCTG
This sequence comes from Hydrophis major, assembly GCA_033807585.1. Taxonomy (NCBI): domain Eukaryota; kingdom Metazoa; phylum Chordata; class Lepidosauria; order Squamata; family Elapidae; genus Hydrophis; species Hydrophis major. Next base: position 31,724,300 of record CM066331.1, read on the forward strand.
GGCAGAGCCAGGAAAGCAAGCCTCAGGTGCGCGCCCGCCTGCCAACCGAAAGAGCTGGGCTGACCTGAGCTTGGCTTCCTTCCCAAGTGCCTCAAAGCCTGAACCCTAAGGGGCCACTGGGAGAGGCTACCTGATGCAGTGATAGTGCCCACCTGTCTGCAGACAGGGAGGTGAGGCAATAGCAGCACTGCTTCCCTGGCCAGTGGGTCCAGCGGAGAGAGCCCGAAGCCGCCCGTCCTTTCCACCCCTTGCCCAGCCTGTCCCCATCCCCACACATCTCCAAACACACCAGCAACTCCAAATGCTGCAGCGGCATGGGAATCAGGCAGAGGAGCTCACTCGGCAGGGCTCAGCTTGGAGGAGGATGTGGCGCAGGCCGTCGCCTTGCCTCCCTGTCTACAGATGGGTGGGCACTATCACTGTCTCAGGTGGCCTCTCCCAGTGGATCCTTCAGGTTCGGGCTGGAGGGACTTGGGAAGGAAGCCAAGCTCAGGTTGGCCCGGCTCTTTTGCTTGGCAGGTGGGCGCATACCCACGGCTCGCTTTCCTGGCTCTGCCCAGCCTACACGGCTCTGGCAGGATGAGCGGAGGGTCTGGTGGGGAGGCACTTGCTGCCTTGGCGAGTGCTCTGCCCCTGGGCAGGAGGGCCCACCTGTCAGCTGCGCTGGGAGCCCCAGGCAAAGCTCTTCGCACTCTGCCTGGCACCAGGCAGGGATAGTGGCTGGGCACTTCTCCTGGGGTGGTCTGATCCTGTGCTGCAGCCCCAGGAGATTCACCTCCCCATGTGGGGTTGGGCTGCCCTCTCAGGCAGGGGAGGATTTGTTGTGCCAGTAGTAGGGCATCGTTTTTAAAAGAATTGGCTTTGCCTTCGAAGGTGAAGGGAAGGCGGCAACAGGAGTGCCTGAAGCCAAGTGTCTCCGCTGGGCTCCAGTTGCAGGAAGGAGCCCTGGCTGGCCACACATGGCTGTGCCAAATGCTGTGGCATTGCTCTAAATTCCTCAGCAGCATGGGGAGAAGGGAAAGCAACGGTAGTGGAAGGTTTCCCGATATGAAGTGCCCCACCAACGCCGAGGTCAACATCCAAACCGTCGCTGCCTGCCTGCCTGAGGATGCAAGGAGGGGGAATTAAGTCACCCCGCAAAAGACGGCTGAGCCGTTTTTTGGGAGGGTCAAAAAAAAAAGGCCCAGCCTTATTTTGTGAGAAACACAGTAGGATGCATAATGAATCCAAGTAGTGTTGAAATAACTTGATTCATATCTCCTAGAACAATGTTTTTTAATGTGTAGTTTTGGGACCCACGCTCAGGGGTCCACAAAATCAAAATTATTTGCTAGCCTATGGTGAATAAAAATATAGTATTATAATACTACCAAACAATAGTGTGAGGTTTTAGCTGCATATTCTCTTGTTGTGCAGTTTTAAAAAAAATCCCTGGGAATTTCGCCAAATTATACGAACTGGCTAGGAATGTCCTTTAAGCAGTGGTAAAAACAAAATATAATTAAGTGATTAATTGAACTTATATGACTGCTATTGCTATAGTGATACATTGTGGTTCACAGCAACCAATAAAAACAGAAAAAAAGTAATGCACAAGAGGTCAACCTTCTCATCCAAGATCAAATATGCCCTTTAACCTTGTTGCTGCCTTCTCAGGTAAGAGCAAAGCTCTATTTATATACTGCCTCTTTCTCAGGGCCGTGGATATGCCCCCAAAGTCCCCTGACTGCAATCTGTATTCATCCCAAATTTGCCATGCCTTGTCAAACATTGTAAACCAGTCACATTGGTTGAACCTTATTCATGTATATTAAGAGACGGCCAAAAAAATTGCAAGGATAGTGGCTGTGGTGGCTTGCAACTCTTTTTTTCTTTAATGGGAGGTCATAAACACACAGACACAAACATGTACACACACTTTGAAATAATAACTTGAAAATGGAAATATAGTTTTGAATTCAGTCTGAATCCTATGTCTGGGATATGGATTGTTAGAATTTAATTGGATTGACTGTAATTTAATTGGATTGAATGTAAATTTAATCTGATTGACTGTAGCATGGCCTGAAGGAAAAACAACAATATACATGAAGGATATATTGTAGTGTGTACACATTTCATATAAGGTCAAGCTGTTGTATTCCCAGTGACCATTTTTATTTTTCCTGTTGACCCATCAACAGAGAATATTATGTTTACAGTGCAATTACTGGAAAGATGCCAGACTACAATGAAGGAAAAATTGTTAACTGTTCTCTGAAAAGATTACTTACAATTGCTGTGAATTTAGGGTTTATAACCTCAGCAAGGTGAGGAATGGGAAAATACAAGATTCTGATGTGAAAAGAATTGCTATGTCGATTATATTGCTTCATATAATTTAATGACTATATGATGTGTTTATCTTTGTAATTGTTATATTTATAAAATATTTTGAAATATTATCCCTAATTTAGACAATGGGCCTTTTCAATAAAGGAGAATATATCATTCTTTGCTATAATTTCTGTTCTGAATTCAGGCTTACAATGCTTGCTTTGGTTAGTCTTGGACTAACCTTAAAAATCCAAAGTACTTCTTCCACTTTGGATCATAATACAAATAAAGCAACTTTCCTTTCCTGCTGAAATAGTGCAATTACCTACTAGCATCTCATCCTCTTTTCAATTATTCTTATACTGTCAAAATCTGCCTTAACATTTCTTTGTCAGAGTTTTCCTATTCAGAGAAAAACAATTTGATTTTCTATCTTTTTATCCTGACTGCTGGAGAAATGACTGATAGAACATTCACATACAGTTTTATGCCACCTCCTGGCTAAATATAAATTTTCTTACACGTTTTCTCTGTCAATTTTCATTCAAAGTAGTGAAATAAAATTTGTTTTAGAGGTTTGTCAAAGGAGAAAAGAAATGTTTACAAAATTCTTATGTAGTAAATGAGACAGGACATTCTTGAATTTTTTTAGTTACAAGATGGTCTCCACCACCAACTCAGCCACAAACTCAAGAGGCTTGGACAGGACCACTGCTCTAACACAGGAAAAAGTTTCGTAGAAAGCCCAAATCTCAAGGGCCTCACATCTGTTTATAAAAATAGCAATAACACTTAGACTTATACAGCACTCCTTAATGCTTTACAGCCCTCTCTTAGTGGTTTATAGAGTCAGCATATTACAATCCGGTTCCTCATTTTACCAACCTCAGAAGGATGAAAAGCTGAGTAAACCTTGAGCTTGTCATTATCAAACTCCAGCATTAGGCAGAGTCAGTCTGCAATATTACCTTATAACCACTGTGCCACCATGAATATGTTGAAGACAGCTTCATGAAAGGCTACAATACTATTGAATGGATGTAAGGAGAATCAATTGCTACTGTAAAAAAAGAAATACAGGCAGTCTGTTCCCTTGAGTTAATAATTAACAAACAAAACTGTGTACTTTGGGTACATAATGTGAACAGATAATCAACAAGAAGAAAGACTATACTTGAAAAGACTGAGGAAAATAACAGAACAACAAGATTGGATAAAGTAAATAAGCAATATGAGAGATATGAAAATATCCTTGAAGAACGTATTCTGAGGATAGATTAAATAAATTTAAGATGTTCAGTTGGAAATAAAAATGAATTAGGAGAGTCATAATAGTTTTGTTCAGGTACATAAAGAGAAGTGATAGGGAAGATCAATATATTAAAGTGGTAGATCAATTAGCCTTTTAGCATCTATCATCAACAGGATCAAGCAACAAGTAGTCAGAAAATATACATTTGACAGAGTAGCCATGAAGGCCTTGAATAGCATATTCAGATGCCATGGTATGTCTACAACAGGAGTGTCAAACTCATGTTGTCATGTCATCATCATGTGATGGATCATGAGCTTTTTCCCCCTTCGTTAAACTGGGCATGGGTATGGCTAGCACATGATGCATCTGGCCCACAGGCCACGAGTTTGACAGCCCTGGTCTACACCTACAAAATTCAGAATAGTGTAAGCCAAAGCATTCTCTGTCACAGTCACATGTGTCACAGTCAATGAAAGTGAAAGTTGGACTTTGACAAAGTAGGCCAGGAGGAGCATTGTCATTTTTTTAAATTTTAGCGCTGGAGCAAATAGCCATGACCTATATTCCAAGGCCACAGAAACTAATATCAGAAATAATACAAAAATAATAAATTTTAAAAATTAAATAGTAAAATAATTAAAAATACCTTTCCAGGAAATAAAACTTAGAAATTGTCAAATACATTTCTTGTTATTAATAATTCTTAAAAGGATGGAGGATACATTGCAAGTTCCCCAGATTTTATAGGATAATAAACATCACAAACTCTGCAATGTATTTTATTTTATACTAGCTCTGTACCTATGCTTCGCTATGAAACTATGTGATCAGGCTTAGTTTTTGGGGAGGAAAATGAGGGGGGAAAATTCTTCCTCTGCCTACCAGCATCCATCGGTATCCATCTGGCTAGTGTCCTGTCAGTGTTTGAGAGAATTGAGGGCTGTTTGGAAACTGAAACATGGAAACTGAAACAGTATTTGCTGTGTGAGCAAGGAGACAGCAAGGTGCCTGGGGGTGTCTTAACTCAACTGTTCTGTACTAAAGCTGGTTGCTGCTGTTAAACTAAAACTGAAACTTCTCTCTTCTGCTTGTGTTTTGCATTTGGAATAGATTTCTTTTCAGGTGGGGAGGGGGTGTGGAACTCCTTAGGATCAGAACATGTTAATAATACTATAGGAAATATTAATGCTCCGATGTCATTTTGAAAAATCCTTTCTTAGTGAGTACCTAGGAGCCAAAAGGACATACGTGCCAAATTTCCAGTGTGTAAGCTTTATAAGATGATGCCTGAGTGGAATTTTACTTATATATATATAGAGAGAGAGAGATAAATGAATTTTTTAAAATACAAATTTAATAATTTTCCATTTGAGATATCAACAGTCACTAATATCAATAATACTCAATAAATGAGACATAATTAGTGACACAGAATCTATCTATAGGTGTTAGATGAATTCATTCTTAAGATGACAATAGTGTATGGTTACATCACTTGTATTTTTCTTCTGCTAAGTACCCATGTTCAATAAAAGGGGGAAAATATAGAAAGGTAAATTGTATGTGAACCAAAGTTCTGTAGGTGAAGCCAACTATATTTGGCTTTTTCATATCTGTATTTGTTTCTGTTGTGAATTAATAAAAGTGCTTAAATAAAGATTATTAAAACCTTTAGAAAAGTGCAGGGTTCTGGCCCTGCACTTCTGATTGGCCGATAATAGCGACATCTGATTGGTCCGTTCAGGAGAATCTGATTGGCTATTAGCGGGCCTCTTTCATTGGTTAAGGGAACTAACGCTTCCCAATTCTTATTGGTTGTTTGATCAGCAGCTTGCCTATAAAAGGGCTGTTGCTGCCGTAGTTTTTGCTCTGTTCCACAATGTTAAATAAGGAGTTGAAGTTCACTGTTCATCGCCTCGTCTCCAATTCTTGCGCCCATGCACAGAACTTAACACTGGCAACGAGGATGGGATTTGGAGACGTCAGAGCTGATTGAGCACTACAGAGCGCCAAACAGAGCACGTGGCTGAAGACGCACCAATGGCTGAACCATGTCTAGCAGCGTCATACCACCCGCTCCATTCGACCCGGCACAAGAAGACTGGGACTCATATATGGACTGATTCCAGATGTTTCTGGAGACCAACAACTTGAAGGATGCCACTACCGGAAAGAAGCGAGCTGTATTCCTAACTCACTGCGGGCCGACCGTGTTTAAGATGGCCAAGGCACTAGCCAAACTGGCTGAGGTGAAGTCCATGGACTGGGACATCCTTGAGCCCCTTCTACGGGCCCACTACGCACCAACCGTTCCAACGCTTGTTCGAAGACATGAATATTATCAGAGAGACCAGCGGAAGGGAGAAAGCGTTGCAGATTTCATTGCGGATCTCCAGAATTTGGGAGGCCTCTGCGGGTTCGCCGACCTCGAAGAGGCCCTGAGAGACCAAATGGTTCTGGGATTAGATGCGCTAGCTACGCAAAGTAAGCTGATGGTGAAAGGCGACATTAGCCTTACAGATGCCATCGCTGATACTACTGCAGCAGAAGCAACAAGGAAGTCGGCTGCCTGAATGCGCCACACCCACACCCTGCTCCGCCAACTCGCCAGCGAAATCTCACCTCACCTGGAAGGACAGGCAACGACAGCCCACCACAAGGACCTCGAATCATCATCAGAAAGTGATGAAGAAGAGGTCAACCGGATCCGGTCTGAACGAGACCAACGCCATCAACGTAACCAGAGAGTGCAGTACCAATGCGCTGGTTGTGGGGCAAACCACCCCCGATCAGACTGCAAATTCCTCGACGCGCTCTGCCATGTGTGTGGGAAAAGAGGTCACATCAGAAGAGTCTGTAGAAGCAAGCAAGGATCCAACCCACCTCAGAGGGGGACCAACTACCGCCAGCCCACAAGAAGTCGTCCTGTGAATCGGGAATACTTAACACACCAATGGAACAACCACTCGTACAGAAACAAACCACCAGCCCAGTCAACAAAATGAGAAGAGGCACACCAAACCATTACGATTGGTCACGCCTCATCATTAGATGCCAAGAAGATCCGGGTGAAGGTCGCCATCGAAAACCAGCCCTGCATGATGGAAGTCAATTCAGGATCGTCCCTCTCGATGGTTTCCTGGAAGACCCTTAAAAAATTAATTCCCACTGTCCGGCGGCAAGACCTCAGATTCCAAAGAATCATACTTAAGGACTATCAGGGAAATCGAATTCCAGTCGTTGGATCCAGCAAAGTCTGTGTCTCATTTAAAAATCGTACTGCATCCCTACCACTAACCATAGTTGACAGGGATCAGCCTAGTTTGTTAGGCCTCCAATGGTTCGCCCCACTTGGAATTGAAGTAGCCAGCATTCACCGAACCAACAGCAACGACTGGGAAGAGGCCATCGTCCAGGAGTTCCAGAACGTCTTTACAGATAAATTAGGCGAGTACAAGGAGACCCCAATATCATTTAACCTTAACCCCGAAGTAGCTCCCATCCGCCTTAAGCCTCGTCGAGTTCCATTTGCCCTTAAACCAAAGATTGACGAGCAGCTTGATAAATTAAGAGCCCAGGGTATGTTAGAACCAACCGACCACACTCCCTGGGAAACCCCAATCGTAACACCCATCAAGCCGGATGGATCGTTAAGAATTTGTGGGGACTACTGAGCCACACTGAATCATGCCTTTCAGCAGAACGCTTATTTCTCCATTCCCTGGGGGGGCGCGGAAAAGTCTTCGCTAAATTGGATCATACCAACAACTGCCTGTAGATAAAAAAATGACAGAAGCACAAATGATCGTTTTGCACCGAGGTGCATTTAAGTGCAACTGACTCCAATTCGGAGTGGCCCCAGGAATTTTTCAGAGCTTGATGGAGAGACTACTACAGGGTATAAAAAGGGTTGTACCTTATTTTGATGACGTTTTAATTGCTGCTCCAACTAGAGAAATACTAAGGGAGTGCCTGAGGTTAGTCCTCCAGAAATTTAAAGACTCTGGCCTGAAAGTAAAAAAAAATACGTGTCAACTGTGTACGGATAAAGTAGAACTTTTGGGGTACTTAATCGATAAACAAGGCATTCACTCCACTGATAGCAAGCTAAGGGCAATCAAAAATGCTCCAAGGCCCAAAATGCTCCAAGACCCAGAAATGATCTCCAAGCTTTCCTGGGCCTTATCAATTTTTACAACGTGTTCCTGCCCCACAAAGCGACCATAGCCAAGCCCCTACATCGTCTGTTGGACAAAAAGGCAACCTGGGTCTGGGGACACCGAGAGGAACACAAGTTCCGACAAGTAAAAATCTTATTGACTTCAGACGCTGTTTTGATGCAATATAATGAGACTTTGCCTTTAACGATTACATGTGATGCATCACCATTCATAGTGGATGCCATTTTAAGCCATGTGTTATCAAACGGTAGTGAAGCCCCTATTGCCTACTTTTCAAAAACGCTATCAAAAGCTGAACATAACTATAGTCAAATCGATAAAGAGGCTCTTGCTGTCGTTTCTGCTGTTAAACGATTTCATGAATATATTTATGGGCGAGTTTTTACTATAGTTACCAATCACAAACCTTTGCTGGGGATTATAGTGGGGGAAAAGCCAACCCCTTATATATTATCTCCCAGAATGACTCGCTGGTCGGAATTCTTGACTGCATATAATTATAAGCTGCAACACCGCCCAGGGAAAGCCATCCCCCACACTGACGCACTAAGCCGTGCACCACTTCCGGAAACCGTTGACGACCCAGCTCCAACTGTTGCAACACTCCAGATTGAGACACTTCAATCACTACCACTGACAGCTCGAGATATCGCAATTGAAACCAAACGCGCTCCCGTTTTGGCGCGAGTCCTTAGCTGGGTCGAGCAAGGATGGCCATTGGATCAAATCCCTGACAACTTCAGTCCTTTCAAGAATCGACAGACAGAACTGTTTTCCCAGAAAGGCTGCATAATTTGGGGGGATAGAGTCGTCGTCCCAGAGCGGCTGCAACGAGCGGTATTGAAAACCTTGCATGAAGGCCACCCCGGCATCGTGCACATGAAGGCACTCGCACGAAGCTACGTGTGGTATCTGTTAGGGATAACATTGTTTACCCTAACTGGTTTAGATAAAATAATAAATATGTTATCATGGTTTGTTAGTTAAAGTGTCTATAACTTTAACTGTAAGAATGTAATTAAGGGAGCGGTTGTAAAAGCACCATAAAAGAAGCAAGGCATGGCAGCTTGGTCTCTCTGGCTTGATGATCCCTAATTACTGGATAGACTGAAGACTGTGTTTTTCCCCTACTGGAACGGGAGAGAGAAAGGACTGTTGATTTATCAACGGTGAGAGGACTGATTTATTGTAAGTGAACTGACATTGGATATTCTACACGGACTTTGCTAATTGAATATCCTTGAATGGACTAAAACGATACATGACTAATGGACTGTTATTTTGAATATGCTTTAAAACTCTAAGTGGAATAAAATATATTTTTGATAACACAAGCGTATCTGTTATTTTTACTGTATGTTAACTAACATACAAACTTATCTCACACATTTATCTGTATGTCTATCTGACTAACGGTGCACATTCTGTTTAGCTTGTCTCCTTAACACTGCTTGGGGAACCCAGGCTTAACAAAGGTTATGGGCCCAGAGGCTACAAAGTCAGTTTAACTAGGATAAAACAGATTTATGTAAAAAGTGAGAGTTTGTGTTGTTATACGTTACAGTAAACAGACAGCTGTGTTTTATTAATTATAGTTTTATATCCATATAAGAAAACATGGCACAAGTCAATCTACAAAGTTTGTCCCTTATATCCAAGTTGGATGGAACAAACTATGTATCATGGTCTATGAAATGTAGTCTACTTCTACGAAGAGAAGGTCTGTGGAACATAATTGAAAACCCACCTAACGTAGAGGAATGGGATCCAGAGGTTGAGGAAGATAAACAAAAAATAAAAGAATTTAAACAGAAGAATGAACAAGCTATTTGCATAATAGGATTAACATTAACTGACCAGCAACTTGTTCATATCCGCGGAGAGCAAACGGCTGTTGGGTGTTGGCAGAAGCTGAAGAGGATTTATGTCCGAGATAACATTGGTGCTCACATAAATCTAACACGGAAGCTTTTCAGGACGCATCTCCAAACGAATGGTGATATGCTTAGTCATTTGAATACTATAAAAAGCATTTTACAAGAACTGCACGAGAAAGAACTTATTTTCTCTGAACTACACCAAGTCTACATAATTCTGTCTTCATTAGACGAAAATTATGATAACTACGTCACTTCCATTGAAATTTTGCCTAAGGAAAGTTTAACTTTAACTGATATAACTGGCAGATTGATTGAAGAAGCCAGAAGAAGACTTGAAAGAGATCAGTTAAGGAGGGAGCAACCTCAAAAAGAAGATAATGAATCTAATTAAAAATTGTTTTAATTGTGGAGGAAGAGGACATTTGGCAAGATTTTGTAAAAAAGCAAAGCTCCAGAACGCTGGCCAGAATACTAAAAGTAACCAAAATAGAAATAAAATTTTTGAGTTAGCCATCTATATTAACGGAGCTGTAAAAAATAATTTATGGGTGGTTGACAGTGGAGCATCCCAGTGTATAACAAATGATAACAAAAATTTTATTTAAATGTCCCAGAGTACACAGCAGATATCGTTAGCCAATGGCTGGAAACTGAAAGCTAAAGGTCAAGGTATAGCATATTGTTCTTTCATAAAAGAGAATGTAAAAATGTTATATGTACCACAACTTAAGTTTAATTTAATTTCAGTTAGAATTTTGGTTAAACTAGGATATGTAGTTACCTTTAACTGCATAATTGAAAAAGAAGATAAGAAAATTACTGCATCTTTAAGAGGTGAATTATATGTTTTAAATGATAATGATTTAGAGGTAGCTAACACGGTTTATGATAATAAGAAACCTCATGATGAATGTATTCACTTGTTACACCGACAGCTAGGGCATTTAAATTTTAAAATGCTTAAGAGAACTGTTCAACTATCTAAAGGAATAAGTTTGAAACCTTGTAATAAGTATTTGCAATGTTTTGCTTGTAATCAAAGCAAAAGCAAGGTCATACCGGCAAATAGAGTTGATGGATTTACTACTAAAGAGCCTTTAGAAGTAGTATTTGCCGATTTAATAGGTCCAAAAAATCCAAGTGTAGGAGGAGCTCGATACATACTAAGTATAATGGACCACTATTCTAGATATGGGTTTTGCTATTTAATGAAGAGCAAAACTGAAACGTATCTAAATCTATTTAATTGGATTAAATTTGCAGAAAGAAAAACTAAAAAGAAATTAGCAACTCTTATAACAGATAATGGTGTGGAATTTACAAATAATAAATTCCAGAATAGACTTAGAATGTTAGGTATTCAACATAAAAAGTCTGCTCCATATAGGCCACAACATAATGCCTTTATAGAGAGACGAGACCAAACACTACAATCAATGGCAGATACTATGTTGTCTGATTCAGGATTACCTGACAATTTATGGGGAGAAGCAATAATGTGTGGTAATCATATATTAAATAATGTTGTTAATTCAACAACAGGTGAATTACCATTCACATTGTGGCATGGTACAAAACCTGATTTAAGTTACATGCACACATTTGGAGCACCAGCATGAGTGCATATCCCTTCACAACTCAGACACAAAGGACAGCATAGAGCTAAAAGTTTATTTTTTGTAGGATATGAATCTAATCACAGATCTTATAGATTCTGGGAACCAGGTACATCTAGAGTTTACACCAGTGCTAGTGCTAAATTCCTAGAACATGTAGGATGGAATAGATTAGAGCAAGATTTAAATAACGAAGTAATTATTGAACCCTACAAAAGGCAAAAAGATCAGACTAGTTATAAGAAGAGTCCAGTAAAAGAAGAAGTCCACGAAGAGCAAATAGGACCAGAACAAGAGGAAACAGTTGATCAGGAAGAGTTAGATAATCAAGAACAGTTAATAAATGAAAGTCCACCTGTAAGTCCTGTAATACCTAGACATTCTACACGTGATAGGTATCAGCAAGTATAGTTTGCCAAGTATCTAAAGTTCCAACTAGTGTAAATGAACTTAGGATGTATCCTGCTAAGGATCAGGAGAATTGGCAAAAGGCAATGGAAAAAGAACTAAATTCATTAAAAGTAATGAAAGTATATGAAGATGCTAAATTACCTCCAGGAGAAAAATCCATTGGGTGCAAATGGATATTTAAAGTAAAAACTGGAAATGATGGGACTGTTTCCCATAAAGCTAGGTTGGTAGCTCAAGGATTTAATCAAACTGCATCTGATTGCGATGAAGTTTTTGCACCAAGTCTTAAAGCAACATCTTTGAGAGCAGCTTTATTGTGGGCAGCTAAGAAAAACTATGTCATTAACCATTTAGATGTAGAAACTGCTTATTTGCATGCACCATTGCAGCACAGTATTTATTTGAAAAAGCCAGTTATTATAAAACACAATAAAGTAAATAGTAATGATTGTTGGAAACTCAAAAAGAGTCTTTATGGGTTGAAACAATCTGGCTTTGAGTGGAACCAATATATTGTGAAAGAATTAAACAATATAGGATTTAAATCTGGTTTAGCAGATCCATGTGTGTTTAAAAGAGAAAATAATGGAACGGTGTCATTATTGTTATTATTTACAGATGATATTGCTTTGATAACTAAGACTAATAATGAAGCTAATGAGATTATATCATTATTAGCCAAAAAGATAAAATTAAAGCATTTAGGTGAAATTAAAAAGTATCTAGGATTGACAATTAACAAAACAAAAAATGGATTTCAGATATCTCAAGAAGATAAAATTTGCCAATTAATTAAAACATATAAAATGGAACTTTGTAAATCGGCAAAGACTCCAATGAGTCAGGAAGTTTGCCAAACTGATGATCAAAGTCCCAAATTTGATAAGTCTATATATCAATCTTTGATTGGTAGCTTATCATATATAAGCAATTGGTCAAGGCCAGATATAGCTTATAGTATTAATCAGCTGGTACGTTTTAATTCAGATCCACATCAATGTCATTGGCAATCATTAAAGAGAATTTTAAGATATCTTAAAGGAACAATGAACCATGCATTGTATATAGAACCAAAGGGTGATTTGAGTCTTAGTGCCTATGCAGATGCAAGTTTTGCAACTGACATAAACACTAGAAAATCAACATCTGGGATGGCTATATTATTTGGTAAGACACTAATAGGGTGGAGGTCAATCAAACAACAACATATTAGCTTGTCCATGATGGAAGCAGAATTTTCATGTCTGTCATTACTATGTACTGACTTAATTTTGTACAAACAGTTATTATTAGACATGGGTATAACTGTTTTTTTTTTTGAAACAAATTTTTATTAATTTTAAAGATAAAACAACACATCATTAACCATTAAATACATAAACACATAAAACCTCTTAATATTGTAAATCCTTACAAGTCAAACAAAACAATATTTTTATACAACATAATTCCAATTTATCCCATCCCCATATGGACACGCAAATATCTTTCATCAAGTTTCTCATTATTTCTCTTTACTCCAATTCAATTTCATTTCTCTTCCATATTTATCCATTTTATAATCATCATATTCTTTTCTTTCTGACTTGTTTAAATTATTCTCATCTAACATTCCTCCAAGGTTTTATTTATTCTTTTTTCCTTTTTTTTAATAAAAAACAAATTTTGTTAGTTTTATCATAAGCATAATACACAAACATACAAACACAAAACATAGACAAAACTACAAGATCTTTTCTGAAGGTTGTCTGTTCCCGGGTTAAAAACTCTTTACACAGACACAAATTCAAACATCATATTCAACCTAAGTCTCCTTCTATATCTTATTATCATTTTCTTTTTTATATATGTATATAAAAACCATTTTTATCAGTTTTCTAAAATCAATACACACAAAATCAAGGCATAACAGCTTATAAATTCTTTTCTAAAAAAATAATAATAATGATAGACCAATAAAACATAACATTTCCAGATTATAATATCAATATTTCATATAATATTAACTTCATATCTTATCCCTACTTCTCTTTTCCATCCAAATTATTTATCAATTAAAATTTTATTGCCTTTTATCAATATACAAAATCAAAAAAAAAGCATATATATCCTTCCATTATTACCATTTTCAACAACATTCTTTGTCTGTTCTATTTCCAAACATCCATTCATCTTTTTTCTTTTACTATACTTCTCCTGTAAACCAATTGGAGTTGCATCTATAACACATTACCTAACTTAAAAATACTACATATAAATCTTTCTTGGGATTCTGTTTAAAAAATTCTTAAAATTACATAATAAATTTTTTATTCTAAATATACATACATATAAAAACACACTCTTAAATACCCTCCAGAATCCCTCTTTTAATCTAAATTAAATTCATCCATTGTCTCTAAATAAACTTTTTTTCTTTAAATCTTGCTTCCCCCCATTAAGGCTTCTCCTCCCCCCTTTTCTCTCTTGCTTATTCTTCTCCTTGCCCTTTCTACCCCTTTGCTTTTTCCCTTCGCTTTTCTTGCTCCTTTTCTTTTGTTTTCTAACCTTGCCTCCATCTCTTCGCTCATTTTTCTCTCTTTTGGTTGTTTTTATAATTCTTAAAAACCCCTTTTTCTTATCCTTTTTCTCCTCCTCTCCGGAAGGAACCCATTGTTCATCAAAGATGGCTTCTTCTTCCTCTTCTTCCTTGTCCCAGTCCTTCTGCTGCATCAACTTTTCTAAGGAACATAACGCCATTTCTAAGAATTGGAACAAAGCGCCCAAAGTATCTTCTTTTTTATATTTTTGATATTCAATCTCTAGTTCATCCACAGAGAATGCCATTATGAAAAGGGAAACTTTTTCCAAAACAACCACAAGTATTTTTAATCCAAGACAATCAAAAGCAATTAAAAAAAGGAAAAAAAGAAAAAAGTTCCAAAAGTTAATACTTTTCTTCCTTCTTCTCTTTCTCTTTCCAAATTAATTTTTGATCAAAGAGGTCCAATTACCATATATCTTCTTTTGGGATCCACCAAGACGTTCTAGACAGTCTCCTCCTTTTTCAGTTTCTGCTCCAATTTTTCTTTCTCCCTTCCCACTTGCAATAACAATTTTAAATAATCAAAAATCCATACCTCCAGCAGAGATTTTCCAATTTCTTAAATTTTTCAATGTCCAAAAATCCCTTTGTCTCTTAGCTTAGCTTTCAAAGCAATCCACTTTCAGTATCTAATACATCCAAATATTTCTGCTTTTTCCGTGGGATGGGAGAGTAAAAAAAAATAAAAAATAAAAAAGTTCCCTTTAACAGCTTCTCCGCCGCTTTCGATCTTCTTAGGGATACAATGTATCCTCCAGCAACAAGCAGCTCAATTCCAGGAGATTTAAAAGTTGTTACTTGACCCGGCTCAGACAAAACTTTCACTTTTCACACTTCCTCCAGCACAGTTCTTACCCGGTTGCTGGCTTCTTCGTGGCGGCCATTGCTGACCGCCGCTCCACCGCCTTGGGAAAAAGGGGTTTTCCCGGAGAAGGGGGGGTCTGCGATGCCCCCACCTCCCTAACCGGCTCCCCTCTATCTTCAGCTGTCCCTACAGGGCAGCCATAACCCCCTGACCCATCTGGATCGGGGGTACCTCGGCAGCTAGCCAGCAGGAATCGCGAGCTGTCGCGAATTCCTGCTGCTCCGAAGCCACGCAAACCGGAAGTCCAGACATGGGTATAACTGTTAAAGATTCCATTATTGTGAACGAGGACAACCAAGCAGCCATACAGTTGGCTACTAATATTGCTGTAAAAACTAGATCAAAGCATACTGATTTAAGATACTTAAATGTTAGAGAATCTGTAAAGAATGGGCTAATTAAATTGGAATACTGCATGACAGAAGAAAACATTGCAGACCAATTTACAAAAGCTCAGGGAGTAATTAAGTTTAAAGAGAGTTGTAACAAATATGATTTAAAGATGTAAATAGTTATAGTATTATTCTTACCTAAAAGGGGAGAATATTAGGGATAACATTGTTTACCCTAACTGGTTTAGGTAAAATAATAAATATGTTATCATGGTTTGTTAGTTAAAGTGTCTGTAACTTTAACTGTAAGAATGTAATTAAGGGAGTGGTTGTAAAAGCACCATAGAAGAAGCAAGGCATGGCAGCTTGGTCTCTCTGGCTTGATGATCCCTAATTACTGGATAGACTGCATTTTTCCCCTACTGGAACAGGAGAGAGAAAGGACTGTTGATTTATCAATGGTGAGAGGACTGATTTATTGTAAGTGAACTGACATTGGATATTCTACACGGACTTTGCTAATTGAATATCCTTGAATGGACTGACTAAAATGATAGATGACTAATGGACTGTTATTTTGATTATGCTATAAAACTCTAAGTGGAATAAACTATATTTTTGATAACACAAGCGTATCTGTTATTTTTACTGTATGATAACTAACATACAAACTTATCTCACACATTTATCTGTATGCCTATCTGACTAACACTGCACATTCTGTTTAGCTTGTCTCCTTAACACTGGTTGGGGAACCCAGGCTTAACAGTATCGACAAGCAAATCGAGGCCTTGGTAAAGACTTGTTGCAAATGCCAGGAAGTTAGCAATGCCCCACCGAAAGCAACCCCAACAGAATGGGAAACACCCAGGGGATCATGGTCCTGTATTCATATTGACTTTGCGGGACCTACTAAAGGACAAACATTCCAAATAACGGTGGATGCCTACTCAAACTGGCTTTTAATCCATGAAATGAAAAGCACCACAACCGAATCTGTCATCAGGAAATTGGACAGATTGTTCACAACCCATGGACTGCTAGACGTTCTGGTATCCGACAACGGCCCCCAATTTACTGCGCTTTCTTTTGAACAGTATTTGGCGGACTGTGGTATTCACCATGCGCTAACTTTGCCGGCGCATCCTGCGGCCAATGGAAGATCTGAACGCATGGTACAATTCGTCAAAAAGACCCTACATAAAATGGACTATGGCGATATCGAAGATAAGATTGACCGGATACTCTTTCTTCAACACCTCCTTCCGCACAGTGTCACCAACAAGTCTCCGGCCGAATTGTTAATGGGACGAAAACTCCACTCCCATCTTGACCAACTACACCCATCGTACGAACCAGAAAAACCACACGGATCCAGTGGGAAATGCCGCAAATTCCAGATAGGTGACTTAGTCTTCGCTAGAAACTTTTCTTGCGATCCTTTGTGGGTCGAGGCAACTGTAATCCAAGTCACGGGACCCAGGTCGTACTGAGTAAAAAGTCGCGACGGAAGAATATGGAAGCACCATATTGATCAGCTGCATTCAAGGCTGCAACCTCGTTTCTGCGACTCTGGTAACTTCCAAACTGAGGGGGGAGGAGATGTCGAGGAGACCGAGTTCGAAACGGCAGAAAGCACGAGTGGAAGAAGTGAGCATTCGGACTTAAAGAAGGATCAGAGAGGGTGGTAGACTTGCCTCAAAGAGACACCTCGTCAGAGGCAAGCCCACAAAGGCAAGAGGACAACGAGGACATTAGCGGCACCGATTTTTTAAATGAAGGACCAGAGGCACCCTACTCGCCAGAAAACGTCCTGCCCAAACAAGATTATAAACAAGTACCGGGGGGAAAGCGAAAATCTAACAGACAATCTAAACAACCTGCCTACCTCAAAGGTTACATCACCGCACCCCTTAAACGGAACCCGGGGGGAAGGGGTGTTGTGAATTAATAAAAGTGCTTAAATAAAGATTATTAAAACCTTTAGAAAAGTGCAGGGTTCTGGCCCTGCACTTCTGATTGGCCGATAATAGCGACATCTGATTGGTCCATTCAGGAGAATCTGATTGGCTATCAGTGGGCCTCTTTCATTGGTTAAGGGAACTAACGCTTCCCGATTCTTATTGATTGTTTGATCAGCAGCTTGCCTATAAAAAGGGCTATTGCTGCCGTAGTTTTTGCTCTGTTCCACAATGTTAAATAAAGAGTTGAAGTTCACTGTTCATCGCCTCGTCTCCACTTCTTGCGCCCATACGCAGAACTTAACAGTTTCCTTATCTTCTCTTGACAATCCTGAGTTATATTAGATAGAATATAATTAAACTGAATCCAAATCTCCAGTTGAGAAATCCCGAAATATTAACAATATCATTGCAATATCTATCTATTTATTTAAACATCTACACCTCCTATCTAACCTAAGTGTCTCTGGGTGGTTTACAAACAACATTAAACTACTTTTTTAGTATTTCCTTTTATCCCTTTGTTACAGAATCTGAAATCTAGAACAAATTCTATTTTATTTAAAATACTAATATTCTTTTAATATTGTTAACTGCCTTATCTGTAAATATATTTAATAATAAATATTCTCCATAGCTCAAAACAAAAAGCAGACATAAAAGAGCTTGAAAATTTTTAGCAAAGGGTTCTCTTTCCAGTTGCTGAGTTAGCATGGCCATGATGGGAATGGCCTAGTCAACCTCCTGCATCTCAAAGGAGGGGGCCATTTTGCTCTCCCTGGACTCCAGAGGATTTTCTTGAGCTTCTGGGAGGGCGAAAATGGCTTCTCTGAGCTCCGGAGAGTCACTGGAAGCTGGAGACGGTTCCATTTCTGGCCTTCCTGAACTTCCCAGAAACCTACTTTTCAGCCTCCCCAAGCCTCCGCATGGGCCCTGCACTTACCTGCGTGCAAAATGGGCCACGTGAGGACTCCTGGGAGAGGTGAGGTGGGGTGGAAGGGGCCAGCCAGGAGTGGGATTTGGGGGTTCTCCAAACTACACAGAACTTAGATAGGGCCTCTCCCAAACCCCTGCAAACCCCCAGCATCCCACCCCTGATATAAGTAACAAAACCAAGGTAGAGTTACAATGGATGATAAAATTGATATTACCATTGATATTATAAACACCCTTGGGAGTCTGGTCTTTTTTGTAAATGATAGAATAAAAAACTCATCATAAAACAACAATAATAAAATAAATAGATAAACACATTAAAAATTAAATTGGCATAAAATGAAGGAGTAGGAGGAGGGTTTCAAAGGAATGTATAAAGCATGCTGTCTACTATATAACAGAAAGAGGCAGAGTTAATTGATCCATGCAAGAATCTAGCAAGTCACAATTCTTGTCTTTAGTAATCAAGCGGTGTTAACCAGCAATGTTGTATTTTGAGTGCTGCTTTATCATATCTTGTTGTTAGTCTAGTTGTCCAGTTGTTAGACTTCACAATAAAATTTTTAAATGTGAAAAACAAAAACTATTCTGAGAAATAGTTACAATTTTTGACACCCCTCCCTCCACAACTTACTTCTTCATTCCTGCCATTCATGTTTTTTTTCTCTTTCAATGCTATATGTCAAGTGCTCCTTCCATTTCATGCTAAGAATATCTGATAAACTGAAATGCTTTGTACAGAAATAAACTGTCAGTTATACTGTGGAAGTCCCAAATCAAAACCCCATTTTGTTCCATTATGTGTTACTCTCACCTTAATCCTGTCAGGATTAAGCACCATACATTTAATGTAGATAGTAGGAAGAATTGCAGCAAGTTCTTCTTTCGTAACTTCTTTGTATATATTATTTTAAGCTTGCGTGCTCACAGGTCTCTTTAAATCAATGTGAGGCATATTTGTAATGTGTCATTAAATGGGTAACTGCAGTGTTATGCAAAATGCCTGGAGTCTTTGAATAGAAAACTTTGTTGGAAGGATATTATAGTTGTATTCTATAAAATATTTTATGTTTATTTATAAAAATATTCACTTTTCTGTTTTACAGTACATAATTTCATCAAACATAATCAGAAGATAATTAGAGTTGGGAGAAATTACCATTTTCTCTGCTGAAAGTTGGGACCATGGTTGAACTATTTCACAACTTGGTTGAATCACAAATCCTGTGGAATGGGGCATGGACATCATATCTACTTCCATGTGATAAATGACAGAAGCTAAAATGTCTGCTGGTGAAGTGCTAAATTTATCCCTGAATATTTGGATCCTGAGACTATAAATTTAAGATACTGCTTCTCCTACATTATATCTGTACTTGGCCATTAGTAAATGAGTAGTATCTGGAAGAATACATTAATATTTTTCTATAACCTAAAAAGAGTGAACTCAAAACGTATATTTTATGGCTGTAATAATTTCATTGTTCTATATTCAATGATTTGCTAAAACTGGTGATCCCATTCTAGTGAAGCCCATCTTGTTCTACAGAGTAAAAGCAATAGAATTATTGAATCAATCTTTTCTTAAGTGAAATCAGATTTTGTGGGAAGTAGTCTGAAAGCTATATAAGCATTCAATATTCCAGAACCAGAATTCAATATTCTGCATAACTATGAACTACTTAGACATTCTTGGGACAGTCACAGTTTCTCTGTCCAATATATTTTTGACACTGCCCTCTAAGACTTGTTGAAAAGGGGCAGGATAAAAATATAATAAAATAATAAAATCTCTGCTGCTTCTTTTCTTTTAGATTTCATGAAGAAGAATGGTAGAGGTATACTGGTCCACTTTGTTTTTATATACTGTATATGTATAAATGTGTGTGTGTGTGTGTGTGTGTGTGTGTGTAACTGTAATGGATATATTCTCTCTTTCTTTCATCTCTCTATTTTTGTTTTTGTAGTGAAAAGAGAAGGAGGAAGGAACATTATGAACATTCACTGCCTTGAGTTATTTATAAAGAAATAAAAGCAGGATAGAAATCTAATAAACAAACAAACAAAATATACTAATTTGCTCTCAGCTTTATAAATGGGAAAGAAATAATATTCAACAGTCTGCACCTAACTCTTCAACATCACTTTATCTCCTTTAATGGAAAAGGGTTTTACTTATTTTTTTCTGATTTTCAGCAAAAGACTTAGTTAAATAGCTATTTTAGAACTGATGACTAATTTAAAGGATTTAGAAGCATACTTCGTACTCTTTTATGCAAATACATGCCACCCATGCTTGTCTGTGTCATTAACCTGGCAGTCATTTCATGCATGGCTTCCCATCTTATTAAGCTAGCAGTATGTAATATATGATATACTAAATGAGTATAAACTATTTAATGCACTAATCTAAGAATATAACTTTTACATTTCTTGCATAGAGCTGATTTGGGAGGAAAATTGATTTGGGGGTGGATGGGGAGAATGGCAGGAACATTAACATTTATTATGACTTGCCTTCTCTTTTAGAAGCTCTATATTAGGAAGCTTTGCATGGCTAGGAACAAATGTACCTGCATGAATGAATTATACAATAATTGATTATAAAATCCTAACACTGTAATTAGGAAACTGACACATCAGAAGCCTGTTTCTATAGGATGATGCAGATTTCTATGTTATTGTGAATTTGTGGGTCTCTGTGTATGTGTGTGTAAAAGACAGAAAGAGAGAGAGATAGGAAAATAAATGAGCTCTTCTAAACCTGTAGGATGTCATCAGGCCTGCAGTATTATGTGATTCTACCGTACAATTCTTTCAGAACATTTTTTTTTTAAAAAAGCCCCCCTGGCTTTCCAGGCTTTCGTTGCCATAGCAGCATTCATTGGCCATGGGATTTACTGGGAAGAAAAAAGGAATGTATATTTGTGAAGTTGGTTTGGTGCCAAGCAAAGCTGGAATTGCAGATGGGGGACGCTGTGTTCTTCCTTTAGTGTCCATTTCAGACAGATTCTAATGTCACTCAGATAATTGTACACCACTTTGTCATCATCCCACCAGCTGCATGCAACAAAACAAAAAGAAATTTAGTATCAAAAGAAAAGAATGACAATTTAACAGGCCTTTAAATAATGTTTTTCTCTGTTTTTCAATCACTGGTACTTAAGAGCTTTTCACTCATTTCCCATTGGCCTCCTCACACATTGATGTTAGCACTCATTTTATTTTTGAAGCTAAATCTCTGTGACAATTCTTCTCCTAGTCTGGGTGGGTATCTCCACTCCCATCACCACCACTTTTTTGCACAATTTGTGAGCTTTAGCTTTGGGGGAAAGTATCTAAACAGCATATAGTATCATATAGATTTCAAGTGCTACTTTAAAAGAATGGCTGATTCAGATGAAAAAAACCACAACTGAGCTTATGATTATCTTGAAGAAGATGAACCACCAGAGGTGTTATTCAGCAGGTTCTGACCAGTTCTGGAGAACCGGTAGCGGAAATTTTGAGTAGTTCAGAGAACCAGCAAATACCACCCCTGACTGCCCCCCATCTATTCTCTGCTTCCTGAGTCCCAGCTAATCAGCTGGGTCTTCTTTTGTTGCTCTGGTGAGGAGGGAATGGGATTTTGCAATATCCCTCCCCTACCATGCTCACCAAGCCAAGGCCACCAAGTCATGTCCACAGAACCAGTAGTAAATTTTTTTGAATCCCACCATTGATGAACACATACTTTAAGAGTTAACATGATTTGTCAATCAGGCATCAAAGGCGGGCCCCGTGCTGGTGTGATACATGAGGGCCAACTATAGACAAGATAACTGGCTATGAGCAATTTCTGGGACACTGGCTGTATGAGGATTGTAGTTACATAAAAAATAGGCAGAAGAAGTAAAATTAAAGCATCAAACTAATTTTGACCAATGTAGCACTGATAAGAAGTCACATTCACCTATTGTATATTACCTGTACACAGTTATATAGTAAAGACCATGATTATATAAGACAGTGGTGGCTAACATTTTTAGGCCCTGTGCCAAAAATTGCACACGTGGCCTCCCCATACCCCTTGCACATACGCGTGTGATTCCCTCTGCCACCCCCTTACCTGCACTGCACCTCCCAGCTGATTTTGTCCCATTTAAGGCCTTTTTCAGCCAGCCAGAGGCTCTGCAGGCTTTGCAGGCCAAAAAATGGGCCCGTTTCATCACTTCTGGTATTTCTGGAAATACAGGCTAAAAAAGGCTCAAAAATCAGGTGGAAGGCATACACATGCTCAGTGAGGTAAGTTTGCCTGGGGCCCCGGGTGGCTGCACAAATGGCTCTGCGTACCACCTCTGGCACATGTGCCATAAGTTTGTCATCATGGATATAAACGGTAAAAGTAAAGGTTTCCTCTATCCAGTCATGTCTGACTCTAGATTGCAGTGCTCATCTCTGTTTCCTAGCTGAGGGAGCCAGAGTTGTTTGAAGACACTTCTGTGGCCATGTGACTGACATGGTTATATGCTGAGACGCATACAATATGGTTACCTTGCCACTGAAGTGCTGCTAATTTATCTACTTGCATTTACTGTACATGCTTTCAAATTGCCAGATTGGCAGGAACTGGGAGTAGTAATGGTAGCTCACCCTGTCACATGGTACTTGGATCCTGAAGTGCCAACTTTCCTCTGGCAATGTTCTGCTAAAAACTTGCACTATGTTTGTCACTGACTACTCCTAGATTTTTGGGAAAGAAGTCCAAGTGTGAATGGAGAAAATCAATCTTCAGAGACATAGTCTTGTAAGCAATGTTGACCAGCTAAATGTAATTTTGCACTTTGTAGTTGTCAAGATAGTTCTCAATCACATCTTTGAATGTGTGCCTAAATGTTATTTCCATTTCCATACAGTGTCACAAGAAAAAAAAAAAACATTATTTGCATGACTCTGAACTTTATAAGTGCAAGCATATCATAGCACCTTAATATGTTTTCCATGGCAACTTCCAGATGTCATTGGGATGAGACCAGAAGCAGCGAACAGAGGTCTCCGTTCCTGCACTGGGTTTTCCCTATTTGTGGATTCTGGGCAGAGCTGAAAGCCACCTTGGAGGTGTGGTGAAGCTAAGGAGAGGTGCCTGGTGAGTTCTGAACACAACTTCCCTGTGGGAACCCTGAGCTTGCTCTCTATGACACAAAGGAGAGAAGAGCGACCAAGATGGCCACTACAAAGTTGGGACAGTCGAGAACCACCTAAGTGAAGTGCAGAAGAGGACATCAGGAATGGAGTACAGAGAAGAGTGAGAAGAATCTATCTTGTTTTATTTACCCCAAAAAGACTATAACAGAGAAGATATATAAAGAATTGTATTAGTAGCAGTTTGGAAGATAGAAGAAGAATTGGGAAATACAAATAATTTAAAAAGAATTAATTTGGAATAACATTATTTTGGATTTGGTGATCAGGCAGGATTTGGCATGGGAAGGCATTATTTTAAATGCTATTAATAATTGTTTTAAAAGGGAATAACATTTGATTTTTGAAAGAAACTGAAAAAGAGTGGCTGTGAAACTGGATTAAAAGTGCCACCACTGATGACAGAAAAATCCTGCAGATCCCTTCAAGCTAATGATTTACTCAGAAAAGGAATAAAAGGAAGATTAAGACCTCTGGAAGCTGAAATATATTAAATCTAAATAGCAAGGAATATTAGAGGACATTACCCCTGGAATTATTGGTGACTTTGATTGATTAATATTGGGAAATAAAGATTGGAGGACATTGATTTTAAAAGTTAAAAAGATGCTGGTTTAAATAAAATAAAATCTACTGGATATTGGACAATTGGAATAAGAAGTAATATAAAGATGAGTGATATATGCAAAGAAATAAAGATGGATTTTTGAGTTATGAGAGATATACAGAATATAGAGATTAATTCAGAAATGGCGATGGTAGTAGTAGTAGAAGAAGAAAGAACAAAGAAGGGGTGGAGCTAGAAAAAAGAGAAATCAGTGAAACGGAACAAGAGGAACAACAAATAAATAAAAGAAAAAAATTGAATTTGAGATATTAATGATTGATGAAATAAAGAGGTGTAAAATTAGATTGCTGATAAATGTAATGCTTAGGAAATTACCAAAAGGAGATCAGAAGAGGGTGGGGACAAATATTGAGAACTGAGAGAAAAAATATCAGAAAATGGAGGAAGGATTAAGAGAAGAGGGCAAAAAACGACAAACTAGGACAGAAAAGAGAGTTAGAGATGATGGTTAGCAATGGAAAAGAGAGGTAATCCACATGAAGAGGTACCTTAGTAGTAAAATAAGAAGGATTAATTAAAATGGAATAGTTATGAAAATAAGACTTTAAAATAGGTTCATTAAGTAAGATAGATAAATGCTTATGGAAGATATAAATGACTAATACTAAGGTGGGAAAGGGAAGGTTAAGTGGAGTCTGATAGATATAATTATATAGCATAGGATAATATTTCTAATGAATTATATATTTTGTCATTCATATGTATAAGGTAGTGAGGATATATTATTATAAGTTTAATATTTTTGGCTAAAAATATAAGATGGAAAATATATTTGTGTAAAAATGAGGAATTAAAAGGAAGGAAGCATTTAGAAAATAAAAATACATGCAACAGTGGCAAATGCAACAGTGGCAAGGGATAATACAACTTAAGATGAAATTTTGAATGATTAATGAATTGACATGACTATACCAAACTGTAATTCATTGAATATAAAAATATAAGATCAAGGAAGATAGAAATTGATTTAAATAATAAAATTAATCTATGAAAATATAAAGAAGAAAATTTGGTAATAGACAATGATGTGAAGTTAGAAAGCTCAAATGATTAATGAATTGACATGGATTGATTCAATAGTAAATATGCTAAATATAAGAATATATGACCAAGGAAGATAGAGATTGATTAAAATAAAGAGACTGATATAAAGTAATGTATGAGAATATAAAGAAGAAAATTTGGTAATAGATAATGATGTATTTGCGATTACAGATACGATGAATTTAAAATGTAAAACACCTGGAATCACACTATTTTCTCAAAGATTTATTTAGATAATTAAAAAATAAAAAACTTTGGAAAAAATATGTTTACCGTGGCTTTCATTAGCACCCTTCTACATTTCCTGCCTACTTTTTCTTTAATGTTGATGCTGTAGTTGATCTTAAAAATACAAAGCTATCCATCATTTCAACATCTTCATTGTAAGACTGGTTGCTGTATGTTGTATGACATTGGTCTTTTTTACAGTTAATCTTAATCTCATATTTTTACTATATTCCTTGACTTTCATTGCTAAAGCTTACAGATCAATTGTATTTTCATCTATCAGAGCAGTGGAGTCCTTGATGCATTTTCATCTATCTACAGCATAGCTCAATTATTGAAGTTTCTATCTCTAGTTTTTACTTCACCCTCATTTTTTCAATTTCTGCAATTTGGCTGGCTGATAGGAACTGATATAGGCTTCCCAATACCTATTTGGGCTTTAGCTGGACGGTGATTTCTTTCATGCTCCTATTATTTTACCCGGTTGGAATGCTCAGGTATTTAGTGGATTATTCCAGTGAACAGAATATGTGAGCTACTTCAAATTTGTTATTTTGAAATGCTACCAACTCATAATATTCTGAAGGAGTTTTTTGAATTAGCTTTTCTTTTCTGAGCTTGAGACAAAATACATATGCCATTTCATATATGGCCCTATATCCTGTCTTTTTATAATTTAGGTTTCTGGTGATTTTGTAAACCTAGCAGACTTGATTTTTATTTTTTTCTTAAAAAAAGAAACCATAGGAAATAGCTTTTTATTTCAGGGTATTTTGTTCAATTTTCTCATAATTGCTGCTCTTAAAGTAGCCACTCATTATTAAGAACAAATTACCTATTTACCACTATATGTGCATTTATTAAGCTAGTCAAAGAAAGTATCACATCTGTATTTTGAATAAGAAATAACCTACAATAGTCGAATGCATATATAAATTTGTTCAATATTTGAGTATTGATCATTTAATATTTATTATATGTGATTGACTAAGAAAAATATATGTTAAGTATAAAGGAGAATATTCGACTACAATAGTCGAATGCATATATAAATGTGTTCAATATTTGAGTATTGATCATTTAATATTTATTATATGTGATTGACTAAGAAAAATATATGTTAAGTATAAAGGAGAAATATAGTACTTTGGGAAGAGCTTGGAAAATTCCACATATGCAATGAGACTCCAACAAAACACCTGCAGATCTTGTACAAGTACAATTAAAATTGGCAGCAAATAAAGTCAGTCTTCAATTTTATTGAGTAGATGGTCCATATTAAAACATATGGAAAGATTTCTATAGTACAGAAATTTGCAAAGAATTCTGCAGCTTAGTTGAAAAATACATCAGATTTTATAAAGAATAACATCAGCATTCTGTACATTGAATACTTTAGTAATTTTATACTTGTGAACTAAACTAAGAAACAAATTATAATGGACTTATATTGTTGCTTGGCAACATTTCAGTTAAAGCTATTAATTGACTTTGCATCCCAATTGACCCTTAAAACTTCAAGGAGACATCAATTATTTTTGGATGTGATTCATACCATAGATGAATAGATGATAATACTTTATATTGTTTTTATCTTCCAAATCACTGAGCTGGCTTTGTGGAGCTTTTTATGTCTTTTATTTCATTTGTTTACAATGGATATTTTATTTTATTAAACCATAGTGTATTGATTTCTTAATTCTTTGTTTCAGTGGTACATTTTATTGTTCTTTTAAAAATATATACCATAAACAGTTTGTTTGATTGCATCAGGTATATATCAAAGAAATCAAAACAAATAATTATTATATTAGATTGATCAGATATTGTTAGAAGTCTGAATATATTCTAAATTAGTACTTCTCATTGCTGGAGTGAAGGCTGAGGAATTTTTAAAATTTAAACTTACAATAAAAATGAATTATTAGAAAAGTGACATATTTTAAAAAATTGCATACAAAATATAATTAATTATTAGCTTCAACAAACATAAAATTACACTTCAACAAATATAATTAGAACAAGAGTAATATAGGCAAAAATAATTGCTAATATACAGAAACACTATTACAATTGTAACTTTTTATTGTTTTGTATTTGTAACTAAACAAAATATGCAGTAGTGTGGGAAATAGTGACTCCTCATATTAGATGCCTATATGCACTTTTTGACTGAACACTTTAAAATTTAATAATTAATAACTTTAATAATTTAATTCGATGGAATATTTTAATAAAGTAACATTGAATTAATATTTTAATGTGACAAGTGAGATTGCTTCTGGTTTCTTAATTTATTAATCTAGGTTGTTGACAATCTACTTGTAGGGGATAATGTATATTTAAAGTGGCTCCAGTAATTTCATAAATTACATTGTTTGGAATTGAAGAAGAGATTTTAAAGCAGTTTTAGCAAGCCCAGGATATTTATTTTTAACTTTTATCTAAGATGGGGCACTTTTCATAAAGTTTTAGTAAATTCATAAATTTTCACAGATGTTTAAGACTTCATTGATAATTGTTAAATTTGGAAAAAAAACAAGCCCCTAAATTTAATTTTGTTCCAAGCCCCTCAATTTAATTTTTGCCATTTCATTTTATTTGTTGTTGAAAAACATATTGCATTTCTTCCTTGTATGTAAACATTATGATAATAAAGACACTAAAGGTATCCGGCAAATAAGCAAATCTGAATATCGAATTCATATCTGGAAGTAAACTGGTTTCTTATCTTACAGAAACACTAAGAGTTCATTCATAGTTACATTTTTAATAGAATTTTTCTCCACATAGACATACCTCAGCATGCAAAACTCCCCTTACCCCTCCTCCTCATTATTGCTGTTGTTATTAATTAATTTTTGCATAGGTCACAGTTTTCACTATGTCTCAAGCATACTATTAATTCAGCTGACTTTATATATTTATTAATGGGACTTTCTTGATGAACGAAGCAGAGTATTCATTTATATTCTGTCCCAATCTTTAATTTAGCATAGTTAAATTAATTTAATTTTTAATTTAGCATAGTTAATTTCGTTTAGTTATAAAAATAGATAATGTTTATATCCACTCTGATTGCATATACTTTAGTTTAAGTTGACAAAATAGCAACTGCAATGTGCTGTGTTTACATCACTTCTATTGTGCATGACTGTAACACAGCTTGCATCACATGTGATTCAATACAAGTTTGACAATTGAAACTAAATCTATAAGGAAATCATTGTATGGCCCTTACTACTATTTGTCACTGACAATGATGGCAAATTGAATTTAAGATACAGTTAATATGAATTCCACCCAGCTAAAAATATTAATATAAACCCATGGTATAATTTTAATTGTCTGGGGAAAAATAGATGTTTTCCTGGTTCCAGAAGAACATCCATTGAATTCAAAAACTTGAATTCAAGGGGTTTTTTTTGGGAGGGGGGAAGGCGTTTGAGGGATTGTGTTTCACAACTGAGAGATCATTTCTGAGCAGCTTTTTTCTCACAGCCATTTACATTGTAATTTTGCATAGTGTTAGTATGTATGTACTTTACTTGTCAAGCAAAACATTTTGGCAATTTTCCATAAGGGATCTGGTGCAAAAAAAGGGGAAGGAAAGGAAAGGAAAAGAAAAGAAAGGAAATTATTCCCACAAAAAAAAAAAAATGTTAAAATGGTTCCCTTAATTGAAACATGAGAAAGCAGAGAGGTTTCTGTTAAGTCTAGAGCATGGGTGCGAATGACGGAGATGAGCCGGTAAAAACAGTGAACTTCAAACTCTTTATTTACATATTGTGACAGCTCAAACTGGAAGGCTGCTATAGCCTTCCTTATATAGGCAACTTATTAACTGTTCAACCAATAGCAAACCTGGAGCACTAGCTCCGTTAACCAATAGGAATGGCCTGTTAATGGCCAATCAGATGCTCCTGAATGGACCAATCCGATCCTGCCATTAACAGCCAATCAGAAGTGCAGGGCCAGAACCCTTGCACTTGACTTCAAGCTCAAGATACTTTATTGGTATTATTCATTCACAACACCCCTTTCCCCTGGCTTCTGCCCATGGAGCGCAGTTACATAGTCCTTAAGGTAGGACGGCTGTTTTGTTAGTCTTTTCAATTTTCGCAAAGTGCCTAGCAGTTGGTTGCACTTCTGCTGAGGTAGATCGTTGTTTATCGGTGGGGTACCTCTGGTTCCGAGTTTGCATTCCCGTCGTCACCAATATCACTGGCCACTCCCTGAGGTGAACTCACTCCGGTCCTTGGTTCCTGTTCCTGCGTTTCAGTCCCATTATCAGTTTCTTCAAAAAGGTTTCCCTCAAATTGCAATTCGCTTTCTTCTGTATCTCCCCCTCCTCAGCTTGGTCATAAGGGAGTTCGGAAGTGCGCGATGGTAGCTGCGATCATAGTTGATCTATGTGGCGCTTCCAAAGTCTGTCGTCAGGGCACTGAACGAGGTATGATCTTGGGCCGGTTACACGGATTACAATCACTTCTACCCACAGCGGATCGCCCAATAAGTTTTTAGCAAATACTAAATCGCCTACCTGGAAGGTACAGCATCGGCCGCTGGATCTGAGTGGTTTTTCCGGTTCGTAGGCTGGGTGTAACCGATCGAGGTGGGAGCAGAGCTTTCGTCCCATTAGCAGCTCGGCGGGAGTTTTGTTGGTGACGCTGTGAGGTGTGATGTGCTGTAGGAAAAGGATCCGGTTGATTTTCTCGTTGATGTTGTCGTAGTCAATCTTTTGAAGAGTCTTTTTGACGAATTGTACCATGCGCTCAGCCCTACCATTGGCAGCAGGGTGTGTAGGTGAAGTGAGCGCATGTCGGATACCGTGGTCAGCCAGGTACTGCTCAAAAGACAGCGCGGTAAACTGGGGCCCGTTGTCGGATACCAGAATGTCTGGTAATCCGTGAGTTGCAAACAGTCTTTCCAGTCTTTTGATGACCGTGTCAGTGGTCGTGTTGCTCATTCAGTGAATCTCGAGCCAATTCGAGTAGGCGTCGATGGTTAGCAAAAACGTGTGGCCTTTGGTCAGCCTGGCAAAGTCCAGGTGGATGCGGGACCAGGGTCCCCGCGGCGTCTCCCATTCAGTTGGGGTTGCCTTTGGTGGAGCGTTGCTTACTTCTTGGCATCTCCTGTA
Source organism: Hydrophis major (assembly GCA_033807585.1). NCBI lineage: Eukaryota > Metazoa > Chordata > Lepidosauria > Squamata > Elapidae > Hydrophis > Hydrophis major. Next base: position 31,754,858 of record CM066331.1, read on the forward strand.
AGTTTTAACCCACAATTCGATTTGTCTGTCGATGCCTGGCCACCATGCGTAGCTTCGTGCGAGGCCCTTCATGCACACGATGCCAGGGTGGCCATCGTGCAAGGTTCTTAGCAATGTCTGTTGGAGTCGTTCTGGGATAACGACTCTATCGCCCCAGATGACACAGCCCTTCTGCGAGAACAATTTTGTTTGATGACTTTTGAATGGTGCAAAGTCGTCTGGTACTTGGTCCAATGGCCATCCGCGTTCTACCCATATGAGGAATTGTGCTAAGATGGGGTCGCGTTTTGTTTCTCTCGTGATGTCACGGGCCATTAATGGCGGTGTGTGGAGTGTCTCGATCTGCAACGCTGTCATCGTTGATAGTTTCAGGGAGCAGTGCACAGCTCAGCACGTCGGCATGGGGAATGGCTTTACCGGGACGATATTGTAGCTGATAATTGTAGGCAGCCAAGAATTCTGACCAGTCGGTCATTCTGGGAGAAAGGGAGTTGGCTTGTCCCCAGCGATGATCCCCAGCAATGGTTTGTGGTCAGTTGCAATGGTGAAAACCCGGCCGTACACGTACTCATGAAATCTTTTAACAGCTGATATGATCGCCAGGGCTTCTTTATCGATCTGGCTGTAATTTCGCTTGGTTTTCGAGAGCGTCTTTAAGTGTGACATCGCCCTTTGCCATTATTTTGCTTTGTACTTTTAGACTGTCTAGCCCGAGGATACTCAGTCTCTCAAGGCCTCTTCTAGGTCGGTGAAATCGCAAAGGCCTCCCAAGTTCCGGAGGTCTGCAACAAAATCGGCGACGCTTTCTCCTTTCCGCTGGTTTCTTTGATAGAACTCGTGTCGTCTTACGAGCGTTGGAACGGTTGGTGTATAGTGGGCCCTTAGTAGCGGTTCGAGGATGTCCCAGTCCATGGCCTTCGCTTCTGCCGGTTTCGCTAATGCCTTAGCCATTTTGAATACTGTCGGGCCGCAGTGTGTTAGGAATACCGCCCGTTTCTTCCCGGTGTGGCATCCTTCAGATTATTCGTTTACAAAAACATTTGAAAACGATCCATGTAGGACTCCCAGTCCTCTTGAGCTGGATCAAACGGAGCGGGTGGTACTACGCCGCCGGACATGGTTCCGCCGTTGTGTGCTTCAGCCACGTGCTTAGTTGTCTTAGTTGGCTCTGATGTCATCCAATCCCATCCTCGTCGCCAGTGTTAAGTCTGGAGCATGGGTGCAAATGATGGAGACGAGCCGGTAAAAACAGTGAATTTCAAACTCTTTATTTACATATTGTGACAGCTCAAACTGGAGGGCTGCTATAGCCTTCCTTATAGAGGCAACTTATTAACTGTTCAACCAATAGCAAACCTGGAGCGCTAGCTCCGTTAACCAATAGGAATGGCCTGTTAATGGCCAATCAGATGCTCCTGAATGGACCAATCCGATCCTGCCATTAACAGTCAATCAGAAGTGCAGGGCCAGAACCCTTGCACTTGACTTCAAGCTCAAGATACTTTATTGGTATTATTCATTCACAACAGTTTCAGTCTGCTAGAGAAATGATAGTTGTATAAGGGAAGATGGACTTCTGACTGAAGACTCTGCCATCTTTAAATTAACTGAGTATGAAAACTGCTTATGAACACATTTTTTTTCATCAGACTTGAATGAGAATGTAAAAAAAATACAAAAGATAAAGTCAGCACCAGGATCAGTTAGAAGGAAACTTGATGAAACATCAGAACATTCAATAATGGATCTCTTGCAATCATATGGATCTCTTGCAATAATTTGTTTGACCATCAGAGTATCATCTGATGTGTTTTTCAAACACAAACTTGTTTACATGTTTGGGGTTCCTATATGCCACCATGATGAAAAAATTAAACATAATGTCACTCAGCTTCAAAGCAAAAATAATAATAGCAGATCTGTCCAAAAATGTATAGTTGAACCTGCACAAAATTATATTGAAAACATTAAAAACTTAATTTTATGAAAGCCTGATTGCTATTCTTACCAGGCTTTCTTAAAATTAATTTATAATCACTTAAAATTAAGTTTATAACCACTCCTTCATTATGGCTGATCCTATTATTTTATGTTTTCAGGAAAACTATTATTTTCTATGGATATAGATTTGAATTTACTATTCTGTAGCTGTGAAAAGGGGTAGATTATTTTAGACGGCAAACACTAGACATTTCTTAAATTGGGAGGAAATAGGAATTTTATTGTTAGCCCATTAAGTTTATAACTTCTTTTTCCTGATTTGACACATGATACCAAAATGAAATATCTTACTTAGTACTTGGATCATCTCATTTTACAATGCCTCTATGAAACTTTCTGTCATACAGTTAACCAGAAATCATTGTGGCCTCTGGCAATGTTGATGATAGGAAGATATAGGTTGCATTGGGCCTCATTGTTTTGCATTTTTAAAACCTCATGATATTACTGTAATAGGTCATTACTGCACTTGTTATAGAGAAATGGATTTGAGTAAGTGATTCACAGCAACTTGTTTTTCAGAGAATTACTGTTTGTACCTAGAAGCTACAATGCCCTGTCACTTCATCAGAGTCTGATCCTGTGAAGGTGGAAAAAAAAAACCCTATTTACTGAAACAGCAGGAGTTGGATGACATATGCTGACAGGTCTGGTTTATACTGTAATATGTTAATGGGATATTAAATAATATCAGGATTACAAAGCAAATTGTCATGTATGCAAGAAATGAAAAGTGAATTTGTCCAATGCTTTTTTTTTTTGACAGAGTTGAAAAAGGAACCGATAATTTCCTTGCCGCTCAAATACTTTTCCATCTCTTGTGTTTCTCAGAATCAACAAATGATAAAGAAAAGAAATGAATCACAAGTGTTTACTTGGATTATTATTTTGAATTTGCTTGCTTCTGAATCACTGAAGTGTACTTAAATGTCTCACTGCCTCCTTTTTTTTTTTTTTTCAAAAGGTCCCTTTTGTTTTAAAGCTGCAATTTAGAAATCAAGCATAAAAAGTATCTCAGTGACTATAAAAATGCCTTATAAAAGTGGGATTGTTTTAATGGAAAGATTGCTGTAAGACTGATCTTTGCTGCTCAGAAATTGCACCGTTATAATACGGGTTAAGGCTCAATTGTTCACTCTACAGAAGCAATAACTTTCTCTCATTGGAATGTGAAAATAAACCCCTGTGAATAATATGACACAGAAGACTTAAGTTGTTTCATTGAGACAGCTAGGCTCTCTCTCTCTCTCTCTCCCTCCCTCTCTCTGTCCCTCTCCCAGCCCTCTACCTTCAGCAAAAGCTATTCTGAGGTCTTACAGTGTAGCTCTCTTGAAAAATTACACGAGCTTGCCAAATATCTTAATGACTTTTCTCTCAGCAGTTGGTAATGGTGAAATGTTATTCTAGTAACCATAATGTTTCTCATAAAACAATTGCATACAAGATGTACTGTACTTCTATTTTAGTGAGATCTTCGATCAGCCGTGTCCTGCCAGTAGCCATTTACCATTTTACAGCAAACTGCTTACCAGTCCTTCAAGTGTAATATTGCAGGAACAGTGAAGAAATGTGTGATTAAGAACATTCACTAAGAGTGGACCATTTAGTATATACTTGGCTGCAAAACAAACCGGCCTGCACATATGTAGGCGCTCATCACCCAAATGACAGTTCTATGTGGTCATTTAATTTTATGATCTCAATTCTCGCATATATTGCTAACATAAATATAGTGTCCTCCTGCCGGGAGGTCTGCTGGGTGTGATAAAATCAGTGAGACCTCAATGGGTTCAAATGGACATCTTTTATAATTATTGCTATAAAATTTCTTGACAATGCATTCTTGTTGTCCAATGGGTAAAGAAAACGATTTTCCGAAAGAATGGGTTTCAACAAAGAGGCCAGCATTGCTTGGGCATGCATTCGTGTGATCAGAGCATATTTAAATTGCCTCAGTTACTTTTACCTATTGGATATAAAGATATATGCCTGAAATAATGTACAAAAATCAGAAAGTTGATTTCTCCCAATCGTCATATTTTAATTTGGCCTATAGCCTGGCAAAACAACTATATAGTTGAGTGGTTGATATTAATTTGTAGCTTAATTCAATTAAGCTCATTTTGTAGAATTTTCTGTCTCTTTCTCATCGGATACAAACCAGAAATACTAATGTGGAAGCAGACTCAGAGAAATTCAAAGCAAATATGCACATCATCAATAATTTTGAAATTTTCTTTTGGGACCCAGATCTCTTCTTGATGTAACCAAAATAGAAAGAGAAACTGTTGTTATGCCTGCAAATTTCTAAAGTCCTATCATTCCATTTATTTGGCTACATTAAAGTCCCAGTTAAGATGGCAATGATTCTCAGAGGTGGTATTCAGCATGTTCTGACCAGTTCTAGAGAACCAGTAGTGGAAATTTTGAGTAGTTGAGAGAACTGGTAGCAGAAATTTTGAGTAGTTAAGAATACCACCTCTGAGTGGCCTTGCCCCCATCTATTCTCTACCTCCCAAGTCCTAGCTGATCGGCTGGGTCTTCTTTTGTTGCCCTGCACAGGAAAATGGAACTGGAAAGCAGGTTAGTGGAGTGGGGAAGGAATGGGATTTTGCAATAACCTTCTCCCAGGAGTGGGGTGGGAACAGAGATTTTACAGTATCCTTCCCCTGCCATGCCCATCAAGCCATGCCCACAAGACCGGTAGTAAAAAAAATTGAATCCCACCACTGGATTACATGTACTGTAGTGAAAATATAAATGCACAATCTTCACTTTTCAATGAACAGGATCAGAATGAAGAGGAAGAAGCAGGAGTAGCAGCTGTGCACTATGAGATAGAAAAATATTATTATTTTTAAATTAAAATATTCAACCTTTCAGAATCCTTCAGTGCAACATACAGCTATCAGTTTATCAATGGCTCAATAAACGAAATCTGAAACCCTAGCAGTCTTCCCAAACTGAGTTCCCAGAGGGATCTTTGAGTATAACTTCCTTCATTCTCAGCTACTTAGACGGTCAGTGCTAAAAAAAAAAAAATTCCCTAGTTTTAGACCTTGTGATAAAAGTAAACAACTGGGATGACATTCAATATGAGTGGTATATTTTCTCATTACTATACAAGCTGAGGTCATTGAATAAAATATGTCACAGAAGAATCTGAGAAATCTCCTTCATGTACAGTGTTTACTTGCATGAAATAATTTCTGGAGATATGATAATCTTCTACAACAGTACCAACATCTTGAATTTGTCAAGGAATTCATTGACAAGGGCCAAACAGAGTCATAAACAAGTTTGAATTTTAAACTTATAATTTAATACAAACAAGCAATCTCATAATAATAGAAAAGACAGGTATCATTAAAAATGGAGGTGCAATCATTGCACACATTCATAAAATTAGTACAAAACATGATTAGGAAATAAATAAAACTACAGAGCAGATATAATGTATATCATACTAAATTTTTTCTGTACAGCTTAGCTGTTTATCATACTTGCTGACATAGTAAGTTACTCATTTTTTTTGCATGTATATGAGTCCCAGTTGAACAATCTCATCTTACATTAAAGAATGTTGTAAGTGGCCATCACTTTTCTAGGGCATACTTTACCTAATATCTAACCAAATTCTTAAGAGTGGGACATATAGGAAGGACTCTGATATTATGAATTGTTTTTCTGGTGATTAAAATTCAAATGCAAAATTTGAAATACCTTCAACAATGCCAACACCTTGCTCTATAGCGTTGAAAGTAGTAATTAGATGATTCAACTTTTCTTGACACCTCTGGAATACTATCCAATCTCATAGGAGATAAACAAAACTTTTTTTTTTTTAAAGAAATGTTAAAAAACCAACTCTTTAAAACTTTTTATGTGAATAGATTCATTATGGAACCAGATACATTACATAACTTTGATACAAGAAGTTAGCAAATTAGTACAAAAAAATCCAAAAGATCGTATATTAGGTTAGATAGATCATAAAGAAACACTTATATGCTAAAAACGAAAGATTCTACTAGAACATCTGAAAATATGTGATTTCAAATTATTACTACAAGTCAAAAATTTTGAAAAAGAACTTTAAACAGCACTTCATAAACAGCCTGAAGTATACTTGAAATCTGATATTAAATACACAATATATCAATGAGCCCAAAGAAGTGAAAATAGAAAACAAAAATCTAAAACCTAGGCAAATTTCTGATTATTCAGTTCTACAGAAATACAAGATTCCTGAAGCAAATGCTCTTCCACTTCAATTACATGGACTTTTCCATCTTTTTGAAGCTTGCAATACCTTAATAAGAGATTGTTGGGATATTACTTTCCCTTGCATTTGCTTTCTAGCAGCCTCTCTCCCTGAGCTTTTGAGAGTTGTTTTAAAAGAACTAAACCTTTTTTTTAATAAGTAGGAGGTGGGATTGGATAGGTATGTGACAAAGAGATATGTATTGTGCATCTGAGCCTGCAGTCTACATTGGCATGCAGGTAACTTTCACAACAGTATTATACTGTGGGAATGTTAAAGAGAAAAATCTTCATGTAACTTGGAATACATTTAGATACGTTGTTAAAATGTCATCTTCAGAGACAAAATAGCAAATAAGAAGCAAACATATCATTCTTTTTTAACTGCAGGCTATTCATGTTTGAAGATTATGTTGCATCAAATAATGTTATAATTTTTCTTACTTAAAATTGAAATCAAATACTTAAAAAATGCATTTGCTTTGAAATAATTAAAATGATGTATTCACTGACCATAATAAATAGGCATCTTTGGACTGCATTATAATGAAGACTGATAAGGTAAAACATTAATCCCAGCAATTTTTTTCCACAGAAAACTGCTATTTATTTTTCCTAAAATGTAAACTGCATCATATTTGATTTTTTTCTGCATCTAACAAGATTATATTGATTCAGTTTTTCTGAATGTATCCCTAAAATATTGATTTATATTCTACCATGTTTCTCATTAAATAAGGCCGGGTCTTATATTTTTTTGAGCCCCCCAAAAATGGCTTTTCGGGGGTGACTTAATTCCCCCCCTTGCATCCTCATGTAGAGCGCCTTGTGGGCAGCCTTGCCACCAGCCACTCCTAACAGTTGATCATGGCGAAGTGCAGAGAGCTCCCTACTCCCACCAAACACCTTTGCTGCAGACCCAAGATCTTTGGCACCCACCGCTGTTGCTTTCCTTTCTGCACATTCTGCTGCCACATTTGGAGCTGCCGCTTCTGTGTTTGGAGTGCTGCTGCCATTTGGTGCATCGCCGCCACATTTGGAGCTGCCACTTCTGTGTTTGGAGTGCCACCAAAATTTGGAGCACCGCCATCATGTTTGGAGCTGCCACTTCCGCATTTGGAGCTGCTGCCGTGTTTGGAGTGGCGATGACGTTCTAAATGGCGGTGGTGCTCCAAACAGCGGCAGTGCTCCAAACGTGGAAGTGGCAGCTCCAAACATGGTGGCAGCTCCAAATGTGGACATGGCAACTCCAAACAGCAGCAGTGCTCCAAACAGCAGTGGTGCTCCAAACATGGAAGTGGCAGCTCCAAACCCAGAGGCGGCATGGGCAGAAGGGAAATCAACAGCGGTGGGCGCTGAAGGTCTTGGGTCTGCCGCAACGGTGCTTGGCAGGAGCAGGGAGCTCTCCGCGCTCTGCCATGATCGCCCATTAGGAGCAGCTGGTGGCGAGGAATTGCTGCCTGCGGGGCGCTCCTAACGACAAGTCCCCCCACCCTTCCCCCCATTTTTCATGTTTTATAATAGGCCTAAATTTGGGGGCAGGGGCTTAATTTCATTTTATGCCTAGAAAACATGCTGGGTCTTCCTATTGGGGGAGGTCATATTGTTGGAGAAACACGCTAATAGTTCCTCATACTTGCAAATCATTTTTATCACATGGCTTTATCAAATGCTTGTAAGTAGCTTACAACCAAGCATATATTTAAAAAGAGAACATTAATCTATTATAATATACTGTACATGTAGAACTTGCAGGAAAAAGTATCCCTGCTTTTTTATTTTAGTACTTTTATACCTTACTTCATTCACTGGACTGGCTACTTTGCCTTGCAGCCAAATGAATGTCAATAGACCCATGTCAAACATTTTCATGTGCTCTTCACTTGATGATTGTCCAGACTCCTGAAAACAGAGATGATCCACATTATTCATATTTTATTTTATTGTATTTATTGTATTTATTTTGATTTGTCAATCGCTTACAAGATAATAGGTATAAGTATATACATAGTTATGAATACATGAAATGGGTACATATAAGAAAAGTAAAAGAAACAATAGGACAGGGACAATAGGCACGCTGGTGCGCTTATGCACGCCCCCTACAGACCTCTTAGGAAAGGGGTGAGGTCAATAGCAGACAGTCTACAGTTAAAGTTTTTGGGGTTTGAGGAAGAAACCACAGAGTCAGGTACAGTATCTTAGATCTTTGTTCTTTTATCTGGTCTTTTAACTTGGAAACCCTGAAGACTCCACAGTCTCCTATCAATCCATCATGACCATCCCAAATCTGCAAAACATTGTTGATATGCAATCTTTGACGTGCAGGTGTAATCCACAAAGGATTATTTTTTTCAGTTCTCTTTAGTACTTCATAGATCTTCTATGAAAAGAGGGAGCAATAAGCAGAGATTGATGTATAGGTAGGTAGTCTGAAAGATAATATGGCTGGCAGTAACACAAGCAGTAGTATACTGTGGAAAGGTTTTGGGTTATTTGCTTTTCTAAATGTGAAAATTCTGGGAGATTTTCTTGAGAAATGAAACTTAGGTAATAATTTTCTTCGATTGGGTGACTGAAGAGTTCCATAGATTTCTTTCCTTCCTCTTCCTTGGAGAACCCTGGTTTCAAATTTAGACAGGGCTGAAACCTGACAACTATCACAATAAAGTTTAGTAAATTTATTTCTAGTTTTTGAATTGGAGAATAGAATCTTTAGAGTGGCAATCTAGAATTTCCATTTGCTTGTTTGTTTATCTTAGTTTAGACCAACCTGACTCCAACTGATTTGGGCATTTCACAAATAATAAAATTTAAAAAATAATACAAGCTAGAAAATGTCCAAAATTATCCTGATTATTGAAGGGACTGTTGTAGGTGTTAAGAAACTTTAGGGAGGTAATTTTATTTGAAAATATTTTCCAAGGTTAATATGGAAATTATGACACACATAAAATTAAAATCTATGGGCTTAGAAGCTGGATAACTTTAAAGGGGTTACTAGTGATGCCAATAATTTGCAAAGAGCTCATATGCCAGAAAAATAAGGTTTTTTTTCTCCAGTACTAGATTTATATAAGTCAGAAAGTTGTACAATCATCCTACACTATCTCCCCTATTTGTACTCTATGTAATAAGCACCGTAGGTGGTAACTGGTTAGCAAAATGCTTGCCTTAATGCTGTTAGGTGCGCTTTCACTGACCATTTGGAGGCACTCAGGTTTTTCCAAAATGGGTAATTTTATCTTCCTTCCAGATTGGTTCTTATTTTTGTTAATCCAGAAAAAGGTTTAGATGGAAGGGGGAAAGTGTGGGGATGGAGAATAATGGGAATAAAAGTGATATCTGAGTAGAGGGGGGAGAATGAAACTCCCTATTGTTCATTTCACATGTTTAGATTTCAGCACCATAACATATTAAATAAAATAAATGCAGCAATCTTATTGGGATAATGTATTATCTGCTTTATGAGATTTTCCTAATTCCTTTCTCTGTGTGTGTCATATTCCACATACAGGTTAAACTGTAGTGCAAAAATGCTTCTTTGGTATTTTCCTGAATCGCTCTTAGATATATGTGAAAAGAACATCACATGTCTATTGTTATCAAGGGCTACCTCATCAGTCATTTCTTCTCTCTGCTCCATAGAGTGGTGTCACATGACTTGGACAGCGATATGCAGAAAAAAATTGCCTGAATTTTTGAAAAACTATCAGGTGTCATTCAATTTGATGAAAGAATTTTTTTACTTTAGAATGTTTTTTTTTTTTTTTTTAGGAAAAGAGAATTTGATGGAGATTCTCAGAGAAGAAATAAAATGTTTTTACATGAACTTAATGATGAGATAGTAAAGGGCTAGGTAAAAATGTCTTGTCTTATGCAATCATCTCACCAGGAGTTCCACCTTTCCTTACTTTGCACGCTTCCATTAAGTCTGAAAGAAAGACATTCTGAAGGAGCTCCTTCCATGGGCCATTTCAAACCAGATAGTGTAGGCAACAAAGGAGAGACTTTGGAATGAGTGAAAGAAGCCACATAGCAGAATATTTAAAATTAATTTATAAAAATTAATAGAACAGAATAATATGCTTGTGTTTAATACATTAATATTGATTGTATATTTAAGCTCACCTGTATGTCCCCAGTGCAAGCACTGATTGCATACCACTGTTATGTACATAACAGTAGTGGGATTCAAAAAATTTTACTACTGGTTCTGTGCATATGGATTGGTGGACATAGCATGGCTTGGTAAGTGTGGCTTAGTGGGTGTGGCAGGGAAGAACACTATAAAATCCCCATTCTCTCCCCACTCCTGGGGGAAGGTTACTGCAAAATCCCATTCCCTCCCCATCTCACTAATCTGCTTTCCAGCTCCATTCTCCTGTGCAGAGCAAACAAAGAAGATCCTGCCATTCAGCGGGGACTTGGGAGCCAGAGAATAGGTAGGGGCGGAGCCAGTCAGAGGTGGTATTGGCCGGTTCTCTGAACTACTCAAAATTTCCGCTACCGGTTCTCCAGAACTGGTCAGAACCTACTGAAAACCACCTCTGGTACATAGAAAAGTTTGAAAATTACTCTAAATTTGTTGAATAGAGAAAATGAAATATTTTCATTCAAGGATTATTTTTTTCTACTTTTGCAAAGAAGTAAAATACTATTTGCATGAGAAGATGCATTTTCCACTACACTATAGCATAAGTGGCAACAATTAACTTGCAAGCAGCAGTCAATGCAGTTGTGTTCTAAAAGGTACCAAGAAGGTTTCTGTGACATTGGGCCTTTTCAAATTAGAAGTAAAATCATGAATAATTATATTACAATTGATACTATCTCCCACAATGTATAACATCTGATCATACCCAGGTTCTTATTTATGAAAATTGTCCCGGGTGCAAACCTGGGACAAACTTTTCACATGGAAATTCAAATAAATCAAATCCTTTGAAAATAACAGCAGTTATCATCAAACTATATCTGTATCAGAGTCTAACTCAATCACTTTTTAACTTTGTCTGGGTAGATAAGGAAAGCTATGATGCTAAGAGCCATTGTGATGGAGTGGTTAGTGTTGTGGAGTGGCAGTAGAAATTGAGACGGATGCAGGCTTATTTTAACAGGCTTTATTCAAGTGAATAAAGGGTTGCTGTGGCTGCTGAGGCTAACTGGCAGTCAGCTGGCAGCAACAGCTGATGCCATTTGACAGCTCTTTTTATAGCCGGCTGTCAAACATCATCAACCAATGGGAGCAGGCGGCGCTCCTGTGCAGGCCAGAGTGAGGACTGCCATCAGTCTGTGAACACAGCACTCCTTTCCCCTGACCAGAAGCATGAGTAGTCCTACAGCTGGGTAGGCCGCTTCGCTTGCGGCTGGATCGCTGAAGTCCTAGGGGCTTGCTTGCTGGCAAGGAGTCCCTCGCTTCCAGGGTGTCGCTTGGAGCTCGTCGTTGGCCCTCTGAAGTCCTCGCCCAAGTGTCCAGCTGCTGTCCAAGTAGGTCCCTCCGATCGGCTCGCTGCGGGAATGGCTCGGGGCTCGGCGGGTAGACTGGATCATCTGGTGGGGAACCGTTCGCGACCGCTGGGTAGACCAGTTCACTCAGCGGGTTGGCTTCAGCATGCAGCTGGTAGACCGGGGCGTCTGGTGGGTAGGCTTCAGCAGGTGGCTGGTAGACTGGTGTGTCTGGCGGTCCCTGGGAGTCAACAGCAGCTCTTTCCCAATGCCTCCTTAACTAGTCAATGTGCCGGCGCCATACTCAACCATCTTCCAAGAGGATCCTATAGGACCTGGGGCCTGTAATTGAAACTATTTGCCCTGGCATCCATAGAGGGTGCCCTGCATAGTTCCTGGCATAAACCAGGTCTTGCAGGGTGAATTCCCTGGCATGGCTGTCAGAGTCTAGAGGGGAGCAAGGGGCATAATGGCGGTGCAACCTGTCCAGGGTGGTCCTAAGGCGTCTGCTCCTCAATAGTTCTGCAGGGGGCTTGTTGGTGGTGGTGCATGGAGTAGAATGCTGGGTGAGCAAGTAAGTGGACAGTTTGGAGTGCCAATCTGCTGGGCCAAACCTTGCCAAGGCTTCCTTTACAGACCTAACAGCCCTTTCAGCCATCCCATTGCTTGCAGGGTGAAAAGGGGCTGTGAGGGCATGCCTGATGCCCAGGTTGGCTGCAAAAACCCCAAACTCACAAGAGGTGAACTGGGGGCCATTATCAGATATCAAGGTGTCAGGGAAGCCATGCGTGACGAACAGTCTGGTCAGGGCTCTTGTGACAGCCAGCGTAGTTGTGGAGGGAAGCAAGGCTACATCAATCCATTTAGAGAACGAATCTACTATGACTAAAAAGGTCCGCCCATGCACAGGGCCGGCCAGGTCAACATGCAGCAGGGACCAGGGGCCCCCAGCATCCTCCCATCGGGTTGGGGCAGCTGCTGGAGGTGCTGATCTAGTTGCCTGGCAGGGCTGGCACGTGCTTACCCAGCTGGAGATTCGGACATCCAGGCCTGGCCACCACACGTAGCTGCGGGTCAGAGCCTTCATCCTCACGATGCCTGGGTGGCCTTCATGTAGGGCTTTTAAAATTGGCTCTTGGAGTGTAGTGGGGATGACCACTCTTGTCCCCCATAGTAAGCAACCCTGTAGTGAAGATAACTCTTGCCTGCGGGTCTTGAATGGCATGAATTCAGGGGTGTACTGAATTTCAGGCCACCCCCTCCCTACCCAGTCTAGGACTTGGGAGATTACCTTGTCCCTTCTTGAGTGGGCAGTAATATCCTCAGCTGATACGGGCAGGTTGAGTTCATTGCAATCAAAAATGGCATGGATGGGCGCGGGGTCTTCTACTGGTGTTGGCAGAGGGCACCTGCTGAGGGCATCTGCATGGCACAGGTTCTTTCCCGGGCAATGTTCCAGCTTATATGAGTAGGCGGCTAGGAACAGGGTCCATCTGGTCATCCGTGGGGATAGTACCTGTCGGGTTTGCTTATCTCCTGCTAAAAGGCCTAAAAGTAGTTTGTGATCTGTTATAAGCTCAAAGTAATGACCAATTTTTTGACAGCAGCAACTGCTGCTAAGGCTTCCTTATGAATTTGACTATAGTTCCTTTCTGCTGCAGAAAATGTTCTTGAGAAGAAGGCAATTGGGGCCTCAGAGCCATTTGGCAGCCTATGGCTGAGTACTGCCCCCACGCCAAAGGGGGAAGCGTCTGCAGCTAAAACCAGGGGGAGTTGTTGGTTAAATTGGATTAGTACTGCATTTGAAGTTAGCAGGGATTTGACCGTTTGGAAAGCGTTAGCTTCTCTTTGTCCCCAGTGCCAGGGGGCTTTCTTATCTAAAAGTCTATGTAAAGGTTCAGCTATAGAAGCCTTGTGTGGAAGGAAAGCTGCGTAGAAATTCAGGAGCCCTATAAAGGCTTGTAGTTCCGTTTTGTTGGAGGATGTGGGTGCCTCATGGATGGCCCTGACTTTTGATTCTATAGGATGTATCCCAGAGGTGTCAATTCGATAACCAAGGAAGTCCACTTGCTTAGTGGCAATGGTGCACTTGTCTTTTTTTAGTTTTAACCCATGCTGCCTAAAACGGTCAAGAACTGACCTAACCCTAAGTAATAATAGTGTTTTGTTGGTGGCAGAGACCAAAATGTCATCAAAGTATGGGACTACATCTGGGAGTCCTTGGAAAATCCTCTCCATAAGGGACTGAAAGATACCAGGGGCCACACTAACTCCAAATTGTAAATGCTTACACCTAAAAGCACCCCTGTAGGTAACTATTGTTTGCAAATCAGCAGTATGTTTGTCTACAGGAAACTGCTGATATGTTTGAGCTTTGCGAAAATTGTACCTGGCTCAAAAGAGTGCAGCAGGTGTTGGATTATGGAGACTGGGTATGCACTAATTTAGAGGAAATGATTGAGGGACGTTTTATAGTCTGCGCAGATTCACACACTGTCATTTTTTTTTAAGGGGGGTGACTTTAGGTGTTTCCCATTTTGCAAAATCTGCTTGCTCTAGCACTCCTTGCTTAATTAGCTTATCAAGTTCAGAATCCAATTTAGGGCGAATGGCAAAAGGGACTCTGCAAGGTTTTAAACGAATGGGGGTGGCTTGTGGGCCTACATCAAATGAGATAGGGATACCAGAATAACATCCCAGCTCATCACTAAAAACATCAGTGTAGTCCCTAAAAAGGGTGTCTACTTCAGTATTCACTACAGAGTGAATACCAGTTACACTAAGGCCCAGAGCAGGGAACCAATCTAGCCCAAGCAAGCTGGGAAGGGCACCATCTACAACCACCAGAGGCAAGTGGCCTCTAAAGTTCTGGAATTGAATTAGGAACTTGCCTTTCCCCAGGACTGGAATGGTCTTCCCCTGATAGTCTCGAAGAGTCAGGTGGCAGTTGAACAGCTTATTCTTGGACAGTGTAGGGAGCAGCTTCTTCAGGGTGGCCCATGAGATGATAGAGAGGCAGACCCAGTGTCCACCTCCATCCGGCAGGGCTTACCTTCTAAAAAGACAAAAATGCTTATTTTGTTAGACCCAGGGGTGGTGTTGTCTGAGTGGTAACAGGTATAGCAATCTTCAACTTGTCTTTGGAAGGAGGAAGTGGCTTGAGGTCTTTGAGGAAAGGTTTTTTCAGCTTGGCAAACCCTAGCTATGTGGCCGTTTAGGCAGATGGCACTTCTGAATCTGCAGGTTGACCTGAGATGTGTCCCCCCACCCCCCAGCTCAGACAATTGGGTTACTGTCTGGCTGATGGGTTGGTGTTTTTCCTTGGCATCTCTGGGGGGGGGGAGGTCTTGGTTGTCTGAGATGGTTTACGTCAAGCGGTTCCTCCTCTAGGGAAACCTCATCAAAGTGAATGGTAGAGCTTCCTTGCTTTATGGGGTTTCCCTGAATCTCAGCTGCTGACACCTCGGACAGCTCAGCAGCCTGAGCTTCTTCTATGGCTAAGGCTAGGGTTAAGTCCTTTCTTGCTAGTAAATGGCTCTGTAGCTTTAGGTCTCTAACCCCTCCTACAATTTGGTCAAGCAGCATGTCTTCCAGGTAATCTCTAAAACCATAGTGTATGGCAGCTGATCTTAAGGCTGCCATATACTGACTAACGGTTTCCCCTTCAGCTGGAACTCTCCTTCTAAAAGCCAGTCTCCTAGCTATTTGAGAGGGCTTGGGGGGGTAGTGGTTAGATAGGATTCCCTGCAACTTCTCCCAGGGGATAGCCTTCACAGAGCATGGGGATACTAGCGCGGAGGCTGTATCAAAAACAGCAGCTCCGCAGAAGCTCAGGAAATAGGTTCTTTTCCTCAGGTCAGTGGCTTCTGTCAGGTCAATCGCTTCTAGGAAGCACTCGAACTGGTTCATATACGACTCCCAGGTTTCGCCTGTCAGCTGAAATGGAGGGAATGTCGGGTTTGACCCCATCATGAAGTGTCAGCGTCGGTCTCCTTAGCTGAGGGAACTTTAAATTTGTGCTTTTAGAAAAGCGCTTGCGGCTGCGCCTGTCAGGCGGCATCTGACTCCTCAGCTGAGGAGTTTAAACTTCGTGCTCGTGGAGAGCATCAGCGGTGGTGATGTTATTCAGCTCTCAGCGGCTTCGGCTCTTTTTGACAATGACTGTGCTCAGCTGTCTTTGCCTGGTTGCTTCTTCATATCTTATCAGATCCCGCCCTCGTCGCCAGTGTTGTGGAGTGGCGGTAGAGATTGAGACGGACTCAGGCTTATTTTAACAGGCTTTATTCAAGTGAATAAAGGGTTGCTGCAGCTGCTGAGGCTAACTGGCAGTCAGCTGGCAGCAACAGCTGATGCCATTTGACAGCTCCTTTTATAGCCGGCTGTCAAACGGCATCAACCAATGGGAGCGGTTGGCGCTCCCACGCAGGCGGCGGACCGGAGTGAGGACTGCCGTCAGTCTGTGAACACAGCAGTTAGAATGCAGTATCACAGACTAATTCTGCTGACTATCAGAAGTTTGATTCTCACTGACTCAAGGTTGACTCAGCCTTCCATCCTTCCAAGGTCAGTAAAATGAGGACCCAGACTGTTGGGGCCAATATGCTGACTCTTTAAACCACTTAACATGGGCTGTAAAGCACTATGAAATGGTATATAAGTCTAGATACTAATGCGATTGTTATTTTAGGTTCTGCAAATTCCAGCTGAAGTTCATATTACTTATGAAATTTCTCTGCAGTAATTCAAAGCCGCTTGATTAGAGGTCTCAAAGTGATTGGAAGATTCAGTTCAAATATCCAATTTCAAGTGAAGTGGCCACTGAATTTTCTTCAATTTGAAGTATCCCTTTCAAAACTTCACAGCGTCATATTAGTAACGGGCACAGAAGTGAATGTGAACAGAGCAGTTGGAGCTAAGGTTCTCTGTGATGTGTAAACTAAGACAGAAAGTACTTTTAAAACATAGCATTCTCAAAACAAACTTTTCTATAAAATCTCTGCTTCTTCTAGAGGATTAAAACTATGTGATGAGCTCAATTTTTGTACACATCACTCTCCCAGTTGCATCAATCTATGTGAGGAAGGGCCTTTGGAAGAGGGAAGGGAAGGAGGGAGGGAGGAAGACTTCTGAAGCATTTTGTAAATTTTAAACATGTGATGGTTGTCTGTATCTTTTCACCTTGGCAATGAAATGTGCAAATTTATTATCAATAAAATCATGATAGATTTCTGTTTTAACAACATTCAGGTAGCTAACCAGTTGCAGTTTGGGATCAGTCAAAACAAAACTTCATGGCTTTTGGTAAAACATCATTAGGAGACTGAAAGTGTTCTTTAGAAATGCAAACCATCCTCTGAGGAGGCTGGAAGTTGGTCTGACTCTTATATCTTTCACTGGTGAGAGATGACCTACGTAGGAGGTTGAACATTGGTAGTGATTATAATTTAAAATGCTGAACTCTTATTGAAGTTTCTGATGTTCTGGTTATATTTTTTGCCATCTAGTGGTTCATATCAAAATAGCTAAGCTTTGTTACAGAAAAATAATAAATCATAATAAACTTTAGTAAGAAATAGTATTATGCATAATTATTTAGCTTATAAAAATAAAAATAAAAAAATTATTGTGGCCTAAGATAAACCACTCATCAAACATACATAATTTTTAAAGATAGATTCAGATTTCAATCACAGAAAAACTTAAGAAATGTATTTTGACCTTAGTACAGAGTGACAGTACATTTGACTTACCGTAGTACATTTGATTTAGTACATTTGTAGATCTATTTATAATATATTTGAGTATTATTTCAGCTATAGTCTGGAATACTAGTGTTAATGGATACTATCATTCATAATGAAACATGATCTTTAACCATTTCAGGCCAAGTATTTTTCCTTTATGATTAAAACAAAGTATTATGAACAAAACCAATTAAAGTTTCTTTCCAATTAAAGAAAGTTAACAAGAATGTGTTCTTCGTGAATTGTGGAATGTGAAATAATTGGAAATTGAAATAAACCAACTGAATAATTGTTCCATAAAGCTTACAAATCAGTAATGATGTGATAATGTTGATTTGAAAATGAAATCAGCGATATTATTGACAATATTGTTACTTTCCACTCTTTCTCTGACTTAAATTGTACCTTCAATTGGAATAAATCTTCTTAAATGCATAATTTTTAAAGCAAATTATATTAGAAGGAAAAAAGATAATTAAATGTGATGACAAAAGAATGAGTGAAAATACCAGTTACAGGATTTCAATTTACCTTCCGCTTGCTGTTCAAATTCCTTTTCTTATTATTACCTATAAATCCATATTTCTTCTACAGTGTTTAGATATCTGTGTTGCATTCAATCTGTCAGGGAGACTAAACTGAAAGATAGTGACTGTTCCAAGAATGACCAATGGCCCTTGGATTAGGAAATCTTCTCCATGGTTCTAATTTGACCTGCTAATGTGAAATAACCAATAGGAGCTTGTGAAACGCTAGCTCCAGTACCAATAAGAGTCCTTCGTTCAGGGCCAATCAGATTCTCAGAACCCGACCAATCCGATCTAGCCACTTAACACCCAATCAGAAGTGCAGGGCCAGAACCCTGCACTTTACCCCAAGCTTGCCTTTATTCAACTATTTACATACATAACACCCCTTCCCCCTGGCTTCACAATTAGTTTGTGACTATGTAGTCCTTTAAATAGGACGGTTGTCTCTTGGGTCTGTCAGATTTTCTTTGGACTGGCTGCGTGCAGTCCCGTTGAGGTAGGGTGTTGTTTTGTGGTGGCTCAGCTTTTTGTTCTGGTGTGATTTCCCTAGGAGTGTACGATTCTTCTTCCTGCTCCTGTGTTTCACTTGATTCATCATTTCCTGGGTTTCACTTGATTCATCGCTTTCCTGGAACAGGTTTCCTGGCATATCATCATCTTCTCTTCCTTCCCCCCCTCAGTTTGGTCATTGGGAAGTTGTTGGCTAGCAGTTATAAGTCGTGACCGTAATTGGTCAATATGTCTTTTCCATAGTCTCTCATCAATACATTTTACAATATAGGATCTGGGCCCAGTCTCGCGTATTACCGTTGCTTCAATCCAAACTGGGTCGCCCGATAAATTTCTTGCATAAATGGGGTCGCCTACCTTGAAGGTACGGTAGCGTCCGCTGGA
This sequence comes from Hydrophis major, assembly GCA_033807585.1. Classification (NCBI taxonomy): domain Eukaryota; kingdom Metazoa; phylum Chordata; class Lepidosauria; order Squamata; family Elapidae; genus Hydrophis; species Hydrophis major. The sequence continues at coordinate 31,773,738 of CM066331.1, forward strand.
TCCTGGAGGTTTTTCTGGCTGGTAAGCAGGGTGCAGTCGGTCGAGGCGGGAACGGAGTTTTCGCCCCATGAGAAGTTCAGCGGGAGTTCTGCCGGTTTCACTGTGCGGAGTGATGTGTTGTAGAAGTAGAATGCGGTTTATTTTTTCGTCAAGATTATCATAGTCCAGCTTTTGTAAAGTTTTTTTTACAAATTGTACCATGCGTTCCGCTCGGCCGTTGGTAGCAGGATGCGCCGGCGAGGTGAGCGCATGGCGGATGCCGTTGTCAGCAAGGTACTGTTCAAACATTAGCGCTGTAAACTGTGGTCCGTTATCAGACACCAGGACGTCCGGCAATCCATGAGTTGCAAAGAGTCTATTGAGGACTTTAATGACTGCCTCGGAGGTTGTATTGGCCATTCGATGAATTTCTAACCAATTCGAGTATGCATCGACAGTCAACAGCAATGTCTGTCCTTTGATCGGCCCTGCGAAATCCAGGTGGATTCTGGACCAGGGTCCACATGGCGTCTCCCATTTGATCGGTGCAGCTTTTGGTGGTGCGTTGCTGGTTTGTTGGCACTTGGTGCAGGCCTTGACCCATTGCTCGATGTGTCGGTCCATGCCTGGCCACCAAGCGTAGCTCCGTGCGAGTGCCTTCATTCGCACGATCCCGGGATGTCCATTGTGCAAGTTTTGTAACAGCGTCTTTTGGAGTCGTTCTGGGGGGACGACTCTATCGCCCCAGATAACGCAGCCTTTTTGAGAAAAAAGTTCAGTTTGTCTTGTTTTAAATGGTGCGAAGTCATCTGGGATCTGATCCAATGGCCATCCACACTCTACCCAGCCTAGGACACGTGCTAGGGTGTGGTCTTGTTTGGTCTCCCTCGCGATATCTCGAGCAGTCATAGGAGGCAAGTTGAGCGTTTCGATTTGTAACGCCGATACTGTTGGTGCCGGATCGTCGAGGGTCTCTGGTAGTGGTGCTCTGCTGAGTGCGTCGGCATGGGGAATGGCTTTCCCCGGTCGATGTAACAATCGATAATTATAAGCAGCTAGAAACTCTGACCATCGAGTCATTCTTGGGGACAATACATAGGGAGTTGGTTTGTCCCCAGTGATTATCCCCAATAAAGGTTTGTGGTCGGTTACAATTGTAAATGTCCTTCCATATACATACTCATGGAATTTTTTTACGGCTGACACAATTGCAAGAGCCTCCTTGTCTATTTGTCCATAGTTACGTTCTGCCTGGGAAAGAGTCTTCGAAAAGTATGCAACCGAAGCCTCATTTCCATTAGGTAGCACATGGCTCAAAATAGCACCCATCCCAAACGGTGAGGCATCACAAGTTATAACCAAGGGTAATGTTTCATTATATTGCATAAGTACAGAATCAGATGTAAGTAAATTTTTTACATTTCTAAACGCTTTTTCTTCTCGGTAACCCCAAACCCACAATGCTTTCTTATCTAATAACCGGTGTAATGGTTCAGCCACAGTCGCCTTATGCGGTAAAAACACATTGTAGAAATTGATAAGGCCTAAAAATGCTTGAAGATCAGTTTTTTTATGAGGTCTGGGAGCATTTCTAATCACCCTTAATTTACTCTCAGTTGGGTGAATACCCTGACTATCAATGCGATAACCTAGAAATTCAACACTGTCAGTATACAGATGACATTTATCCCTTTTTACTTTCAATCCCACTTCTTGGAATTTTTTAAGCACACATTTTAAACGATTCTGCAGAATTTTTTTACTAGGAGCTGCAATCAATACGTCATCAAAATACGGAACCACGCCCTTGATTCCCTGTAACAATTGTTCCATTAAACTTTGGAATATTCCCGGGGCCACACTCACCCCGAACTGCAATCGGGTACATTTAAAAGCACCTCTGTGCGTTACTATAATTTGGGCTTGGGCTGTTTTTTCGTCCACGGGCAATTGTTGATAGGCTTGAGCTAAATCCAGCTTAGCGAAAACCTTTCCACCTCCCAGGGAATGAAGGAGGTGCTGCACCACCGGCACTGGATACGCGTTCTGTTGGAGGGCATGGTTTAGAGTGGCTCGGTAGTCCCCACAGATTCGGATTGACCCATCTGGTTTAATGGGGGTTACAATAGGAGTTTCCCATGGGGAATGATCAATGGGTTGCAGTACCCCTTGTTTAATTAGTTTGTCAAGTTGTTCATCTATCTTGGCCTTAAGGGCGAACGGAACTCGACGGGACTTTAAATGGATCGGGGCGACCTTAGGGTCGAGGCTGAACGAGATTGGGGTCCCCTTATACTCGCCCAGACAATCTGCGAAGACATCGCTGAATTCAGACATAAGATCCTCCTCCAACTCGCAATCACCGACTCGGTTCATGCCGGCTAGTTCGATGCTGAGTGGCGCAAACCATTGGAGGCCCAACAAACTAGGCCTGTCCCTATCGATGATCGTTAGAGGTAAGTATGCCGTATGCTTTTTAAATGAGACGCGGACTCGACAAGACCCGACCACAGGGATCCGATTCCCTTGGTAATCTTTAAGGATAAGGCGTTGCATTCGAAGGTCTTGGCGTTGGATGGTAGGAATGAACTGCTTTAATGTCTTCCACGACACCATCGAGAGGGACGATCCCGAATCGACCTCCATGTGGCAGGGTTGGTTCTCTATGGCTACTGTAACTCGAATCTTCTTAGCGTCCAGGGCCGAGGCCTGACCTATAGTGATAGTATGGTGAGCCTCTTCTTTCTGCAACGCTTGATATCTGTAGGAGTGGTTTGCTGGGTCTCGCCTTACAGGACGGTTTCCTGCCGATTGGCGAAAGTTGGTTCCCTTTGAGGCCGGGCTTGGTCCCGGTAAACTGCGACAGACTCGACCGATGTGGCCTCGTTTCCCGCACTCGTGGCAGAGTGCGTCGCAGAATTTGCAGTCTGCCCTGGAATGGTTTGCCCCGCAGCCAGCGCAAGGGCGTGAGGTTTTAGGACGAGGGTCCCAGTCGGAACGCAGTCAATGGACCCCTTCTTCGTCGCTGTCTGATGACGAAGAGAGGTCCTCGTAGTGCGTTGTTGCTAACTGCCCTTCTGAGCTGGGTGAGATGTCGCCTGTCGGTGGGTTTGTGGGGTTTCGGCTTCGCCATAGCTGCGCCGCTGACTTTTTTGTTGCCTCAGCGGCGGTGGCTTCGGCGATGGCTTCAACAAGGCTGATGTCGCCCTTCGCCATTATCTTGCTCTGCACGTTTGGTGCATTTAATCCCAGAATTAGGCGGTCTCTCAATCCTTCATCTAAGTCTGCGAACCCGCAGAGGCCTCCCAAGTGTCGGAGGTCTGCCATGAAGTCAGCCACGCTCTCTCCTTTTCGTTGGCTTCATTGTTAGAACTCGTGGCGTTTCACGAGTGTGGGTACGGTTGGCGCGTAATGGTCTCTCAGGAGAGGTTTGAGGTCGTCCAAGCTTATTGCTTTTACTTCTCGAGGCTTTGCGAGGGCTTTAGCCATTTTAAAGACAGCCTGGCCGCAGTACATCAGGAACAGTGCCCGCTTCTTGGCTGGTGTGGCGTCCTTCAGGTTGTTCATTTCAAGGAACATCTGAAAGCGATCCATGTAGGATTCCCAATCCTCTTGGGATGGATCGTACGGAGCGGGTGGAACGATGCCGCCGGACATGGCTTCCGTTGGTGGCGCCGTTTTTTACGCGTGCTCTGTTTTTTTTTTTTTTTTTTCTTCCAAGTTCCTTAAGATCAGATGTCTCCAAATCCCATCCTCGTCGCCAGTGTCATAGATTCAGGCATGGGTAGAATGAATGGAGACAGTCTTAGTTGGTGAACTTTCAACTCTTTATTGCATAGTGACTTCTAACTTGTATAACAACAACTCTGCTTTATATAGGCAATGCTAATGTGAAATAACCAATAGGAGCTTGTGAAACGCTAGCTCCAGTACCAATAAGAGTCCTTCGTTAAGGGCCAATCAGATTCTCAGAACCCGACCAATCCGATCTAGCCGCTTAACACCCAATCAGAAGTGCAGGGCCAGAACCCTGCACTTTACCCCAAGCTTGCCTTTATTCAACTATTTACATACATAACACTACTGGTTCTCTAGAACTGGTCAAAACCTGCTGAATACCACTTCTGGAGCAGCATGATGGATATATATTTGTGGGCATTTTCAATAATTCTTTATTGAATATTTTATAACAAATGATGTTGTTTTGATAGGGAGATTTGTCTGTCCCATAGGCAATTTTAATAAAGCTAATTCAGGTTCTTAAGAGCTGTTAGTCTAGCAGCTCTTTTCAGGACTTCCATATTTTTTTTGATATGGTATACATAGAGAGAGGCAAATCTAAAAAAAAAAAAATCAGTGGTCTATATTTTGTCACCTTCCTTTTCTGTCACATTGTACATTATAGTTCTCTAGCAAATTTTAAAAATTTCCTGATAGCCATACAATCCATGGACTCTCCACTTGCATACTCCTACTGTAAATAAAGAAGACTGTAGGAAAGAAGTAAGAATCACCTGCAACTCTCTTTATAACTGTGGGAACATTAGCTACATAAATTATCCTAACAAATGCCAAATAATTACAAATTGCAATGTTTGTTACATGTTCTGCTAATGTTAGTAATTTAATATGTGAATATGATTTATAATTCAAAATATGTATTATGCATTTTAAAAAGCTTTTTTAAATGTTATCCATATATGAATATATGTGCATGCGTACCATATACAGTACATGTTTGTGCATTTATGTGTGTGTGTGTGTGTGCATGTGTGTGCATAACATCATTAATGTAGATCCAAATTGCTAGCAAATTACAGTGTCTTAAGCAATATGTTAATGATCCTACTCCAACAAATAATTATAAAGCAGGTGCACTTGAGATGTGTTCATTTAAATGACAGCCATCAGCTTCTAATCTGCTGAATATCCATGATAATGGTGATGTCATACCAGCTACTTAATATCATCGCTCACATTCTCCATTTAATACACCAGAGAACTCTAGATATAATCTCCATGTAGAGCCATTGCCCTGCCTATTTAAATAGCAGTTAATTTATATACAAATCAAGAAGACAGTATGTATTGTTCTTAGAGCAATATATTTCTATTGAAATACATTATTTGAGATGGGGAAATAAACATTGAGTATAAAAGGCTTTGATGCATTATTGTGACATTAATGATGGAACTAAACATGGAACATTTATCCTGATGAGAACTTGTACAGCAAAAATAGGAATATTACTTAAATTGTGAACAGTGTATATAGTCTTTGTCTATACCGCAGGCTTGTTTTTCCAGATGTTTGCTATTTTATTTTTCTCTATTCTTAATTCTATTTATGTTTCTGACATCCAATATAACAAATAGTAATAAATGTAGTTAGTAGTGATATAATATGATATTAACATCTCATGTTTAACCTAACCATGAATAAAATGTATAAAACTTTTTGGCCATTCCCTGTCTTCAACACAATATTTTTGTCAATGAATTGGTTTTGTGCTTTGACATTAGTATCCAAGACAAAGGGAAAGAGATTATGATCTACTATTCATTGGATGGATCCAAGCCAAGATAGAACAGCTGTCTGTTAAGGATGTTTTAATTGATTACTGGATAATTTAAAACTATATATTTTGGACAACTTAAAATTATGATCATACCATAAGCCAAACCGAGGAAGGGACAATTTATTTATCCTCTTTTTAAAGAAAATGCCATATTTGCCACAATTTAGTTAATGTATTTGGTAGCAAAGTTTTTTCAAGTTTCAAATCTTAGTTTGTTGCAGTTTTGGTAAGAGATGTTTATAATTAACATGTCAGGAGCAAAGTCTTTGTCATTAAAATATAATAATCTTGCCAGAAAAAGCAGTAATATACTTTTCAAATTAATTTCAAAATTCCACTCCTCTCCAAAAATCACCTGTTATTTTTGTACAGTATTAGCATGCTCAGAAACACTCGCACCCGATTGGTCTGGACCAGCGGAGACCTGATTGGTCAACAGGTCGGCCGTGATTGGAGCACTAGGAATCTACCATGATTGGCTGTGCCAGTCGTGGGAGATTCAAAGTGCTGCCATTGGCTGCCGAGCCGCAAGCCAGCCCTATATGAAGGGCTGCTGCGGCTCACATTCTCAGACCTTTACCTAGACCTAATAAAGAGCTGAACTCATGTAAATGGTCTCACGTCTCTGTCGAACCGATCCACCTCAGATCTAACACTGGCGACGAGGATGGGATCGTGAGACAAAGAGACCATCCAGCACATGGCGAGGCGGCACGCAGCAACCAGCAGCATGGCCGGAATCAACTCACCACCCGCTCCCTTCAATCCTGCTACTGAGGACTGTGGAATCCTATATCGATAGGTTCCAAATGTTCCTCGAGAGTAGCAACCTCAAGGAGGCCAATGGCCACAAGAAATGTTCCTCACGCACTGTGGGCCCGCAGTCTTCAAAATGGCCAAAGCCTTGGCCAAACCGATGGACGTCAAGGCGATGGAGTGGAACGACCTCGAGCCCATGCTGTGGAGCCACTACGCCCCCGTCGTGCCCATCCTCATCCGGCGGCACAACTTCTACAGGCGGGATCAATGCGAGGGCGAAGGGCTGGCCAACTTCATAGTGGCACTACAGGACCTGGGGGGTCTGTGTGAGTTCACCGACCTGGACGAGGCCCTGCGAGACTGCATCATCCTGGGACTCCGAGACCCTGTCCTCCAGAGCCGCATCATGGCAAAGGGAGACATCTCCCTCACCGATGCCCTCACCGAAGCCGCTGCAATGGAAGCGGCCAAGAAATCAGCGGCTCGGATACATCAATTGAGCATCATGCTGTGAGCAGCAAACAGAGAGGCAACGTCGACCCCTGAGAGGAGGCCAGTGACAGACCCAACAACCATACACCATGGCGACATCGACTCCTTCTCAGAAACCGAAGACGAGGAGGAGGAGATCCACCGCCTCCAATCAGCGCGGGAGTGGCGGGAACCATGATGTCGTAAGTCGAGGTTCCAGTGTGCCGGCTGTGGCGGTGATCACCCCTGAGCGGACTGTCATTTTCTCGAAGCCATTTGCAGGCATTATGAGAAACGGGGGCACATCGCCAAAGTGTGCCAGAATAAGAAGCACTACAGCCCGCAGCGATGAGATGCCAGCCCCCAATGGAGAGACAGCACCCCCACCAGGACCCGAGATCGCCAGACGGAGAACCGCTGGAGCCGGGAAGGTCGGAACAGGAGACTCCAGGAGATGAGACAGAGAGAGGAAATGCACCAGACTGTCATCATCGGCCATTCCTCCACCAGCGATGCCAGAAAGGTATACGTGACAGTTGGGATAGAAGACCAGCAATACGAGGTGGACTCAAGGTCTTTCCTCTCAATGATCTCCTGGCGCACGCTCAAGTGCCTGGTGCCCACCATCCGTTGCCAAGAACTGGAAGACCAAACACTAACCCTCAAAGACTATCAGGAAACCGAATCCCTGTAGTGGGTAGAGGCCATTTTAAAGTCACCTTCAAGGGCCACACAGAAGTGCTACCCCTGACGATCGTCGATCAAGATCGGCCGAGCCTGTTGGGACTGCAGTGGTTCGCACCCCTGGGCATCGAAGTAACAGGCATACACCACATCGGAGAGGCAGACTGGGAAGCGGCACTTGTGAGGGACTTCCGGGAAGTCTTTGACGACTGTTTAGGCAAGTACCAGGGGTCCCCTATTTCATTTAACATAGACCCAAGCATCGCACCAATCCGCCTTAAGCCCAGGCGAGTGCCATTTGCACTCAAGCCCAAGATTGATGAGCAACTTGATAAGCACATCGCGCAAGGGGTGCTGAAACCAATCGACCATGCTTGGTGGGAGACCCCAATTGTCACTCCCATCAAGCCAGATGGGTCAGTGAAAATTTGTGGTGACTACAAGGCCACCCTAAACCATGCGCTCCAACAAAGTGCATATCCCATCCTAGTAGCCCAGCAGCTTCTGCACTCACTGGGGGAAGGCCAGATCTTCACAAAGCTCGACCTGGTGCAAGCCTACCAGCAATTGCTGGTTGACGCCACGACAGCAGAAGCCCAAACCATCGTAACACACTGAGGGGCTTTCCATTGCAACTGGCTCCAGTTTGGAGTCAGCGTGGCACCTGGGGTCTTCCAAAGCCTTATGGAAAGACTCCTCCAAGGAATAGAAGGGGTGGTGCCCTACTTTGATGATGTCTTGGTGGCCGCAAAAAATGAGAAACAACTAGAAGCCAGGTTGAGGGAGATACTGCAGAAGTTCAGAGACTCGGGACTTAAAGTCAAGAAAGGGAAGTGCCAGCTACAGGCCGAAAGGGTCGAATTTCTGGGGTACCTCCTAGACAAACAAGGGATTCACCCCACAGAAAAGAAACTGAGAGCCATAAGGGAAGCACCGCGACCAAAAATCAAAATGGAATTAGAGGCTTTCTTGGGACTGTTAAACTTTTACAATGTCTTCCTACCTCAAAAGGCGACCGTGGGAGAAGGCGGAGCTTCATTTCGGCGACACAGCTGCGATCTCGGGGCTCTGAGATCGCAGCTGATATTTTCGCCCCTGGTCGGTCCCAACGGACCTAAACCATCCCGTAGAGATGGGGATTGAGAAGGGTATTGTCCCAGGATCCCAGAGATATCGCAAAATCTCTGGTTTGATCCAGGAGAAGCCCTTTTGCTGGCGGCGGAGAGGCAGCCTCCATAGCTGCTGAAGTCGGGACAGCTCCGGAAAGAAAGTGGCTGGAAAGAAAGTATGTCGGCTGGGTGAGAAACTTCTTTTGTGTTGAAAATTCACTGAGATTTGCAAGGGCACCCTGAACAAAGAAGAAATCTGTGAGATTTTTTTTTTGACCGAAACTGTTTGAGTGGCGTTTTTTAAAGTGATGTCAAATTGAGGCTTGGGTTTTTTTTTTTTTCTTACTTTTTTTTTCTGGGGACTTTAGTGTGACTTTGTAGGTAACTGGATTGAATTTCCTCTTATATATATTTTTATGCTCCTTTTGATTTTTTAATTTTCTTTAGGATAGAGGCTCCCTTTGGCTATTTTTTTTCTTTTTTTTGTATACATTACTCCTTCTTTCTGGCTGGGGGGGGGGAAAGAGTATTAAGAAACTTTGCAACACTGCCAACTAGAGGCTTGAAAATACTTTATTTGAATTGGAGAGAATTGTAAGAAGACTCCTTCTCAAGGACATTTCAACGTGATAAGATAGAGGGAGAGCACAGCAAAATATTATTACAGGTGCTTTCCTGGACTCTTATTAATATTTCAACATTTGAGGCTTGGCTTTGAAGCTACTGGAGAAGAGAGTTATAATAAGAGCCTTGGATAAATAAATAAAGTGCAGTGTGCTTATATATATATATATATATATCGTAGAATTGTGAAGATTTGCATCCCGAGATATAAGTTCAAAGGAAAGAAAGATTTGCTCTTCGGGAAAGTTTTTTATTTTTTGTTCAGAATTTTCGGATTTGTTATCTCAAGTCCGTCTTCAGTGAACTGTTAGATGGAGATGTGTCCAGGAAGGAGCTTTGGTCGTTATTTTTATCGTTGGTGTCAGCGTTCTGTGGATTGGCAGCACGGGCATCATCGCGTGATTGGCTTGTCAGTTGTTTGGATGCGAGTTGGTTTGTTTTTTGATGTTGTTGATCCAATTATCACGTAAACTTTGATAGTTGGGGTCAATGTCTTTGTGGCGATTAATGCAATTGGTGCCAGTATGCCATGCTTCAATAAATTCACGTGCATAACGTGTTTTGCCTGTGCCAATTATTTTGGTTGCATCCCAGTTAAAGTAATGATTTTGGTCTATGCTGTGTGTTGCTATTTGAGATAGTGGGTCTTTTCTTTTGACAGCTAGTGTGTGTTCATGGATTCTTTCGTGGAGTTGTTTTCCAGTTTGGCCAATGTATTTTTGGGGGCATGTTTTGCATGGTATTTCATATATGACGTTTTTCATTGAAGTGATTGGTAATTTGTCTTTGCCTGATATGAGTGTTTTTCTTAATGAAGTTGTTGGTTTGTGTGCAATATTGATGTTGAGTGGTTGTAAGTGTCTTGATATGATTTCTGATACACCTTGTATGTATGGAAGTGAGTACCATTTAGGTGGATTTTGTGGGTTTTTGTTGTTTGTGTCTGTTTGTTTGTGTGATTTATGTGGTTTGTGTCTTAGGCAGTTTTTGATGAAGCTTTTTGGATATCCATTGTTTATGAAGAGGTTGTAGAGAAAATTTAGTTCTTCTTTTCGTATTTTTTTGTCTTGGCAATAAGTGTAGGCTCGTTTAAAAAGTGTTGAGATGCAGCTTCTCAACACTTTTTAAACGAGCCTACACTTATTGCCAAGACAAAAAAATACGAAAAGAAGAACTAAATTTTCTCTACAACCTCTTCATAAACAATGGATATCCAAAAAGCTTCATCAAAAACTGCCTAAGACACAAACCACATAAATCACACAAACAAACAGACACAAACAACAAAAACCCACAAAATCCACCTAAATGGTACTCACTTCCATACATACAAGGTGTATCAGAAATCATATCAAGACACTTACAACCACTCAACATCAATATTGCACACAAACCAACAACTTCATTAAGAAAAACACTCATATCAGGCAAAGACAAATTACCAATCACTTCAATGAAAAACGTCATATATGAAATACCATGCAAAACATGCCCCCCAAAATACATTGGCCAAACTGGAAAACAACTCCACGAAAGAATCCATGAACACACACTAGCTGTCAAAAGAAAAGACCCACTATCTCAAATAGCAACACACAGCATAGACCAAAATCATTACTTTAACTGGGATGCAACCAAAATAATTGGCACAGGCAAAACACGTTATGCACGTGAATTTATTGAAGCATGGCATACTGGCACCAATTGCATTAATCGCCACAAAGACATTGACCCCAACTATCAAAGTTTATGTGATAATTGGATCAACAACATCAAAAAACAAACCAACTCGCATCCAAACAACTGACAAGCCAATCACGCGATGATGCCCGTGCTGCCAATCCACAGAACGCTGACACCAACGATAAAAATAACGACCAAAGCTCCTTCCTGGACACATCTCCATCTAACAGTTCACTGAAGACGGACTTGAGATAACAAATCCGAAAATTCTGAACAAAAAATAAAAAACTTTCCCGAAGAGCAAATCTTTCTTTCCTTTGAATATATATATATATATATATTTACTTGTGATATCCCTACTCACCAGCCTTTTTTTTAAAGGGAAAGCCTCAGAGTTTTTTTCTTTTCTTTTTTTTTTCTTTTCCTTATTTTTATTGGGACTTCTTTGCTCTTTCTATCTATGTTTTTGGACCACTTTGTTTTTCTTTTTTGATTATTGAGACTTCTCAATTGGATTAAGGTATGAAGAACCTGAAGGAATTTTTTCTTTTCCTTTTGCTTTTTTTTGCTCTTAATCAATATTATTATTTTCGGGTTTGTTTGTTTTTTTCCTTTCTATTTTTTCTTTTTTAATGGTGGACTACTTCGTAATTGGATTAGGGTCTAGAAGAACCTGAAGATCTTTCTTCTTCTTTTTTTCCTTTTTCTTCTTTGGTTTTGGGCCTTTTACTATTGGATTTTTCCATTTTGGATTATAATTGGCTACTCTACCAGTTGGATTAAAAGTCAAAAAGAATTTGAAGCTTTGGAAGCATTAAAATGAGCAGGAAACCAATACCATCTGGCATTTCTACTTCTACCTCTGCTTCCCCACCAGCTGGAGGACAACGTTTAATTCAGACAATGTTGAAGCAAGATAAAGAACAAGAAAGAGTAACTTTACAGATGATTATGCAAGGAATCCAAGATCTTAAGACAAAATCAAACACCATTGAACAAAGAGCAGAAAATATTGAACAAAGAGCAGGAAATATTGAACAAAGAGCAGAAAATATTGAACAAAGAATAGAGAAGACTGATGAAAAAGTGGAAAATATTAAACAAATGATGGTCAAGTATGAGGAGAGATTCCAAAAAATTGAGGAAGAAGGAAAACAAAGAGAGGAGAAGATTGGAAATATTGACAGTAGATTAACAGCGGTTGAACAAGAAAAAAGTGGGATGTTGAGGTGGGAGATGGAAAGGTCAGAATTTTATCTCAGATTTCAAAATATAGAAGAGGAAAAAGGAGAAAATTTGGTTGCGATAATGATAGAAATTTTGGCAGATGCTTTGGAAATTACAGAGGAAAAGGTGATGGATGGAGTAGATGAGGTATATCGAGTTTATACAATATATGCGATGAGAAATAAATTACCCAAGAAAGTCCATATTAGATTTACCAAAAAATCCATTAAAACACAAATATTACAAGTAGTAAGAGAGAAAACATTGAAATACAAAGGTAAAGAGATTGTGGTTTTAAAACAAATACCCAGAAGAGTGAGAAAGATGAGAAGAGAATATCGATTTCTGACCAAAATGCTACTGGAAAACGAAGTGAATTATAGATGGCTGATTCCAGAAGGACTAATGTTTACGTGGCAAGAGCAGAGACATAGAATTGATTCAATTGAGAAAGCAGAACTTTTCCATGCAGAATTTTTTGGAAGAAGAAGAGAGGAGGCAGAGAAAGAGGTCTCATTAATTGAGTTTCAAGAGGAACAACTGGAGACTGAAAAAGAGAAAGGAGCTATAGGTGGACAGGTGGATAGTAAGGAACAGCGTGAAGTGAGATCCACGAGAGCTGTTAGACCTAAATATAAAGCATAATCATGGAAGAAAAAAAACTGATCACAATGAATATAAATGGACTTAATTCAGCTATTAAAAGAAGGAAAACTTTTCATAAATTAGAGAAATTAAAATTTGATATAATTTGTCTACAAGAAGTTCATATTAAAAAACAACATGAACAATTGTTAGTACAGCCAAAATTGGGGAAAATATTTACTTCTTTGACTCAATGTAAGAAAAGAGGAGTGGTTCTATACATTAAAGAGGCTATCCCAGCAAAATTGATCTACACGGATGAAGACGGAAGAGTATTAATGGTAGAAATAATGGACAACAATATAAAAATACTCTTGATTGCAATTTATGCTCCGAATGATAAACAAGAAGAGTTTTATAAAAAGCTACACATGAAAATAATCGGACTGGACTATGTTAATATAATTATGATGGGAGATTTTAATGGAATTGTGGACAATAAATTGGACTACATAGCAACAACAACAAAGCAAAATAGAAAGGCTCTCCCTAAATCTTTTTTTTAAATGACAGATGAACTAACTTTAAAAGATATTTGAAGAGAAAGAAATGTTAAAGCTAAACAATATACTTTTTATTCAAATAGACATTTATCATGGTCCAGATTAGATATGATTTGGATCTCAACAGAATTAATATCCAATATTCAAGAAACAAATATTGAAACAAGTACTTGGGCAGATCATAGCCCAATGACAATTAAATGGAAGGGACAAAAAAAAAGATCGAGATGGACATTAAATAATACTATTTTAAAGGAGAAAGATTTTATACAATGGATGGAGAAGGAATTGGCTTTTTTCTTCAGAGAAAATAAAAAAGAAGATACTTCAATGCAGAATGTTTGGGATACAATGAAGGCATACGCTAGAGGTTTGATAATAAATTATACAAGAAAAAAGAATATTAGGAAAAGGGAAACTTCTAAGACCTTGGAAGATGAGTATAAAAGACTTGAAAAAGAATTACAGAAAATGCCTCTATCTCCTTTTGTATTTGTATTGACTTTGGAAGTGTTGAATAGAAATATTAGAGATGATAAAAGCATAAAAGGAATGAAAATTAAAAAGGAAGAATTTAAACTGCAAGCCTTTGCTGATGACTTAGCTTTTATTCTGGAAGACCCGTTAGAAACGGCTCCAAAGTTATTGGAAAAGATAGAGACTTATGGGGAGGTGGCTGGTTTGAAAATAAATAAAGATAAAACAAAGATTTTGACAAAGAACATGCTATTGAGACAGAGAGAAGAACTGGCAGATTGTTATGTATGTAAATAGTTGAATAAAGGCAAACTTGGGGTAAAGTGCAGGGTTCTGGCCCTGCACTTCTGATTGGGTGTTAAGCGGCTAGATCGGATTGGTCGGGTTCTGAGAATCTGATTGGCCCTTAATGAAGGACTCTTATTGGTACTGGAGCTAGCGTTTCACAAGCTCCTATTGGTTATTTCACATTAGCATTGCCTATATAAAGCAGAGTTGTTGTTATACAAGTTAGAAGTCACTATGCAATAAAGAGTTGAAAGTTCACCAACTAAGACTGTCTCCATTCATTCTACCCATGCCTGAATCTATGACACTGGTGATGAGGATGGGATTTGGAGACATCTGATCTTAAGGAACTTGGAAGCAAAAAAAAAAAAAAAACAGAGCACGCATAAAAAAATGGCGCCACCAACGGAAGCCATGTCCGGCGGCATCGTTCCACCCGCTCCGTACGATCCATCCCAAGAGGATTGGGAATCCTACATGGATCGCTTTCAGATGTTCCTTGAAATGAACAACCTGAAGGACGCCACACCAGCCAAGAAGCGGGCGCTGTTCCTGACGTACTGCGGCCCGGCTGTCTTTAAAATGGCTGAAGCCCTCGCAAAGCCTCGAGAAGTGAAAGCAATAAGCTGGGACGACCTCAAACCTCTCCTGAGAGACCATTATGCGCCAACCGTACCCACACTCGTGAGACGCCATGAGTTCTATCAATGAAGCCAACGAAAAGGAGAGAGCGTGGCTGACTTCGTGGCAGACCTCCGACACTTGGGAGGCCTCTGCGGGTTCGCAGACTTAGATGAAGCATTGAGAGACCGCCTAATTCTGGGATTAGATGCACCAAACGTGCAGAGCAAGATAATGGCGAAGGGCGACATCAGCGTTGTTGACGCCATCGCCGAAGCCACCGCCACTGAGGCAACAAAAAAGTCAGCGGCGCAGCTACGGCGAAGCCGAAACCCCACAAACCCACCGACAGGCGACATCTCACCCAGCTCAGAAGGGCAGTTAGCAACAACGCATTACGAGGACCTCTCCTCATCGTCAGACAGCAACAAAGAAGGGGTCCATCGACTGCATTCCAACCGGGACCCTCGTCCTAAAACCTCACACCCTTGCGCTGGCTGCGGGGCAAACCATTCCAGGGCAGACTGCAAATTCTGCGACGCACTCTGCCACGAGTGCGGGAAACGAGGCCACATCGGTCGAGTCTGTCGCAGTTTACCGGGACCAAGCCCGGCCTCAAAGGGAACCAACTTTCGCCAATCGGCAGGAAACCGTCCTGTAAGGCGAGACCCAGCAAACCACTCCTACAGATATCGAGCGTTGCAGAAAGAAGAGGCTCACCATACTATCACTATAGGTCAGGCCTCGGCCCTGGACGCTAAGAAGATTCGAGTTACAGTAGCCATAGAGAACCAACCCTGCCACATGGAGGTCGATTCGGGATTGTCCCTCTCGATGGTGTCATGGAAGACATTAAAGCAGCTCATTCCTACCATCCAATGCCAAGACCTTCGAATGCAACGCCTTATCCTTAAAGATTACCAAGGGAATCGGATCCCTGTGGTCGGGTCTTGTCGAGTCCGCGTCTCATTTAAAAAGCATACGGCATACTTACCTCTAACGATCTTCGATAGGGACAGGCCTAGTTTGTTGGGCCTCCAATAGTTTGCGCCACTCGGCATCGAACTAGCCGGCGTGAACCGAGTCGGTGATTGCGAGTGGGAGGAGGATCTTATGTCTGAATTCAGCGATGTCTTCGCAGATCGTCTGGGCGAGTATAAGGGGACCCCAATCTCGTTCAGCCTCGACCCTAAGGTCACCCCGATCCGTTTAAAGCCCCGTTGAGTTCCGTTCGTCCTTAAGGCCAAGATAGATGAACAACTTGACAAACTAATTAAACAAGGGGTACTGCAACCCATTGATCATTCCCCATGGGAAACTCCTATTGTAACCCCCATTAAACCAGATGGGTCAATCCGAATCTGTGGGGACTACCGGGCCACTCTAAACCACGCCCTCCAACAGAACACGTATCCAGTGCCGGTGGTGCAGCACCTCCTTCATTCCCTGGGAGGTGGAAAGGTTTTCGCTAAGCTGGATTTAGCTCAAGCCTATCAACAATTGCCCGTGGACGAAAAAACAGCCCAAGCCCAAACGATACTAACGCACAGAGGTGCTTTTAAATGTACCCAATTGCAGTTCGGGGTGAGTGTGGCCCCGGGAATATTCCAAAGTTTAATGGAACAATTGTTACAGGGAATCAAGGGCGTGGTTCCGTATTTTGATGACATATTGATTGCAGCTCCTAGTAAAATAATTCTGCATAATTGTTTAAAATGTGTGCTTAAAAAATTCCAAGAAGCGGGATTGAAAGTAAAAAGGGATAAATGTCATCTGTATACCGACAGTGTTGAATTTCTAGGTTATCGCATTGATAGTCAGGGTATTCACCCAACTGAGAGTAAATTAAGGGTGATTAGAAATGCTCCCAGACCTCGTAACAAAACTGATCTTCAAGCATTTTTAGGCCTTATCAATTTCTACAATGTGTTTTTACCGCATAAGGCGACTGTGGCTGAACCATTACACCGGTTATTAGATAAGAAAGCATTGTGGGTTTGGGGTTACCGAGAAGAAAAAGCGTTTAGAAATGTAAAAAATTTACTTACATCTGATTTTGTACTTATGCAATATAATGAAACATTACCCTTGGTTATAACTTGTGATGCCTCACTGTTTGGAGTGGGCGCTATTTTGAGCCATGTGCTACCTAATGGAAATGAGGTTCCCGTTGCATACTTTTCAAAGACTCTTTCCCAGGCAGAACGTAACTATGGACAAATAGACAAGAAGGCTCTTGCAATTGTGTCAGCTGTAAAAAAATTCCATGAGTATGTATATGGAAGGACATTTCCAATTGTAACCGACCACAAACCTTTATTGGGGATAATCGCTGGGGACAAACCAACTCACTATATATTGTCCCCAAGAATGACTCGATGGTCAGAGTTTCTAGCTGCTTATAATTATCGATTGTTACATCGACCGGGGAAAGCCATTCCCCATGCCGACGCACTCAGCAGAGCACCACTACCAGAGACCCTCGACGATCCGGCACCAACAGTATCGGCGTTACAAATCGAAACGCTCAACTTGCCTCCTATGACCGCTCGAGATATCACGAGGGAGACCAAACGAGACCACACCCTAGCACGAGTCCTAGGCTGGGTAGAGTACGGATGGCCATTGGATTAGATCCCAGATGACTTCGCACCATTTAAAACAAGACAAACTGAACTTTTTTCTCAAAAAGGCTGCGTTATCTGGGGCGATAGAGTCGTCGTCCCAGGACGACTCCAAAAGACGCTGTTACAAATCTTGCACGATGGACATCCCGGGATCGTGCGAATGAAGGCACTCGCACGGAGCTACGCTTGGTGGCCAGGCATGGACCGACACATCGAGCAATGGGTCAAGGCCTGCACCAAGTGCCAACAAACCAGCAACGCACCACCAAAAGCTGCACTGACCAAATGGGAGACGCCACGTGGACCCTGGTCCAGAATCCACCTGGATTTTGCAGGGCCGATCAAAGGACAGACATTGCTGTTGACTGTCGATGCATACTCTAATTGGTTAGAAATTCATCGAATGGCCAATAAAACCTCCGAGGCAGTCATTAAAGTCCTCAATAGACTCTTTGCAACTCATGGATTGCCGGACATCCTGGTGTCTGATAACGGACCACAGTTTACAGCACTAATGTTTGAGCAGTACCTTGCTGACAACGGCATCCGCCATGCGCTCACCTCGCCGGCGCATCCTGCTACCAACGGCCGAGCGGAACGCATGGTACAATTTGTAAAAAAGACTTTACAAAAGCTGGACTATGATAATCTTGACGAAAAAATAAACCGCATTCTACTTCTATAACACATCACTCCGCAGAGCAAAACCGGCAGAACTCCCGCTGAATTTCTCATGGGGCGAAAACTCCGTTCCCGCCTCGACCGACTGCACCCTGCTTACGAGCCAGAAAAACCTCCAGGATCCAGCGGACGCTACCGTACCTTCAAGGTAGGGCGACCCCGTTTATGCAAGAAATTTATCGGGCGACCCAGTTTGGATTGAAGCAACGGTAATACACGAGACTGGGCCCAGATCCTATATTGTAAAATGTATTGATGAGAGACTATGGAAAAGACATATTGACCAATTACGGTCACGACTTATAACTGCTAGCCAACAACTTCCCAATGACCAAACTGAGGGGGGGGGAGGAAGAGAAGATGACGATATGCCAGGAAACCTGTTCCAGGAAAGCGATGAATCAAGTGAAACCCAGGAAATGGAGCAGGAAGAAGAATCGTACGCTCCTAGGGAAATCACACCAGAACAAAAAGCTGAGCCACCACAAAACAACACCCTACCTCAACGGGACTGCACGCAGCCAGTCCAAAGAAAATCTGACAGACCCAAGAGACAACCGTCCTATTTAAAGGACTACATAGTCACAAACTAATTGTGAAGCCAGGGGGAAGGGGTGTTATGTATGTAAATAGTTGAATAAAGGCAAGCTTGGGGTAAAGTGCAGGGTTCTGGCCCTGCACTTCTGATTGGGTGTTAAGTGGCTAGATCGGATTGGTCGGGTTCTGAGAATCTGATTGGCCCTGAACGAAGGACTCTAATTGGTACTGGAGCTAGCGTTTCACAAGCTCCTATTGGTTATTTCACATTAGCATTGCCTATATAAAGCAGAGTTGTTGTTATACAAGTTAGAAGTCACTATGCAATAAAGAGTTGAAAGTTCACCAACTAAGACTGTCTCCATTCATTCTACCCATGCCTGAATCTATGACACAGATCTTTTGAAAATCCAAGTACAAATAAGGTTAAGTATCTGGGGATATATTTGACAACAAGATGTAGCACATTAAAAGAGAATAATTATATTAAACTCAAACAACAGATAGCTACAGATTTGAAGAAGTGGGAAAATTTGCAATTGTCATTAATAGGGAGAATCTCAACAATCAAGATGAATATTTTACCCAGAATTTTATTTTTGTTCCAAACAATACCAATTAGGCTTGGAAAAGACTATTTTGAAGATTTAAATAAAATTATGTTGAAGTTTATATGGCAAGCTAAAAAAGCAAGAATAAAGCTAAAGCTTTTGCAAGACGCTAGAATTAGAGGAGGTTTTGGCCTGCCTAATTGGGAATTGTATTATCAAGCTGCAAGTTTGATGTGGGTCAAAGAATGGATAACATTAAGAAAGCATAGATTGTTGACATAAGAAGGGCATGATTTGCTGTTGGGCTGGCATGCTTTTTTATGGTATAAGGGAACTAAAACACAGGGTTATTTTAGAAGACATTGTATACGGGAGTCTTTGTGGTTAAACTGGGAGAAGATAAAAAGACAATGTTATTTGAAAATTCCAGTTTGGTTATCGAGTATTGAAGCATTTTCCTATCCTATAATTTATAAGAAGGAACAAACAGTTAGATATGGGGAACTACTGGATGAAAAGGGTGAACTTAAATCGATCCAAAACTTAGAGGAACAAGGTATAAGGATGAATTGGTTTTCATATGCGCAAATACATTTAAGGTATGATGAAGATTCTAAAATGGAGGGGAATGAAGGAGAAGGCGGAGCTTCGTTCCGGTGATACAGCTGCGATCTCGGGGCTCTGAGATCGTAGCCGATATTTTCGCCCCTGGTCGGTCCTAACGGACCTAAACCGTCCTGTAGAGACGGTGATCGTGAAGGGCATTGTTCCAGGATCCCAGAGATATCGCAAAATCTCTGGTTTGATCCGGAAGAAGCCCTTTTGCTGGCGGCGGAGAGGCAGCCTCCATAGCTGCTGAAGTCGGGACAGCTCCGAAAAGAAAGTGATTGGAGTGAAGTGTGTCGGCTGGGTGAGAAAAACTCTTTTGTGCTGTAAATTTGCTAAGGTTGGAAAGTTCATCCGATATAAAGAAGAAAGCTGTGAGATTTTTTTTTTGACTGAAATTGTTTTGAGCGGCGTTTTTTAAAGTGATGTCAAATTGAGGCTTGGTTTTTTTTTTTCTTCTTTTCTTTATACTTTTTGGGAAAGATTTTACTGTGACTTTGTAGGTAACCGGATTGAATTTTCTCTTATATATATTTTTATGCTTCCTTTGATTTTATGCTTCTTTTGATCTTTTAACTTTCTTTAGGATAGAGGCTCCCTTTGGCTATTTTTTCTTTTTTTTTCTGTATATATTATTCCTTTTTTCTGGCAGGCGGGGAGAAAGAGCATTAAGAAACTTTGTAACACTGCCAACTAGAGGCTTGAAAGTATCTTTATGTGAATTGGAGAGAACTGCAAAAAGACCTCATCTCAAGGACTTTTTAATGTGATAAGATAGAGGGAGAGCACAGCAAAATATTATTGCAGGTGCTTTCCTGGACTGTTATCAACAATACTTGAGGTTTGGCTTTGAAGCTGCTGGAGAAGAGAGTCATAACAAGAGCCTTGGATAAATAACAAAGTGCAGTGTGTTTTCTTATATATACCCCATTCGCTAGCCTTCTTCTAAATTTTAATTTTAGTAATATTTTTATTTTTGCCTTTTATTTTAAAGGGAAAGCCTCAGAGTTTTTTCTTCTTTATTTTTCTTTTCTTTTTTATTGGGACCTTTTTGCTTTTCATATTTATGTTTTTGGACTACTTTGTTGTTGAGGTTGTTTTTTTTTCTTTTTTTTGGATTATTGAGACTTTTTAATTGGATTAAGGTGTGAAGAATCTGAAGGAACTTTTTGTTTTTTTTGTTTTTTTTCTCTTTTTGCTTTTTCTTTTTTCCTTTTTCTTTTGCTCTTAATCAATATTATTATTTTTGGATTTGTTTGTTTTCTCCTTTCTATTTTTTCCTTTTTTATGGTGGACTATCTCGTAATTGGATTAGGGTCTAGAAGAACCTGAAGATCTTTCTTCTTCTTTTTTTCCTGTTTCTTCTGTGGTTTCGTCTTTTTTACTATTGGAGTTCTTCATTTTGGATTATAATTGGCTGCTCTACCAGTTGGATTAAAAGGCAAGAAGAATTTGAAGTTTTGGAAACATTGAAATGAGCAGGAAACCAATACCATCTGGCATTTCTGCTTCTACCTCTGCTTCCCCACCAGTTGGAGGACAACGTTTAATTCAGACAATGTTGAAGCAAGATAAGGAACAAGAGAAAATAACTTTACAGATGATTATGCAAGGAATCCAAGATCTCAAGACAAAATCAGATATCATTGAACAAAGAACAGGAAATATTGAACAAAGAACAGAAAATATTGAACAAAGAATAGAAAAGATTGAACAAAGAGCAGAAAATATTGAACAAAGAGCAGGAAATATTGAACAAAGAGCAGAAAATATTGAACAAAGAATAGAGAAGACTGATGAAAAAGTGGAAAATATTAAACAAATGATGGTTAAGTATGAGGAGAGATTCCAAAAAATTGAGGAAGAAGGAAAACAAAGAGAGAAGAAGATTGGAAATATTGACAGCAGACTAACAGCGGTTGAACAAGAAAAAGGTGGGATGTTGAGGTGGGAGATGGAAAGGTCAGAATTTTACCTCAGATTTCAAAATATAGAAGAGGAAAAAGGAGAAAATTTGGCAGCGGTAATGATAGAAATTTTGGCAGATGTTTTGGAAATTACAGAGGAAAAGATGATGGATGGAATAGATGAGGTATATCGAGTCTATACAAGATATGCGATGAGAAATAAATTACCCAGGGAAGTCCATATTAGATTTACCAAAAAATCCATTAAAACGCAAATATTACAAGTAGTAAGAGAGAAAACACTGAAATACAAGGGTAAAGAGGTTGTGGTTTTAAAACAAATACCCAGAAGAGTGAGAGAGATGAGAAGAGAATATCGATTTCTGACCAAAATACTATTGGAAAATGAAGTGAATTATAGATGGCTGATTCCAGAAGGACTAGTGTTTGGGTAGCAAGAGCAAAGATATAGAATTGATTCAATTGAGAAAGCAGAATTTTTTCATGCAGAATTCTTTGGAGGAAGAAGAGAGGGAATAGAGAAAGAGGCTTTATCAATTGAGTTTCAAGATGAACAACTGGAGACTGAAAAAGAGAAAGGAGCAGCAGGGGGACAGATGGATAATAAAGAACAGCGTGAAGTGAGATCCATGAGAGCTGTTAGACCTAAATATAAAGCATAATTATGGAGGAAAAAAAACTGATTACAATGAATATAAATGGACTTAATTCAGCTGTTAAAAGAAGGAAAACTTTTCATAAATTAGAGACATTAAAATTTGATATAATTTGTCTACAAGAAGTTCACATTAAAAAACAACATGAACAATTGTTATTACAGCCAAAATTAGGGAAAATATTTACCTCTTTGACTCAATGTAAGAAAAGAGGTGTGGTTTTATACATTAAAGAGGCTATTCCAGCAAAATTGATTTACACGGATGAAGATGGAAGAGTATTAATGGTAGAAATAATGGACAATAATATAAAAATACTCTTGATTGCAATTTATGCTCCGAATGATAAACAAGAAGAGTTTTATAAAAAGCTACATATGAAAATAATTGGACTGGACTATGTTAATATAATTATGATGGGAGATTTTAATGGAATTGTGGACAATAAACTGGACTATATAGCAACAACAACAAAGCAAAATAGAAAGGCTCTCCCAAGGTCCTTCTTTAAAATGACAGATGAATTAACTTTAAAAGATATTTGGAGAGAAAGAAATGTTAAAGCTAAACAATATACTTTTTATTCAAATAGACATTTATCATGGTCCAGATTAGATATGATTTGGATCTCAACAGAACTAATATCTAATATTAAAGAAACAAATATTGAAACAAGTACCTGGGCAGATCATAGCCCAATGACAATTAAATGGAAGGGACAAAAAAAAAGATCGAGATGGACATTAAATAATACTATTTTAAAGGAGAAAGATTTTACACAATGGATGGAGAAGGAATTGGCTTTTTTCTTCAGAGAAAATAAAAAAGAAGATACTTCAACGCAAAATGTGTGGGACACAATGAAGGCATACGCTAGAGGTTTGATAATAGATTATACAAGAAAAAAGAATATTAGGAAAAGGCAAGCTTCTAAGGCCTTGGAAGATGAGTATAAAATTCTTGAAAAAGAATTACAGAAAATGCCACAGAAAAAGGATATTAAATTGAAGCTGGATGTAATCAAACATAAAATGGAATTAATAGAGAAAGAAGAACTGGCACAGAAAATTAGAAACTCTAAACAGAATTATTTTGAAGATGCAAATAAACCAGGTAGATGGCTAGCATATAAATTGAGAAAAGAGAAGGAATCAAGAAAAATATTGAAGTTAATAGATGAACAAGGCCAAGTTTGTTATGGGAATAAGGAGAAAAAAGAAATTATTCGAGATTTTTATGGACAATTATATAAACAGGAAAATATTGATGAAGAAAAAGTCAAACAGTATTTACAGGAAGCTAATTTACCAAAGATACCTAAAGAAACTGAAGAAATGCTAGAAAGCAATATAACAATGATGGAACTAAATGAAGCACTTAAGAAATAAAATAATGGGAAAGCTCCGGGTCCAGATGGGCTTCCAGTAGAATTTTATAAAACATTTCAAGAATTATTGAGCATCCCATTGTTAGAAGTTATGAATGAAGTTATGTTAAAAAAGATGATACCCAAAACATGGTCAGAGGCTTATATTACACTTATACCAAAGGAAGAGACTGACCCATTGCAAATTAAGAATTATAGACCTATTTCTTTATTGAATGCAGACTATAAAATCTTTGCTTCAATCTTAGCAGAAAGACTTAAAAAATATTTAAATAATTTTATTCACTCAGATCAAAATGGATTTCTGCCAAAGAGACAAATTAGAGACAATATGAGAGTAATCTTGGACATCTTGGAATACTATGAGGCTCATCCTGAAAAGCAAATGGCTTTGATATTCCTAGATGCTCAAAAAGCATTTGATAATGTGAACTGGAGATTTATGTTATTATTATTGGAGCAGATGGGTTTCGCTAAAAAATTTATTCAAGCAATAGAAGCTATATATAATAAACAGACAGCAAGGGTAATGATGGAGGGAGAACTTACAGATTTTATTAATATAAGGAAAGGCACAAGACAAGGATGCCCCCTATCTCCTTTGCTATTTGTGTTGACCTTGGAAGTGTTGAATAGAAATATTAGGGATGATAAAAGCATAAAAGGAATGAAAATTAAGAAGGAAGAATTTAAGCTACAAGCTTTTGCTGATGACTTAGCTTTTATTTTGGAAGATCCGCTAGAAACAGCTCCAAAGTTACTGGAAAGGATAGAGGCATATGGAGAGGTGGCTGGTTTGAAAATAAATAAAGACAAAACAAAGATTTTGACAAAGAATATGCTATTGAGACAGAGAGAAGAATTGGCAGATCTTTTGAAAATTCAAGTTACAAATAAGGTTAAGTATCTGGGGATATATTTGACAACAAGATGTAGCACATTAAAGGAGAATAATTATATTAAACTTAAACAACAGATAACTACAGATTTGAAGAAGTGGGAAAACTTGCAATTGTCATTAATAGGGAGAATTTCAACAATTAAGATGAATATCTTACCTAGAATTTTATTTTTGTTTCAAACAATACCAATTAGGCTTGGAAAAGACTATTTTGAAGATTTAAATAAAATTATGTTGAAGTTTATATGGCAAGGTAAAAAAGCAAGAATAAAGCTAAAGCTTTTGCAAGATGCTAGAATTAGAGGAGGTTTTGGTCTGCCTAATTGGGAATTGTATTATCAAGCTGCAAGTTTGATGTGGGTCAAAGAATGGATAACATTAAGGAAACATAGGTTGTTGACATTAGAAGGGCATGACTTGCTGTTGGGTTGGCATGCTTTTTTATGGTATAAGGGAACTAAAACACAGGGTTATTTTAGAAGACATTATGTACGGGAGTCTTTGTGGTTAAATTGGGAGAAGATAAAAAGACAATGTTATTTGAAAATTCCAGTTTGGTTATCGACCATTGAAGCATTTTCCTATCCTATAATCTACAAGAAGGAACAAACAGTTAGATATGGGGAACTTTTGGATGAAAAGGGTGAACTTAAATCGATCCAAAACTTAGAGGAACAAGATATAAGGATGAATTGGTTTTCATATGCACAAATACACTCAAGGTATGATGAAGATTCTAAAACGGAGGGATTTTATGATAAACAGACTGATTTAGATAAGATCTTGATGGGTACTGATGAGAAGGTGATTAAAAAACTATATGGTTATTTACTGGGAATGAAATTAGAGGAAGAACAAGTCAAAGAAACTATGATTGTTTGGGGGAAGAATTTTGGATATGGGATTGATTTAGAGAAATGGCAGAAATTGTGGTCTCAAAATTATAAAATGACAATGTCAACAGCATATAAAGAAAACTTATATAAGATGTTTTACAGGTGGCATTTTCCTCCGACAAGAATAGCAAGAATGTTTAAGAACAAATCTGAAAAATGCTGGAAATGTCATCAGATACCCGGCTCGTATTACCATATGTGGTGGACTTGTGAGGATGCTAGAAAATATTGGACTATAATTCGCATGTGGTTGGAAAAAATGACAAAGAAACATATAGATTTGAAACCAGAGATCTTCTTATTGGGAATTTTACCTGATATATATAGTAAAGATTTGAAATACCTGATTGTAAATGTATTAACAGCGGCCAGGATTGTATTTGCTAAAAATTGGAAGAATGAGAAAATACCATTACAGGAAGAAATTATTAAGAAAATATTGGAATGTGCTGAGATGAGTAGATTGACATTTGAAATTAGAGAGCAAGAGGATAAACAATTTTACGAAATTTGGGATCTTTTTTATAAATGGCTAGATGATAAAATACGATAATAGAATATTTAGAATGCTAGATAGTAAGGAATATCTTTATTTTGCTATTATTTTGCTATTTGATATTATATTTATAAAGGATTTTTTAGGATTGATTTGATATGACTAGATGATTTGTTATAGAGTAAACTGGTTTAAAGTATTGTTAGCTCATTAAGCATGAATGATTAAAAATATAGTCAAAAACTTCTTTTTTTAGTGATATTAGGATATATAAGTTTGGATTGACAATATGAGTTGTTATGTAATGTAATTGTAATTTGAGACTACAGAATGAATGCACAAAAATGATGAACCAACTGACACACTGGATGTACATATAAGAGTTGATGTTTTTATGTTTTGTTTGTCTTGTTTGTTTGTAGAAAATTAATAAAAACTTTTTTTCAAAAAAGAAAACTTGTATAAGATGTTTTACAGGTGGCACTTTCCCCCGACAAGAATAGCAAGAATGTTTAAGAACAAATCTGAAAAATGCTGGAAATGTCATCAGATACCCGGCTCGTATTACCATATGAGGTGGACTTGTGAGGACGCCAGAAAATATTGGACTAAAATTTGCATGTGGTTGGAAAAAATGACAAAAAGGAAACACATAGACTTGAATCCAGAGATCTTCTTATTGGGAATTTTACCTGATATATATAGTAAAGATTTGAAATACCTGATTGTAAATGTATTAACAGCAGCTAGGATTGTATTTGCTAAAAATTGGAAGAATGAGAAAATACCATTATAGGAAGAAATTATAAAGAAAATATTGGAATGTGCTGAGATGAGTAGATTGACATTTGAAATTAGAGAGCAAGAGGATAAACAATTTTATGAAATTTGGGATCTTTTTTATCAATGGCTAGATGATAAGATATGATAATAGAATATTTAGAATGCTAGACAGTGAGGAATATTTATATTTTGCTATTTTGTTATTACTTTGTTATTTGATGCTATATTTATAAAGGGTTTTTTAGGATTGATTTGGTATGATTATATGATTTGTTACAGAATAAACTGGTTAAAGTATTGTTATCTCATGAAGCATGAATGATTAAAAGTATAGTCAAAAATTTCTTTTTTAAAAGTGATATTAGGATATATAAGTTTGGATTGACAATATGAGTTGTTATGTAACATAATTGTAATTGAGACTACAAAATGAATGCACAAAACTGATGAACCAACTGGATGTACATATGAGAGTTGATGTTTTAATGTTTTGTTTGTCTTGTTTGTTTGTAGAAAATTAATAAAATCTTTATTTTAAAAAAAGGCGACCATGGCGGAACCGCTACATAGGCTGTTAAATAAAACAGCCACCTGGACCTGGGGAGCACGGGAGGAGAGTGCTTTCAACAACACAAAGAACCTGCGAACATCCAATATGGTACTAATCCAGTACAGCGAGACTCTGCCATTGACGGTAACTTGCGACGCGTCACCATTTGGAATCGGCGCCATCCTCAGCCACCAGCTACCAGATGGGAGGGAAGCACCCATCGCTTTTTCATCAAGGACACTTTCAAAGCCAGAGCGGAACTACAGCCAGCTCGACAAAGAGGCCCTAGCAGTCGTCGCCAGCGTCAAGAAATTTCACGAATACCTTTATGGTAGGACTTTTACAATCATCACGGATCACAAGCCGCTGCTAGGAATCCTGGTGGGGAACAGGGCCACACCGAACCTTCTATCACCAAGAATGACGAGGTGATCCGAATTCCTAGCAGCATACAATTACCAGCTGGTACACCGACCCAGCAAGGACATCGCCCATGCAGACGCCCTAAGCTGGTCACCTTTACCGGACTGGGAAGACAACCCAGCACCCACAACAGAGGTACTCCAAATAGAGACAATATCCAACCCACTCGTGACCATGCCAGACATTGCCAGAAAAACAAATAAAGACAAACGGCTGGCGCAAGTCTTGAGCTGGGTGGGAAAAGGGTGGCCGGAAAGGGACATAGACGAACTATCAGACCCTTCCGGAACAGACAAACTGAACTCTTTACCGAAAAGGGCTGCATACTTTGGGGGGGACAGAGTGGTAATTCCTGAAAAATTACAGGAAAAGGTATTGGGAATGTTGCATGAGGGGCACCCGGGGATGGTTAAGATGAAAAGCCTGGCCAGAAGCTACACATGGTGGCCAGGAATGGATAAACAGATCGAAACCTCGGTTGCCAAATGTAAACAATGCCAAGAGTCCAGATCCAATCCACCCGCCACCCCAACCCAAGAATGGGAAAAACCAAGAGGTCCGTGGTCCAGAATTCATATAGATTTCGCGGGGCGAACCAAGGGACTTATGTACCTTATCACAGTAGATGCTTACTCCAACTGGCTGGAGGTAAGCACTATGAAGTCAACCACGACGGAGGTGGTGATAAGGAAACTGAGTAAACTTTTCGCTACACATGGCCTGCCAGATGTAATAGTGTCAGACAACGGGCCCCAGTTCACCGCAGTAGTGTTTGAACAATTTCTGGCAGGCCAAAGGATACGCCATGCATTAACCGCACCGGCAAACCTGGCGGTGAACGGGCGGGCGGAACGCATGTTCCAATACACCAAGAAAGCTATCCAGAAAATAGAAACAGCCAATATACAGGACAAAATCAATAAAATGCTCCTCATTCAACACATTACACCTAGCGCAACCACAAACAAAAGCCCGGCAGAACTAATGATGGGCTGGAAACTACACTCTACACTAGACAGAATGCACCCAACATATAACCCAGACAAACCCCCAGGTTCTTTCAGCAAATACAGAACATTCAACATAGGGGACCCAGTATACGCCAAAAACCTCACAGGAGAATCACTCTGGGTGCCAGCAACAATCACCTAGATAACCGGACCCCTATCATACCGATTGGAAACTAGTGACGGGAAAAACTGGAAATGGCACATAAACCAACTTAGGTCAAGAATAGCCACCACAACCAGCCAAACACCCGAAAAAGAAACTAGAAGGGGGGGGGAATCGGTAAGTGATAGAGAAGGAACCAAAGGAAACCAACTAACGCAAGCAGAACACCCCACACCTAGAATAGATGAACCACTAAACCGAGGTTACTCACCTGTAGACGCAGGACCAATGGATCATGAAACCCTGGGGTCTTCACCTGGAAGGAGCAGCCAAACCAGCTCACCCAGCTAGGTAAAACCAAGCGGGAGCAGAAGCAGAAGCTCAACCAGCCCAGGAGAACTGGGAGGGAGCTACCAAGAAAGGCCCAGCTCAACGTTCCAGGCGGTTCCATCCTAAGGAACTGGAGCGACAGAGGAGGCATCCAAACCGGTCAACGACCACACCAGAACTGAACCGCGCAGGTCAAGGAGGCAGGGAAAAAGCCTCACCTACCTATGTGACTACATCACTACGCACCACAGGACAAAACCAAGAGGGGAGGGGTATACAGTATTAGCATACTCAGAAACCCTCGCACCCGATTGGTCCGGACCAGCGGAGACCTGATTGGTCAACCGGTCGGCCGTGATTGGAGCACTAGGAATCTACCGCGATTGGCTGTGCCAGTTGTGGGAGATTCAAAGTGCTGTCATTGGCTACTGAGCTGCAAGCCAGCCCTTTATGAAGGGCTGCCGTGGCTCGCATTCTCAGACCTTTACCTAGACCTAATAAAGAGCTGAACTCACGCAAATGGTCTTGCGTCTCTGTCGAAACGATCCGCCTCAGATCTAACAATTTTGTCCTTTCAATTTCTTATTAGGTCATTAAATATACAGATTTAGACAATTCACTTTTCTTTGAGCTAGTCTGTGAGAGTTGTTGAAGATATCCCTTGATCTTGGAAAAATGATTTTGAAGGCACTATAAATAGATATGTAGCTGATTAAAAACTTCATCATTTTAATTAATAATTGCTACATTCACAACACAAAGATATTACATTTATAACTTGCAACAGAATCAGTTGTAGAAACTTCTGAAAGGACACTTCTGCTTTCTTTTGAAGAAGGGGTTGTTTCTAGAACAATTCTTTTCACAGTATTATGCATAACATAATTCTTTCAAAGGAATCTGATCCAAAGTTTAATAAAACAGGTGCACCTTAATAGGTCTGCTAGGAATTTTTTAGCTGTTAGCATTTTATAAATGAATCTGGCTGAAATGTCCTGTTTTCATTACAAGGCTTGTTGTATATTAAGTTCTTTCTGGCATTATGATGTTTTGTAAAACAAAGACACACATGCAACACAAACCCTCTTATTTTTTAACAGATTATTCATGCCTTTAGAAAACATTGCAATCTAAAGATCCCACAGATATCTTTGGGAAAAGAAAAGAAATCAGCCTTAGGGTGTATAACCTAGCCTGCACATTGCCAGGACTCCAATCTGTTTTATGACAAAACAGATTCATTTATCTCCAAAATAAATAAATTACTTTTGTGAACATTTAAAAACATTTGCATAATTAGGTTGTAAGATCTGAGCAGTCTTTTTCATAATAATTAAACTAATCTAATCTTGGACAGGGTAAACAGACTTAGTAAGACAAGAACAGCCTTCAGGCAAGGAAGTTACCATATTCTACAGGAACTGTAAGAATGATGATGTTTTTTAATTATGCAGAGATTTTACTCCCTGGTAATAGCAATGTTTGTATGGCCTGAAGCTCAAGTAGTTATTACTCCAGGGCACATAAAATTACACTCTGTTTTTTTGACATCTTTGAAACACGCAACAAATGTAAGTTCTCACAGTGTAGATACTTCAAAATGATTATATGCTTTCAACAGAGAACACATGATCTTGATGTTGATGGATTTGCTATCTGTATTCATTGGCTTATTCCTCAGTCACATGATCCTTTATTATCTTTAAATTAGGAATGCTTTCTTACCAAACTATACCACATCAGCTAAGGACTGATAAAGCAACAGCAGATAGAAAGGTTTGACTTCCTGTGAATTGCAGTGAAAACTCTAGTGATAAAAAGGGATGAACCTGGAACTGACTGAAGACATCCTGGGGAAATAATTATGATGATAGCAAAAGATTTTTCTGAAGTTTCTCAAACCTCTCAAATAGCAAACATGTTGTAGGCGTAAAGGATGCTTAATGTTTTGAATTGAATAGTTGAAATCCTGTCAAATTGAACCAGCTTATGTATTAGTTTTTTTAAAAAAAATATGTAGCTGATAACATTTTGGAATCTGTGAAATGCATTAAAAATTACAGCTTAGGGTTTCCGGTTCCACGTGGCTTTGGTGGCAGCAGGAATTCGCGACTGTTCGCGATTCCTACTGCGCTTGCCGCTGAGGTGCCCCCAATCCAAATGGGTCAGGGGGACATGGCTGCCCTGTAGAGGCAGCCAAAGAGAGAGGGGAGCCGGACAGGGGGTTGGGGGTGTCGCAGACCCCCTCCTCATCTGAAAAAAACCCTTTTTCCCGAGGTGGTGGAGCGGCGGTCAGTAATGGCCGCCACGAAGAAGCCTGCAACCGGGTAAGATTGTGCTGGAGGAAGCAAGAAAAATGAAAGTGCTGGCTGAGCCGGGTCGATTAACATCTCTTAAACTCTCTGGAACTGAACTGTCTGAATTGCTGGAGGATACATTGTATCCCTAAGAAGATCAGAAAGCGGTGGAGAAAGCTGTTAAAGGGAACTTTTTTTTTCTTCACTCTCCCACCCCATAGAAACAGCAGATGAAGATTTGAAATTTATTTGGGCACTGAAGGTGAATTATTTTTAAAGTTGAAGCCAAGGGACGAAAGACTCTTTGGACATTGGACTTAATAATTTAAGAAATTGGAAAACCCTTATTGGAGGTATGGATTTCTGATCATTTAAAAAAAAATTGTTGTTGTAAGTGGGAAGGGAGAGGAAAAAAAATTGGAGCAGAAGCTGAAAAAGGAGGAGATTGCCGAGAATCCCAAAGAAAGGTATATGGTAATTGGACCTCTTTGATTAAACAGTAACCCTAGAAAGAGAAATAGAAGAAGGAAGAAAAGTATTAATTTTTGGAACTTTTTTGAATTATTTTTGATTAAAAATACTTAGGTGGTTGTTTTGGGAAAAGTTTCTCTTTTCATGATGGCATCGCTTGTGGATGAACTAAAGACTGAATATCAAAAATATAAAAAGGAAGAACAAGATGGAAAAGATACTTTGGACACTTTATTTCAATTTTTAGAAATGGTGTTATGTACTTATGAAAAATTGATTACGCAGCAGAATGACTGGGACAAAAAGAAGAGGAAGAAGAAGCCATCTTTGATGAACAATGGGTTTTTTCTGGGGAGGAGGAGAAAGAGGATAAGAAAAAGGGGATTTTAAGGTTTGAAAAAACAACCCAAAAAGAGAAAAATGAGAGGAAAGGTGGATGCAAGGTTAGAAAGCAATGGAAAGGGAGTAAGAAAAGGGAGGAGGAGAGAGAAAGGGGTAAAAAGGGCAAGGAGAAGAATAAGCAAGAGAGAAAGGAGGGGGAGGAGAAGCCTCAATGGTGGGAAGCAAGATTTAAAGAAAAAAAGCTTATTTAGAGACAATGGGTGAATCTAATTGGGAAAAAAAGGGGGGGGATTCTGGAAGGTACATAAGATTGTGTTTTTATATGTGTATCTAGAGTAGAATGTTTAAGATATAAATGAGTATTAATATATATGATTAGTTTTTTTTTTCTTTTTAAATGATATGGATAGATTTTTTCTTTAGTTATTGACCTTTCTTATAAAATTTATTGTGTAATTTTAGAATGTACTAAACAGAATCCCAAGATAAATTAAGTGTTGAAGTACTTTTAAGTTAGGGTAATGAGTTAAAGGCTTCACTCCAATTAGTGTATAGGAGAATTATAGTAAAAGAAAAAAGATGGATAGCTAGAAATAGAACAGACAAAAATGATATTGAAAATGGTAATAAGATATGGAAGGATATATAAAGTGAATATGATGTGGTAATAAGATATGGAAGGATATATAAAGTGAATATGATGTGTGGATTTTGTCTGTGTGAAGAGTTTTAACTCGGGATCAAGCAGCTTTCAGAAAAGATGTTTTAGTTTTTTTTCTATGTTCTGTGTTTTGTATGTTGATAAAAGGCAATAAAATTTTAATTAGCAAGAAATAACTTAGATAATTAGAATGAAAAGGAAAAGTTGGGATAAGATATGAAGTTAAATAGATAAAGTAAATATTGATATTATAATTGGGAATCATTATGTTCTATTGGTTTTCTTCTTTAATTATCACTATTTTTTTTTAGAAAAGAATTTGTAAGCTGTTATGCCTTGATTGTTTGTGCACTGTTTTTGTAAAATTAATAAAATTTGTTTAAAAAAAAAATTACAGCTTAAACAACTTCCAGCAGATCAGAAGCACACAATTTTGGGCTAACAGATATCCCTGGATTTGGTGGCAAGCCAGGACTATGCTACTAAAGTACATTTAAGTTAAAGACAACTGACATTAATTTTAAAATTACTTTAAAATTCCAAGTGCCTTATCACTCTCTCAAGGAAGTTCATTTAGGTTTGCACAATTCTTATAATAAAAATAGAATTAACATTTGGTTTACTAGTCTAATATAGTTTTGTCAACCCTTCAAGGTAGATCATGTCTATGGTCAGTTAAGGTAATTTCTTTTGTGTATTTGTTACCTTTTTATTATATTATATTAAAAATTGTGATGGCAGCTTCTGTAGGTGCCAGATCATGCCAAAATCTTGGGGGCATTACAGGAAGAGCACATCTGATATATATGTTGCCCTGCCATTAATGTGAAATAAATTAATTAAGGCTGAGTAATCGTACATTACCAAGATATATAAGACATCACCAAATTATTTTTCATTCCTGACATTAGCTATATCTTTATTTGTAACATATGAGATTTGTGAAGTAATGTTCAGTTATAAAAAGTAACTATAACAGAGAATTATGAAAAAAATAACAAAACTTCCCTATTTGTGAATTTGCTACCTGATCCTGGTATATGAACAGTACCAAGAGAGTTCTGAGCTAAGCCAAAAGCCTGCTGTGGAAAAGCAAACTTAACCAGAAAGTTGTCCTATTATTAACAGATGCAGACCTGTAAGGAAATTGATTAGCATAAGTGAACACCATGGTCCACTGTGCTTATGATGAGTCAGTCCCCTCAATTCTGTCTGGATGCAATTGGCAGGTCAGTAGATATTATCAATAAGCAATTGCTTATCAATAAGCAATTAATTAGCAAATAAAATATTTGAACACTGAATTCTTTTAGCCAATTGCCTAATATCAGCCAAATGAGTTCAAACTAAATATTGCCAATGCAATACAATGCAAGACATTTCAAGATAATAAGTAATACACTATCAATTGATCTTCATGACAGTTCAAGAGCATGCTTTGGGCCTTACGTCTAAGACCATGTGGGGCTACATCAAGGGTAGCATGTTTTATGCCTTTACCTTTGCAAAGATTATCTAAAATTTTTGTCAATAATTTCAAGATTTTTTGTGTGAAAAAGTTTCAAATGTAGAAGAAAGTAAAAGTGTGTCCAACTCTAAATAAAAAGTTGCAGTGTAAAACTCCAAATAAACACCGTTAATTAATGTTCATTTTTTTCTGGGACTATATATAGAATCCTATTCAAAATTTAGCTGTTGTATGAAGATTAAAGGAAGCCTACAGGTAAATGACCCAGAATTTCAAGAAAATCATAGATCTGAAATGTATATTTTATTTATTTATTTATTTATTTATTTTATTTGTCAAAAACTTAGAATACAACAGAAACAAGAATAAACATAAGTTTAAATACAAGAAATAGGAACTAATAATTGAGGACATTAGGACAGAGACAGTAGGTATGATTGTGCACTTATGCACGCCCCTTACAGACCTCTTAGGAATGGGGTGAGGTCAATAGAAGTTAGGTCCTTGACAAAGTGAGGGTTATTAACAAGGTAATATCTGCTAAGCTTGTATTTGATGTTTTTGCCCACTCATTCACCCGGGCTCTTACCTGACCTTTATTTCCTGATTTTTTTCAACTTCAGCTGCCGTGCGAGGCACAGCTGCAGTTAAAAAAGCAGGAAAAAAGGGCTTTTTGAAAGGCTGCTTTTCTGCATGCAGCATGCTGATGACAATTTACAGGCACGTGCCAGCAGCATGCAGGGAAGCACATCGTAAATCACCAAACCTTGTAAATGACTGAACTGGTAGTTAATCCTGTCAGATTCCACCCCTGATCACAAAGGTCATATAGAGTATAAAAAGTGTGGGTCCTAGAACACTCCCTTGGTGGACACTGCTGATAACTGGTACAGGGTTGATAGGGTATTTCCTATTTTTATTATTTGTTTCCTGTTTGACAGGAAGGCAGTAATCCACTTGTGAAGGAATCCAGAAATGACATAAGCATTTAATTTTAATAGTAGTTTGTCATGTACCATTGAGACAAATGCTTTGCCGAAGTCAATGTAAATTACATCTATTGTTTTACCCTGGTCAAGAAGTCTAGTCCATATGTTTTTGCAGTGTAGAAGTTGCAAATTGCAGGACAATTGTTTTCTGAAACCAAATTAATGTGTTGATTAATAATTGATTCCATAACTTTGCACATGACACAATACAATGAGATTGGTCTTTAGTTTTCAATCAAGCAGGGGGTCACCTTTTTTGAAAATAGGGATGACCATTGCTAAAGACCATAGGTTTGGTTAGGAGCTGGTTCTGAATGAAAACTCAAATATTATGCTTAGTGGTTCTGCTATGGTAGTGGAAAGCTTTCCAAAGAAGAATGCACATAAGCCATCAGGGCCAATAGATAACGATGGTTTATGGTGGATTATTAGATTTTCTATGTTATCTTCAGTAATGTCAATTTGTAGATCATTGCAGTTAGTTGTCGTACGATTAGGAAATGTGGGGCATGAGCCATTACTGTTTACAAAGACTGAGCTGAAAAACATGTTGAAGAGGTTTTCCTTAATGGCTTCATCGCTATAGTCTTTCCCATTAAAACCTTTTAGGGTGGGATGGATTTTGAGTCTTTAAGTTTTGTGTTTACAAAGTTATAGAAGGCACGGGTGGATTTTGTGTGTAGATTGTCCTCTTGCTTGTAGTGGTAATAGGTTCATAGTGTCCAATTTATAAGAGGTAAATTGAGGTCACCAAGAAAAATAAGAGAGTGTGGGCAAGAGGCAGCCCATGTCAGTAGTGAAGTTAGCTTGTTTGCATGAATTATATCATAGTCGGGCTCGATAGCAAAGTAAGAAGAAGATTGAGGTATTTAAGGACAGTTTACAGACAATGGTCTTGGGAAGAGCAAGCTCTTGTATAATTTGAATCTTTTTTAGATTTAGAGACTTTTTGTAGAAGATAGCAACTCCAACTCCTCTACGGATTTCATGATCAGACCAATAAACTTGATATTCTCTTACAGTGGTAATGGAGTCTGGGAAAGATGCATTCAACCATATCTCACAGACAAATATAATGTGGAATGTGGCTGTGCTTAGAAGGATGAGGAATTCATGCATTGTATTTGAGAGGCTTCTTGCATTGATTAGTTTGCATTTAATATAAGAAGTAGTGGATCTGGGAGAAGGCGGAGCATCATTGTGGCGATACAGCTGCAACCTCGGGGCTCCGAGATCGCAGCTGATATTTTCGCCCCTGGTTGGTCCCAACGGACCTAAACCGCCCCGTAGAGACGGTGATCGTGAAGGGCGCACTCTGTGGATCCCAGTAACATTGCAAAGTCCCTGGTTGATCCAGGAGAAGTCCTTTTGCTGGCGGCGGAGAGGCAGTCTTCATAGCTGCTGAAGTCGGGACAGCTCCGGAAAGGAAGAGACTGAAAGTGAAAGTGTGTCGGCTAGGTGAGAAATTTCTTTTTCTTTTTGCTAACTTGCTGAGATTTGAAAGGACACTCTGAATATGAGAAGAAACCTGTGAGATTTTTTGACAAAACTGTATAAGCAGCATTTTTTAAAGGGACGTCAAATTGAGGCTTGGATTTTTTTTTCTCTCACTTTTTTTTACTGGACTTTAGCGTGATTTTGTAGTTAACCAGACTGAATTTTCTCTAATATATATATATTTACTTCTTATGCTCCTTTCTGATTTTTAAATTTTCTTTTAGGCCAGAGGCTCCCTTTGGTTATTGGTTATTTTCTCTTCTTTTTATATATATATATATATATCTTTGGTTATTCGGGTTTTCTCCCGCGTAAGATTGGAAGTATCTAGGCAACGTTTCGATGAAGTCTCATTCATCATCTTCAGGCTTGGTCCTCAGCTCTGTGCCTCTCAGAGTGATGTGAGCTTGCAGCTGCTTCTTCCTTTTAACTGCTAGTGGGGGTGTGACTTGATTGGGTGGGGGTTTGGCTGTGTTCTGATTGGGTGGGGGTGTGTTCTCATTGGTTGGGGGTTTGGCTGTGTTCTGATTGGTTGGGGGGTTGGCTGTGTTCTGATTGGCTGGAGGCGTGTTCTGTTCAGGTGGGGGCTTGATTGTGCTCAGGTTAGTCTTAGTTGCTGGAGGGTTTGAGCTGGTGAGCTGTGATCTTGCTGTTTGGCTTCGAGTTCGTGGTCGTGCTGCATTTTCATGGTGGAGGTCAGTTCACTTCATGTATGGCTCAGAGGGGTTTGAGGTGGGTAGTGATGCAGCTGCAGTGCGGCTTCTGGTCCGTGGTCATGTTTCATCTTCTGTGTGGGTGTGAGTCTGCTTTCTAAGTGGAAGTGTGGTGGTGGCATCTTGTGTGGCTCTCAGGGGTGTGGGTCTGGTGTCATTCTTCATGTTAGGTACGCGTCTGTTCATGAGGGTGGGTTTCCAAATGGCTGGTAGGCGGGAGGAATCATCTCATTTATTCATGCTGTGTGGGCGTTTTTCTATCTCTATGGCTTCTCTGATGATTCTGCTGCTGAAGTGTTCGGTTTTGGCGATAGTTCTGGTATTTTTAAAGTCAATCTCATGTCCTGTGGCTTTGAAGTGTTGGACCAGGGAAGAGGTCGGTTCTTCCTTTTTGATTGAGTTCTTATGTTCTTCAATGCGTGCACCTATTCTTCTGTTAGTCTGTCCAATGTATGTGGTGGGGCAGGCAGTGCAAGGGATTTCGTATACTCCTTGATTTTCTAACTTGATTCTGTCCTTAGGGTTTCTTAGGATGGTGGATATCTTTCTGTTTGTGCAGAATGCTGTCTTAAGGTTGTGTTTTTGGAGGATCTTGCTAATTTTGTCCGTAGTGCCTTTTATATATGGGAGGAGGGCTTTGCCATTCTCTTGTTCTTTGTCTTGGATTTTGGCTGGGGTTTCTTTTTGGATTAGGTAGGTGATCTTCTTTCTTTGGAATCCATTGGCTGTCAGCATGCCGGTGAGAGTGTGTAGTTCGGACTCTAGGTGTTGTTCATCAGCAAAGCATTTTGTTCTGGAGATGAGTGTCTCGGCTACGGAATTGATCTGTGCTGGGTGGTGGTGTGAGAGTGCGTGTAGATAGAGGTTTGTATGTGTTTTCTTCTGGTAGATGGTGTGTCCTAGGGAGCCATTGGATTTTTTGTATACCAAGACATCTAGGAAGGGAAGTTGGTTGTTAGCTTCTCTTTCCATGGTGAATTGTATTTTGGGGTGTTGGCTGTTGACCAATAGTCAGCTCCATAGGCTCACCTCTACAAAACCTTGCCAAATTTCTTGCCAAACAACTACAGCCCTTTAAAAATACCAGAACTATCGCCAAAACCGAACACTTCAGCAGCAGAATAATCAGAGGAGCCATAGAGATAGAAAAACACCCATACAGCATGAATAAATGAGATGATACCTCCCGCCTACCAGCCATTTGGAAACCCGCCCTCAAGAACAGACGAATACCTAACATGAAGAATGACACCAGTCCCATACCCCTGAGA
The DNA here is from genome assembly GCA_033807585.1 of Hydrophis major. Classification (NCBI taxonomy): domain Eukaryota; kingdom Metazoa; phylum Chordata; class Lepidosauria; order Squamata; family Elapidae; genus Hydrophis; species Hydrophis major. Next base: position 31,812,561 of record CM066331.1, read on the forward strand.
GCCACACAAGATGTCACCACCACATTTCCACGTAGAAAGCAGACTCACACCCACACAGAAGATGAGACACGACCACGGACCAGAAGCGCCACTGCAGCTGCATCATTACCCAATTCAAACCCCTCTGAACCATACATGAAGTGAACTGACCCCCACCATGAAGATGCAGCATGACCACGAACTCGAAGCCAAACAGCAAGATCACAGCTCACCAGCTCAAATCCCCCAGCAACTAAGACTAACCAGAGCACAACCAAGCCCCCACCTGAAGAGAACATGCCTCCAGCCAATCAGAACACAGCCAAAGCCCCAACCAATGAGAACACACCCACACCCAATCAGAACACAGCCAAGCCCCCACCCAATCAAGTCACACCCCCACTAACAGTTAAAAGGAAAAAGCAGCTGCAAGCTCACATCACTCTGAGAAGCACAGAGCTGAAGACCAAGCCTGAAGATGATGAATGAGACTTCATCGAAACGTTGCCTAGAAACTTCCAATCTTACGCGGGAGAAAACCCGAATAACCAAAGATCCACATACAAATACCCGCGAGAACCTCAGAAAATATATATATATATATATATATATATATATATATATATATATATATATATATATATATATATATATATATATATATATATTCTTTAGTTTTCGCGGGTACTTACATGTATGGCATTCAGCTTAGTTCGGGTATTTTACCACGTCATAATAGTTGTGCTTTTTAAGGTGTAGCAATGTTTCAGCAGAATCTCATCTGCCATCATCAGGCTTCTGTATAGTGTTCATCTGTGAGTCAGACTTTTATGGTGGTTTCAGATTTAAATTTGGGGCAGCCTATTGCTGTGCCAGAATGGTTTTTTCTTCCTCCTGATTGGTTGGGAGTCTTGGTCTGTGTTTATTGGTCTTGGAGTTTGCTGTGTTCTGCTTGTTTGGTGTTTCTGATATCTTCTGTCTGTTTTTTGGCTCTTTTTGTATCTTTATTGGCTGGCAGCATTGTGTTACTTTATTGGAGGCCTTTAGTGCAGCTTGGCTTTGGGTAAATGGACGGCTATCATTAGTTAGGAAGCTGGGCTTCATCTGGGTACCTGGTTGGGGTGTGTTTGAGCTGTAAGTATCAGAGGGGATATGTTTATGCCCAGGTGTTTGCCTGGCTTGTGGTGTGGAGGTTTTTTTGCTTGTGAGTTCAGGCTTCCAAATGATTGACAGCCTGGTGGAATCATTTCTTCTATTCATGCTTTCTGGTCTTTTTTCAATCTCTATGGCTTCTCTGATGATTCTGTGGCTAGGGTTTTCTATAGTGGCTAGGGTTTTGGTGCCATTGAAGTTGATGCTATGACCTGTGGCTTCCATGTGTTGGACTAGTGAGGAAGTGTGTTCCAGCTTTTTGACTGCATTTTTGTGTTCATCCAGGCGGGTACTTATTCTTCTATTGGTCTGTCCAATGTATGTGGCCAGGCATGATGCTCAGGGGACTTCATATATGCCTTGGTTTTCCAGGTCAATTTTGTCTTTGGGGTTTCTGAGGATGGCTGCTATTTTTCTGTCTGTTTTGAAGGCAGTCTTGATGTGATGTCTGTGTAGTACCTTACTAATTTTGTCTGTAGTACCTCTTATGTAGGGCAGGACAGCTATTCCATAGGTTTGTTCATCTTCTCGGTCTCTATTATGTTTCAGTGTGTTTTTGTGGATCAAGCTGGTGATTTTGCTTCTTTGGAAGCCATTGGCTGTCAGTACTTTAGTCAGGGTGCATAGTTCAGTCTTAATGTGTGTCTTGTCTGCCAGGCGTTTGGTTCTAGTAATTAGTGTTTTAGCCATGGAATTTATCTGTGCTGGGTGGTGATGGGATTGGGCATTGAGGTAGCAGTTAGTGTGTGTTTTCTTCTGGTATACGGTGTGTCCTAGTGTGCCATCTGTTTTTTTGTAGATTAGTACATCTAGGAATGGTAGTTGTTTGTTTGTTTCCATTTCCATGGTGAACTTGATTTTTGGGTGTTTGCTGTTTAGGTGTGTTAGGAAATTGTTTAGGTTTTCTTTTCCATGGGGCCAAATCACAAATGTGTCATCAATGTATCTTAACCATAGTTTGGCTTTGTGGATGGCATTGGCCAGGGCTCTGGATTCGAATTCTTCCATGAACAGGTTTGCAATGACGAGTGACAGTGGTGATCCCATGGGGGCTCCTTCAATTTGTTTGTATCTTTGTCCTTTGTATATGAAATATGTGTTGGTTAAGCAGTGTTCTGTTAGTTCCATGAGTTGTTTGAAATCTTGAAATCATCAAAAATAAATACCAACCAGCTAAACATGTGCTTTCTTATCTCTTTTCAGTTGTGTTACCCCTCCTTACCCGCTTCTCTTTTCCTTCTTTCTACTGGGATTTTTTGCTTTTTCCATCCATGTTTTTGGACCATTCTGCTTTTTCCTTTTTATTATTGAGATTTCCTAACTGGATTAAGGTGTGAAGAACCTGAAGGAATTTTTGTCCTTACTTTTGTTCTTTTTTATATATATTATTATTATTATCTTTGGGCTTTTTTCTTCTTTCTATTTTTCATTTTTTATTGTGGACTACTTCACAATTGGATTAGGGTCTAGAAGAACCTGAAGATTTTTCTTCTTCTCTTTCTCCTTTTTCCTTTTTATCATTGGGCTTTTTACTGTTGGATTTTTCCATTTTGGATTATAATTGGCTATTCTACCAGTTGGATTAAAATTTAAAAAGAATTTGAAGGTCTTGAATCTTCTAAAATGAGCAGGAAACCCGTACCTTCTGGGGTTTCTACCTCTACTTCTGCCTCTCCACCAGCTGGAGGACAACGTTGAATTCAGACAATGTTGAAGAAAGATAAAGAACAAGAAAAAGTGACCTTACAGATGATTATGCAAGGAATCCAAGATCTCAAGATAAAAACAGTTACTATTGAACAAAGAACAGAAAAGACTGATGAAAAAATGGAAAATATTCAACAAATGATGGTGAAGTATGATGAGAGATTCCAAAAAATTGAAGAAGAAGGTAAAGAAAGAGTGGAGAAGATTGGAAATATTGACAGCAGATTAACAGTGGTTGAACAAGATAAAAGTGGGATGCTGAGGTGGGAGATGGTCTCAGATTTCAAAATATAGAAGAAGTAAAAGGACAAAACTTGACTGCGATAATGATAGAAATTTTGGCAGATGCTTTGGAAATTACAGAGGAAAAGATGATAGATGGAGTAGACGAGGTATACCGAGTTTTTACAAGATATGCGATGAGAAATAACTTACTAAGGGAAGTCCATATCAGATTTACCAAAAAATCCATCAAAACACAAATATTACAAGCTGTAAGAGAGAAGAGGTTGAAATACAAAGGCAAAGAGATTGTGGTTTTAAAACAAATACTCAGAAGAGTGAGAGAGATGAGAAGAGAATATCGATTCTTGACCAAAATGCTATTGAAAAAGGAAGTGAATTATAGATGGCTGATTCCAGATGTTTACGTGGCAAGAACAGAGAAATAGAATTGATTCAATTGAGAAAGCAGAACTTTTCCACGCAGAATTTTTTGGAAGGAGAGAAGAAGAGGCAGAGAAAGAGGTTTCATTAATTGAGTTTCAAGAGGAAAAACTGGAGACTGAAAAAGAGGAAAGCGCAGTAGGTAGACAGGTGGATAGTAAAGAACAGCATGAAGTGAGATCCACGAGAGCTGTTAGACCTAAATGCAAAGCATAATCATTGAAGAAAAAAAATGATTACAATGAATATATATGGACTCAATTCAGCTGTTAAAAGAAGGAAAACCTTTCATAAATTAGGGAAATTAAAATTTGATATAATTTGTCTACAAGAAGTACATATTAAAAAACAACATGAACAATTGTTAGTACAGCCAAAATTAGGGAAAATATTTACTTCTTTGACTCAATGTAAGAAAAGAGGAGTGGTTCTATACATTAAAGAGGCCATCCCAGCAAAATTGATTTATACTGATGAAGACGGAAGAGTATTAATGGTGGAAATAATGGACAACAATATAAAAATACTCTTGATTGCAATTTATGCTCCGAATGATAAACAAGAAGAATTCTATAAAAAATTACACATGAAAATAACTGGACTGGACTATGTTAATATAATTATGATAGGAGACTTTAATGGAATTGTGGACAATAAACTGGACTATATAGCAACAACAACAAAACTAAATAGAAAGACTCTCCCTAAATCCTTTTTTAAAATGACAGACGAATTAACTTTAAAAGACATTTGGAGAGAAAGAAATGTTAAAGCTAAACAATATATTTTCTATTCAAATAGACATTTATCATGGTTCAGATTGGATATGATTTGGATCTCAACAGAATTAATATCTAACATTCAAGAAACAAATATTGAAACAAGTACTTGGGCAGATCATAGCCCAATGACAATTAAATGGAAGGGACAAAAAAAAAAGATCGAGATGGACATTAAACAATACTATCTTAAAGGAAAAAGATTTTACACAATGGATGGAGAAGGAATTGGCTTTTTTCTTCAGAGAAAATAAAAAAGAAGATACTTCAATGCAGAATGTTTGGGATACAATGAAGGCATATGCTAGAGGTTTGATAATAGATTATATGAGAAAAAAGAATATTAGGAAAAGGCAAGCCACAAAGGCCTTGGAAGATGAGTATGAAAGATTTGAAAAAGAACTACAGAAAATGCCACAGAAAAAGGATATTAAATTGAAGTTGGACATAACTAAACATAAAATGGAATTAATAGAGAAAGAAGAATTGGCACAGAAAATTAGAAATGCTAAACGGAATTATTTTGAAGATGCAAATAAACCAGGTAGATGGCTAGCATATAAATTGAGAAAGGAGAAAGAATCAAGAAAGATATTGAAGTTAATAGATGACCAAGGCCAAGTTTGTTATGGTAATAAGGAGAAAAAGGAAATTATTCGAGACTTCTATGGGCAACTATATAAACAAGAGAATATTGATGAGGAAAAAGTCAAACAGTATCTACAGAATGCTAACCTACCTAAGGTATCTAAAGAGACTGAAGAAATGCTAGAAAGCAATATAACAATGATGGAACTAACTGAAGCACTTAAGAAATAAAATAATGGGAAAGCACCAGGTCCAGATGGGTTTCTGGCAGAATTCTATAAAACACTACAAGAATCATTGAGCATTCCATTGTTAGAAGTTATGAATGAAGCTATGTCAAAGAAGATGATACCCAAAACATGGTCAGAGGCTTATATTACACTTATTCCAAAAGAAGAGGCTGATCCACTGCAAATTAAGAACTATACACCTATTTCTTTATTAAATGCAGACTATAAAATATTTGCTTCAATTTTAGCAGAGACTTAAAAAATACTTAAATAATTTCATTCATCCAGATCAAAATGGATTTCTGCCAAAGAGACAAATTAGAGACAATATGAGAGTAATCCTGGATACTTTGGAATACTATGAGCAGGGCTGCCAACCTTGAGTGATAGTTCGGAGTGAGACACTGCGAGGGAGCGGAGCGACCAAGCCCGAGGGAGCGGAGTGACCAAGCCCGAGGGAGCGAAGCGACCGAGGGGGGATGGTGTGGAAGGGGGGTGTCCCCCCTTCCACAGTAGGGAGCTTTGACAATTTTACATTTTAAATGGTGCAATCTGATGCATATTTTAGTCATGATTTGGACATATACATACACACATACATTTTAACCCATAGGCATAAGAAAAAAAAATGAGGACACATATTACAAAAACACATTTTTCTTCAGTGAGGGAACTTGACTATGAAAACCAATGAGACATAGCATAGGCCTTTTAGTTTCATAAAAGGTTTGAAAAAATAATTGGGTAATTATTTGAAATGGACTGTGATGTTTCTTTGTCATATATGTATGTGTATGTGGGTATATGCGGGTATATGCGTAATGGTTATATTTTGAGAACTGAATGCAACGAAATTTTGTTTTAATGTATGCTGATTAGTGTACATTTAAAGTGACAATAGTTTTCTGTTCTGTTCTATTCCAGTTCCATTCCAATTTATTCCATTCCATTCCAGTTTCATTCCAATTCTATTCCATTCTAACTTTTGAATAGCTGATGCGGCTTGCATAAAAAGGGCAAAAGGAAAAATAAACCAGGGAACACTTCACCAATGCCCTTAGTACAATCGAAAAACAAATATATTTTTATCGGCGAGGCGAGCGGCTGCTCGGAGCCACCGATCCCCTGAAAAATCACATCTAAAGCAAAATTAGAGGCAAGGAGCTACGGTTTTTGAAAGGTTAAAATTCAGATTAGTTTGCTTGAGAGGTGTGGCCACGGGGGAAAGAGACGGGGAGGGGAGTTTCTTTCTGTTAAACCCACCGTTCTTCGGCAAATTTGCAAGCAGATTAGCCTGCTTTAAATTGCAAATCTAAGATGAATTAGAAATAAAATTTGGGGTGGAGGGGTCTTATTCCACAAGCGCGCCTTTATTCGAGGCTGGAATTCCCATTGCAAGGAAGATCTCTCGGGCCTTTAGCGTGAGATTTCGTTTATCAGAGTGAGACAGTCAAAATTGGTTGAATTGCGTGAGTCTCACTCTGATTGCGTGAGAGTTGGCAGCACTGCTATGAGGCACATCCTGAAAAGCAAATGGCTTTGATATTCCTAGATGGTCAAAAGGCATTTGACAATGTGAACTGGAGATTTATGTTATTACTATTGGAACAGATGGGTTTTGCCAGAAAATTTATCCAAGCAATAGAAGCCATATACAACAAACAGACAGCAAAGGTAATGATGGAGGGAGAACTTACAGATTCTATCAATATAAGAAAAGGCACAAGGATGTCCCCTATCTCCTTTTGTATTTGTATTGACTTTGGAAGTGTTGAATAGAAATATTAGAGATGATAAAAGCATAAAAGGAATGAAATTTAAAAAGGAAGAATTTAAACTGCAAGCCTTTGCTGATGACTTAGCCTTTATTTTGGAAGATCCGTTAGAAACAGCTCCAAATTTATTGGAAAAGATAGAGATATATGGTGAGGTAGCTGGTTTGAAAATAAATAAAGACAAAACAAAGATTTTGACAAAGAACATGCTACTAAGAGAAAGAGAAGAACTGGCAGACCTGTTGAAAATCCAAATTATGAATAAGGTCAAGTATCTGGGGATATACTTGACAGCAAGATGTAGCACTTTAAAAGAGAATAATTATATTAAACTTAAACAACAGATATCTTTAGATTTGAAGAAATGGGAAAATTTACAAGTGTCATTAATAGGGAGAATTTCAACAATCAAGATGAATATTTTACCCAGAATCCTATTTTTGTTTCAAACAATACCAATTAGGCTCGGAAAAGACTATTTTGAAGATTTAAATAAAATTATGCTGACGTATATATGGCAAAGTAAGAAAGCGAGAATAAAGCTAAAGCTTTTGCAAGATGCTAGAATTAGAGGAGGTTTTGGCCTGTTTAATTGGAAATTGTACTACCAAGCTGCAAATTTGATGTGGGTCAAGGAATGGATAACATTAAAAAAAACTAGATTGTTGACACTAGAAGGTCATGATTTGCTGTTGGGTTGGCATGCTTTTTTATGGTATAAGGGAACTAAAACACAAGGTTATTTTAGAAGGCATTATATACGGGAGTCTTTGTGGTTAAACTGGGAGAAGATAAAAAGACAATGTTATTTGAAAATTCCAGTTTGGTTATTGACTATTGAAGCATTTTCCTATCCTATAATTTATAAGAAGGAACAAACAGTTAGATATGGGGAACTACTGGATGAAAAGGGTGAACTTAAATCAATACAAAATTTAGAGGAACAAGGTATAAAGATGAATTGGTTTTCATATGCGCAAATACATTCAAGGTATGATGAAGATTCTAAAACAGAGGGATTTTATGATAAACAGACTGATCTAGATAAGATCTTGACAGGTACTGATGAGAAGGTGATTAAAAAATTATATGGTTATTTACTGGGAATTAAGTTAGAGGAAGAACAAGTTAAAGAAACTATGATTGTTTGGGGGAAGAATTTTGGATATGGGATTGATTTAGAGAAATGGCAAAAATTATGGTCGCAAAATTATAAAATGACAATGTCAACAGCTTATAAAGAAAATTTGTATAAGATGTTTTACAGGTGGCACTTTCCCCCGACAAGGATAGCAAGAATGTTCAAGAATAAATCTGAAAAATGCTGGAAATGTCATCAGATATCTGGCTCATATTACTATATGTGGTGGACTTGTGAGGATGCTAGAAAATATTGGACTAAAATTCGCATGTGGTTGGAAAAAACGACAAAGAAACATATAGATTTGAAACTGGAGTTCTTTTTATTGGGAATCTTTCCAGATACATACAGTAAAGACTTGAAATATCTGATTGTAAATGTATTAACAGCGGCTAGGATTGTATTTGCTAAAAATTGGAAGAATGAGAAAATACCATCGCAGGAAGAAGTTATTAAGAAAATATTGGAATGTGCTGAGATGAGTAGATTGACATTTGAAATTAGATGAGTAGATTGACATTTGAAATTAGAGAGCAAGAGGATAAACAATTTTATGAAATTTGGGATCTTTTCTATCAATGGTTGGATGACAAAATATAATAATAGAATATTTAGAATGTTAGACAGCAAGGAATATCTTTGTTTTTTCTTTCACTTTTGTTATTTGACATCATATCTATAAAGTGTTTTTAGGATAGATCTGGTATGATTATATGATTTGTTGTAGAATAAACTATTTAAAGTATTGTTATCTCATAAAGTATGAATGATTAAAATTATAGTCAAATGGTTTTCTAATAGTGATATTAGAATACATAAGTTTGGATTGACAATATGAGCTATTATGTAATATAACTGTAATTGAGACTACGAAAGGAATGCACAAAATTGATGAACCAACTGACACATTGTATGTATATATGTTGATGTTTTTATGTTTTGTTTGTTTGTAAAAAATCAATAATTTTTTTTTTTTTTTTAAAAAAAAAGAAGTATTGGATCTGGAGGAAGTAATGGGCATGTATTCCTAACTTTGGATATTTGGGTGATGGTTATTGTGACATGGGTTGTGGCTCTTGCTTTTGATACAATCTGCATGGTAAACAATGTATAGATTAGTATTACCTAATTCATGTAGTCTTTTGAGTTCAGAAAGTAATTCTCGGTATTGTACACATTGCTGTAAGGTTAGATCAGGGTGAGAACAAAGGTTCTTATGGTTGTTGTTGCTCTTTGTGAGTGAATTTATTGAGAAGATGAATTTGCATTTGCTTGATTCATTTTTGCAAACAACCCTGCAGAGGTGTGAGGTCATCAAGCTGTCTTTGTTTATAAGCTTAGGACCGACATAGGAAGTGTCAATTATTTCATTAAGGGAGATGGTTGATGCTTGATATTCTCTGATGATGTTTTGAATGTTAGTGATGTCAACATTGTCATTGACCTCTAGATCAAATAAGATGGCATTTTGTCACTTCTGTTCATGCTCAATGGCTTCTTTGATGAGGATGGGGATATCAATATTTGTAGGATTTGTAGTTTTGTGTGGATTGGGTTTTAGTTGCAGTTGTTGAGTAGAGATATGGTTTGTAGATGTTTGATGTTTGTTTTTTAGTGCTGTCTCTTTTTTTTCAAGGTTTTTTATGTTCTTGACATAAAATCCTACAATTTCACTAAGTTAGAAATGCAAGGATATTCATCAATTGGAACATTTAAAAATGACTGTCCAGAAGTATTTATTCGTGTATTATCCTAAATATCGATGAGAAAGTGTTCTTTTTCTCTATCTCTCTTCTATGTTCAAGAGCTTCATTCATGTCTTCATGCATCATGCTGCAGTTTCATAGCCCTTAGAGAACAACTTCCTCCGTTGCTTTCTAACACCTCTTATCCTTCCATTGATATACACTATTATATAACAGGAATTATCAAACACCTTGAATCAGGCCACATCCTTAATCAAAACTGGAATCAATCTAGCTCTGCTTGAAAGAAATTAATTGAGATAAGTGATCAAGTACGGATCTCTATGAGCACATCTATCTTGAATTTGGCTCTAATATTTTATAAGGACATTACTAAACTTTCCCTTTGTCCTCTTTTTCAGGGTTCACATGTGTACTGTGGAGAAATATGTATTCTATACTTTGATCAACTCTCTTAGCTCTTCTCTCAGCAGAAGACCAGTAACATAATGAGTTTTTCTAAATCCTTTTACAATTGCAGTTTTATGCAGTTACCTTTGACTTTGGTTTATCTTGGCATATGCCAGGCAGAAAAACTAGCAATCATAAACCACAAGGCACGTTATTTAGCATTTTTGTCCAAGACTATGATGGATAATAACAAGTATTTGGCAAATATTCTCCTAAAATTCTAATTGATAGCTGTTTCTGGCACTATAAGCAGAAAAGTGTGGTAAAAGACCTAATATTTTATCTGGCCAATATTTAAATTAGTAAATATATTTAATTTTTTTCTTTATAGATCTATCACATTTGTACATAAGATTTCAGAGGTGATTACTAAACCACATCTGTTCTTTATTACTTATTAAAACTGATGCCTGCAAATGTTCTCATCACCCTCATGGTTATAACTATGCCATAGAGCTAAAATAAATTTGTTCCAATAATTTTTCTACAATATTTACCTTTGAGGATTTTGGTGGCCAAAAACATGTTACTTTATATAATGTTTATATTTATCATTTAAAGATTTGTATTAGCAGATGGTATCTGGCAGTTGATTAGTATTGTTGTGAATCAATAAATGCTTAATACAGATCATTAAGAGCTTGAAGTAAAGTGCAGGGTTCTGGCCCTGCACTTCTGATTGGCTGATAATAGCGACATCGGATTGGTCCGTTCAGAAGAATCTGATTGGCTATTAACGAGCCTCTCCCATTGGTTAATGGAGCTAGAGCTCCCTGTGTTTTCATTGGTTAAATAAGTTAAGAGTTGCCTATATAAAGGGGCCCATTGTGGCCATTGAGCTGAGCTGTTTTCATATGTAAATAAAGAGTTGAAGTTCACTGTTTCACTGGCTCGTCTCCATCCTTGCACCCATATGCAGAACATAACACTGGCGATGAGGATGGGATGTGGAGACATCAGAGCTTACTGAACGACGAAGAACCATAACCGAGCATGTGGCTGAATGCACCAATGGCGGAACCATGTCCAGCAGCGACATACCACCCGCTCCATTCGACCCGGCACAAGAAGACTGGGACTCATATATGGATCACTTCCAGATGTTTCTGGAAACCAACAATTTAAAGGATGCCACTACCGGAAAGAAATGAGCGGTATTCCTAACTCATTGTGGGCCAACCGTATTCAAGATGGCCAAGGCACTAGAAAAACCGGCAGAAGTAAAGTCTATGGACTGGGACGTCCTCGAACCACTGCTAAGGGCTCACTACGCACCGACCGCGCCAATGCCCATGAGAAGGCATGAATTCTATCAGAGAAGTCAGCGGAAGGGCGAAAGCATTGCTGATTTCATCGTGGATCTCCGGAATCTGGGAGGCCTATGAGAGTTCACCGACTTGGAAGAAGCCCTAAGAGACTGAATCGTTCTGGGATTAGATGCACCAGGCACTCAGAGTAAATTAATGGCCAAGGGCGACATTAACCTTAAAGACGCCATAGCTGAAGCTACTGCAGCAGAAGCAACCAGGAAGTCGCCTGCCCAAATGCACTGCACACACACACCAGTTCGCCAACGAGCCTGTGACATTTCACCTCAGTCAGAGGGACAGCTTGAGACGGCCCACCATGAGGACCTCGACTCATCATCAGAAAGCGATGAGGAAGAGGTCCATCGACTTCGGTCCAAACGGAACCAATGTCAGAAATCACAGTTCCAATGCGCCGGGGGTGGAGCATGCCACCCCCGGTCTGAATGCAAATTCCTCGATGCGCTCTGCCATGTGTGCGGGAAAAGAGGCCATATAGGTCGGGTCTGTAGAAGCAAGCCAGGACCCAGACAGCCATCAAGGGGGGCTAACTACCGCCAATCGACGGGAAGTCATCCTGTGATGCGAGAACCCGTGATCCACCAATGGAACAACCACTCCTACAGAAACAAAACCCTAAACCACCCAACGAAGTGAGAAGAAGCTCACCAAACAATCACGATCGGTCACACCTCATCTCTGGATGCCAAAAAGATCCGAGTAAAAGTGGCCATCGAAAACCAGCCCTGCCTGATGGAAGTTGATTCAGGATCGTCCCTCTCGATGGTTTCATGAAAGACCCTCAAGCAGCTCATCCCCACTATCCGTAGGCAAGACCTCCGGTTCCAAAGGCTCATACTTAAGGACTATCAAGGAAATCGAATCCCGGTTGTTGGATCCAGCCGAGTATGGGTATCGTTTAAGAACTGTACAGCATTTCTACCCCTGACTGTAATTGACAAGGATCAGCCTAGTTTGTTAGGCCACCAATGATTCGCTCCACTTGGAATTGAAGTAGCTGGCATTCACCGAACCTACAGCAGTGATTGGAAGAAGACCTCATCCACGAATTCCAGGACGTCTTCGCAGAAAAATTAGGCGAGTACAAGGGGACCCCGATATCATTTAACCTCAATCCCGAAATAGCTCCCATCTGCCTTAAGCCTCGTCGAGTTCCATTTGCCCTTAAACCAAAGATTGACGAGCAGCTTGATAAATTAATAGCTCAGGGAGTGCTAGAACCAACCGATCACTCTCCCTGGGAAACCCCAATTGTAACACCCATCAAGCCAGATGGATCGATAAGAATTTGTGGGGACTACCGAGCCACCCTGAACCACGCCCTTCAACAAAACACTTACCCAGTACCGGTGGTGAAACACCTCCTCCATTCCCTGGGGGGCAGAAATTAACCTAGACTTAGCTCAGGCATACCAACAACTGCCTGTTGACAAAAAAACGGCAGAGACCCAAACAATCGTTACGCACAGAGGTGCGTTTAAATGTAACCGACTCCAGTTCGGAGTGAGCGTAGCCCCAGGGATCTTTCAAAGCTTAATGGAGAGGCTATTACAAGGGATAAAAGGTGTTGTTCCATATTTTGATGATGTGTTAATCGCAGTCCCAACCCAGAAAATACTAAAGGAATGCCTGAGGTTGGTTCTCCAGAGATTTAAAGACTCCGGTCTCAAAGTTAAAAAGAACAAGTGTTATTTATGTATGGATCACGTAGAATTTTTGGGATATTTAATTGATAGTCAAGGCATTCACCCCACCGATAAGAAACTCAGGGCAATCAAGAATGTCCCAAAACCCCAGAACAATGCCGACCTCCAGGCTTTTCTAGGCCTTATCAATTTTTATAATGTTTTCCTGCCTCACAAAGCAACCGTAGCTGAGCCCCTACATCGTTTATTGGACAAAAAGTCAGCCTGGGTATGGGGACATAGAGAAGAACAGGCATTTCGCCATGTAAAAAAATTTGTTGACTTCTGATGCTGTCCTGATGCAGTATAATGAGACTTTGCCGTTAACGATCATGTGTGATGCATTCCCATTCGGAGTGGGCGCCATTTTAAGCCACGTTTTGCCAAACGGTAATGAAGCCCCTGTTGCTTATTTCTCAAAGACGTTGTCAAAAACAGAACACAACTACAGTCAAATTGACAAGGAGGCCCTTGCTATAGTATCCGCAGTTAAGAGATTTCATGAATACGTGTATGGCCAAGCATTTACCATAGTGACTAACCACAAACCTTTGCTTGGAATAATCGCGGGAGATAGGTCAACACCGTATATATTATCTCCCAGAATGACCCGCTGGTCAGAATTCTTGGCGGCATACAATTACAAGTTACAACATCACCCAGGGAAGGCCATTCCCCACGCCGACGCATTGAGCCATGCACCTCTTCCAGAGACTATTGATGACCCCGCTCCAACGGTCACAACGCTGTAGATCGAGACACTTCAAACGCCACCATTAACGGCCCGAGATATCGCAATAGAAATGAAACATGACCCCATTTTAGCACGAGTCCTCAGTTGGGTGGAGCGGGGATGGCCGTTGGACCAAATACCTGACGACTACGTCCCATTCAAAAATTGGCAAACGGAACTATTTTCTCAAAAGGGCTGCATTATCTGGGGTGATAGAGTTGTCGTCCCAGAGCGGTTGTGACCAGCGATACTAAGGACATTGCATGATGGCCACCCCGGCATCGTGCGAATGAAAGCCCTCGCATGAAGCTACGCATGGTGGCTGGGCATTGACAAGCAGATAGAGACATGGGTAAAAGCCTGTTGCAAATGCCAGGAAGTAAGCAACACCCCACAGAAAGCAACCCCAACCGAATGGGAAACACCGAGGGGACCATGGTCCCGCATTCATCTGGACTTTGCGGGTAGTACCAAGGGACACACATTCTTACTGACAGTGGATGCCTACTTGAACTGGCTTGAAATCCATGAAATGAGAAATACAACGACCGAAGCAGTCATCAGGAAACTGGACAGACTCTTTGTGACACACGGATTACCAGATGTTCTGGTATCCGACAATGGGCCTCAATTTACCGCGCTGTCCTTCGAATAGTATCTGGCGGACCGTGGTATCCGACATGCGCTGACTTCGCTAGCCATCCTGCGGCCAACGGAAGGGCCGAGCACATGGTACAATTTGTCAAGAAAACCTTGCATGAAATGGACTATGGCGATGTAGAAGACAAGATTAACCGGATACTCCTTTTACAGCATATCACTCCACACAGCATCATCAATAAAACTCCCACTGAGTTATTAATTGATGAAAGCTCCGCTCCCACCTTGTCCGCCTACATCCAGCATATGAACCTGAAAAGCCACACAGTTCTAGCGGGAAATGTCGCAATTTCCAGGTAGGCGATTTGGTTTTTGCTAGGAACTTTTCGGGCGATCCGTTGTGGGTCGAGCCAACTATAGTACAAGTAACTGGCCCTAGATTGTACCATGTAAAATGTTGCGACAATAGAATTTGGAAACGCCATATTGATCAGCTGTGTTCAAGGCTACAGTCGGGGATCTCCAAGCCCCCTGATTTCCAAACCGAGGGGGGAGGAGATAGCGAGGAAGCTGATTTCGAAGCGGCAGAAAGTTTAAGCGGTAGTAATGACCGCTCAGAGGCAGCACATGATGGACCCGGAATGGGGGTGGCCTCGCCTCAAAAAGATGCCGAAGCAATAGCGACGACGAAAATTCGAATGCGGAACGGGAGGCACCCTTTTCACCAGATAACGTCCTACCCCAACAAGGCTGTAGCCAAATACCAGAGGACAATGAAAATCTAATAGACAATCAAAACAACCTGCCTACCTCAAAGACTACGTGACCGCATCCCTTAAATGGAACCCGGGAGGGGTGTTGTGAATCAATAAATGCTTAATAAAGATCATAAAGAGCTTGGAGTAAAGTGCAGGGTTCTGGCCCTGCACTTCTGATTGGCCGATAATAGCGACATCAGATTGGTCCATCAGGAGAATCTGATTGGCTATTAACGAGCCTCTCCCATTGGTTAATGGAGCTAGAGCTCCCTGTGTTTTCATTGGTTAAATAAGTTAAGAGTTGCCTATATAAAGGGGCCCATCGTGGCCATTGAGCTGAGCTGTTTTCACATGTAAATAAAGAGTTGAAGTTCACTGTTTCACTGGCTTGTCTCCATCCTTGCACCCATGCACAGAACATAACAAGTATTATAACCTAGTATGTTATATATAACAATTGGACAAAAATTAAATTATGATATTGTATTACAATTCTGAACTTTTTTTTACTGTTGGAAGTATTTCTGAATTAATTGAATTTAAAATCACTCAGGATTGAAATTATGCACGTTTTTGTTTCATCTCCAATATTGTACAAATTATGTTATAAAAATAAAATCAAGTGCAGGAAAACTTTCACATTTGTGAATTCCATTTAGGAGTTGATCTGCACTGTTCTATGTCATTATCTCCTTGACCAAAGAGCTTACTGGATAATCATCAGTCCAATTACCATCCTTAGCTGATTGTTACTATAGGCAATTTTCAATTTTCATAAAGATTGACAAATCCAGACACTCCTTAATAAGGAGTCCTTATGTCCAGATCATAGCATACATACATACTGCTCAATGCACCAGCAAAAATATTAATTGTTGCATCAACAAACTTTAAGAAACAGCTGGCAAAACAAGACAAAGGTAGGCAAAAGCGGGAAGACTTAAACAGACAAGTATTTATCTTTATCTGTTAAAAGACTCAGACTTTTTGAGAACTACTGGAAACAATATTCTACGTAATTAACATGCATAGTCCCAGAAGACATGGCCTTAATTATTCTAGCATTAACTATTTTATGTATGTAGCCATAGCAGAATAGAGATGGGAAGTAGGGCAGCAAGTCTTTCCTCTTCTTTTCTTTATCTTTAAAGATACAATTTGGTTGTTAGAGATAGAGTATCTGACACTCACATAGTAAGATATTGTAGAGATAAATGAAAAGAGGTTCTCATGTTGGCCATTTTGAGCTCCAAGGAAACACAGGAGGATATAATGAAATATAATATGAGCAATAATTGTTATAGTACAAAACTGCATAGTTTAACTTTTTCAAATCATTACATTGTTTAAATAGAATTTAAACCCTATCTTAGGGGAAAGGCTATATAAAATATACATAGAAAATAATAGTTTAGAGAAATATATAGTAGCATATAAATTTTAGTGCAATAAATTTTTAATCTCTTGTTCATCTAATCTAATTTCACAAGTGTAAAAAAAACAAGAAACTAAGAAAAAACAAAATCATATATTCATTCCTCCATCCATCACTCCAAAGTCTTGAAACATCTATAAGATGAAAAGAGGATCACAGATGAATGAGCCTTGACACAAAGTAATAAAAATATTAGTGACAATTTTAATAAATAATTTAGTTGTTGTTGGTGCTGCATATGATTGACTTATTGGAGTTGGGATTTTCCTGATACCCTGTATTTGTTAGTGAGAAACTTTTTATCCAATTAACTTCCTGACATGTACAAAAACCACTTACAAAGGGATCATATAGCCTTCTTCCAAATCAGTTTTCTACCTCTGTCATAATTTTGGGGGCATTGGGACAATTCAGCACTGATAGAACTAACATGGACACTGTTTTGTTGAATTAAAATAAAAATAGAGTCTGATTAGCCAATCTGTTCGAGTCTCATTATAATTGGAAGATATCTGGGAATTATTTCTATACTTAGAGAATTAAGCTATTACCAATCTCCATAATTTGCAGAATAATTTTTTCTACATTCCTATATTAAAAATTAGTTATTTCACGGGAAATTATTTCAGCATTGTCCTCTTATTATAATTTTGTTAGACTGCCTTTTCCTCTCTGAGTGTATATGTATGTTCCCAACTGAAAAATAAGTGTTTTGGCAATAAAATTTATACAATAAATCTTGGAAGGATAGTTGATTATGAACTAAGTGCTTTGAAAATGATTTTGACAGATTGGCGAAGGTTCAAAGAAAGGCACAGGGCTGATCACTGGACTAGAAAATCCAGTTGGCCAATGAACATTGGTATAGAAAGAAAGGTAAAAGGCATTAACTTTGTGAAGATATGGTAGCACTTTTCAAATACCAGAAAGGAGGCCACAGAGAATATGCCCAACATTTGCCCTCTATCATGCCAGAATGCAGAACACATAGAGCATTTATAGAAGTGTTTTTTTTAATCTTCAGAAAATGTTAACCACTAAAGGAAGTTATCTAGATATGCAGGAAGTTTTCCTTCACTGAACTTAGACAGCCATCTCTTATGGATATTTTAATTAAAATTCCTGTTTAGAATATGGAGTAAACAGCTCATTTTTACTCTGTATTCTTATATTGGCTTCTGTAAGCTGATTTTTTAAGGCAAAAAGTATCAGGAATAAATTGATTTATCCATCAAGCTTTGGCCCAAAGACTCTAATTAAAGACAAAAGAATGTATTGCTTTAAGGTAAATGTTTTATTGCCACCTACTGCAATACAGTTAGAAACAACTTTGTCTAGCAACAAAGTAATAGGAAACTGGAATACTTAATATGTTGCCTTGAAGTTCTCTAACATTTTTAAAGGAAGCTGTTATAACATGCTGATTGAATTATAAAAAGTATTAACATGCAAACACAGATACTTCTTTTCCAAGATTTTAAAATTAGACCATAAAATGTGTAATATAAAGGTATCATTCCCAAATAATCTTTGTACAAGCACTGTCCTATAAAATCAATGGTCCTAGTTCTGTTGCAAGAATGTTTGCCTATATTATATTTCATCCCATCTCTTCTTTCTTATTTCCTTTCTCCTTCCCTTAGGGGAAACTTCTGGTAAAAAGGAAAAGATAGCAGAGGACTACTGAAATTTCAGTGAATGCTCACTACTCCTCCCCATTAAAGTCAGACAGAATGATCACTAATGCAGCACTGCAAGAATGAAGAAGCATCATCAAAAGTATAGTTGAAAGATGTAAGAATGTTAGTCCTGTGTAGCACTTTGCATTTGATCTTCAGAAAGTGATTCAGAGGAGATAATCCTGGGAACAGGTAGAGCCATTTAAGTACTAGAGGCTGTTTTTGTAATTTTCTGCACTTTGAAGCATTTTGGGAGGTTGGGGGAAGAAATGGATCCAAAATTGGATGCTGCAAAAGTTTACTAATGATACAGAAAGACTTCAGAAAATTAAGGGTCAGGTACTAGTCCTCTCATAACTCTGAAACTTGCAATTCATTTTGATGGTGAAAGCCTAGTCACTAAATAACATTTTACATACTAATAATTAACAAGTCACTTTGATATGAAAGGGGTTGCTTTTTTTGGGGGGGATTCAAAGTTCCATATCTGTTAGTAGAATTATGAGAAGTCAGATAATTATTGGGAAAAGTGTTCAGAGATGACAAGTGTTACAAAATTGGAGCATATCCATGGCTTTTTGCCGTAGTGTAAAATTACAGAAAGAATTAAAAATATAAAAAGTAACCTTGGACAGGGCTAGGAAAATAAAATGTAGATTGCTGATATCAGAAACTTTGATGGATGCCACCTTAATAGAATGTGTGTAGGAGTGTGTGTTGGTAGATGCTATAAAAAATCTGAAACAACATCACAAAGGAAAAAAGTGCTTTTAAAACCTGTATTTATCTTTCTTTTGTGGACAGTGAATAACAGCTTCTTCCATAGGTTTCAAACTTGAAATCCTAATACATGGAAACTTGACTCTTATGTGAACAAAACATGTTGATCCTATGAAGAATTCACTAGGTTATGAGAAAAACTTGATAATTATTATATTTGATAACTATTGTGGTGGGGCTTATTATATCTAAGTTCTACAATCTCAACAGTTATGGCTGTACTCTACAATGAACATAATTTACTGGGCTGTCTATAACTGTGTCAACATTTTCACCATCATATTGTCAAAATTCAGGAGCTTGGCAAACAGCATGTACTCATGATGGCTGCACCATCTCAACTTCACATGATTGACATTTCTGACCTTCCAAGATTGCTTTTGAAAAGCAAAGTCAATGGGGGAAGTTGGATTCAGTTAATAACTGTATGTTTTACTTAACAACTACAGTTATTCACTTCACAACTGTGGCTCATACAAAGATAATAAAATCAGGCACAACTCGCTTAAAAACTATCCAACTTAGCCATGGAAATTCTGATCCCAATTTTAGTCATATGTCTGCCTTACTAAAGCAAATTTGTTATCATGCAGTGGTGGGTCTACATCCACGGATGTCAAATTGGATTTCTTCAAGGGCTGAATCATATTGTAGTTCTGCTCCATGGGCCAGGAAGGGGCAAAGATAGGACAACACCTCCTGAAGCATCCTCTGGGCCAAAATGGGGAATGCACATCCCCATTTCAGCCTAGATGGCCTCCTCCAGCACTCTGCTGGCACAGGGGGAGGCCATCCAGGAGCCCTGCAGGAGGCTGCCCAGGCTGAAAATGGGGCATGTGGGGGCCACGCACAGGTCCACCCACACTCCATTTTGGCTGCCAGAGGTACTACAGGCCAGTGATACCTCCAGGCTGGCCATGTGGACCAGATTTAAGCATACCAGATCTGGCCCATGGGTCTTGAGTTTGACACCCTTGGTCTACATGGATCCTGAGGTAGAACTTTTTTTTGTAGACTCTACTTATCCCAATTCCCTATGCTTTTCTGTTGATATAGACAGCATGCTTGGCTTTACATCCTTAAGAGACAAAAACATGAATTGTATAGTTCAGCTTCTTTCCACCCTCCTTTGCTAACTATTTTATTACAGATAGCTATTAGCTATCTTTGTTTTCATTTTTAACAGGGATGTGTAAGTGTTAAGGAGAGGAAATATAAATAAATGAATCAAATGTGTAATACTTCTACTATTATTTTTCAGATGTATAGATATGTTCACTTGTGAGAGACTAATGTTGGCAGTAATGTTGAAAAGATTTTCTTTCTCTCCCTTTCTCCCTCTGTCCTTCCCTCCTTCCCTCACATCTTCTCTTGGATAAAAAAATATTATAAAGTGCTTTTATTTGTGTATGCCTTTTCTGAGGAAAGAGGAGTTACTTTTCTTTTATAATAACATTCTAAAATTGAATTGTTCTTTCACTGAGTTTCTCAATTTTCTTTCAGTTATATTGCAATTCATCAGCAACATAATTCATCATGCCAGTTGATTTTTACATTATAAATCTATGCTAACATTTTGTACCTGATAGATATTACTTTTGTTAAGTTCTGCGCATGGGCGCAAGGAACGGAGACGAGGCAGTGAAAAGTGAACTTCAACTCTTTATTAATCATTCTGAACAGAGCGAAAACCCTAGGGCAGCAGCAGCCCTTATATAGGCTGCTGACCTATTAACCAATGAGAAACATGGAAGTGTTAAACCCTTGAACCAATGAGAGTGGCTCGTTAACAGCCAATCAGATTCCCCAGAATGGACCAATCTGATATCGCTATTAACGGCTAATCAGAAGTTCAGGATTAGAACTCTGCTTTTTCTTTAAGGTTTGTTAAAACTTTATTTAAGCGTTTTTATTAGTTCATAACACCCCTTCCCCCCGGGTTCCGTTTGAGGGGTGCGGTGACATAATCCCTAAGATATGTAGGTTGTTTTAACTGTCTATTAGATTTGTGCTGTCCCACCGGTTCCTGTCTGTAGTCCAGTTTCAGTGGGACGTTTTTGGACATATCTGGTACAGGCAGTTCCGCATTCTCACTGGATGACTCGGTGCCGCTAATTCTGTCATTGTTGTCCTCCGATCTTTGCGGGCTGGCCTCCATTGAGGTATTTCTCTGTGGCAAGGACACTCCCCTCCTTGATTCTTCTACATTTATCACGCCCGATTGCTGACTTCCTTCGCTTCTGCTTTCCACCATCTTGAATTCGGTTTCTTCGATATCCCCTCCCCCCTCAGTTTGGGAGTCACAGGAGTTGCGGGAACTGGGTTGTAGCCTAGAGCAAAGCTGATCTATATGGCGTTTCCATATTTTTCCGTCGCAGGTTTGCACACGGTATGATCTGGGCCAGGTGGTTTGAATTACGATTGCTTTGACCCATAATGGTTCGCCGGAGAGGTTTTTGGCGAAAACTAAGTCGCCTACCTTGAACTCGTGGCATTTTCCGCTAGATCCACAGGGTTTCTTTGGCTCGTAGGACGGGTGAAGCCCATCCTACGTGGGAATGGAGCTTGCGTCCCATCAACAGTTCAGCTGGGGTCTTGTTGGTGATGCTGTGTGGAGTGATGTGTTGGAGTAGGAGTATTCTGTTTATTTTGTTGTCAATGTCCGCATAGTCCATTTTGTGGAGAGTTTTTTGACAAATTGTACCATGTGCTCGGCCCTGCCGTTAGCTGCAGGGTGCACTGGCGAAGTTAGCGCATGGCGGATACCCCGGTCCGCTAAGTGTTGTTCAAATGCCAGGGCAGTGAACTGGGGTCCTTTGTTGGAGACCAGAACGTCTGGCAGCCCGTGTGCTGCGAATAGCCTATTCAATTTTTGGATGGCGGACTCGGTTGTAGTATTCTTCATTTCGTGGATCTCAAGCCAGTTGGAATAGGCATCCACTGTTAGGAGGAACATATGTCCTTTAGTAGGTCCCGCAAAGTTAACGTGGATGAGGGACCATGGCCCCTGGGGGGTTTCCCATTCTGTTGGAGTTTATCTAGGTGGGGTACTGCTGACTTCTTGGCATTTTAAACAAGTCTTTACCCAGGCTTTGATCTGTTTGTCGATGCCCGGCCACTACGCATAGCTTCGTGCGAGCGCTTTCATGCACACGATGCCGGGGTGACCGTCATGCAATGTTTTCAATACTGCTCGTTATAACCGCTCTGGGACGACGACTCTATCTCCCCATAGGATGCAGCCTTTTTGCAAAAAAAGTTCTGTTTGCCGGTTTCTGAAAGGGGTGAAGTTGTCAGAGGTTTGTTCTATTGGCCATCCTCATTCGACCCAGCTAAGAACTCGCGCCAAGACAGGATCTCATTTTGTTTTGATTGCAATGTCTCTGGCTGTTATTGGTGGTGAATGTAGCATTTCAATCTGGAGTGTCGTAAGGGTTGGAGCTGGGTCATCGACAGTTTCCGGAAGTGGGGGACAGCTCAATGCATCAGCGTGGGGAATGGCTTTCCCCGGGCGGTGTTGTAATTTATAGTTGTATGCAGCTAAAAACTCCGACCAGCGAGTCATTCTAGGTGACAATATATAGGGGGTTGGCTTGTTTCCCGCTATAATCCCTACCAAAGGTTTGTGGTAGATAACAATAGTAAAAACTCGTCCATACACATATTCATGAAACCGTTTCACAGCAGATACAACAACAAGAGCCTCTTTGTCGATCTGGCTATAGTTACATTCAGCCTTTGATAGGGTCCTTGAAAAATAGGCAATAGGGGCCTCACTAACATTTGGTAACACATGACCCAAAATGGCTCCTACTCCAAACGATGACGTGTCACATGTAATTGTTAAAGGCAGAGTCTTGTTATACTGCATTAAAACAGCATCTGAGGTTAGTAAGTTTTTCACTTGTCGGAATGCATGCTCCTCGCAGTGTCCCCAGTTGCTTTTTTGTTGAGGAGTCTATGTAGGGGCTCAGCTATGGTCGCTTTCTGGGGCAAGAAGTTGCTGTAAAAGTTAATGAGCCCCAGGAAAGCTTGGAGATCAGTTCTATTTCTGGGTCTTGGGGCATTTTTGATTGCCCTTAGTTTGCTATTAGTGGGGTGGATGCCTTGTTTATTGATTAGGTACCCCAGGAACTCTACTTTGTCTGCACACAGTTGACATTTATTTTTTTTAACATTAAGGCCAGAGTCTTTAAATTTCTGGAGAACCATTTTAAGCTGCTTTTCTAGTATTTCTCTATTCGGGGCAGCAATTAAAACATCATCAAAGTATGGCATGACCACCTTGATCCCTTGCAAGAGTCTCTCCATCAGACTTTGAAAAATCCCTGGGGCTACGCTCACTCTGAATTGGAGTCTGTTGCACTTAAAGGCGCCTCAGTGTGTAACGATCGTCTGTGCCTCTGCGGTTTTTTTATCTACAGGCAGTTGTTGGTAGGCCTGTGCTAAATCCAATTTAGCGAAGACTTTTCCACCCCCCAGGGAATGGAGAAGGTGTTGTACCACCGGCACCGGGATAGCATACTGTTGAAGGGCGTGATTAAGGGTAGCCCGGTAGTCTCCACAAATCCTTAACAATCCATCCGGTTTGATGAGTGTTACAATTGGGGTTTCCCAACGAGCATGGCCAGTTGGTTCTGTTAGGGATAACATTGTTTACCCTAACTGGTTTAGGTAAAATAATAAATATGTTATCATGGTTTATTAGTTAAACTGTCTGCAACTTTAACTGTAGGAATGTAATTAAGGGAGTAGTTGTGAGAGCACCATAAAAGAAGCAAGGCATGGCAGCTTGCTCTCTCTGGCTTGATGATCCCTAATTACTGGATCAAGGCTGCGTTTTTCTCCTACTGGAAAGGGAGAGAGAAAGGACTGATTTATTGTAAGTGAACTGACATTGGATATTCTACATGGACTTTGCTAATTGAATATCCTTGAATGGACTGACTAAAATGAAACATGACTAATGGACTGTTATTTTGACTATGCTATAATCTCTAAATGGAATAAACTATATTTTTGATAGCACAAGCGTATCTGTTATTTTTACTGTATGTTAACAAACATACAAACTTATCTCACTCATTTATCTGTGTGCCTATCTGACTAACGCTGCACATTCTGTTTAGTTTGTCTCCTGAACCCTGGTTGGGGAACACAGGCTTAACACTGGTTATGGGCCCAGAGGCTGCAAAGTCAGTTTAAGTAGGATAAAACAGATTTATGTAAAATGTGAGAGTTTGTGTTGTTATACGTTACAGTAAACAGACAGCTGTGTTTTATTAATTATAGTTTTATATCCATATATAGAAAACATGGCACAAATCAATCTACAAAGTTTGTCCCTTATATCCAAGTTGGATGAAACAAACTATGTATCACGGTCTATGAAATGTAGTCTACTTCTACGAAGAGAAGGTCTGTGGAACATAATTGAAAATCCACCTAACTTAGAGGAATAGGATCCAGAGGTTGAGGAAGATAAACAAAAAATAAAATAATTTAAACAGAAGAATGAACAAGCTATTTGCATAATAGGATTAACATTAACTGACCAGCAACTTGTTCATATCCACGGAGAGCAAACGGCTGTTGGGTGTTGGCAGAAGCTGAAGAGGATTTATGTCCGAGATAACGTTGGTGCTCACATAAATCTAACATGGAAGCTTTTCAAGACGCCTCTCCAGACGAATGGTGATATGCTGAGTCATTTGAATTCTATAAAAAGCATTTTTCAAGAACTGCACGAAAAAGAACTTATTTTCTCTGAACTACAACAAGTCTACATAATTCTATCATCACTAAATGAATGTTATGATAACTACGTCACTTTCCTTGAAATATTGCCTAAGGAAAGTTTAACTTTAACTGATATAACTGGCAGATTGATTGAAGAGGCAAGAAGAAGACTTGAAAGAGATCAGTTAAGGAGGGAGCAACCTCAAAAAGAAGATAATGAATCTCCTACTGCATACGCAAATAAAAAGTGTTTTAATTGTGGAGGAAGAGGACATTTGGCAAGATTTTTGTAAAAAAGCAAAACGCCAGAACGCTGGCCAGAATACTAAAAGTAACCAAAATAAAAATTTAGAGTTAGCCATCTATATTTACAGAGCTGTAAAAGATAATTTATGGGTGGTTGACAGTGGAGCATCCCACTGTATAACAAATGATAACAGAAATTTTATTAAAATGTCCAAGAGTACACAGCAGATATCGTTAGCCAATGGCTGGAAACTGAAAGCTAAAGGTCAAGGTATAGCATATTGTTCTTTCATAAAAGAGAATGTAAAAATGTTATATGTACCACAACTTAAGTTTAATTTAATTTCAATTAGAATTTTGGTTAAACTAGGATATGTAGTTACCTTTAAAGGAGATAACTGCATAATTGAAAAAGAAGATAAGAAAATTACTGCATCTTTAAGAGGTGAATTATATGTGTTAAATGATAATGGTTTAGAGGTGGCTAACACGGTTTATGATAATAAGAAACCTCATGATGAATGTATTCACTTGTTACACAGACGGCTAGGGCATTTAAATTTTAAAATGCTTAAGAGAACTGTTCAACCATCTAAAGGAATAAGTTTGAAACCTTGTAATAAGTATTTGCAATGTAATGCTTGTAATCAAACCAAGGTCATACCGGCAAATAGAGTTGATGGATTTACTACCAAAGAGCCTTTAGAAGTAGTATTTGCTGATTTAATAGGTCCAAAAAAACCAAGTGTAGGAGGAGCTCGATACATACTAAGTATAATGGACCACTATTCTAGATATGGGTTTTGCTATTTAATGAAGAGCAAAACTGAAACGTATCTAAATCTCTTTAATTGGATAAAATTTACAGAAAGAAAAACTAAAAAGAAATTAGTAACTCTTATAACAGATAATGGTGCGGAATTTACAAATAATAAATTTCAGAATAGACTTAAGACATAAAAAGTCTGCACCATATAGGCCACAACATAATGCCTTTATAGAGAGACGAGGCCAAACACTACAATCAATGGCACATACTATGTTGTCTGATTCAGGATTACCTGAAAATTTGTGGGGAGAAGCAATAATGTGTGGTAATCATATATTGAATAATGTTGTTAATTCAACAACAGGTGAATTACCATTCAAATTGTGGCATGGTACAAAACCTGATTTAAGTTACATGCACACATTTGGAACACCAGCATGGGTGCATATCCCTTCACAACTCAGACAAAAAGGACAGCACAGAACTAAAAGATTATTTTTTGTAGGATATGAATCTAATCATAGATCTTATAGATTCTGGGAACCAAGTACATCTAGAGTTTACACCAGTGCTAATGCTAAATTCCTAGAACATGTAGGATGGAATAGATTAGAGCAAGATTTAAATAACGAAGTAATTATTGAACCCTACAAAAGGCAAAAAGATCAGACTAGTTATAAGAAGAGTCCAATGAAAGAAGAAGTCCACGAAGAACAAATAGGACCAGAACAAGAGGAAACAGTTGATCAGGAAGAGTTAGATAATCAAGAACAGTTAATAAATGAAAGTCCACCTGTAAGTCCTTGTAATACCTAGACGTACTACATGTGTAACTAGACCACTTGATAGGTATCAAGCAAGTATAGTTTGCCAAGTAACTAAAGTTCCAACTAGTGTAGATGAACTTAGGATGTATCCTGCTAAGGATCAGGAGAATTGGCAAAAGGCAATGGAAAAAGAACTAAATTCATTAAAAGTAATGAAAGTATATGAAGATGCCAAATTACCTCCAGGAGAAAAATCCATTGGGTGCAAATGGATATTTAAAGTAAAAACTGGAAATGATGGGATTGTTACCCATAAAGCTAGGTTGGTAGCTCAAGGATTTAATCAAACTGCATCTGATTACGATGAAGTTTTTGCACCAAGTCTTAAAGCAAGATCTTTGAGAGCAGCTTTAGTGTGGGCAGCTAAGAAAAACTATGTCATTAACCATTTAGATGTAGAAACTGCTTATTTGCATGCACCATTGCAGCACATTATATATTTGAAAAAGCCAATTATTATAAAAGACAATAAAGTAAATATTCATGATTGTTGGAAACTAAAAAGAAGTCTTTATGGATTGAAACAATCTGGCTATCAATGGAACCAATATATTGTGAAAGAGTTAAACAATATAGGTTTTAAATCTGGTTTAGCAGATCCATGTGTGTTTAAAAGAGAAAAGAATGGAACGGTGTCATTATTGTTATTATTTACAGATGATATTGCTTTGATAACTAAGACTAATAATGAAGCTAATGAGATTATATCATTATTAGCTAAAAAGATAAAATTAAAGCATTTAGGTGAAATTAAAAAGTTTCTAGGATTGACAATTAACAAAACAAAAAATGGATTTAAGATATCTCAAGAAGATAAAATTTGCCAATTAATTAAAACATATAAAATGGAACTTTGTAAACCGGCAAAGACTCCAATGAGTCAGGAAGTTTGCCAAACTGATGATCAAAGTCCCAAATTTGATAAGTCTATATATCAATCTTTGATTGGTAGCTTATCATATATAAGCAATTGGTCAAGGCCAGATACGGCTTATAGTATTAATCAGCTGGCACGTTTTAATTCAGATCCACATCAATGTCATTGGCAATCATTAAAGAGAATTTTAAGATATCTTAAAGGAACAATGAACCATGCATTGTATATAGAACTAAAGGGTGATTTGAGTCTTAGTGCCTATGCAGATGCAAGTTTTGCAACTGACATAAACACTAGAAAATCAACATCTGGGATGGCTATATTATTTGGTAAGACACTAATAGGGTGGAGGTCAATCAGACAACAGCATATTAGCTTGTCCATGATGGAAGCGGAATTTTCATGTCTGTCATTACTATGCACTGACTTAATTTTGTACAAACAGTTATTATTAGACATGGGTATAACTGTTAAAGATTCCATTATTGTATACGAGCACAATCAGGCAGCCATAAAGTTAGCTACTAATATTGCTGTAAAAACTAGATCAAAGCATACTGATTTAAGATACTTAAATGTTAGAGAATCTGTAAAGAATGGGCTAATTAAATTGGAATACTGCATGACAGAAGAAAACATTGCAGACCAATTTACAAAAGCTCAAGGAGTAATTAAGTTTAAAGAGAGTTGTAACAAATATGATTTAAAGATGTAAATAGTTATAGTATTATTATATTTACCTAAAAGGGGAGAATGTTAGGGATAACATTGTTTACCCTAACTGGTTTAGGTAAAATAATGAATATGTTATCATGGTTTATTAGTTAAAGGGAGAGAGAAAGGACTGTTTTTTTGTAAGTGAACTGACATTGGATATTCTACACGGACTTTGCTAATTGAATATCCTTGAATGGACTGACTAAAATGAAACATGACTAATGGACTGTTATTTTGACTATGCTATAATCCCTAAATGGAATAAACTATATTTTGATAGCACAAGTGTATCTGTTATTTTTACTGTATTTAACAAACATATAAACTTATCTCACTCATCTATCTGTATGCCTATCTGACTAACGCTACACATTCTGTTTAGTTTGTCTCCTTAACCCTGGTTGGGGAACACAGGCTTAACAGGTTCTAAAACATCCTGGGCTATTAATTTATTGAGCTGCTCATCAATTTTTGGTTTAAGGGCAAAAGGTACCCGACGAGGCTTAAGGCAGATGGGGGCTACTTCAGGGTTAAGGTTAAATGATATTGGGGTCTACAAAAGTGGTGGAGAAGCTGTTAAAGGAAACTTTTTTTTCTTCACTCTCCCACCCCATGGAAACAGCAGATGAAGATTTGAAATTTGTTTGGGCACTGAAGGTGAACTATTCTGAAAGTTGAAGTTAAGGGACAAAAGAGTTCTTGGACATTGGACTTAAAAAATTAAGAAATTGGAAAACCCTTATTAGAGGTATGGATTTCTGATCATTTAAAAATTGATGTTGCAAGTGGGAAGGGAGAGGAAAAAAATTGGAGCAGAAGTGGAAAAAGGAGGAGATTGCCTAGAATCTCAAAGAAAGATATATGGTAATTGGACCTCTTTGATTAAACAGTAACCCCAGAAAGAGAAATAGAAGGAAGAAAGGTATTAACTTTTGGAACTTTTTTGAATTATTTTTGATTAAAAATACTTGGTTGGTTGTTTTGGGGAAAGTTTCTCTTTTCAGGATGTCATCGCTTGTGGATGAACTAAAGACTGAATATCAAAAATATAAAAAGGAAGAAAAAGATGGAAAAGATACTTTGGGCACTTTATTTCAATTTTTAGAAATGGCGTTATGTACTTATGAAAAGTTGATTACGCAGCAGAATGACTGGGACAAAGAAGAAGAGAAAGAAGAAGCCATCTTTGATGAACAATGGGTTTTTTCCAGGGAGGAGGAGAAAGAGGATAAGAAAAAGGGGATTTTAAGGTTTGAAAAAACAACCAAAAAAGAGAAAAATGAGAGGAAAGGTGGATGCAAGGTTAGAAAGCAACGGAAAGGGAGTAAGAAAAGGGAGGAGGAGAGACAAAGGGGTAAAAAGGGCAAGGAGAAGAATAAGCAAGAGAGAAAGGGGGGGAGGAGAAGCCTCAATGGTGGGAAGCAAGATCTAAAGAAAAAAAGTTTATTCAGAGACAATGGGTGAATTTAATTAAGGATAAAAGGGGGATTCTGGAAGGTATATAAGGATGTGTTTTTATATGTGTATTTAGAGTATAAATTTTATTGTATAATTTTAGAATCTACTAAACAGAATCCCAAGTTAAATTAAGTGTTATATGAAGTACTTTTAAGTTAGGGTAATGAGTTAAAGGCGTCACTCCAATTAGTGTATAGGAGAAGTATAGTAAAAGAAAAAAGATGAATGGATAGTTGGAAATAGAACAGAGAAAGAATGTTATTGAAAATGGTAATAAGGTATGGAAGGATATATAAAGGCTTTGTTATTTTTTGGGGGTTTTGTATGTTGATAAAAGGCAATAAAATTTTAATTAACAAGAAATAATTTGGATGAAAAGGAGAAGTTGGGATAAGATATGAAGTTAAATAGATAAAGTAAATATTGATATTATAATTGGGAATCATTATGCTCTTTTGGTTTTCTTCTTTAATTATCACTATTTTAGAAAAGAATTTATAAGCTGTTATGCCTTGATTGTTTGTGCACTGTTTTTGTAAAATTAATAAAATTGGTTTATAAAAAAAAAAGAAAATGATAATAAGATATGGAAGGATATATAAAGTGAATATGATGTTTGAATTTTTGTCTGTGAGAAGAGTTTCAACCCGGGATCAGGCAGCCTTCAGAAAAGATGTTTTAGGTTTTTGGTTTTTTTTCCTATGTTCTGTGTTTTGTATGTTTATGAAGGGCAATAAAATTTTAATGAGCAAGAAAAAAATTTGGATGAAAGGAGAAGTCTGGATAAGATATGAAGTTGAATAGATAATGTAAATATTGATATTACAATTTGGAATTATTTTGTATGTTCTATTGGCTCTCTTCTTTAATTATTATTATGATTTTTTTTTAGAAAAGATTTTTCAAGTTATTATGCCTGGATTGTGTATTGTTTTTGTAAAATTAATAAAATTTGTTATAAAAAAATGATATCGGGGTCCCCTTGTACTTGCCTAGTTTGTCTGCAAAAACGTCCTGGAATTCCTGTACAATGGCCTCCTCCCAGTCGTCGCTTCTGGTTTGGTGAATACCGGCTACCTCGATCCCGAGTGGGGTGAACCATTGAAGGCCTAACAAGCTAGGCTGGTCATGGTCGATGACGGTCAGTGGTAATGACGCAGTATGATTTTTGAATGATACTTGGACTTGGCTGGATCCAACGACTGGAATTCAGTTCCCCTGATAATCTTTGAGTATGATTCTCTGGGCTCTGAGGTCTTGACGCCGGACGGCAGGGATTAATTGTTTAAGAGTCTTCCAGGAAATCATCGAGAGGAACGATCCTGAATCGACTTCCATCACGCAAGGCTGGTTTTCAATGGCGACCTTCACTCAGATCTTCTTTGCATGAGTGATGAGGTGTGACCGATTGTAATGGTTTGGTGTGCCTCTTCTCATCTCATTGAAATGGCCAGTGTTTTATTTCTGTAGGAGTGGTTGTTCCATTGGTGGTTCAAATGTTCCTGAGTCACAGGGTGATTTCCTGTGGTCTGGGAGTAGTTGTTTCCCCTCTGAAGTGGGCTGGATCCTTGCTTGCTTCTACAGACCTTCCCGATGTGGCCTCTTTTCTCAAAGAAATGGCAGAGTGCATCGAGGAATTTGCAGTCTGATCACAGGTGGTTTGCCCCACAACCCGCGCATTGGTGCGGTAGTCTTTGATTCTGCTGATGGCGTTGGTCACGTTCAGACCAGAGCCGGTTGACCTCCTCCTCCTCATTTTCTGATGACGATTTGAGGTCCTCATGGTGGGTCGCTGTTGTGTGCCTCTCTAGGCGAGGTGAGGTATCGCTGGCGAGTTGACGGAGCGGTGTGTTGGTGTGGCACATTCGGGCATCCGACTTCCTGGTTGCTTCTGCTGCAGTAGCCTCCTTGATGACATCAGCAAGGTTGATGTCCCCTTTGGCCATGATCTTGCTCTGCGTAGTGTGGTCATCTAATCCCAGAATTATTCGGTCTCTCAGAGCTTCTTCAAGGTCTGTAAACC
This sequence comes from Hydrophis major, assembly GCA_033807585.1. Lineage (NCBI taxonomy): Eukaryota > Metazoa > Chordata > Lepidosauria > Squamata > Elapidae > Hydrophis > Hydrophis major. The sequence continues at coordinate 31,844,388 of CM066331.1, forward strand.
CACAGAGGCTTCCCAGGTTCTGGAGATCCGCGATGAAATCTACAGCGCTCTCTCCTTTCCGCTGGTCCCTCTGGTAAAATTCATGTCTTCGACCAAGCATTGGTATGGCGGGTGCATAGTGGGCTCGTAGAAGGGGCGTGAGGATGTCCCAGTCCATGGTTTTCACCTCAGCCAGTTTCACTAGTGCCTTGGCCATCTTAAAGACAGCAGGCCCTCAATGGGTCAGGAACACTGCTCTCTTTTTTCCCGTAGTGGCATCCTTCAAGTTGTTGGTCTCCAGAAACATCTGGAACCGGTCTATGTACGAGTCCCAGTCTTCTTGTGCTGGGTCAAATGGTATGGCGCCGCTGGACATGGTTTCCGTTGTCGATGTGTCTTCAGCCACATGCTCTGTTTGGTGCTCTGTAGTGTTCAGTCAGCTCTGATGTCTCCGCATCCCACCTTCGTCGCCAGTGTTAAGTTCTGCACATGGGCGCAAGGAACGGAGACGAGCCAGTGAACAGTGAACTTCAACTATTAATCATTCTGAACAGAGCGAAAACCCTAGGGCAGCAGCAGCCCTTTTATAGGGCAGGCTGCTGACCTATTAACCAATAAGAAACATGGAAGTGTTAAACCCTTGAACCAATGAGAGTGGCTCGTTAACAGCCAATCAGATTCCCCAGAATGGACCAATCCGATATCGCTATCCAATTAGAAGTGCAGGATTAGAACCCTGCTTTTTCTTTAAGGTTTGTTAAAACTTTATGTAAGTGTTTTTATTAGTTCATAACAACTTTCATTGCAGTTTATAATGGCATTCAACTTTTGAAAAGAGACAAATAGATGGAACACCCTCCCCCCACACACACATATTCTGAGAAGCAAGATTTGGAATGGCTTAGAGATCAACTCATCCATGTCTTACTAGAGGATGGCATATGAAAATATCTGCATGTCCTTCCTCCCCAAAAAGAAATGAAACTACTCTGCGCTGAAAATTTTCTGAGTAGTAACTTTGTTAGGGCCTTCTACTGAAGCACAGTTGGAGCTAATATTGCCATTATTAGCATTGTTGAATTTTCAATAGCAAATAATTTAGAGTGTGCATTATACTGGAGGTCACAGAGAGAGAATGGAAATAAAATTAGCTTTACATTTTTAATATTATTCAATAATTTTTTTTGAGGAAGTGGTCTTGGGAGAGGTTGAGTTTCAATCTGTAATGCAGGCCAAAAAAGCTATTTAATGGATAATGGTGAATTTTTTTTACAAGTAACCCACCTTCACTGAATAGATATTTAACTGTTTGATTTTTGTTTTACTGTTTGCATTGTAAGTTCATGTACCATATTTTGTGAATGATTCAGCATAATACTGGCATTTTTGGTCAACTTTATAGACCTCTATGAAGTAGCACAATTCCACCTCTAGGCTTTATTTTCATACACAACATTGCAGCAATTGGATTTGATATGATGGAAAGGGGTTTCTGCACATATCCAGAAATTCCCTAGTTCAAAATGGAATGGCTGCACTGCAATAGGCCGATATTAGGCCCAATTTCCAAAAGTGATGCATCACCAGAATAACTTAATTTAAAAGGTGAGGGATACCCTTTCTTTTTTTTTTAAAAGGAACTATATGCAAAAATAAAGTGATGCACAACCAGAAGCTTACTTCTCCAAAATATGACACCTGAGAATAACAATATTAAAAACAATAATAGAAAATGAAGATGAAGATCAAAATAGAGAAAAATACAAATAGGAATGAAAATATATTGCAAACAATGGTGAACCCAATGGTCTTTAATTTTCAGTCATCCAAGTCATGCTTGTCCAAAAGTGCTTTTTCAAAAGGTAATAAGATTTTCTTTTTTTTCTTCATTGAAGACAGTTCTTCAATCAGAACTGAAGAAGCTTCTTGGATGGGAAGCAAACATCTTCAAGGAAAAACAAAGAAAGTCCACTTACCTTTTGAAAAAGAACCTTTTTCAAAGCCAATTGTTCTTAATTAAACCTATTAGTGAATATAATCACTGATCTTATATCTATCACTGACAATTATATTTCTGCAACAAAGACATTGAGTTGTAAGTCTGTCCTTACATACTTCTCCTTAGTTTATAATAATTATTTACCAATACTATGTGTTATCTTACAGAGTAAAAACATAGCAATAATCTATACATCAACTCTGACAAAATAATTACAGTATCTAATAATAATTATTCTGGTAGAGAAATTTGACAGCATTTTTTCTACTATTTCATTCAATTTGAATTTCAGAGAAACTATGATAAGATTGTTTATAATCTTGCAATTACTTAATTTTTTAAATGATCAGGGACTGATCACTGTAATAACTATTAACATTCCTCCTGTTATCTTTAGCATTCCTGGGCTTTGTGCATTGCAATTATATTCTATTGGAAGACTTTGTATGAGAACTGCTTTTATTATAGGTGTTATTCTGTTTTGTTTCCAATAACTTTCATCACATAATAGGCAACTCTGCTCTTGAAGTATTCTTGAAAAATTCTTTCTTACCCTGAAGAAATTTGGAGAAATTGTTCATCCAATCTTTTAGCTCACTTTGCCCTCTAATTGCATTCTCTGTTCACAAACTTGATGGGGAATTTTGAAAGTCCACTTACAATACATCTATACATATGTGAATAAAGTATTATTTACAATGATAAAAAAACGATAATAAAAAGTCAGCAATAGAATGGAAACAGTCTTCATCATAAATACTTCATATATTAGAGAAAATGCATAGACTTGATTCTGTGACCTTTTGAATTTAGATTAGAAGTTTCCTGCTGGATGCCTTGGGACCATATGCCAGTCCTGGAAGCCACAGCCTCACCTTTCAAAAGGTCTCTTCTTGTCCCTTCAAAAGATCCTGTTTAATTGTAATTTGTAGAAAGTCTGAACAAAAAAGTATGAAATATATATGGTGCTAGGTATATGGGAATTTATTACATTAACTATATCTATTTAATATCTTTCATTTTATTAGCCTAATTTTTGAGTGTTATTCCAAGATAAAATTCAAGTGTAGCTTTCATCTTGAAAAGTTTCTACATTTCATTTAGAATTGTAGTAGCAGTTATTTCCCCCCAATATATACTTAAAATCTCTGATCCATGTTGTAACTATGTATCATTGCAACTATGTATCATTGCAACTATGTATCATTCATGTGTTTGCAACATTGTATCATTCACGTGTAATCATTAACTTCTGTCTCTTCAGTGACCTTTGCAAGGCACGTACAAGGGACAAGGAGCTAGACGGTTGTTAATAAGCTTATCCACATTGTAACTAATCTGTCCGGTATGCAGCTTTGTAAACATGCACATCCTGATGAGATTACCAGGTTTGACTTGAGCTTTGATTAAATCATTTTCTTGTAAAAAAGCACAATAAAAGAGCGTGTGCCAAGACATTCAGGGTGCGCTCATCAAGAGGAAACTTCGCTTCCTGTCGTTTCTCTTCCCTTCGCTCCCTTTCATGAGCCGCCCATCAGATGCGGGATGGCAGATACCGCATTCTGGTGACCCCGACATGATTCCCTAAGGGGGATACGTTGCGACGCGCCCATATCTTATCAGCTCGATGGGAGCTGTGCATCGCCAGGCCTAAAGCGAATTGCACGTCATCGGATCTGAAACACGGTCTCGACTTTCGTAAGTATGGGTGGAAACTTTTCTCAACAACAGACGCAGCATCTGAAGGAATTGAGGGAGTTAGTCGCTTCTTCTTCTAAATACTCTGCTAATTTAAAGGGCTCGCCTGTAAAAAAGAAACCTATTGCTACATTATTGGCTTATGTGTGGCAACATTGTCCCAATTATTCAGAGGAAGGGTCCTTAAAAATTTCTACTTGGCAAAAAATTGGTGAACATCTCCATAGTCCTCCTTGTGCACCTATTGGCATTTTGGTCACTTGGAGGAAAATTATGGAGGCTTTAAAAGTCCATTATAAAATAGAAGCAGGGAGTGTGTTTGAATCTCCCCCGCCAAGTTATGATAACTTTTCTGTCCTTCAACCCTCCGCTCCCGATGATCATAAGTCATTACGGGAGCCTCCCTCCATTCAATCCACTTCCACAAATGTAGAGCCCCCGTGTCCTCCACCACCCTCCTGAGGTGGAGGGGGTGTTGTAAAAGCCATTCAACAAGCCTTTTATGAAGGGGAAATGGATGAGGACACCCTTGCAGCTGCTTCCCTCTATCCGGTCATACAAGCCAGCAATCCCCCAGCTCCTCAGTATACCCCAATGCCATACAAAATAATTAAGGATTTAAAAGCAGCTTGCAAGGAAAATGGTATTCAATCTCGCTATGTACAGGGTCTTTTAGGGTCAATAACCCAACCAGGCGCTGACTTGATAAATGCTGATTGGCATACATTATTTACCATGATCCTCACGCCTTCACAATTTTTGGTCTGGGAGTCAGAATTTCATAAACGTACCGCAGCCGCAGCCACTAGAGGCTTGCCGGAAAATGTCACTTTAGATATGCTTAACGGTACCGGCACCATGCTTACCATTGCCCAGCAGACTGCCACAGACGCAGCTGCTTTCCCTATATTACAGGATTGTGCTTTGGCCGTGGCTCGAAAAATTGATAATGCGGGATGCGTGCCCAAATCTTTCTCTAAGATTATTCAAGGACCTTCTGAGCCTTTTTCCTCCTTTATACACCATCTCACAGAAGCCTTGGAGAGACAAATTGATAATGAGGAGGCTTGTAATGAATTAAGTTTAAAACTTGCCTATGAAAACGCAAACGCTGATTGTCAGAAAGTTTTGCAACCATTAATTAATAAGAAAAATGTTACCTTGGCAGATTATCTTGCAGCCTGCCAAATCATAGGAACCACATCCCATTCCATGTCTACTCTGGCTACAGCCATTACGGAAGGCATGCAGCAGAACATGGGCTCTCTTCTTCCCATTTCCCAACAAAATACTCGTAAAATGGGTAATTGTTTTAATTGTGGCAAGCCAGGTCACTTTAAGAGCCAATGCAGAGCCCCGGGTGGGGGAGCAAATATGTCAAGAAACCAGGTAGCTCACCCAAAAACGCCATGCCCTCGATGTAAAAGGGGCTATCACTGGGCTAGTCAGTGCAGAGTCCAAAAGAATGAACAGCAGAATAACCCTACAATCATTCAAAAACCCTTTTTGGATCAGGGAAACTAGAAACGGGGCAGGCAGCTAGCCCCACAACAAAGGCTGCTGAAACTTGCAATTTTTCTTCTTTCGCTTACGATCTTGTTGCTAATGAAACTGTTACTTATCTCCCTGGTATCGCTGACTTTCTCTTTGTGCACCCTGTTCAGCCTTTTCACATGCCCCCCGATATTCCAGTGCTAGTCTTTCCTGTAAGGGATTTAGCTGAACAAGGTATTCTTGCCTCTCCTTTTCTGCATGACCCCTCTGTATTGTCTGATGTCTGTCTGTCTGTACTAGCTAATACAGAAGTTACTATAAATGAGGGGGATGTTGTGGCAAAAATGATTGTGCTCTTAGACCAACAACAAGAGCAACTCTATGCAATTGAAAGACCAATTAGTCAACCAAAACCTACGGTAACATTCTTATTGAATGGTTGATCCTTTCTTGGTCTTTTAGATACTGGAGCGGATATTTCCATCATCTGAACTGCTGAGTGGCCGGACACCTGGCCTGCTGATGTGGCACCAGCAGTGAGAGGAGTGGGGGGACTCCAGGAGACTCGCATTAGCAGAAACTGGGTAAAAGCCCATTCCCCTGAGTCTCAATGTGTTGCTTATATTAAACCAGCTGTAATTCCTCTGTATACTAATTTGTGGGGAAGAGACCTTATGTCACAGTTTAATGCGCAACTTACCCTCCATTAACCATGCTTCGCTTATATTTGACTAACAATAACCCTGTGTGGATTGATCAGTGGCCTCTCCCTTCTATAAAGCTTGAAGCCTTACATTCTCTTGTTCAAGAAGAATTAGATAGAGGTCATCTAGAACCCTCATTGAGTCCATATAATACCCCAGTTTTTGTTATCAAAAAGAAAAATGGCGCTTGGCGCCTCCTTCAGGATTTAAGGGCTGTGAATTCAGTCCTCCTTCCAATGGGACCCCTGCAATGTGGTCTTCCTAATCCTAACATAATTCCTCAAGAGTATGACCTTGTCATTATCGATTTAAAAGATTGCTTTTTTTTCCATTCCATTAAAACAAGTCAGATAGAAAATTATTTGCTTTTACAGCACCAACTTTAAATAATCAAAGACCTACCAAACGATATCAATGGAAAGTCTTACCGCAAGGCATGTTAAACAGTCCAACTATGTGTCAATTTTTTGTGGATTTAGCCTTGCAACCATACAGGGACAAATATCCTCATTTTTTAATCTATCATTACATGGATGATATATTGGTATATGCACCTGGCCCAAAGGGCACAGTATTAAAAACTCTGCTGTGCCTGACCTCCATTTTAGATAAAGCAGGGCTCATTATAGCCCCAGAAAAAATACAATCCAAACCTCCCTTTTCCTATTTAGGTCACAAGTTACTTGCTTCAGCTGCTGTTCCTTCCCTTCCCCTCCCAACACTTCCCCCAAAACCAACACTCGTGATCTTACAACAGTTCCTGGGAACCTTAAATTGGGCACGTCCTTTGGGTTTGACTACAGCTACATTAGGTCCTCTCTTTAATGCTCTCACGCAAGGTAAAGCCCCGTCCGATGTTATCATTCTAAATAAAGAGCAGTTGCAGGCATTAAAAGACATTTCCCATTTACTGGCTACTAGATGGGTGGATCAAGCTATAGAAAATTGTCCTTTATCAATTGCTTTACTAAATACTGTTCAGAGACCCACAGCTGTCATTATGCAATTTCATCAGACACAGGTTTTCATTTTAGAATGGCTGCATTTGTCTCACACCCCACGGACCACAATCACTAGTAAAGCCTCTGCATATTCCTAGTTGATCTTTAAAGGTCGACAAAGATGTAAACAACTCATGGGATGTGAGCCTGTTTTAATATTCACTCCTTGTTCATTGACCACGTGGGAAATGCTATGGTGTAATTCAGAAGAACTACAATACGCTTTAGTAGAGTGGCCAGGGCAAATTTCTTGCCATTTACCAGCTGACCCATGGTTTACTTTTCTTAAAACTCTCCCTTTTGAATGGCATTCCCCCCTCTCAATATCTCCATTAGTAGATGCACCTACGCTTTATGCAGATGGGGGAAAAATGTATGGTGCTTGTGCATGGTACCAGGAGGGAGAGTGGAAAACTAAAATTACTCCTCCGCAATCTTCTGCTCAACAGGCAGAACTTGCTGCATCTCTTATTGCATTTCAACAGTTTCAAAAAGCTCCTTTTAATTTAATAGTAGATTCCTTATACGTTTCTCAGATTTTGAAAAATATATATCAAGCCTATTTATCTCCTAGCATATCTGTTTCTTTGTTAAAGTTGTTGCTTCCTCTACAGCAATGTATCAACAGCCGCACGCATCCATTCTTTGTAGCACATATCAGGAGCTATCAACCTCTTCCTGGTATATTACAGGAGGGAAACAAAGTGGCAGACGCAGCTGCAGCAGCTGCATCCGGTAAATCAATTTGTAATCTGACAGCAGCTGAAAGCCATGATTATTTTCACCAAAATAAAAAAGCATTACAAAAACAATTTTCTCTAACTCAGGCAGAAGCTGCTGCCATTATTCAACAATGCCCCACATGTAGTAAGCAAGGACATTCCATTCCCATAGGAGTAAATCCTAGAGGATTAAAAGCTTGTGAAATTTGGCAAATGGATGTAACTCAGTATCAACCTTTTGCCCCTTATTTGCACGTTTCCATCGATACATATTCAGGGTTTATTCTGGCTACCCCTCAAAGGGGAGAAACTGTAAAACATGTCATCAATCATTCAATTCGTACCTTTGCCTCGCTGGGACGTCCAAAAGAAATCAAAACAGACAATGGACCTGCCTATACAAGTTCTGCTTTCCAGGACTTCTGTAACAGATGGGATGTAACCCACAAGTTTGGGATTCCCTACAACAGCCAGGGGCAGGCTATTGTGGAACGAGCGAACTTATCTCTGAAAAGTGCTCTTGATCGATATTCATTGCGGGAAAAATCCCCGAACCTCCCAGCATTGCAAAATTCTCTTAACATTTGTCTTTACACTTTAAACTTTCTTAATCTGACTGGCATTCCTCCCACTTCTGCTGCTTCGCGTCATTTTTCCTCCCCCTCCCCCTCGCCTAACAGACCTCTGGTATATTATCGCAGATTGCCAGATCCTGCCTGGCAGGGTCCCGCTGAGCTTCTCACTTGGTGACGAGGCTATGCTGTGATCTTACTGCCAGACAAAACCACTTGCTGGATCCCTGGTAGGGCGGTTAGACCCTATCATGGGAATTCCTCCGCTACATCTGTATCTTAAAACTCTTCCTGATATTCTTGCCTATATCTTCTTTGCAATTTCTACCTTACTTCAACAAAACCTATGCTTCCTGTCAAAAGACTATTCGTGTTAAAACCATTTCATTAACAGAAGGCTATTATACTTGCTCCATGTGGGTATGTCATGAAAATGCTACCCATAGTTTTCACTCGGTCACTTCTGTTTTATTTAAAGAACACTCTACCACTCGCTCTTTTGTTCCTTCTTTACTCTTCCTATGGAAAGGAACCTTAAAATCTTTTTCCTCTATTCAATCTAAAACATAGGGGGACCTAAATGTCCTTATATTGTATTATGGGTTTCCCCACCCCAACTAACATCCTTGATGAATGACCAAATTAATCTTTATTGTCATTATTGTGATTATTATCCTTTTTCTAGTAATTGCATTCCCTCCTCATTTCGCAAATGTTCTACAACTAACTTGTCCATAGCCCTCTCTCCTGCTTGTGATGTTTTTATATACCCGAACTCTGATCCTGTCAACAAGAACTGTCCATGACGATCCGCAGAAGCCTCATAGAAGAGATAATATTGCTTGGACTATAACTGACTTTCAAGGCGTTCGTTTAAGTTCTACAACCAATTTTTCTTGCATAGAAGACTTCTACCCACCACTTCAATTCGATTTGGCAGACGCCCCCACACAACCAGGGGATATCCTGCAATCTACACCACTTCAGGAGGAACTTTAACATCACGCCTGAAAGGAATGTATTTTATCCCTGGCAATAATTTTGTTTGGACTTGTTCCACCGGTCTTATGGCATGTGTCCACGGGGATGAAATTGTTAAATCCAAATCATTTTGCATTCAAGTATGGCTTGTGTGTATAACTCTGATGATTTTATATCCCTACAGGTACCCATGGAATACCCCCTTCTGCAAAAAAGATTTAGATCCGTTAATTTTTAAAACAAGGGGGATTGTGTGCTATGCTTAAAGAAGAATGTTGTCTTTATGCTGATAGTGGGGGGGGGGGGTTGTTTTCTATTTCGCCATGGTTTACAACCTTTTTAACTGCATTGGCAGGATCATTAATAATCATTATATTGATATGTATTATAGGACCTTGTTGTTTTAATAGAATATTGCAATTTTTTTAAAAATTAATTATCCTCCATAACTGCTGATGTTAATGTGCTATTGCAAGCTCCTGTTATATCCTCAACACTGGACGAAAAAATGTCATTGCTGAGTTACCGCTCCTTGGACAACCCTGACGCTGACGGGTCGCACTCTTGCCTAGATGACGGGGACGGCGAACATTTCAGAAAAATGGTTCCTGTCTTCTCGGACGAGGAAGAAGACTTGTCATAAATAATAAAAACAGAGGAGATGTTGTAACTATGTATCATTGCAACTATGTATCATTGCAACTATGTATCATTCATGTGTTTGCAACATTGTATCATTCATGTGTAGTCATTAACTTCTGTCTCTTCAGTGACCTGAGCTTTGATTAAATCATTTTCTTGTAAAAAAGCACAATAAAAGAGCGTGTGCCAAGACATTCGGGGCGCGCTCATCAAGAGGAAACTTCGCTTCCTGTCGTTTCTCTTCCCTTCGCTCCCTTTCATGAGCTGCCCATCAGATGCGGGATGGCAGATACCGCAGATCCAGCCTCAAACAAGCTTTTAAAACAAATCAAGATTTAGAGTGATGCATGCCTCAGAACCTATTTCTGGTTGGCTTGTTTAATAGATGAGTCTGATCCAAAGCTATAGGCAGTACTGAATTTTATACATATTGCATGTGTATGTAGCTCTGCCAGCCTTTGCAGAGAGAAGATGTACAATATCAGAACTGAATTGGAGACAGATCTTTTCTATGCTGAATGGCAGCTTCTGCCCAACCACAAATAGAGATGTATAACTGGGTGTCATCAGCATACTGATGTTTCTGCACAGTACACACTGTGCAACCAAATGATCTTGTCCAATGGTTTCATATAACTGTTAGAGGAGTAGAGAGAAATCTGAACCTTGAAAAAACCCTGTAGGGAAAGAAATAGGAATTGTCTGGGGAGTAAAGCTTTCCAGCAGCAAAATCAAGCTAAAGATTGCAACCAACTGAGATAATCTGAGTACGCTATTGCAAATAATTAAAATTGTTTCACAACAACAAGCTTTAGACCATTTTACAAGAATCAATGCATATAATGGTGCATTTCTCTAATGGTGGAAGAAGAAAAAAGTGGCTTGTGGTGGAATTATTCAATACTGAAACAGAGAAGGGATATGTTGAATGAAGAGGAACATAATCAAGGCTGAAATAGCAGAATAGAAAATGTGCAAGTGCTTTATCAAAAGCCTTTATGCTGACACAGAACAGTTGGAAAACTGGCAATACATATAAAGGCCCAGAGCATAGGACACAAGTTCTTCAAAGCACATGGTTGACTGTACTGTTAAGCCTCCCAGCCTTTTCCTTTCCTCACTTATTCCAAATGTCTGAATCTATTCCTCATTTATCTGTTTGTACACAAGATTCATGGGAGAAAATAAACAAATATATCTTTTTGAAAATACAAAGGCAGAATTTATTAAAATACATTTTTGATATGACATCAACTTTTCCCCATAGAGATAGGCCACATTATGGACTTAAACACCAGTATAAAATAGTATAGAATATGCTTGTTGACACAATCAAATAGAAAATTCTATGTGCTTATTTTATTTACATGAATATATGACTAACTTTGATCAGGATCATCCATCTGCACAAACATAGCATGAAATAGCATGAAATTTTCTCAATAATAGAAGTTGTTTTTTCAAATTTGGTTCTCTCTAGAATCTTGGTGACTTCAATGCTTTGGGAAGGTACTAAGTTGAAAAAAGCTGTTCTAAATTGCAGAATTCCAGAACTAATTTATACTAGTGGCAAACGGTCTAAGAATTACAGGTAGTCTTCGATTTACAACAGTTCATTTAGTGACCACTTGAAGTTGCAATTTCACTGAAAAAAATGACTTATGACCATTTTCACACTTATGACCGTTGCAGTATTCCTATGGTTATGTGATTTACATTCACATGCTTGACAATTGACTCACATTTGTGATGGTTGCAGTGTCCCAGAGTCATGTGATCCCCTTTTGCAAACTTATGTCAAACAAAGTCAACGAAGAAACCAGATTCACTTAACAACTGTATTACTATTTTAACAACTGCAGTGATTTACTTAACAAACAACAAAAAGTCATCAAATGGGGCAAAATTCAATTAATAAATTTTTCACTTAACATACATTTTGGACTCAGTTGTGGTTGTAAGTTGAGTTATATTATGAAAGAAATCAAGCATCACTAGACCTACAAACTCAGAAAGACCAAACAATTTATACCTGTTTGTTACTGTTTCTCACCTGCAAGAATCCCAATTAGGCAGAATTACCACCCTAATTAAGCAGCAGTCTTTGCTACTAAGTATCATTAGGCTTAATTTGGTTCCTGGGGAAATGTCCTGCTTAAAACAAATTTCATAACTGAACACTTGTAATTAATATGTTTACTCACATCTACATTTTAAAATGATGTATAGCTGTCTTGGTCATTTTCTGTTCCATTCTCTTCTGACAATTGACTCTTTCTACTGAATGATTGAATTATTAATTGTTGAGGATTTGCTTTCACTTCCAAATCTTCATTTTGTTAATGGTCTAGAAAACTTATGACAGTCTATCTCTCACCGATCAAAAGCAAAATGTTTATACCAAGAAGAAAAAAAATAATTTTCACTTATTTTCTGGGTAATATTAAGAAGAATAGCAGGAGATCTTACAGGAAATCTATGCAAAGTAACTTTCCTGTCCATTTTTCTCAGGACCTTTAAATAGCACTAAAAAAAATAATAATTGAACATTGTCAAGTAGTAGAAAATTAAAGAATATCTTTCTTTGGATCAACATTATTGAAATATGTGAGAACAATAATATTAAAAAATCAACACAGCAACAAAAAGTCTTGAAGAATCCTTTAATTAAATATATTCAATATGTTCAATGAAGTAATGCCTAGTAGACAGGCTGTTTATTATACATTACGCATGCTAGATTACAGTTTTGTATCTTAAATTCAAAGTACCACTATTTAAACCCTCAGATAATGCAGTTTTTGTTGGTTTTATATGCTTTATTTTCTATATTTTATTTCTATTTTTTTTTAAAGTGTAAAATACAGAGGATTTTAAACCCCCCAACATGCAAGTTTTACACATATAGCACATTTTGCTATATCACACATATTGAGTACTCCTTGTGCAATAGATGATAAAAATAAATTGGCAAATGGTTTTGACACATTTTTTGTGACTGTCTATGAATTCTGTAACTATACTGTACAATTTGCAGTTGATACCATAATAGCAATAGCACTTAGACTTATATACCACTTTATAGTGCTTTAAGTGGTTTATAGAGTCAGCTTATTGCTCACAACAATCTGGGTTCTCATTTTATCCACCTCGAAAGGATGGAAGGCTGAGTCAACCTTGAGCCTGATGAGATTCAATCTGCCAAATTGCAGGCAGCTGGCTGCAGCAGAAGTAGCTTGTAGTACTGCACTCTAACCACTGGACCACTGAGGTTCTTATATAAAATACCTATACAACAAAAAGAAGATTCAGACAATTGCTGAAATTTTCAATTTTCAAGTGTTATAGTTACCAGTGTTTGAGTTCCTAATTGTAATAATAGAAAATCTTAATATGATGTTCAAAATAAATTAGTAAATAGATCACAGATGTATCTATAATACCTATAGACCTAAACTGCAAAGTTAAAATAGTTTTCCAATTTAAAATAAAAGTAAAAAGAATTAAAAAAAAAGAATTTAAGGCAATCCAGTAAATTAAATTAATACCAGAATATCTTAGTTATTAAATACCATTTTAAAATATTCACAGGAATACGAGTATTTTCCTATAAAAGGCAATTAATTGTCATGAGTTTATCACATCAAAAAATTCTTGAAGTATTTATCATCTAACAATACAAGAACTTTGTGTAATATATTAGTCTGTACAATGAAATAATTCAAATGGGCTTAGTTTCAGCTCTATCCTAGTCCCTTCCAAAATAACTATAATTTGTTTGCATTATGTACAGAATATGACTCTACATATTTGACTATATATCTTTGATACAGTCCATGACTATATTCTTAATTTTTGTGTGCATTCTTAATGTTTCTTCTAATTTTCAGTAGTATTTTTGAAATTTAATTTTTTGGGAAACCTAAAACTTTTTTGTAGGCCCTTGGAAATATTTAGTCTTGGAAGTATGATATTTGTATCTAGTCATAGAACCATAAGATTGGAAGGGATCTCAGATGTCTTCTAGTCACCCCCACCCCCCACCCCCTTTCAAGACTGCAACCTTTTACAATCCCAGCCACATGGCTGTCTGGTCTGTTTTTGAAAACCTCCATCGTTGGAGCACCCACAATTCTGGGAGGCAATGATTTAATGCAGAGAAATAGCATGATTTTGAAAGCTGACTGAAGTCTCTTTACCCATAATGCCACAGTTCTACAAGTAATTTTTGAAAAGAGGTGACATCGGGCTTAATTTAAAACTAAAATAAAGTGGGGGGAAAAGTAAAACTGTATTGAAAAACTTGTCCAATCCTGTCATTATCTGGGGGAGGAAAGAACTTCTGCAGCTCAAGCAGTTTTGATGTTATAATGTGCAGTCTAACTTCAATAATACCCCCTTTCTCAAACAAGAATCTCTTAAATTAGTAATAAACATAACAGTGAAAATAAGTGCCACAAAGAGCATGACTTATATCAGATTTAATGTTTCAGTAAATGTTGGAAATGCAAGTTAAGCTAAATGAATTTAATTTGTGTGTGCAGTCAGGATGTTTAAATATGTTGTTATTTCTGGCAAATGATCCAATCCTTTTAAAGAAAAAAAAAATGCCAGCAAGAAGATCAGGAGGAGACAATATTAGACACTACAGGTATTCTATATTTACTGAATAAATGTGGATCATAAAAGCTTAATATTGAATATAGGTGAATAAATAAAATTATATGTCATTTGACTATAAAAAACACATATGAGAAAAAAAAGACAAAAAATATTTGAAGTGTAAACATTTTGTACAAAAATGTATTGTTATATGCATAGTGATGGAGAAATATTGAAATATACACAATGGATTGAAAATATGTCAAATTATACATACATATATACACACACACACACATACATACATACATACATACATATGTGTGTGTATGAGTATACACACACATACACATACACTAAAGATAGATAGATAGATAGATAGATAGATAGATAGATAGATAGATAGATAGATAGATGGCTCAACAGTTAAAGATGCTTAGCTTGTCAGCTGAAAAGCTGCCAGTCAGGTTCGAGACCCAAATCCACACAATGGGATGAGCTCCTGTGCCTTGTCTCACCTCCTGCCCACCTAGCAGTTCGAAAGCATGCAAATGTGAGTAGATTAATAGGTACACCTTCAGTGGGAAGATAACAGTGTTCCGTATGCCTTTGGTGTATAGCCATGCTGTCCACACGACTATGGAAATTTATTTATATATTTTTAACCACCTATGTTCCTCACTGAGCGGCTCTAAAATCAGCAGAAGTTGCAAAACTGAGTTATTTGGTCAGGTGCTAAAACAGTAAATTCCTTTATTGAAGACTGAAACTGTTTGTGGACTTTTTCCTGAAAATTTAAATCACTGAAATGGTGATTTGGCAGTTTGCTGATTAAAAAATAAGGGGCATAAGAGATCTCTGTAATGTAATATGAAAAAGAGAAGAAGGTTAATAACTTTATTTTTAACAGCTGAAAAACAGATTGGAAGTCATCTCTTTAACAATCTTTTTTTCTTCCCTTAACTGCATTGCTTTCTTCATTTTTTCTTCCTCTAATTTTTCTTTATGTGTTTCATGTTGATCTTATATCTATGTAAAATTTTCAATAAAATTTACATACATACACACACACACACACACAAAACAACAACAACAATTGCAAATGTCTGTGTTCTTCAGCAACTTCTTTGGAAATATCTGTTAAACTGATTGTTTTCTATATTCTTTCTAAACTCATTCATATTCTATTTTAATTGATCATGTTTCATCTTTCTGTTACCCTACTTTTAAAAAGTTGTGATTTCCTCTACATATATTCTACATTTCAGAGTGTAGCATAAGTACATTCAAACTATACCGTGAGCCAAGTCACAGCTATAAATAAGTTAGACTTCTACAATAAAACACTGGAAATAGAAAAGAAAAATTCCTTCTGTTGGACTTAAAATATGTTTCCAGATGTTAAGGTCAAAGATTGAAGAAAAAAGCATCAGGTTTTGGGCTACACTAACTAGTATTCAGGACCAAGTGTTGGAGCTCCTCCCTGGAGGGGGGTTCCCTTTGTATTGGTTTAGTTATCCTCTTTAGACCCTCCAGTAAGAGACCCTGTTCCATACTGCTGAATTATTATACTTCATGCTTTAAACACTTCAAAACTTATATTTGATTTTTAACATATTTAGGCTGCATATTTATTTCTGCTAATAGTGAGAATTTGAAAAATAAATATGGAAACTAGAAAATCATCTATTTTGACAAGAAATTTTCCATTTGTGCCAGTAAGGCGAGCAAGTGCAACATATACTCACAATATTCTTTAGATAAGTTAATAAAATACAGAAAACTTTGCTTGTCTAAAATAGTCACATTTTAACGTAAATTTACCTCATTTTATAAACAATACATGAAATGAAGTTGTTATCTTTCAAAATAGCCACTTCTACAAAAGTTGCTGTTTAGTTTTCCAGTCAGATTACATATATTGGGTTAAAGAGAAGAATCTTAACACATTATATACTAAAATTTACAGACAAAAAGCTTATATTAAGATGAAAATGCTTCATGAAAATGCATAAATATTTCATGAAATTGCTTCCACCTCACCGCTGATTTTGTGTGGGAATAAACTTTGACTTCAGTATTGGGTAATGATTAGTCTAAGACCTTATACATACATGTCTGCCTAAGGGTCACTGAGATAAAGCAAGGAAATTAAAAGCAAACACCAGAAACATTTAAGCAGCTCAGATGACTGTAAACGATTCTGTGTAATTATTTTAATCCACAATGTGAATGCTTACTATGTACAAAATTCTCAATAAAAGGGAGCACTAGAATTTGCTCTGGACTCCCATCCCAAGTACAGCAGCCTGTGTCTCATTCTTTCCATGGGAGACCACCACAAGTGGTGACCCCGACGTGATCCACTGCAAGTGGTACATGTCCGGACCTCCATGTTTCCTCGCTTGGAATAGGTAAAGTACGTACTTAACTATTGCTGGACAATAGGATTTTTTCAGGGAACATGGGGGGAAAACTCTCTCAGCCACAGGAACGGCATGTTAGTGAGCTGCTGAAGTTAGTCAGGACAAACTTCTTTATCTTTAAACCCTCCGGGGGGGAGCAAATAGTTCTTTCAAAAGATAATGTGAGAGAGCTGCTGCAAGAGATCTGGCAGCAATGTCCCTGGTATCCAGAGAAAGGCTCTTTAAAGTTAGACACATGGAGGAGAATTGGAACTATCCTTCATGAAGAGCCACGGGCAACAGCTGAAATTTTGATATATTGGAAGGTTGTTATGACTGCTTTAGAGACCCAGCAACAACCTCTTCTAAAAACTTTAGTAGAACCCCCTCCTTATAAAGGAATTGTATTGCACCCTCCTACCCCAAAACTGGAGTGTGCTTTATCATTTCCAACAGCGCCTATGCCTGTGGATGATAAAATCCAACCAAAAATGGGAAAAGTTCAAGCAATGATGCATCAGGCTTTCAATGAGGGGAAATTAGAGCCTGATGAGATTCACCAGATGAATTTGTTTCCAGTCAATAGGCAAGTGGATGCTCAAGGCAATCTGTAGACTGAATGGGTTCCAATTCCTTTAGCAGTTCTTAGGGAAATTAAAAAAGCAGTTAAAGATTATGGTATTCAAAGTCCTTTTACAAAGGGGCTCCTGACAAGTTTGGCTACCTCACGCATGATTCCTAGTGACTGGAAAGGTTTAATGAGAATGATATTGAGCTCTACTCAGTATGTGGTTTTTGACTCAGAATACCAAAGGGAAGCTATCACTAGGGGAAGGAATTCAGGGGGGCTGTATACGTCAGACCATATCTATGGGGCAGGCTTGCTTGAATCCACTGCTGATCAAGCTGCTAATTTGCCTGATCATGTATTTCCAGTGGTTATGGCAGCTGTCCTTTGGGTGTTGTCCCGCATCCAGGATGTGGGAACCCCAGCACGGTCTTTTTCTCAAATTAAGCAAACAGCATCTGAGTTTTATAATGATTTTGTGGAAAGGCTACAATTGGCTATTGCCAGGTAAATTTCTAATGAGGAAGCTGCAAAAGAACTTTTGCTGAAATTGGCAGTTGAAAATGCAAACGCTGACTGCAAGCATATCTTACAGCCCTTGGTGGCTAGAGGTGAAGTTACTCTGGCTGATCTGTTAAAGGCATGTGCAGTGGTGGGTTCTCAGGCTTACAACATGGAGACTTTGGCTATGGCATTGCAAAAAGGGATGAAACCTACAGGAAATTGTTTTAATTGTGGAAAGCCTGGCCATTTTAAAGCCCAGTGCCGTGCCTCTGGGGGGGATGGCATTTAACAAAAACAAAATTAAGGATGTCCGTCCAAAATCGGTCTGTCCAAAATGGAAAAAAGGGTTTCATTGGGCAAATCAATGTTGCTGTGATCAGAAGCAAAATCCGGGAAACTAAATTTGGGGTGTGCAGTTAGCCCCATTCCCAAGGCTGTCAAAAAGCATTGCCTGCAGTTACTGGGAGTGCAGGTTTGGGTTTAAAAATGTTGAACTCAATTAATGTGACCTTTCCTAATCAAGTATACATTGAGGACACTCATTTGCATGGGCCACTGCCAGAAAAGACAGTGTTATTAGTACTTCCCATGTCTTCTTCATCAGAAAAAGGGTTTTTTGTTATTCCAGGAGTTATTGATCAAGATTATAAAGGGGTTATTAAGATACAATTGTACACTGATACTCCTGCATCATTAATGGCCGGTGACTCTATTGCCCAGTTATTATTGCTTCCATACATCCCTATAAATCCTTTAATTGGGATCCCATGGATTGGTGGTTTGGGGTCCACTGAAATGGCAAGTTCTCCAGTTGCTGAAGAATTGCTAGCGCTGACAAAAAATTTGACTACAGACCAACCAAAAATGACAATTGAAATTCAGGGAAAATCATTTTCTGGCCTTATAGATTCTGGAGCAGATGTCTCTGTGATACGCCAACAGGAATGGCCAAATGAATGGGTGCTTGAAGACTCTCCAGCTGTTCATGGAGTGGGTGGTATGCAGTTTGCAAGAAGTAGTGTACGTTGGTTGAAGGCATTGCATAGAGAAACTGGTGAGACTGCAAGGATTCAACCTCTTGTGTTGCCCCTGCATATAAACTTGTGGGATAGAGATTTGCTGTCACAATTTCACACAAAAATTGTTATTGGATAATGGAAAAATTACAATTGTTAACCTCTCAGCCAGTTTGGATTGACCAATGGCCACTTCCACAGGAAAACCACTCCTTCACATAAAAACAAAAATGGGGGAAGTGGATGGATATGGCTTGCCTTATATACAAAACATTCTTAATATTACCTTATACACTTTAAATTTTTTAAACATGACAGGATCTCCCGCTGCTACAGCAGCCAGTAGGCATTTTGCTTCCTCCCCTTCTGCAAGTACGCCAAGACCAAAAGTTCGGTATAAGAGACTACCAGATCCAACGTGGAAAGGACCTGTCCCGCTGATAACTTGGGGCCGAGGATACGCTGCTGTTGAAGATGAGGGGACAGTTGTTTGGGTTCCTGCTCGCTGTGTGCGTCCTTATCATCAGCCAAAGGGGCAAGGGGATGGATTTGGGGGAATGCAAAAGAAACACGTTGATCCAGGACATGGGGAAGCTAGCAAACCTTCATAATAAAACTGATTGTTGGATATGTATGCACATGCCAACTCACAAAACATCAGGGCTTCCAATGGTTGCAGTACCTCTGGCCGAAGGTAACTGGTATAAAGGACAATGCTATGGTTGTTCAGGGATGTGGTCTAACAGTTGGACTACAAGTAACATAAATACATTGCATCTTGGAAGCCGAATCCAAGAGGGGGCGGGTATCTGCTGGACCCACAATGAGACAGTAGAGAATATGACTTACTTGGGAACATATCCATTTTGTAACAAAACAATTATTATTGGCAATGGAAGTCGGGTTTATCCGGATGACATGAAAACTAAAAATCTCACTTACTTTGTACATAATATTTCTAAATTTGATATCATATCTTTGGTCAATGAAAATGGGTGTCCATTTATCCCTGCCACATGTTGTCCCACAATGAGAGAAAACCAGCTGCCCAAATGTGCAAATGGGAAATACGCACCACCGCCCACTTATTTGGCTATGTTAATGGAATCCTTTGCACAATTAATCTATGCTGAACCAAAAATACAGTTGGTCATCTCCTGGGAGCAAATCTATGGTTGCTGTGTGGACGGATGGCCTATGATCGCATGCCAGCACGATGGAAAGGAGTCTGCACCTTTGGGAAAGTAATCCCATCTCATGTCATTTTAAAATCTTTGGGGACTGCTCATATCCGCAATGCGCGTTCCGCAACGGAAGTAAACTCTGTTTTGAATCATGACTACTGGACACAGATATCAAGGGGAGTTATTCCTCCTTTAGGAGTCATGATGAACTATAGAGATTTGCATCATTTAAACAATTGGACAGTTACTATGTTTAAAGACACCATTAAAACTTTAAAGCTGCTTGAAGAAGAGCAAGGAAAAATCATTGACTTTGTTCTGCAAACCAGATATGCGGTGGACACTATTTTGGCTGCGCAAAGGGGAGTTTGTGCTGTGATTCATACACATTGTTGCATGTATATCTCTGATTATTCTCCAAACATTACAGCTACTATACAGCATATGGAACAAACCCTGAATGAGAATCCATTACAATCGGGGGACGAGGGACTGGACGTGTGGTCTGCACTTTGGTCCTGGTTGCCAGATGGTTCATGGATTCGTCACCTAATTGTTGGAGTGATATTGCTTTTTATACTTTCTCTTTGTGTATGCTGTTGTTTCCAATGTCTCCCTGGACTTTTAGGAATGTGTCGGGTGAAGCCTACGGAAGGAGAACTGTTGTTGCAGATGGCGAAAAGCTACCGGGGCATCCGCGGTCATCAAAAAACTAAAACAGGGGAGATGTGGGAGTAAACTTTGACTTCAGTATTGGGTAATGATTAGTCTAAGACCTTATACATACATGTCTACCTAAGGGTCACTGAAATAAAGCAAGGAAATTAAAAGCAAACATCAGAAACATTTAAGCAGCTCAGACGACTGTAAACAATTTTGTGTAATTATTTTAATCCACAATGTGAATGCTTACTATGTACAAAATTCTCAATAAAAGGGAGCACTAGAATTTGCTCTGGACTCCCATCCCGAGTACACCAGCCTGTGTCTCATTCTTTCCATGGGAGACCACCACAGATTTTGCTTTCCAAAATTTTAAGAGTTTCTGACCAAACTCTTATGATCAACAACCATGAAGTGCAGAAAATGCACTTTAGCTGATTAGTAGATACTTCAAATGACCAAGAGGGTTGACAAAAATAAAATGACATCCATTCTAACCAGTGGCTGCTCCTCAATCACTCAGTAATGCCAAGACATATACTGTACCACTGAGGCACCTTTCATCTACTTTGTTTATTAACACCAATCATTGACAGCATGGTATTATGACAGCTCAAGCACTATGCAGGTGGACTTGGACTGAGTTAAGAATTCCAGAGAGAAAACATGCTATCACCAAGTTTCATGGAACTTCAACTTGATATGGAATACTAAATGTTCTGTGTTTCATTTTGAACAGCAGCTAAGCCAGAAATCAGTTGACTCAGTTGCTGAATGCAAGTGTTGTGGAATGCAGCAGTATGGAGCCATTAAAGAGTGGCATAAGCACCATGTAAGCACCGATTCTCTACCTGACGTGGAAATGACACAAATTAAAAAAAAAAACCATTTTATCTTGTGCAGACAGATTTTTCACCCTGTATGAATTTCTTGGCAAACTTTCTCAAGTGATGTTTGTGATTACAATGCAATTACCTCTTAAGAGAAAAGTGCTGAGTTACCCCTTATGGAATTTTTTGCTAAAAATGGAGAAAAGGGAACTTGGGGTCTATGGTTTTGAAAATGAAAAAGAGTAGATAATGGAAAGATGAAAATTATGATGTTACCTTAGAACAGGGATATCAAACTCAATTTCATTGACGGTCGTTGTTAAGAATGTAAGTCACCTAACAGCTATTTGGGTTGGAAATATATAAACCAGGATAGACATTTTAATTCTGTATCTTTAAAAAAATACAAAATTGTAATTGGGCATGGTTTCTCAAACGGCCATAAGCTGGAGCCAGAAACCTGGGTTGTCTAGTCTTAGTCTCAAAAAAGTCTCAGAAGAGAGTGTGACTGAGTCTCTGTTTCCTTCTGTTGGAGAGTGTTGCTGTTCCTCCATTTTCCTCCTAATTGACTGTTATTCTTGGATTTGATGTAAGTCTGTTACTGAACTGTTTTTGATACTGGACTTTGTTATTGGATTATCCCTGGACTGAAAACTGACTGATTTTACCTATGAATGACTTTGGACTGTGTTTGAACTTTGCTTAAAAGTTTCTGGAAGTAAAAATCTAATTTACCGTACAGTGTATCTGTGTGCTGTGTGTGTATTATTCAAACACTTCTCTCACTACATCTCCCTGTATGCACTTATTATTCCTAATGGGGAATTACCTCAACAGTTGTGTTCAACCTCAAGGGCCTGGGGTGGGCATGGCTAGAATGGGCATGGCCAACTTGACATCACTCATTTCAGGGGTGCCTGTGGCAGCTCAAATGCTCTGCCAGAGAAAACAGGCTCCTGAGCTCTATTTTTGGCTGCAACAACCTCCGGTAACCCTCTGCCAGCAAAAACAGAGCTCAAGAGGGTTGTGAGCAGCCCTTGAGAGTTCCACTTTTGGCTGTGACAACCTCCTGTAACCCTCTGCCTGTCAAAATGGAGCCTGGGAGGGCCACACACAGCCCTCCTGAGCTCTATTTTTTCTGGCAAAAACACAATGGGATGGTCCTTCACCATTTCCAGGAGGCCCCATGGGCCAGATCTAAACATCCTACAGGCTGGATCTGGCTTGCAGTCCTTGAGTTTGACACCCCTGAAAAAGAGAGAGAGAGTAAAATGTAAATGTATCTACCAGTATAACCAATCAGAAAGATTGGAGGCGGCTTCTTTGGAATCTCTCTTCCCCTCTCCTCCTCTCCCTTTTTCCACTCCCCTCCCTTCTCCTGAGAGAAGATGAGAATCAGGGTTGTCAATGCTATAGTTTAACAGATAATATACAGTATATATTTTTTGAGTCAAGGGCCCTTGGGATACATATCTTCTAAGTTATATATCATAGTAAGTTATACATTATAGTAGATGGGATTATGATGAAAAAGCCATCTAAAGAAATATTGTATTACCTTTAATAGGATGAGCCTCTGAATTTCAAATGTGGGTTTTTCTGATTACAGCTTGAAAAAAATGTTTTCTTTTTTTTAAAAAAAACTGTCCTCACACATGGTGGATCAACACATTCATTTTTATGGTGGTGATCTCCTGTGTTAATGAGTATATTCTGAAGAAATCAGCATCCATGCATTTATCCTTCCTTTTTTCTAATTTTCCAACTGAAGAATTATATATATATAGCATATATATAAAACATCTACTAAATATCTTAAGAAATGCAGAAAAAATAGTTGCTCATTTATTGTCAACTAAGTATTTTTACAAATTGGAGATGTAGTAAAGATATGTGTAACAAACTTCATAGATGTGTGTGTCTGTGTACATATCTTTTATTTACAAATTAGCTCATCTTCATCATATAGTATGAGTACAAATAAAAACATGCATGAACATACCACAAACACAGAAATCAGATTCTAGTAGTACCTTTTAAAATTTACACATTTTATGAAAGCCATAATATGTGCTAGTTGGAAAAAGTGTTGCTAAACTCTATGTTATTGGGCTCTGATAAAGTAACATGGCTATCCTTCTACAATGAAACACAACAGACACAGTTACACAGCAGAGCATTATAAGACACAGATTCTGAAGTAAATTAATAATCCATTGACTGGAATCTTAAATTGCTTTTTAACCACTTTTAAAAAGATCTCCACAGGTTGTGGCCATATTTACAATTTACCACCAGCTAGTCTGCAATGTACAGTAATAAAGAAGAAATTTAAAGAAAAAGAAGAAATGCACTGCTAAGTTTAATGAAAATTTGCTGTGTCTGGAAAGAGCAATATTCTAAATCTGTGGTTTCCTTGTAAGTACAGTATAGATTATCATAGGCTTACATATTACGAATTTTGTGCACAAATGTTTTTTTATTGTCACTCAAGTTCAAGAGACGCCTGTGGCCATTGTGCTCAAGATGACAACATTGCTACAGCTAAGAAAAACAATTTGATTAGCACTCTGGAAGAGGATCTTTGGCTTTACAGTAGACTGAGACCAAGTTTAAAAATAGGCACTGTTTATTATGGATGAGCAACCAGGATTCAAATTATTGTGCAATACCAAAGAATTGGCAAAATACATAACATCGAAACTAAAGTTGATAAGGTATCTTGAGTTACTATACAATCTTTCTAACAGAACCATATTTCTCACATTAATAGTGAAATTCTGGCATGAACACAATAGCAATAGGAAAAGCACTTTTACATTGCTCCATAGTGCTTTAGAGTACTCTCTGAGCAGTTTACATGTTGTCAAATTGCCCCCAACAATCTGAATGATCCTTTTACTGACTTCAGAAGGATGGGAGGTGGAATCAACCTTGAGCCCATCAGTATCGAATTTCAGACTGTGGACAAAGTTAGTCTGCAGTGCTGTTATTTTAAGCAATAGACTCCTGGTGGAACATTATTTCTTATTTGCTTTTCATGTCCCGAGTAAATGATATAATTGAAACTATCCAATCCTAGTCCAGCTCAATTTGCTCATACCTAAGATGTCAATTAGTAGTTGGCCTTCTCATGTCAATGATACATAGTCCACTAGTTTCTTGAAATCCTGCTAACCTTTAGCCAAGTTATACATTTGGTACCAGAACCAAACTTCAGTCCAGATAAACCAGCCCCTATCCATGATGGCAAATTTATGCCGGAAGTGGAATGCATATCAATCTCTCTGGGCATGCCAGCCATTGCAGGTAGTCTTCCAAGTCCAGCTGGTCTTCGCACACAGGAGTGCTGGAAACTGGAAGTGCAGCTCCCTGGCACGCATGCGCACACTGGCCAGCTGGTCTTTACATGTGCATCTGCATTAGAAACCAGAAGACCACGTGGCTGGTGTGCATGTGTACACTGGGAAGTTAAGCTTCTGGTTTCTGGCACGCACACACATGCATTCCTCTTCCAGCACTCAGTGCTGAAAAGGTTTGCCACCATTGGCCTATATGATGAAAATATTTAATTCATCAGATTGGACAGAAACTACCCTAACTGCTTGCCCTGTATCAGAGGTGGTATTCAGCAGGTTCTGATCAGTTCTGTAGAACCAGCAGCAGAAATTTTGATTAGTTTGGAGAACCAGCAAAAACCATCTCTGACTGGTCCTGCCCACATCTATTCTTTGCCTCTCAAGTCCCGGCTGATTAGCTGGGTTCTTTTGTTGCCCTGCACGGGAGAACAAAGCTGGAAAGCAGGTTAGTGGGGTGGAGAGGGAATGGGATTTTGCAGTATCCTTCCCCTGAAGGGGGGTGGGAATGGAGATTTTACAGTATCCTTCCCCTGCCATGCCCACCAAGCCATGCCAACCAAGCCATGCCATGCCATGCCCACCAAGCCATGTCCACAGAACCGGTAGTAATTTTTTTTGAATCCCACCACTGTCCTGTATCAGTACCATCCTAAGACTTGAGAACATTGGTGAAATAACTGTAACAACTTCAGCTTAGTCACAAAAGGGTCCTATACTGTCTGGGTAATATTATGGGAACCCAAGCAAATTTACTATGTACCTAGCTCAATACATATCTCCCTGAGATATGACAGTCTTCTCACTGACGAAATTCTTGTAACTGTCCTAATGCTAGAGGGAATTTTAAAATGGTAAGCCCAAAATGTGGTTCAGATATAGACAGGTACATTAGTTTTTAATATTCATATGAAGGCTAACTTTAATGATTTAGTCAAGTGGATGACTGATAGTTGTGAATCTTTCACTTCCAACAGGGTAAGCACTCAGTGTGGATTATATTGCTGACTTTCAGCTATTAGCACAGGAAGTGGGCTGGAATAGGAGAAATGTAAAGAGTGACTATCAGATGAAATGAAAGAAGAATATATTTATCAAGGTATACCAAAGGCCTTGACTACATAAATTCAGGAGTGCTTGGATATTGGTGATACACATGGTAAATTGTAGCAGAGTATAAATGGGAATAGAAGATACTACTATTCTCATTTTTTTATCGTCCATGATTGTTGGATATATCACAAGTTGACTTCCTGTAGAGGGAGCTGGCAGGGCTTTGCTATCTGCCTAAGAAAAGATGTACCAACACACACAATCTATATTTTAGAGAATCTGGCTACTTTGCACATGCTGTACCTCCTCTCCTTCTAAAACACCAAAAAAAGATTTGTACAGTGCTCATGAGGAAGATGGATACATCTGCCATCTGCTTTTTGAGCAGAAACCATGCATCCAGGAGGATTGCCAGATTATGCACCAAGTCTATCTGACGCATTTTCACCCTCTCCAAGACCAAAAATAGAAGTTCTTGGCCTTAGAAGGTCCAAATGCGCAAAGCCACTTAACCTTCTTAGGTTGAGCCAAAGCTTATTGCACATCATTCAGGTATCCCGGATAGCCTCCACAGATTGGGATAGGATATGCATGGCAGCTAGGGATGGAGATATAAAGCTGGGTATCATTGATATATTGTTGATAGGTCATCCCAAGCTCTTAGACGACTTCAAGTAGCAGCTTCATGTAGATGTTAAAAGAACTGAGTTTAAAGTGGGGGCTATGAACTCTTCCTCCACATAAATACTGACTGGAAATGACCCCAGAGGAAAGAGGAGAATCAGCACAGCATTGTTCTACTCCCCCCACCCCTGCAAGTCCCAGAGCTGTTCTTGAAAGACATCATGATTTATGGTAGAGCAGGCTATCAAACTCCTGGCCTGTGGGCCAGATGTGCCATGTGCTGGCCATACCCATGCCTGGTTTAGTGAAGAGGGGGAAAGTCCCATTACATCATGTGACACTGCCATGACAATGTGAGTTTGATACCCTTGTGGTAGAGGAAGGAAGAACCACCCTACTCCTGCTAGGAGCTTATCTTTTATCATCTTAGACTACAGGACATGTAGACATCCACACATCTTAAATTTACAAAAGACAGAATTAATGTTGAATATATGTTGATTATCCACTGATAATCAGTTATCAATATGGCAGAGATACTTTAATTTGGATTTCTTCAAGGGGTTGAACCTGATGGCCTTAATGCTTCCAATTTATGATTCTATTATTTTGTCTTATTTTACATTTCCATCATCCTGGGTACTTGGGATACTGGACTTACCATAGTGTTCATGTCATTATGTGACTGGAAAGGAGGAAAGTTTCCCAGAAGGATCTTCAGATATGTAGGAAGAAATTTAGCTTGTTTATAACAGTTGGGGAATTCCTTCACACTTTCAGTTAAATTGTGAGAAGCACGAATAATTCTGGATACTGAAATGGGATCCAGAAAAAAAGGTTGCCAGGATTTTGGGACATAACTGTATTTGCCAAAAGACTGGAAACTGTTATGCTAATATTTATAGGGTTGCTCATGCCTTCTTCATTTTATTATATCTAGTGATCTGTCATGTATTCTTGCAAATTTCTTGTCCTAACTATGAAAAAGTTTACTGTTTCACAACCTTGGATTTAAATCTTTATGTCTATTACCTTTTTAAAAAGAAATTCAGAGGATTAAGGCATCCATTAAGGCACCCAAAAGTTCCCAGTAATAAGTCCCTTCTTATTTAATAAACAAATCTTTACATTTTGTGTGATGAAAACTTGAATACATTGACTTAAACTCTTAATAAGCCACTTAAATTGTACTTAAGATAAAGATAACTCTTTACAAGTATATGGTGAAAATTCATTAGCTAGTAGCTGTAAAATGCTATGAGCATGCAAAGCATTATGTAAGTATAAAACTTAATTGTTATTTTAATTGAAGCCATGTTGAGCTGTTGAATCATTACTAAATTGAAAGCAACTGCTTTGACCTCACAAACTTCTTGATGATGGAAGAACTGTCAGGAAGAACCTTCCAAAGTGACAATATTTTTTTTTTATAAACAGCTTTTTGTCAAATAATGTTCCTAGAACTTTTGTCTCTCCAAAAGAATTTAAGAGTAATTTAAGTGCTGAGAATGAAACTTATATATGGCAGAGGTGGTATTCAGCAGGTTCTGACCAGTTCTGGAGAACTGGTAGTGGAAATTTTGAGTAGTAGAACCAGCAAATGCCACCCCTGACTGGGGATTTTACAGTGTCTTTCCTCTGCCATGCCCACCAAGCCATGCCCATAGAACCGGAAGTAAAAAATTTGAATCCCACCACTGTTATATGGGTTGGACTTCCAGGCACTGGCCACAGAATTTGAAGTTTCTGAGGTCATGACAAACTTGATCTCAGGATCTTATTGACTTCAAATGTTGAGGAATGTGTGTTTGATTTGATTATCTTGACAGGGTTAGAATGGTGGTTTTCTGTAAGTGGAGAATTATACTGGGTATCAGTATAATTGATAATATCAGGTAATAATATCAGTTTTGTTTGTACTTAGATCCTTGCAATATTTCCTCCACATATTATTATAATCAATATCTGCAGGTTCCAGTTTATTCTAAAAAACTCTGGGGAATTCCCTGCTATGGACTAAAATTCAAAGTCCTAATCATTTTGTGAAATTCAGATATGACTCATGAATTTCACCTATTTGTACACAAATAATCTCTTTCTCAGAGCAGAGGCCAAGTGGAGAAACATTTGTTTTGGTACAGATTAGAACAGTGGTCACCAACCAGTGGGCTGGAGGCCACTGGTGGTCCATGAAAATTTTTGGGTGGTCTGCAGAGAAATGTCACCCCCAAAGCAATTAATCCAGGCTGTGTGGGAACACAAGGCTGTGCCACATAAATGGCCTGTAGCAACACAAGGCTTGCATTGCTTGTGTTGTGAACAACATGAGGTATTGAGGGGAAGGGGAAGGAGTGGAAGGGGGCAAACTTGCCTCACGTGCCTCACCTGGGCACCGGTCTGCTTCTTTCTTCTTCTGCTTTTGGCTGCATGCAAAGAAAGCACCAAGTCTTTCTTTCTCTCCCCCAAACTCAACCAGAAATGAGTCCTTGGGACCCTGCAAAGCATCTTGCTTCAAGAGGCTGCACCAGCACAACAAGTCTCACAAAGACCCATTTCTGGTGGAGGTTGCGGAAGAGAAAGAAAGACTTCTGCTGCTTTTGCTACTTTCCTTGCATGAAGCCAAAAGTCTCTCTCTTTCCCTGAGAATGGAGCTGTAGATGGTATCCTGCTATCCCAAATAAAGAATGATCGATCGGTAGGAGAACAGGGAGTTTTGGGGGGATTTATCCAGGATCTCTGGTCCGAGGGATTTAAAATTATGAGTTTGGTGGTCCCTGAGGTCCAAAAGGTTGGCGACCCCTGGATTAGAGAGTACATAGCTAATAGGTTCAGGGATGATGCTGTCATGAAATACCTAGTCTTAATGGACTGCATAAAGTAAGCCAATGCTTTAAGCAAGCCAATGCTTAAAGAAATTCTTTAATATAGCGATATGGGCCCAGTAATAGTATTAATAAATGTAACTCTTTCATAATCACCACTGTAAGACACAGCTGCATGTGTGCACGTGTCTGATATTGAACTTTCAGTGGTCTAGTCTGATCATAAACCTGAATATTTATACATGAAGTTGCTATCTAGACTTCAAAACCAACTTGCCTGATCTTTCATATCTAACTCAACAGCTATTTGACATCCACTGCAGGGTATAAATAGAACTCTTGGAGTTCTACTCTTCTCCAATTATAAGTGGAAATCCTGGAGGCCTCTTTTCCATTATTGGTCATTGGTTAAAGACCTAGAAACAACATTCTTGTCTAAGGGTAACTGGTACAAACCAGGTTTGTGGAGGAAAGGCAGCAGCGATAAGTCACATTGCTTTCAGGAAAAGAGCAGTGTTAGCAGAGTGTGCATCAGTACTAAAATCAGATTTCTAAACTCAAAATCACCACTAGAGTTAAGCTTGTTTGCTTCTTTCCTGCCACCTAGTAGTCACACTAGTCAGGACCAATATATGTTGTCTCCGATGCTTGCATGAAGTCTTTGTCCCATGGCCAGTCATTGTGGCACTTCAAGTTCTTCTGGAGTCATAAGCCAGCCCTACAGCAAACCATGATCAAATTAGATTTTAAAAAAAAGATTTTTAAAAGCCCTTTTGTGACTACCAAAAACAATTCTTCAAACAACTGGGCATTCTGATAAATGAGATGGATTTACTATAAATTATGGTTACACCTTTCTTGGTCTCCATCCCAGGCATGCTACACCACACAGTGGACAGAACTGGGAAAGAATGTGTTTCCCTTCTGATTTTCAGCCAGGTTTTTCTGATATATGCCAAGGAAATGCTGTCATCCAGGATTAAATTCTGATTAAATATATTTGGGTAGCAACTAACCCAGCATTAAAAGGCAGGATCTTTAAGCTGGAGAGTCAAGCTTTGTATTACCTTGACTTTATTTATGTAATAATGCATTTCTAACCTTCCCAAGTACTTATCACACTTTTCAGGGAATGCATAATAAGAAAGAGTTATGGCAAATAATGAAAATAATCTTGTTCAATCTATTACAAATTACAATTGGCAACTATCTTTAGATAAGTTTTGGATTCTTCATCAGCCAAAACTCTATTTAATCCATAAAGATTTATGCTAGAAAGAATAAAACTCGTACATATTGATTCTGCTTTTTCACAAAAAGCCTTGATTATATCTTCAGTAATACATAAAAGACCTTAGGAAATATACAAGAGAGAATAAATTGTTCCTGAAAGTACATTTTGAAACCATTGCTTTCTAAAATTAGTTGTCTCCCATTTCTTGTCCCTATTGAGCAAATAATAACCAATTGAAGCAGAAGTGACAAAATAATTGTTATAAATGTTGATGGCTTTACTGAAAGCTATCAGAAGATTAAAAAGTGGGAGAAAACTTGTTATGTATGTAAATAGTTAAAATAAAAGCGAGCTTGGGGTAAAGTGCAGGGTTCTGGCCCTGCACTTCTGATTGGTTAAGCGGCTCGAGTTTTATCACTGCGGAGGTGATCAAAAAGTCGGCTGCACAATTACGGCGAAGCCGCAACCCAACAACTCAACCGACAGGCAACATTTTATCCAAGTCAGAAGAGCAGCTCGTTACGACGCACCACGAGGACCTCTCTTCGTCATCAGACAGCGACGAAGAAGGGGTCCATTGAATGAGGTCCGACCGGGATCCTCGCCCTAAGCCCTTATGCCCTTGCGCTGGCTGTGGAACAAACCATGCCAGGGCCGAATGCAAATTCTGCGACGCACTCTGCCATGAGTGCGGAAAACGAGGCCACATCAGTCGAGTCTGTCGCAGTTTACCGGGACCAAGTCAGGCCTCAAAGGGAACCAACTTTCGCCAATCGGCAGGAAACCGTCCTGTAAGGCGAGATCCAGCAAACCACTCCTACAGATATCGAGCGTTGCAGAAAGAAGAGGCTCACCATACTATCACTATAGGTCACGCCTCAGCCATGGACGCTAAGAAGATTCGAGTTACAGTAGCCATAGAGAACCAACCTTGCCACATGGAGGTCGATTCGGGATCGTCCCTCTCGATGGTGTCATGGAAGACATTAAAGCAACTCATTCCTACCATCCAACACCAAGACCTTCGAATGCAACATCTCATCCTTAAAGACTACCAAGGGAATCGGATCCCTGTGGTTGGGTCTTGTCGAGTCCGCGTCTCATTTAAAAAGCATACGGCATACTTACCTATAACGATCATCGATAGGGACAGGCCTAGTTTGTTGGGCTTCCAATGGTTTGCGCCACTCGGCATCGAAGTAGCCGGCGTGAACCGAGTCAGTGATTGCGAGTGGGAGGAGGACTTTATTTCTGAATTCAGCGATGTCTTCGCAGATCGTCTGGGCGAGTATAAGGGGACCCCAATTTTGTTTAGCCTTGACCCTAAGGTCGCCCCGATCCGTTTAAAGCCCCGTCGAGTTCCGTTCGCCCTTAAGGCCAAGATAGATGAACAACTTGACAAACTAATTAAACAAGGGGTACTGCAACCCATTGATCATTCTCCAAGGGAAACTCCTATTGTAACCCCCATTAAGCCAGATGGGTCAATCCGAATCTGTGGGGACTACCGGGCCACTCTAAACCACGCCCTCCAGCAGAACGCGTACCCAGTGCTGGTGGTGCAGCGCCTCCTTCATTTCCTGGGAGGCGGAAAGGTTTTTGCTAAATTAGATTTAGCTCAAGCCTATCAACAATTGCCCGTGGACGATAAAACAGCCCAAGCTCAAATGATAGTAACGCACAGAGGTGCTTTTAAATGTACCCGATTGCAATTCGGGGTAAGTATAGCCCCGGGAATATTCCAAAGTTTAATGGAACAATTATTGCAGGGAATCAAGGGCGTGGTTCCGTATTTTGATGACGTGTTAATTGCAGCTCCTAGTAAAAAAATTCTGCAGAATTGTTTAAAATGTGTTCTTAAAAAATTCCAAGAAGCGGGACTGAAAGTAAAAAGGGATAAATGTCATCTGTATACTGACAGTGTTGAATTTCTAGGTTATTGCATTGATAGTCAGGGTATTCACCCTACTGAGAGTAAATTAAGGGCGATAAAAAATGCTCCCAGACCCCGTAACAAAACAGATCTCCAGGCATTTTTAGGCCTTATTAATTTCTATAATGTGTTTTTACTGCATAAGGCAACTGTGGCTGAACCATTACACTGGTTATTAGATAAGAAAGCATTGTGGGGTTGGGGTTACCGGGAGGAAAAAGCGTTTCGAAATGTAAAAAATTTACTTACATCTGATTCTGTACTTAAGCAATATAATGAAACATTACCATTGGTTATAACTTGTGATGCCTCACCGTTTGGGGTGGGCGCTATTTTGAGCCATGTGTTACCTAATGCAAATGAGGCTCCCGTTGCATACTTTTCGAAGACTCTTTCCCAGGCAGAACGTAACTATGGACAAATAGACAAGGAGGCTCTTGCAATTGTGTCAGCCGTAAAAATATTCCATGAGTATGTATATGGAAGGACATTTACAATTGTAACCGACCACAAACCTTTATTGGGGATAATCGCTGGGGACAAACCAACTCCCTATATATTGTCCCCAAGAATGACTCGATGGTCAGAGTTCCTAGCTGCTTATAATTATCGATTGTTATATCACCCGGGGAAAGCCATTCCCCACGCCGACACACTCAGCAGAGCACCGCTACCAGAGACTCTTGACGATCCAGCACCAACAGTATTGGCATTACAAATCGAGATGCTCAACTCGCCCCCTATGACCGCTCGAGATATCGCGAGAGAGACCAGACGAGATCACACCCTAGCTCGAGTCCTAGGCTGGATAGAACGTGGATGGCCATTGGACCAGGTCCCAGATGACTTCGCGCCATTTAAAACAAGGCAGA
Source organism: Hydrophis major (assembly GCA_033807585.1). NCBI lineage: Eukaryota > Metazoa > Chordata > Lepidosauria > Squamata > Elapidae > Hydrophis > Hydrophis major. The sequence goes on from CM066331.1 coordinate 31,877,846, forward strand.
CTGAACTTTTTTTTCGCAAAAAGGCTGTGTCATCTGGGGCGATAGAGTTGTCGTTCCAGAACGACTCCAAAAGATGCTGTTACAAATTTTGCATGAAGGACATCCCGGGATCGTGCGGATGAAAGCACTCACACGGAGCTACGCTTGGTGGCCAGGCATGGACCGACACATCGAGCAATGGGTCAAGGCCTGCACTAAGTGCCAACAAACCAGCAACGCACCGCCAAAAGCTGCACCATCCGAATAAGAGAAACCACACGGACCCTGGTCCAGAATCCACCTGGATTTCGCAGGGCTGATTAAAGGACATACATTGCTGTTGACTGTCGATGCATACTCAAATTGGTTAGAAATTCATCGAATGACCAATACAACCTCCGAAGCAGTCATTAAAGTCCTTAATAGACTCTTTGCAACTCATGGATTGCTGGACATCCTGGTGTCCGACAATGGACCACAGTTTACAGCGCTAATGTTTGAACAGTACCTTGCTGATAATGGCATCCGCCATGCGCTCACCTCGCCGGTGCATCCTGCTACCAACGGCCGAGTGGAACGCATGGTCCAATTTGTAAAAAAGACTTTGCAAAAAGTGGACTATGATAATATTGATGAAAAAATAAACCGCATTCTACTTCTACAACACATCACTCCGCACAGCGTAACTGGCAGAAATCCCGCAGAACTTCTCATGGGGTGAAAACTCCATTCCCGCCTCGACCGACTGCACCATGCTTATGAGCCAGAAAAGCCTGCAGGATCCAGCGGAGGCTACCGTACCTTCAAGGTAGGCGACCCCGTTTATGCAAGAAATTTATCGGGCGACCCGGTTTGGATTGAAGCAACGATAATACGCGAGACTGGGCCCAAATCCTATATTGTAAGATGTGTTGATGAAAGACTGTGAAAACGACACATTGACCAATTACGGTTACGACTCATATCGGCCAGCCAACAACTCCCCTACGACCAAACTGAGGGGGGGGGGAAGGAATGGAAGAAGACGACATTCCAGGGAACCTGTTCCAAGAGAGCGGTGAATCAAGTGAAACTCAGGAAATGGAGCAGGAGGAAGAATCGTACGCTCCAAGGGAAATCACACCAGAACGAGAAGCTGAGCCCCTGCCAAACAACATTCTACCTCAACAGGACTGCACGCAGCCAGTCCAAAGAAAATCTAATAGACCCAAAAGACAACCGTCCTATTTGAAGGACTACATAATCACACCATAATTGAGGAGCCAGGAGGAAGGGGTGTTATGTATGTAAATAGTTAAAATAAAAGCGAGTTTGGGGTAAAGTGCAGGGTTCTGGCCCTGCACTTCTGATTGGTTGTTAAGTGGCTCAATCGGATTGGTTGGGTTCAGAGAATCCAATTGGCCCTTGACAAAGGACTCTTATTGGTTTTGGAGCTAGCGTCTTACAGCTCCCTATTGGTTATTTCATATTAAGGTTGCCTATATAAGGCAGAGTTGTTGTTATTAAAGTCTCAAGTCACTATGTAATAAAGAGCTGAAAGTTCACCAACTAAGACTGTCTCTATTCATTTCACCCATGCCTGAAACCATTTCAAAACTTATGTGCTTTGAAACTTTAGAGTTTGAGAGAAAAAGATAATACCTTGCTTAATAAATACATATTGGAAATGTAATTTGGTTCCTAAGTGTTATCCAGAGCTCCTGTTTGCAAATTGCTTTTTTCATGTGATAGAATTGACCTTGCAGGTCCTTTTTCTCCTTTTTTAAAGATCCTAGTGAACAGGGTCAGCCGCTGCATGTGCCACTTCTCAACCTTCCCCCACACATACTTCTGTTATATCTTTTTACTATCTCTGCTGGACACCACACCTTTCTGTAATTATCAATGCCTGCTTTCTGTCACTTCAAAGGCTTCCCAGCACTGGGAACCTTTCTTCAAAAGACTACATTGCTAAAAAACCTCTGTCATTGACAGGAGGGCCCTCTTTGAAGTTTTTTTCATGGCACTTATTGATTTTACCTCTTTTTAAAGTATGTTCAGATTAGTAAATATTTCACTATGCCTGAAAGTGTGAATATGTTTTTGTTGCTGTGAATGCTTCCTTTTTGAAGAAGCACAAACACTGCAGCTGTTTCTCTCTGTTTTCTTTTTTTCTGTGTGGGGCAATGGAAATATCTAGCTCATACTTATAATAGTTCTTTGCTTCCCTTTTCAGAAAGTTGCAGGATTTTGGCTTCACTTAACCTTCTCAGCACCAGTTGCATAATATACAATTTATGGATATTATGGCTCTTTTCACATGTAAGCATTGCACTAAGGCAGAGTTGCAGTCTCTTCTAACTTGGTAGCAATGGTCAGAGCATGCAATTTTCTTCACATCTCTTAGTGACATTCAGAACATTGTTGTTGTTTTGTTGCTTCTGACTCTTTGTGACCTGATGATGAAACAAGTAATTGCTTTTTTGAGTTTGTGTAAGCTCATGTTCATGAAATCAATTGTACTGTCTTAGCCATCTTGTTTTTTACAGGCTCTTCTTTTATTGACTTTGACATTTCCAAACAGCAGGGTCTTCTCCAGACTCTTCCTTCTTCATTATGGGTCCAAAACATTTAAGCTTTAACAGCCTGATTTTATTTCAATTAGTTTTAAATGATTTGTTTTTCTAATAGTCTATGGTATTCTAAATGATTTTCTTCAGCGTCATAGTTCAAAGACATCAATTTATCTCCATTCAGCAGCAGATGGGACAAACATGGCCTTGATCATACATAATTCTGATACCAGCATGAAGTCTCTCAACTTTAATATTTTCTCTAGATCAGGCACAATCTTACTTCCAAACAGAAATACCTCTTAAGTTCAAGGCTGCAGCTACTATTCCTATGAATATAAAGGTTATTATTACTACTTCACCTACTTGCATTGCACAAGTAGTTCACATAATTTTAGGAGGGAGGGAGGGTGGAGGGAGAGAGAGAGAGAGAATATCACACTAATTTTTTTCTGTTCACATCTTCATGTTCAACTAAACATTTGTTCAGTGTTCTTTACTTCCAGACACCCAAAATTATTTATAATTAACATAGTCAAGGTTGTTGTTGTGAATGCATAAGGTATAATAAAGTTATTTTGAGCTTGGAGTCAAATGCAGGGTTCTGGCCCTGCACTTCTGATTGGCTGTTAAATGGCAGAATCTGATTGGCCATTAACGGAGCCTTCCTATTGGTTAATGGAGCTAGCGCTCCTGGGTTATTATTGGTTAAATAGTTATTGGGTTGCCTATATAAAGAGGGCCTTAGCTGCCCTTGTTTTTGAGCAGTCACCATGTAAATAAAGAGTTGAAGTTCACTGTTCCAGAGGCTCGTCTCCATTCTTTCTCGCCCATTCTCCAAACTTAAAACTGGCGACGAGGATGGGTTTTGGAGACATCAGAGCTGACTGAACTAGGAAGAAACATCGAGCACGTGGCTGACAACGCTACACGACGGAACCATGTCCAACGGTGTCATACCACCCGCTCCGTTCGATCCAGTGCAACAGGACTGGGAGTCCTACATGGATCGTTTCCAAATGTTTTTGGAAACTAACAATTTGAAGGATGCCACAGCCGGGAAGAAATGGGCGGTATTCCTAACTCATTGTGGTCCAACCGTATTTAAGATGGCTAAAGCAGGTTTCCGTTTTCGCGTGGCTTCGGGGCAGCAGGAATTCGTGACAGCTTGCGATTCCTGCTGTGTTAGCCACCGAGGTACCCCCGATCCAGATGGGTCAGGGGGATATGGCTGCCCTGTAGGGACAGCTGAAGAGAGAGGGGAGTCGGACAGGGGGTGGGGGGTGTCGCAGACCCCCTTCTTCTCCGGAAAAACCCCTTTTTCCCAAGGCGGTGGAGCGGCGGTCAGCAATGGCCGCCACGAAGAAGCCAGCAACCAGGTAAGATTGCGCTGGAGGAAGTAAGAAGAGTGAAAGTGCTGTCTGAGCCGGGTCAAGTAACATCTTTCAAATTGGTTGGAACTGAGCTGTTTGAATTGCTGGAGGATACATTGTATCCCTAAGAAGATCGAAAGCTGCGGAGAAGCTGTTAAAGGGAACTTTTTTTTTTCTTTACTCTCCCACCCCATGGAAACAACAGAAATGTTTGGACATATTGGACATTGAAAGTGAATTGTTTTGAGAGTTGAAGCTAAGGGACAAAAGGATTTTTGGACATTGAAAAACTTAAGAAATTGGAAAACCCTTGTTGGAGGTATGGATTTTTGATTATTTAAAATTGATATTGCAAGTGGGAAGGGAGAGGAAAAAAAATTGGAGCAGAAGCTGAAAAAGGAGGAGATTGCCTAGAATCCCAAAGAAAGGTATATGGTAATTGGACCTCTATGATTAAACATTAACCCCAGAAAGAGAAAGAGAAGAAGGAAGAAAAGTATTAATTTTTGGAACTTTTTTTGAATTATTTTTGATTAAAAATACTTGTGGTTGTTTTGGGAAAAGTTTCTCTTTTCATAATGGCATCGCTTGTGGATGAACTAAAGACTGAATATCAAAAATATAAAAAGGAAGATACTTTGGGCACTTTGTTTCAATTCTTAGAAATGGCGTTATGTACTTATGAAAAGTTGACTACGCAGCAGAAGGACTGGGACAAAGAAGAAGAGGAAGCAGAAGCCATCTTTGATGAACAATGGGTTCTTTCCGGGGAGGAGGAGAAAAAGGATAAGAAAAAGGGGATTTTAAGAATTATAAAAACAACCAAAAAAGAGAAAAATGAGCGAAAAGGTGGAGGCAAGGTTAGAAAGCAAAGGAAAGGGAGTAAGAAAAGGGAGGAGGAAAGACAAAGGGGTAAAAAGGGCAAGGAGAAGAATAAGCAAGAGAGAAAGGGGGGGAGGAGAAGCCTCAATGGTGGGAAGCAAGATTTAAAGAAAAAAAGTTTATTCAGAGACAATGGGTGAATTTAATTTAGGATAACAGAGGGATTCTGGAGGGTACATAAGATTGTGTTTTTTATATGTGTATTTAGAGTATAAAATTCATTGTGTAATTTTAGAATCTTTTAAACAGAATCCCAAGAAAAATTGTTATATGAAGTACTTTTAAGTTAGGGTAATGAGTTATAGACGTTACTCCAATTGGTGTATAGGAGAAGTATAATAAAAGAAAAAAGATGAATGGATAGTTGGAAATAGAACAGACAAAGAATATTATTGAAAATGGTAATAAGATATGAAAGGATATATAAAGGTTTTGTTATGTTTTTTTTGGGGGGGATGTTGTATATTGAAAAAAGGCAAAAAAAATTTTTTTAATTAATAAGAAATAATTTGGATGAAAAGGAGAAGTTGGGATAAGATATGAAGTTAAATAGACAAAGTATTGATACTATAATTTGGGATTGTTATGTTCTATTGGTTTTCTTCTTTTATTATTTTTTCTTAGAAAAGAACTTATAAGCTGTTATGCCTTGTGCATTGTTTATATAAAATTGATAAAAATGGTTTATATATATAATATAAAAAAGAAAATGATAATAAGATATGGAAGGATATATAAAGTGAATATGATGTTTGAATTTGTGTCTGTGCGAAGAGTTTCAACCCGGGATCAGACAACCTTCAGAAAAGATCTTTTAGTTTTGTTTGTGTTCTGTAAAATCAATAAAATTTGTTTTTTAAAAAAATTAAAAAAAGATGGCTAAAGCACTAGCCAAACCTGCAGAAGTGAAGGCGATGGACTGGGACATCCTCGAACCCCTACTGAGAGCTCATTACGCACCGACCGTGCCCACACTCGTGAGACAGCACGAGTTCTATCAGAGAAACCAGCAAAAAGGTGAAAGCGTCGCTGACTTCATAGCCGACCTCCGCAATCTGGGAGGCCTCTGCGGATTCGCTGATTTAGAAGAGGCACTGAGAGATCGAATTGTTCTCGGATTAGATGCACCAGGCGTGCAGAGCAAGCTGATGGCAAAAGGCAACATCAGCCTTGCCAATGCCATCGCTGATGCTACTGCAGCAGAAGCAACCAGGGAGTCGGCTGCACAACTTCGATGCAACCGCGCTCCGGTCCACCAACCAGCAAGCGAAATTTTACCCAAGTCAGAAGGGCAGCTTTCAACGGCCCACCACGAGGACCTCTCTTTGTCATCAGACAGCGACGAAGAAGAGGTCCATCGACTGCGGTCTGACCGGGACCCCTACCCAAAGTCCTCACACCCCTGCGCTGGCTGTGGAGCCAACCATGCCAGGTCCGAATGCAAATTCCATGACGCGCTCTGCCATGAGTGTGGAAAAAGAGGCCACATCGGACGGGTCTGCCGAAGTTTCCAAGTACCCGGCCAAGCCTCAAAAGGGGCTAACTATTGCCAATCGACAGGAAACCATCCTGTAAGGTGAGAACCAGTAAACCACTCCTACAGAAACCAAATTTCAAATCGCCCCACGAAGTGAGAAGAGGCTCACCATACTATCACTATCGGTCACGCCTCTGCCTTAGATGCCAAGAAAATCCGAATTACTGTGATCATCGAGAACCGGCCCTGCCAAATGGAAGTCGACTCGGGATCATCCCTCTCGATAGTGTCCTGGAAGACCCTCAAGCAACTCATTCCCACTATCCAGCGCCAAGATCTCCATTATCAAAGACTTATCCTTAAGGACTATCAAGGGAATCGAATCCCTGTCGTCGGTTCCAGTCGAGTCAGGGTCTCATTCAAGAATCGCACAGCATACTTACTGCTAACTGTGATAGACAAAGACCGGCCTAGCCTGCTAGGCCTTCAATGGTTTGCACCACTTGGCATTGAAGTGGCAGGCGTAAACCGGGTCAGCAGAAGTGACTGGGAGGAGGACCTTGTCCACGAATTCAGGGACGTCTTCGCGGAAAAATTAGTCAAGTACAAGGGGACCCCAATATCATTCAGCCTAAATCCAAAGATAGCTCCCATCCGCCTTAAGCCCCGTTGAGTTCCGTTTACCTTAAAGCTGAAAATTGACGAACAGCTCGATAAATTATTAGCTCAGGGGGTGCTAGAACCTACCGATCACTCTCCCTGGGAAACCCCAATCGTAACGTCAATTAAGCCAGATGGGTCAATTCGAATTTGTGGGGACTACCGGGTCACCCTGAACCATGCCCTACAGCAAAATGCTTATCCGGTACCGGTGGTGCAGCATCTCCTTCATTCCCTGGGGGGCGGAAAAGTCTTCGCTAAATTAGACTTAGCTCAGGCATATCAGCAACTACCTGTTGATGAAAAGACGGCACAGGCACAAACAATAGTGACGCACCGAGGTGCCTTTAAATGTACCTGGCTCCAATTCAGAGTCAGTGTAGCCCCGGGAATTTTTCAAAGCCTTATGGAGAGGTTACTGCAAGGGATTAAAGGTGTGGTCCCATACTTTGATGATGTATTAATTGCTGCACCAACAAAGAAAATATTACGAGATCGTTTAAAATTAGTCCTACAAAAATTTCAAAACGCCAGTCTTAAAGTGAAAAAGAACAAGTGTAAATTGTGTACCGATCGTGTCGAGTTTTTAGGGTACCTAATTGACAGTCAGGGTATTCACCCTACCGACAGTAAATTGAGAGCAATAAAAAATGCTCCCAGGCCTCGAAACAAGGCCGATCTCCAGGCGTTCCTAGGCCTTATCAACTTCTATAATATATTTCTACCGCACAAAGCAACTGTCGCTGAGCCGTTACATCATTTGCTAGATAAAAAAGCAATTTGGTTATGGGGTCATAAAGAAGAACAGGCATTTCGTAATGTTAAAAAACTATTGACTTCTGACACTGTACTCATGCAGTACAATGAGACTTTTCTGTTAAATATCACATGTGATGCTTTGCCTTTTGGAGTAGGCGCAATTTTGAGCCATGTACTGCCTAATGGTAAGAAAGCCCCTGTTGCATATTTTTCCAAGACACTTTCAAAAACTGAGCGTAATTATAGCCAGATCGATAAAGAAGCCCTCGCAATTGTATCGGCCATTAAAAGATTTCAAGAGTATGTGTATGGCTGGGCTTTTACTATCGTGACTGACCACAAACCGTTATTGGGGATAATAGCCAGAGATAAGCCGACGCCTTACATATTATCCCCCAGGATGACTCGCTGGTCAGAATTCTTGGCTGCTTATAATTCTTGGCTGCAATACCGCCCGGGGAAAGCCATTCCCCACACCGATGCATTGAGCTGAGCACCACAACCAGAGACTCTTGATGATCCCACTCCAACGGTAACCATGTTACAGATTGAAACACTACACGTGCCGCCATTAACCGCCCGAGATATCGCAAGAGAAACCAGACATGACCCCACTTTAGCGCGAGTCCTGAACTGGGTAGAATGCGGATGGCCATTGGACCAGCTATCAGATGACTTCACACCATTCAAGACGTGACAAACAGAGTTGTTTTCTCAAATGGGCTGTGTCATCTGGGGTGATAGAGTCGTTATCCCAGAATGATCCAAAAAGCAGTACTCAGGACCTTGCACGATGGCCATCCCGGTATCGTGCGAATGAAAGCCCTCGCGCGAAGCTACGCATAGTGGCTTGGCATCGACAAGCAAATCAAGAATTGGGTTAAAGCTTGTCATAGAGGCCAGGAAGTGAGCAATGCCCCACCAAAAGCCATTCCGACTGAGTGGGAAATGCCATGGGGACCCTGGTCCCGTATTCACCTGGACTTTGCAGGGCCAACCAAAGGCCACACCTTTCTTCTAACCATCGATGCTTACTCGAATTGGCTCGAGATTCACCGCATGACGAACACGACCACCGAAGCAGTCATCAAAAGATTGGAAAGACTGTTTGCAACCCATGGACTGCCAGACGTCCTGGTATCCGACAACGGGCCCCAATTTACCGTGCTGTCCTTCAAGCAGTACCTGGCTGACCGCGGCATCCGACATGCGCTCACCTCGCCTGTGCATCCTGCCACCAATGGAAGGGCTGAGTGCATGGTTCAATTCGTCAAAAAGACTTTGCAGAAATTAGACTACGATAACATCGACCACAAAATCAACCGAATTTTCTTTCTACAACACATCACACCTCACAGCGTCACCAACAAAACTCCCGCCGAATTGCTAATGGGACACAGGCTCCGCTCCCACCTTGACCGGTTACACCCAGCTTACGAACCGGAAAAACCACTCGGATCCAGCGGTCGATGCTGTACCTTCCAGGTAGGCGATTGGGTATACGCTAAAATCCTATCGGGTGATCCACTGTGGGTAGAAGTGACAGTAATACGTGTAACCGGCCCAAGATCCTACGTTGTAAAATGCCTTGAAGAAAACCCATTCGAAGGGAATGATAGCGGAATAGAGACACAGGAACTGGAACCAGAGACAGGAGTAGGTTCACCTCAGGGAGTTACCGAAAATATTGGTGAGGACGAAAATGGGAACTCTGAACCAGAGGAAACCCCTTCGATAAACAACGATCTACCTCAGCAAGATTGCAGCCAAATGCAAAACGCACAGCGAAAATCAAACAGACTAATAAAGCAACCGTCCTACCTCAAGGACTATGTAACTGCGCCCTGTAAAAATAAGCCAGGGGGAAGGGGTGTTGTGAATGCATAAGGTTTAATAAAGTTATTTTGAGCTTGGAGTCAAGTGCAGGGTTCTGGCCCTGCACTTCTGATTGGCTGTTAAATGGCAGAATCTGATTGGCCATTAACGGAGCCTTTGTATTCGTTAATGGAGCTAGTGCTCCTGGGTTATTATTGGTTAAATAGTTATTGGGTTGCCTATATAAAGAGGACCTTAGCTGCCCTTGTTTTTGAGCAGTCACCATGTAAATAAAGACTTGAAGTTCACTGTTCCAGAGGCTCGTCTCCATTCTTTCTCTCCCATTCTCCAAACTTAACAGTTGTCAATATTTCTTTTAGCAACTTTAGTTTCAACTTTTGTTTCTTCTAATTCAGTATTTCTAATTATGTGTCTAAGTTAAATAAATAAGGGTATAGTATTCACACTTAACAGAATAACAGAGTTGGGAGGGACCTTAGAGATCTTCTAGTCCAACCCTCTGCTCAAGCATATATTATTTCAGATAAATAGTTATCCAATCTCCTCTTAAAAATCTCCAGTGTTGGAGAATTCACAACTTCTGGAGGCAAGTTGTTCCATTGATTAATTGCAACTAACAGGATATTTCTCCTTCATTCTAGATTGATTCTTTCCTTGATTATGTTTCAAACATTGCTTCCTGTCCTGCCTTCAGATGCTTTGGAGAAGTATTTTAACCCCTCTTCTTTGTGACGCCTTATATATTAGATCACTGCTATCAGATCACCCCAGTTGACTTCCAGTTATTTTCCAGTTGTGTTGAAGCAAAATCTGTGATTGTGCACAGTTTCGTTTTGGGCTCCCTTGTCAGAGCAATTGGAACCAGAACCACCCTGGAGGGATGGTGAATAAAGGAGAATCCATTGGAGGGTTGAGAGGAGTCACATCTCCCCTCCTCAACAAGAAAAATTCCTCCAAAGACAAGCTGCAGCGGTGGTAAAAATGGCCACCATGAAGGCAGGAGGCAGTCTGAGAAAATAAGACTGCTGGAGTGGAGAATTGGTGAGGGAAGTGTGAACCAGATGCAACTTATGGATAATAAGTACCCCAGAATTAAAAAATAAAGAAATTATTACAAAACAAAAGCATTGACCAGAGAGATATATAAGAAAATTGGAAACAGGTGAAAGTGGCTTAGAACTTTGAAGAAAACCAAATTGAAAGAGAAAGTTAGAAGAAAAAAATTGACTATAAAAGACTTGGAAATTAAATTGGATAAATATATGATTTTGGCACTAAACAGGCATAACTAAATGCTGAAATTGAAAATATTAAAAAGAAATAATACCTAATAATTGGAATCATTGAATTCTTGGAATTCAAAAGCCAAAAAAGGGAAAGAAAGAAAGTTGAAAGAAAGGGTGGAATTTATGGATTTATGGACACTGATTGTTGAAAATAAATATCAAAGACATTGGTTGAAATAAATTACTGAACATTTGGATTGGACTTAAAAATAAAGAAAGGGAAAATAAAAACTAAAAGAAGTGCACAAAAATGGCAGAAGTTTGGAAATAAAATTGGAATTAAGAAGCTTAAATAAAGGAAATGATATATGAAAGAATGGAAAAGTGGAGTACTATATTACAAAAATTAGAAATGGTGATGCTGGAGAACAAAGAAGAACAAATAGAACCAGAAGGGGACGTGCTGAACAAAGAAGAAGCCAGCCTTAATGAACAAATGGAACAACGAATATTAAAACAAAGGAAAAAAAGAATGAAAATTAAAATTTGGAGATTTGAGGGGATAACTAAAGAGGGAATTGTTTGGAAAGTCAAACAAAGAAAAACTCAAGAGAGGGAAAGGGATAAAAACCAGAGGAAGAAATGGAGGAAAAAATAAAGGAAAAAAGAGGGAATAAGAGAAAGGACCAGAAAATAAGGAACATAGAAAGCAAATAAAAATGCAAAGAAATTATACAGTTAGGAGAACTAGAGATAATGAGTAGATTAAAAAAAGGAAAGGAGATTCTGCAAGGTAATGTGTCAAGATATGTAAGAATATAGATTTTAAAATTGAAAAGATTGGAACTGATATTTCTTTTTTTATTTGACTTTTTAAAGTATTACTGTTATATATAGATATAATTGGAATAAATGTGAAAATGGGAAGTTATGATAAGAATATTAATCATACTTAATAAAATGAAGAATAAAGTTAAAATGAACTTTGAGGATTATAATAGAAAGATTAATATCAATTTCTATAATTAATTGAATAGAGCAATATATTTGAAATAACAGAATGTAATTGATGGAAAGAATACCATGCAGAATTTGACTTAAATATATATATATGCATATATGATATGTAGTACCATGTTTCTCATATAATAAGGCCGGGTTTTATTTTTTTTTGAGCCCCCCCAAAATGGCTAGGCCGTCTTTTCGGGGGTGACTTAATTCCACAGCCCCTTGCATCTTTGGGTGGACGGCAACGGCTTGGATGTTGACCTCTGCGTTGGTGGGGCACTTCGTATCGGGGTCAATGCAGGCAGCACCATATCCGGGTGTGCAACAAAAGTACTTCCTAACAGCAAGACCCCCCCCACCATTTTCCCCATTTCACATGTTTTAATATAGGCCTTAATTTGGGGGGAGGGGCTTAATTTTATTTCATGCCTATAAAACATGCTGGGACTTCCTGTTGGGGGAGGCTGTATTGTTGGAGAAACAGGGTAGTTAAGAGATTATTGTTATTAACATAGAATGTGATAATTAAAAAGTGATTATATTATGGTAAATTTTTACTATGAATTAAAGGGGAGCAAACTGAGTGGTATATAAAGACAAAGGGGTGGCACATTCGAATTGATAATTAAAGGGGGGTAATTTTTGAACTATTAGAATTAAGATGAAACTTACTGAATAATAAAATAAAAGTATGTGATAAAATTTCAAATGTGACAGATAGAAATATAAAAGTATAATGTACATTGAAATGAAATAAGAATCTTAGATAATATTATAAAATAAGACATGTGAATATTTAAAGAAAAATGAAATAAGCTAAGATATGAACTGAAAATGGGTAAAACAAGTGTGATAAATATAAGAATATTTGAGAAAATTTACAGGAAAATGGGAAAAAAATGATACGAAATTGAATATGACAGATAAAATATGTAACTAAGGTCATGTTTTTATTGAAATGTAAAAACCTGGAACCACATTATTCCCTAATAATCTTTGTTGCTCTTTTCTGTACTCATTTTTGAGTCTCAACATCTTTTTTATATCAAGGTGACCAAAACTGGATTCAGTATTCCAAATGTAGTCTTACCAAGGCATTATAAAGTGGTATTAACATTCATGTGATCTTGATTGTATCTCTCTATTAATGTTCCCTAGGACTGTATTGACTTTTTTGGCAACTGCAACAAATGCTGGCTCATATTTAAGTGATTGTCCACAAGGACCTCAAGATCCTCATACAGTTACTATTGCTGAGCCAGGTACCATCTACTTCATAATTGCATTTGGTTTTCTTACCTATAGGAAAAACTTTACTTTTCTCTATGTCTCAAACTGCTGCTTATCTATACTTTGTTTTTCTGCAGCAATGCTGGTTTCCTTCTAATCAAGTTGTCTGTAGCTGCCTATCTTATTCATGGTTCCTTGATGGTCTATTCCTTACCATCTTGAGCTATCTCTCTCCCTGAATGTGAACCTTCTTTCTTCCCTTCACTGAAAACTGTAGCCTTTGGACAGATATGTATACACATACTATATACATGTACAGAATTCCTACACTTCTTTATCTGTCAGATCTCCTTTTATTACAAACTGGTTGGCTGTAAAGTTGAAAAAGTACAAGAATTTGTGCTTTTTTCTAGAACTTTCAGAAGGGAAGGACCTTACAGGAGGAAAGGAAAATGTGCATCTTTCAGGCACTGGTTGCCATCCCACCCCCATACATACAAACCCTCAGAAGAGGAAGTAAAAAATGTTGCTATTTTCCAATGTTTCACAGCCATACTTTCCTACAAAAATAATTGAATAGGGAGGTTCACATATTTCAGAGTTTTCTATGTGAACCTGTCCTTTCTTGTTTCTCATTTTTTGGTATAAAAATTTCAGTACTTTGACTTAACAACAGAAATCGCACAACTAACAATTGCAAAATTCTATTAAACATGACATATTTATAACTATGCATTTAAGAAAAAAGTATAGAATTTTATCTATTACTAAAAAAAATATAATTTATGGAAGGTGAGGTTACATGACCATGAACTATCTAGAATTATTGAGAGTTGGGTGGCAGTTGTAGCATTATCCTCAAGACGTTTATTTTTTTTATTATCTTCTCCAACATTTTGTATGTTATCGATGTTAGACTCAATAGCTGATAATTTTTGAATCCTTTTCCCCTCCCCTTTCTGGAAGAGAGTGGTCACATTCATTTTTCTGCAGTCCTAATGTATGCAATTTGGAGGTTCTCCTGGACTCATGACTCCTGTTTGAGAAACAGGTGGCAGTTGTGGCTAGGAGAATGTTGAGTCCGCGAAATGATGCCAGGAGTTGGTGACTTCAAATCATGCTCTTTTATTTAAAGTTGGAACCGAACTGGCGCAAAGGAAAAAGCTCGTGGCTTTTATTCCTTTAACCACGGTGGCCGCGGTCAATGGCACCGCTTTGAATCTCTCGCGATTCGAATGGACCAATCGCGGGAGATTCTAAGCGAGCCAATCGGCGCGGCTCGCCTGACCAATCAGAGTGCCCCGCGCTTTGGCCAATCAAAGCGCGGGGATCTCAAGAATGCTAATTAGGGACAGAACACCCCTCCCCTCTTGGTTTAGTCCTTACGTCGCGTAGTCACGTAGGTAGGCGGGGCTCCGTCTGAGCCTACTGGACCTGCGCAGCTCAGTTGTAGGTTGGATCCCGGCCGGTTCGGTCGGGATCTCTGCTGCTCCTGCTGCCGTCGTGGGAACCGGCTGGTCGGTCGGGCCGGGCCGCTCTCCGTAGCTCCCTCCTGGGCCTCCCGGGTTGGTTGAGCTGCGGGTTTCGCCGCTCCCGCTTGGTCTTTCCGGGTCGGTCAAGCTGGCCTGGCTGTCTCTTCCTGGCGAGGGGTCGTGCTGGCTGCTTTCCGGTAAGTATGGCTGGTTTATTCTTCTTTGGTTTTGGTCCCCTGGGTCTTCCCTCCCCCCTTGGTTTGTTTTGTGGGGGTTGGTTTCACCTGTTTGTGTGTCGGTGGTCTCTTGGTTGGTAGTCCTCGACCTTAGTTGGTCGATGTGGCGTTTCCACGCTCGTCCGTCTGCTGTTTGTAGCCAGTACGAGTGTGGGCCTGTTATTTGTGTGATGACGGCCGGTATCCATAGTGGGTCTCCCGTCAGGTTTCTTGCGTGTACGGGGTCGCCGGGTGCGAAGGTTCGGTGTTTGCTGTTTGAGTCTGGGGGCTTCTCCGGGTTATACGTGGGGTGTAACCTGTTGAGTGGGGACCTTAATTTCCTCCCCATTAATAGTTCAGCTGGGCTTTTATTGGTTGTGGTATTTGGGGTTATGTGTTGGGTGAAGAGTAGTTTGTTTATTTTCTCCTGGATCTCCCCGTGGTCTATTTTCCGGATGGTCTTCTTAGTGAATTGGACCATCCGTTCCGCCCTACCGTTCGCCGCTGGGTGCGCCGGTGCTGTCAGTGCATGGCGGATGCCCCTTTCCGCTAGGAATTTTTCAAATTCTAGCGAGGTGAATTGGGGCCCGTTGTCGGAGACGACGACGTCTGGGAGGCCGTGTGTTGCAAAGAGTTTGCAGAGTTCCTTGATCACGGCCTGCATGGTTGTCGTCTTCATGTTGCTTACCTCCAGCCAGTTGGAGTAAGCGTCAACTGTTATGAGAAAGGTGTGTCCTTTTGTGGGCCCGGCGAAGTCTATGTGAATCCTAGACCAAGGTCCCCTTGGGGTTTCCCACTCTAGGACGGGTGCTGTGGGTGGGCTTGGCCTAGTTTCCTGGCATCGTTGGCACCTTGCTACCCAGGTCTCGATTTGTTTGTCCATCCCTGGCCACCAAGCGTAACTTCTGGCCAGGGCTTTAGTCCTAACGATGCCAGGGTGCCCCTCGTGTAGCAGTTCCAGAACCTTCCCTTGTAGCTTTTCTGGAATGACCACCCTATCCCCCCATAGTATGCACCCTTTTAATAACGATAGTTCCATTTGGCGGTTTCAGAACGTTTTGACGGACTCGTCATTGTCTCTTTCCGGCCACCCTTTCTCCACCCAATGCAACACCCGCGCCAGACGTTTGTCTTTATTAGTCTCTCGGGCAATGTCTGACACGGTTATGGGCAGGTTGGGCAGAGTTTCTATGCTGAGGGTAGTCGTCATGGGTGCTGGGTCGGTGTCAGGTTCTGGTAGCAGCGAGCGGCTTAAGGCGTCTGCATGGAAGATCGTCTTACCCAGTCTGTGTATGAGTCCGTAGTTGTAGGCTGCCAGGAACTCGGACCACCTTGTCATTCGGGGAGACAGAATGTTCGGGGTGGCCCAGTTTCCTGCAAGGATTCCCAGCAGCGGCTTGTGGTCGGTTATGATGGTGAAAGTCCAGCCGTAGAGGTACTCGTGGAATCGTTTTACGGTGGCAACGATAGCCAGAGCCTCTTTGTCCAGTTGGCTATAGTTCCACTCCGGTTTGGTGAGGGTCCTTGAAAAGAACGCGATGGGCGCTTCTTTTCCGTCGGGGAGGGTATGGCTGAGGACAGCGCCGACGCCGAAGGGTGATGCGTTGCATGTAACGGCCAGAGGTAGGGTCTTGTTATATTGTATAAGGATGGCGTCCAAAGTGAGGAGGTCCTTTGTTCTTTGGAAGGCGGCTTGCTCGCGTCTCCCCCAAGTCCAGGTCGCCACCTTGTCCAGGAGCCTATGCAAGGGCTCCGCCGCCGTCGCCTTTTGGGGCAGGAAAACATTGTAAAAGTTAAGTAGCCCCAGGAATGCCTGCAGTTCCGTCTTCGACTTGGGTGTGGGGGCTTCTTTGATCGCCTTGATTTTTTGGTTTGTGGGGTGAATGCCATGATGGTCTAGGAGGTATCCTAGGAATTCTACTCGTTCCGTGCATAGCTGGCATTTCTCCCTCTTGACTTTGAGCCCGGTCTCTTTGAATTTGGTTAGGACCTCCCTTAGGTGACCCTCTAGTTCGGCTTGGTTGGTTGCTGACACTAGGACGTCGTCGAAGTAAGGTACCACCCCCTTGATGCCTTGCAGTAGTCTTTCCATTAGGCTTTGAAATATTCCCGGTGCCACGCTGACTCCGAATTGGAGTCGGTTGCATTTAAATGCCCCCCGGTGGGTGACTATGGTTTGCGCTTCTGCCGTTTGCTCGTCGACTGGCAACTGTTGGTATGCCTGGGCGAGGTCGAGCTTGGTGAAAACCTTGCCCCCTCCCAGTGAGTGCAGTAGGTGTTGCACTACTGGGACGGGGTAGGCGCTTTGTTGTAGCGCGCCATTTAGGGTGGCCTTGTAGTCCCCACAGATCCTCACCGACCCATCGGGCTTGATCGGGGTGACTATGGGGGTCTCCCACTGGGCGTGGTCTATGGGCTGTAGGACCCCTTGTTTGACGAGCTTGTCAATTTGCTCGTCTATCTTGGGTTTAAGTGCGAATGGCACCCGCCTTGATTTCAGGCGTTTAGGGGGGACGTTTGGGTCTAGGTTGAAAAATATAAGGGGCCCTCGGTACTTGCCTAGGTTTCCGTCGAAGACCTCTTGGAATGCCCGGGCCAGTTGCTGCTCCCAGCTGTCATCGGTGACGTGGTCGACTCCCGTGACTGCGATGCCGAGCGGGGCAAATCATTGCAGTCCCAGTAGGCTTGGGCAGTCGCGGTCGACGATTGTCAGGGGAAGTCTTTCGGTGTGCCCTTTATATGTGATGTTGAAGTGTTTGGTTCCGACTACCGGGATGCGGTTTCCCTGGTAGTCCTTTACAATGAGTCTCTGGCTGTCTAGGTTCCTCCTTTGGAGGGTAGGCAACAAGCGCTTTATTTCATGCCATGCTATCATGGAGAGGTAGGACCCGGAGTCCACCTCCATTTTGCATGGTTGGCCCTTGATGCCTACCTCCACGTGGACCTTCCGGGCATCATTGGTTATGGCGGGGCCGATGGTGACCGTCTGATGGGTCTCCTCTCTTCGCCGGTTATCGCCGCCTCGCAGGGATCGTCCGTTCCGGTCCCATCTATTGTCCGAGGGGCGATCTCTGGTCCGGGGTGGTGTGCTCTCTCTCCTCCGGTCGCTCTGGTCCCATGGGCTGCGATTCTTCTTTAGGCTGCAGACACAGGCGATGTGTCCCTTCTT
The DNA here is from genome assembly GCA_033807585.1 of Hydrophis major. Lineage (NCBI taxonomy): Eukaryota > Metazoa > Chordata > Lepidosauria > Squamata > Elapidae > Hydrophis > Hydrophis major. Next base: position 31,895,684 of record CM066331.1, read on the forward strand.
GTCGCAATGCCGGCAGATTGATTCGAAAAACCGGCATTCTGACTTGGGGTGGTCGCCGCCGCAACCGGCACAGTTGGTCCTCGACTTACGACCCCGCCGGTTCCGTGGGTCGTGGCCTTTCTGGAGGCGATGGATGTCCTCCTCGTCATCTGAAGTGCCCGATGCTGAGTGGAAATCGCCCTGGTGGGTGGTCGTCTCGGGTTGGGCCTTGGTCGACCTCACCGGGTTGTTGTTTCCGCTGCGGTCCCCAGCGTTCGGTCTGCGCATGCGGTCGGCGGAAGTTCGGGTTGCTTCGGCGGCTGCGACTGCGGTGAGGGTGTCTGCTAGGCTGATGTTGCCCTTGGCCATCAGCCGGCTCTGGAGGACGGGGTCCCACAAACCGAGCACGATTCGGTCTCACAGGGCATCGTTCAGGTTGTCGAATTCGTAGTGCCCCCCTAGGCGCCATAGCTCGGCGACGAAGTCGCTGAAACTCTCACCCGACTGTTGGTCCCGACGGTAGAATTCGTTGCGTCGGATCAGGATGGGTACCTCTGGAGTGTAGTGCCGCCGAAGTATTGGCTCGAGGACGTCCCAGTCCATCGCGGTCGCATCGGCAGGTTTGGCCAGCGCCTTGGCCATCTTGAAGACCTCGGTCCCGCAGTGGGTCAGGAAGACGGCGCGCTTCATGGGGCCGGTGGCGTCCTTCAGGTCGCTGCACTCGAGGAACATGCGGAATCGGTCGAAGTACGATTCCCAGTCCTCGGTGGCGGGGTTGAAGGGTGCGGGGGGTGCGATTTTCGCCATCGTGGTGGTTTGTCTGGCTTCCGTCGGACACCTGGTTCGGTTCAGGGTCTGGATCCCATTCTCGTCGCCAGTGTTGAGTCCGCGAAATGATGCCAGGAGTCGGTGACTTCAAATCATGCTCTTTTATTTAAAGTTGGAACCGAACTGGCTCAAAGGAAAAAGCTCGCGGCTTTTATTCCTTTAGCCACGGCGGCCGCGGCCAATGGCACCGCTTTGAATCTCCCGTGATTCGAATGGACCAATCGCGGGAGATTCTTAGCGAGCCAGTCGGCGCGGCTCGCCTGACCAATCAGAGTGCTCCGCGCTTTGGCCAATCAAAGCACGGGGATCTCAAGAATGCTAATTAGGGACAGAACAGAGAACATATGCACCAGTTGTGGCCTTTCCTGGATCAGGATTAGCTGCACTCACTGGGGTTTGAGAAGCTCAGTCATTCAGTCCCTAGTCATCTCACAGCTGGACTATTGTGATGTGATCTACACAAGGCTACCCTTGAAGAACATTTGGAAGCTTCAGCTGATACAGAGTGCAGCAGTGCAGAAAGTTCTGGGGGCACTACTGGTCTGTGAGCTACACTGGTTACCAGTCTGCTTCCAGGTGTAATTTAAGGTGTTGGTATTAACCTTTAAAGCCCTTCGTGGCATTGGTTACTTGAGGGACCATCTCACCTACTGGGATTGGCCTGTACCACTCATGCTGATGGCACCCACTTGTGTGGGTGCCATCAGCCGAATTATTCTGGCTGGTAAAGTCTAGAAGGAAGGCCTTCTCTGCTGTTGCTCCTGGCGGAACATCTTGTAAAGTTGATCCCAAGCCTCCTATCTTTTAGTAAGGGTCTAAAGATGTGGCTTTGTCAGAGCGTTTGGGACCCCAGTGGGGGAGCAGTGCAATAGAGGTAGTTGATTAATAAGAGATTCCCATCTCCTCCTCATTTCATCCCTGTCCTCCCCATATGTCCTTAGTTTTAAGGTTTGGTTTTAACATTTTATGTTTTCACTAAGAAGTAACTGTAAGCCGCCCAGAGTTGTTCTATGGTAAGATGGGTAAGCAATAAATTTTGTAAATAAATAGAAATCAATAGTGTACATATCCAATAGTTTTAACCTGAAGATAGATGCTAATCTTTTCAAGCAGATCCTCCACAAAGTGTGTGATCCTAGTATTTGTGAGCATGGTAACTTATCTTACAGTTTTAATACTAACAAGCCAAATTCTAGTTGAGCGTAAATTTTATTGCATAGTCCAGATGGTAAGCTTTTCAAATGCTAATAATGATGATGATGATGAATAGTAATAAAGAATTATGCTTACACATTTCTGTATTTATCAAATTGATTTATATGAAAGTTGTAAAATTATTATGAAGTTTGGATAGTATATTAATAATCAATGATAGACCATCATTTTTTCCTCCATATCTGTCTCCACTGATACAAACACATTTGAAAATATTGAAAGAAGTTTCTTATTACTGAGGAGAACAAACCCAGGGGCTTGAAGTGAAACTTCAAAACTCCTTCAACAGAATGATCAGTGTGTTTATGTCTGGGGGGAGGTGCATACAAAACAGAGCTGGGTTACCTCAAATAAAATTCATAACTTGCCAAAGTGATAAAGATCCCCATGATTTTTAATAGTGTATCTGCCTGATTTAAAGTTTCTCTGAAAGAGTATCTATATTTACTTTCTATTTTTTCTGTCTATTGTTATTTTTAATCTACAAGCATTTTGTCACCTTTCCCCCCCAAAACTAATATGCTTATATACAGGTAGCCTTGACGTATGACCACAATTGAGCCCAAAATTTTGGTTGCTAAGTGAAACATTTGTTAAGTGAGTTTTGTTGCATTTTACAATCTTTCCTGCCCTTGAATGGTTACAGGAACTGGGCTTGGCTAGTCTAGTGAAGAGAAGGATCAGGGGAGACTTAATAGCAGTCTTCCAATATTTGAGGGACTGCCACAGAGAGGAAGAATTCAAGCTATTTTCTAAAGCACCCATAGGCCAGGCAAGGAATAATGGATGGAAACTGAACAAGGAGAGATTCAACTTGGAAATAAGGAGAAACTTTCTGACAGTGAGAACAATCAACCAATGGAACAGAAGTTGCCCTTGGAAGTTGTGGGAGAGTCATCACATGAGACCTTCAAGAAGAGATTGGACTGCCATTTATCAGAAATGGTGTAGGGTCTCCCGCCTGGGCAGGGGGTTGGACTAGATGACCTACAAGGTCCCTTCCAACTCTGATTATCTGTTATCTGTTATCTTGCTGCAAGTTGTTAAGTGAATCACTGCAGTTGTTAAGTTAGTAACACAGTTGTTAAGTGAATCCAGCTTCTCTATTGGCTTTGCTTGTGAGAAGGTCACAAAAGGTGATCACATGACTCCAGGACACTGTAACCATCATAAATATGACTCAGTTGCCAAAAGCCTGAATTTTGATCACAAAACCATGGAGATGCGGCAGCAGTCATTAATTGTGAAAATAGTCATAAATCACTTTTTTTCAGTGATGTAACTTTGACCAGTTACTAAACAAGCTGTTGTACATTGAGGACTATCTGTATTATAATTTAAATTGGACTCTTATTTAGGAGAAAGAAAGATAGCATATCTGTAATAAATTTTCTTTTGCTGGTGAAAATATAGAAAGGATTAGTTTTAATTTCATTTTCGTCTTTCTAGTATTATCAGTACACAAGGGGATTGATTGCAAAATAGTAGTATTTTTTTTTCTTCCTTCCTTGGGGTACAATTTGAAATACAAGTTCAGAAATAAGACTGGTATTTCTGCAGGCCACATAAAACAGCAGGAGTTACTGCAGTAGGAACCTTCCAGCAGCACTAGGGTACTTTCAACATAATTCCTATTTCTTTGGGAGCAATTTAGTCATTTGAAGTACTTATTTATATACTCACAGGAAGGAAGATATAAAATGGTAGTGTGCTTGTGTGCTTACTTGAGTTTTAACATGTAATTATAATGATGTAGCTTAATTTGTGGTACAAGGATTATAGGAATATATGAGAAACACATTAACAGCAGAAACTCTTTAAAGAATGCAGAACATTTTGTCGTTCTAATTGCATCTGTTCTTTTACTTATTTATTCATTTCTCTGTTCTGAAATAATTGTATTCACCATCTGAGAGACTCTGTTAGCCAATGCTTGAGTTTTAATTCAGTTGTGCAACTAAGACTATAACAAAAACCAACTCTTTTTTCTATGTCCCATTTCAATTCCTTGCTATTTATCTTTTCATGTTTTTTAGCATCAATGGAGTAAATCTAGTAGCCGATGCTTTGCTTTCTGTAAGCTAAAAGGAAACAAATCAGTGTGAACAAAAAGCAATATTCTTATTTTACATTAAAGTTAGAGACAGTATGGGGTAGTGATTGACATGTTGAATCACAAAAAAAAAAAATAGATTTAAGTCCATTCTCAATTGTAAAATCTCACTGCATTATGATAGTCTGTCTACCTCATAAAGTTGTAATGAAAAGAACTAGAAATGGGGTGAAGGATAAATCACATAAAATTCTTAAAGAAAGAGAAAGTTATGATTCTAGTAGTCCTTGGTAGCTTCAGGTATGCTTTAGTATCATCGGAATTTGCAAGGTTCTTCAAGTTAAATTTGTTATGATCTGAAGCTTACATAATGCCACTTCAGATAGTAACATAGAGAACCTTATAGGAATAATTCAGTTTGTACAGCATATGTCTCAGTCAATGTTATGGTTATTTTTTAATGCGGTACAGTAGATAAGATTCTTGGAACAATTCCCACTACTGCTTGCCTTATTGCTTTTGTTGTTGTTGTTGTTGTTATTGTTAAATAGTAGGATGTATGCTTCACTTAAGAACTACAATGATTTGTTACCAATATGGCAAACAAGTCATATTGTTGTTGTTATTGTTAAATAGTAGGATGTATGCTTCACTTAAGAACTACAATGATTTGTTACCAATATGGCAAACAAGTCATAAAATTGGGCATGATTCACTTACAACTGACTTGTTTAGAAATGGAAATTCTGGTCCCCAACTGTAGTCATAAATTAAGGACTATCTGTACTTGTATAATGGCATGATTCAAAAATGTTAATTCTATTCTTAGATAGCCTTGCTTTCTCTTCTGAGAAAGAAAAACCGTGCACTATCCACATGAGAATAGAAAAAGAACAAGTTCACAGGATCCTACTAAGCCAAGTTACTATGAAAAATTGACCAGTACTTAAGCAAATCCTTTTGCTTAGTCAGGGTTGCCTAGTTATAACATTTTATTTTCCAGTACTGACATGCATCCTTGTCCATAGGCCTTTCCTTCCAGCTGTTCTAAAATCTTTTGTCAGTCTTTTGCAGATGTACATGAATCTTTTCTGCTCCATACATGAATCTTCTTGCTCCTTTGCTTGTCTAGTCACTCCTTTCATTGCCAGCATCTCCTCTAGAATCTGAAAGAATCACCTACTATCCACTGCCTATTCTGGCTGTTACATAATTGATCACAAAAATAAAAATAAAAATGCACATGTCAGATTGAAGATCATCTAAGAAAAATAGGAGGAAGATCAGGGCTGGGATTCAATTTTTTTAACAATTGGTTCTGTAGATTTGGCTAGGTGGGAATGGCCATGTGACTGGGCGGGTGTGGCTTCTTCTTCTATTTTTGCAGCATTCCCCCTCAGGGAAGCCTCCAGGGGGCATTTTTGCTCCCAGGAACCTTCCCTAGGGCCCAGGGAGGCAAAACAACTGAGCACCACAGCAGGGAGGGGCACAACCCCCCCACACCCCTTTTTGCCTCCTGGGCCTTAGGGAAGCTTCTTGGGAGCAAAAACGCCTCCCCAGAGGCTTCCCTGAGACCCAGGAGGCAAAAAGGGACGAAGCAGTAAGATAGCAAGGGGGATTCTGGCACAGCTGATCATCAGAACAGCTGATCGTTAGGAGGGGAAAAAAATACAAAACGCAATCTGCGATGTTGCACATGCATGATAAGGACTGACTGTGCAGGGAGGGGAGGGGTTGGTGGAGAGAGGTTGGGCCAGCCAGGGCCACAATTTTCTGGTTCTCAGTACTGCACAGAATCATAACAACCGGTTCTATAGAAGCTGTCCGAACTGGTAGAATCCCACCTCTGAGGAAGATTTTTTTGGATATGTTTTCTGCCTTTCATTATTTGCAAAAATAATAAAAGTGGGATATAAATAAATAAATAGACAGACAGACAGACAGACAGACAGACAGATAGATAAATATGAGAGAAAGTGTTCATGCTGAGTTCATATAAGTTGGAATTGTTGCTGATTCCAGAAAGTGGATAAAAGGATATAGAAAACCACTTGTTTTTACAGTGTGTCATTTTACACTTAAGATAAGTTAATTTAAGGTAAGTTAATTTTTTTTAAATCTGAAGGCAGACTCAATTTTTATTAATGAAATTCAGTGAAATTACTTACCAATGTTATGCTATTGAATTTCTGTGGCAGATGTTTGGGAACAGTCTCCACATGTCAGCTATGGTTAAGGTTAGAATTATATTAAAGAAAAAAAGTAATAAATAAAAATTGCTAGATAGCACGGATAACTTTATAAACAAAAAGAGTATAAAGATTTTTATAAAGGCATCCAGAAAATTTTTATAATTGATTTATTTTTATAATTCCACTTTTTAATTCTTTTCAGTTTTGTTTACTTTGGTGGTTATGGTGGCAAGACTACATTATTATGGATTGAGTGGCATAATATATTAACAATATATCTTTCTGATTTTTATTTATGGTCGATATGTGTTGACCTCAAATTTGGGCTATGTCAGTATGCATTGAAATTTTAATCTTGTCTGACAAATATTCTGCAGTTTGTTAAAATACACGCTTGTTATAGTCCTCAACTTTCCCAATATTATTTTTCAGGCATTCATCTCCTGATATGGGCATGATTTAGAGGACAGTCTATGATAAATGTATTTTTCTACATTTGTTTTTTACATGCACCTTTTACTAATCAGTACATGTTATAAAACTTCTCAAGATATATGGCTTCTTTTTTCATAACTTCTTCAAATGAAGGATTTTTTTTGTCTGAAATTTTTGATGCATTTTGAGACAGACACTAGCAGGTTCCATGAATTCCATGCCTATTTGTGCCATAACCAATTTGTGCCATAATCAATTCTGTTTTGGCAGATCACCTTAGTTGACTTAAAAAGAAATGCATCATAGATTTCTTTTACATCCTAATTTATGAGTGTAGTCACGAGGAGTCTTATAGAAAACAGGTAACACTTAAATTCTCCCTCTTCTCCAGCTACTCATTTATCAAATGCCATCTTACCATGAAATATGTTAGATTTTAAAACACCACAGGCAGGTGCCAGCTGGCTTCCTTTTCTGTTTTTTTTTTTTTTTTTTTCAGCCCAATGGAATATTATACAGAAATTGTGTACAGAGACATGAGATTCTTTCTATCTGTCCGTCCATCAGAATAATTCTGAAAACCAGATGGAAAATGATGTGGTGCAGTGGGAAGAACCCACAAAAACAAAATAAATTTCAAATATCAAGGTGGACATTTCATAGAAAAAAAAAATCCAAAAAGTTAACCACATGGCAATATTAGTTCAGAATTTGCCTATGGAAATTTTCAGTCATCCAGGTCATAGTTGTCCCAAAGGTACTTTTTTCAAGAGGCAACTGGACTTGTTTTTCTTTGAAAACATTTTTCTTCTCATCCAAGAAGCTCTGACTAGATGGTGGGGAATGGAAGGACTTACAGTATATTCCTTGCAGACAGCTGGTCGTTTGCATTCTTTTTTGCTAGAGAGTCATTGAGGCCACCTGGAGGTTTAACTGTGTCCTCAGGAATATCTGAGTAGTGCAAATACATTTTGAGCCTTCTAATCCTTCTTGTCATGCTTTTACACAATTAACAATTGTTTCTTGGATATCTTGGTTCTGAGGCTTAGGATTGTCATATTGAAGCAAAATTTCCTTCTTGTGCTTCTGAACTCAGCTTAATCATTGTTTCAAAATTGTGATTGTTGCAATGTAGCACTCTGACTTGGTAATGGTGCCATCTTAAAGGAAATACAGTTGAATAACCATCTACATTGCCCAAAATGTGATTATTACTTCCTAGAAGTGAATGCTACAATGATTTTCTATGGAATGACATTTCATTTCTGTCTCAAAATGATGAGCCTGTATTTTGTTAACTGATATGATACACTGAAAGAAAACATCTTGCTTCTTTCTCTTGTAGTATGGCAACCGTTGGAAAAATTCCATTCTTGAAGCTTTCATCTCTGTCATCAGCATGCAAAGAACCCATTTTGCATAAACTCTCCAATATTGAAGAACATCAATAATACGATCCATATGTTGCTGTGAAATACCAAGTTTGACAGCAATTTCCCGTTGAGTGACTTGCTGATTGTTCTTAATGAGATCATCAACCTTTCCCATCTGACATTTGTTGGGTGCTGTCACACATAGTCGACTTTGTTCTTGATCACACAAATCAACTCTTCACAGATCACTATCTTTATATTTTATGGCCTAGTGACTCATAGACCCCACATCATCACCAAAAATCACCTGCATTCAGCAATGAATTTTAATTGGAAGGACTCCTTTAGCAGTCAACTTTTAATCATAGTGCTTATAGCACATTGATAGGCATTCATTGCAGATTTCCATTTCATGAACATAACAACATCTTTTCTCAGAGCAACTTCCACCAATTGAAATGAAAACAACAACAACAATGAACACATCAGAATCTCTAGTGCCTTGGTACTACCATTGTTGACAACTTATAACATTGGAGACATTATTTTTCATTCAGCCCTCATATATATATATATTGGGAAATGTAGTTTTAGCTGCATTAGCACAATTATAGAGCCAGACATAAACAAAAGAAAAGGATAAAATCTGAGGTATAAATAGAAAAGTTGTGATTCTTCTGTTATTTTGCAGTATTTGCCAGTGGGTAAGTTTGCTATCTTAGTAGATTTTTTCCCCACACTGAAACAGAATTTGGAAGATCCCAGACATATAAGAAATTCTGAGGAAAAATAGAAATTTCCATGTGGGTTTTTTTTTAGATTGCATCTGTCACAATTTCTTGCACTCATCTTGGACCATAACTCCCACAATTTCTTGTCATTGGTGACTAATGCTTCAGCTAAGAGGTATTGTACTCCCAATTACTTGACAGGCTAGATATAGCTCCAGGATAGCTGTATCATGATCCCATGGATTTACTTAGGATAATTGTGCATTGGGTTGCAGGCATAATTTGCATGGATAAGATACTTTGGTATAAAAGCCTTTGTAACACAATCCTTCTGGTGCTATCCGTAATTTCATTTCTTATAAAAAGGAATGGCAGTTTCCTTTCTGACTACGTCACCTTTAATTTCTTGAAATGAAAGTATACAATAGCTTTTTTTCCTTATTCTTTTTGTACTATTATCTTTATGGGATTAACAATTTTGTAGGGTCATTGTCAGAGCAGATAATGTTCCAATTTAATGTTGCTACATCACAAAAATAGCTTGTTCAGTAATGTTTCTAAACATGCAGATTGGATGAAGTATCCCCATCAATAAGATAATTATACACATCCAATTTTAACATTTCACAGTTTCATGAGAGTCCAGATTAAGTCTTATTTACCATGTCAGCTTTTATACAATTTAGTCATTAAATTCAGCAATAAGCTTAGATGCAAATAATTTTGAATATAACAGAACACAAAGTATTGCTATAACTAAGAAACATTCATTTTCTAACACTAATCGACCAGCTGTTCCTGAGCTCACAAAGACTTGTCAGCATTCTGATTTCAACACGGAATGTCAAGGATGGCAATAGTAGTTTGCTGTTATGAGAATATGGAAACTTTATAGAATGAGACCTATCAGGGTCAGAATAGGATCCCATTAAAACAAATCTACATTAGGATCAGGGATTCAAAAAATTTTACTACCGGTTTTGTGGGTATGGCTTATTTGGTGGGAATGGCTTGGTGGTCATGGCTTGGTGGTCATGTGACTGGGTGAGTGTGGCTTGGTCATATGACTGTGTGGGTGTGCTTGGTGGGTGTGACTGGATAGGTGTGACCAACTCACTGTCACTCAATGTTCTCCATGGGGAATCCTTGGAGAAGTTTTTAAAGGACCTGCTTCAAAATGCATTTCTTTTACATTGCAAAAGTGCTCCAAGGGTCAATTCATCCTCTCTGTCAGCCCACACTCCTTTTCACTCCAGGCACTTTAACTCACATAGATAAAACGATACTTGCAGAATCCATGCCTTTTTTCCTTTCCCCTAGGAAGAAAGAGGACATGGGGAACAGAAAGCTAGGAGACCGATTGAGGCAAATGAACGACCGGATGACCGGGTCAGGGGCATGGCCAGCCAGGGGTGGCCACTGGTTCAGTGACCCATGCCAAATAACCACTACCGGTTCACCCGAATAGGAGTGAACCAGTTGAATACCACCTATGATTAGGATCTAATATAGTGATAAACAATGTCTCTTACATTCTTGATTATTGTTAAGCCTGGGTTCCCCAACCAGGGTTAAGGAGACAAGCTAAACAGAATGTGCAGCGTTAGTCAGATAGGCACACAGATAAATGAGTGAGATAATTTTGTATGTTTGTTAACATACAGTAAAAATAACAGATACGCTTGTGCTATCAAAAATATAGTTTATTCCACTTAGAGTTTTATAGCATAGTCAAAATAACAGTCCATTAGTCATGTATCATTTAGTCAGTCCATTCAAGGATATTCAGTTAGCAAAGTCCGTATAGAATATCCAATGTCAGTTCACTTACAATAAATCAGTCCTTTATCTCTCTCCCGTTCCAGTAGGGAAAAACGCAGTCTTCATCCAGTAATTAGGGATCATCAAGCCAGAGAGAGCAAGCTGCAGTGCCTTGCTTCTTTTATGGTGCTATTACAACCACTCCCTTGATTACATTTCTATATTTAAAGTTGCAGACACTTTAACTTATAAACCATGATAACATATTTATTATTTTACCTAAACCAGTTAGGGTAAACAATGTTATCCCTAACAATTATTATATTTAGAATATTATTTTTATTTTAAAAAGTAGATGAGAGACTGTTATATTGCAAGAAAAACAACAATCTTTGGGATAATCTTTTTTTAAACAATTCTTACATTTTGAATATAACCCAATGATTTATGTAAAGGTTTTCTTTCATTTGCAGGATAGATAATTTTAGCTTTGTTTATAATACACAACAAGTAGTAAAAGAGCAACCTCCCTAAATAAGAGACTAGTAAATTATGACTACCATATCACATCACAGTTATTTGTGAGAACAGTCATAAGTTGCTCTAAAATTTTCTAGTTATGTCACTAGCCTAATGATCTATAAGATTTAAAGGCAGATTTGATTGATGCAGAATCTGTATTAGGAATTAAAATGGAGATGCAGAAATATATCAGTAATCATTGTACCTGTGTTCATGTGACACACTTACTAATAGTGAACCCAATTTTATGGGTTTGCAACACACACTGAATCATCAGTTAACTACATAGATAGGAGTCCCATAATATACTAAATTAATATTCACAAAAAAATTCACAAGCTAAGAAGCTAGTAACAGAAGTTATAGAAACAGACAGGAGAATGACAATTAGTATCTGGCAACTGCATAGATGTACAGATAAAATTCAAAACTTCACTCAGAAGAATTTATACATCTGATGAGAAGAATCAATCAATAGATTGCTTGGATAGCAAAAGTCACAAGGAGCAGGAATATCATCCCCTAGTTCAACCAATGTCAGGAACAGCATCTTCATTTCATTAATTTCATGTTATTATTTCGTTTCATTTCAGGAACTCCATTTCATACCAAGAGGTACTGGATAATACACCAGATAGTAGGTAGACTGGACATTGCATACATGTAAACAATAATAAAAGGAGAGATCCATAGTTAAGTTAATAGGAAGCATGTTCTTTAGAAAAACATTTAATTTAATATTGGCATGTCCCAATAATAAAACAAGTCTCTAGTATCCTAGTATCTCTAGTTACCAGACCTTTGGAGTCTACTGGATCAGGAAACAATCTCCACTGGAATAATTTAACTTTATTATATTGAGAGGGCCTCAAATAACTGAATCTTGCAAGGTTGATTGTGGTCTTATATTCAAGTATGTCAGTCTGCCCGAATCTCTTAAGAATAATTGTCTTTCTTCCTGGGAATTACGGAATGTGTTAGCCTTCTTTGCTTTTGTAATTTTTTGTCCATTTATCTCAGGATGATCTTCCTGAATCTCTACACTAGTATTTTAATATATATTGCCCATAAAATTGACTTTTATCCAATTATATTAGATAATTTATTGATTGATTATATGCCACCACATCAGTGCTGACACTTAATGACCACATGGTTTTTGTCCCTGGCACTCTGTTCCCAACATGATCCTTCAGATCTCCCAATAGTGCAATTTCTGCTGCAATTGATTCTTCCAATAGTACCATAATATAATACCAATGTATAAGAAGAATGGAGAAATTTTTTAAAATATGATTAATCTTTCAAAAGACGTTTAAATTACCATCTTTCCCTTTTCTTGTCATGTATTAATCATATATTACAAGAACAATGCTTCCTTTAATCTACCTTGAGTTAATTGTATTTATTTCTTTCAAATTTGGAGCAGCTAATAAACCCATCTATCACTGAAAATGAATCTGAAAGTGAACATGTCTTGAACTACAGGCATTAAGAATTTTGTTTACTGCTCTGCTACTGTATGCTTTATAAATTGTCTAACTTTCCTACAAGGAATATTCATTAAAATAATAATATATAAAATGATGAACATTTTTATTATGTATGCATTGTCAATTCATTTATGGTCACTGAATCACCTGTGAATTGCAAAGTTGCTCTGTTTCTGGAATGTCAATAAAAATGATTTCCCTGTCATTGTCTCTATATATATATATATATATATATATATATATATATATATATATATATGTATGTATGTATGTATGTATGTATGTATGTCACATAGAAAACATTTTTTTTCAGATTATGAAGCTGATTCTTCCTGGCATTGAAACTGAAATCCATTGGTACTGCAACCTAAAAATAAAGTTTTAAAAAGTAAAAACAACAACAACCAAATAGCTAGTCATTTATAGCTTAGGTTCTGAAAGTGTAGAAAAAATACTGAAGAGAAAATTTATGTTATGGTCCAATTCATAATAGATATTATTGCCATTGAGTTTAAGATAATTTAATCTTAAATTTAATTTGAGCAACGTGGGCTCTTATTGGTATAACTCAAATATAACAGCCCCTTTTTATTTTTGTGAAAAACAATTATTTTATATGATTAAAATATTTAAATGTATAAATGTATAAATTAAGGGCACTTTTGGAAAACTAAATATATATATTTTATTGTATTTTATTGATTTATAAACTGTTATATAGCTGTGTGAAATATGTACTACATGAAAAAGAAAAACTGATTAGTAATTATTTTGATGGTTATGTAATTGATGACAATATAGAGGATAATGATTGATATTATTTTATATATGTTTGATGTACATGATTATAATTATGATGGTGTTTATATTTTAATACTTTGGACACCTAAAAAACACACTGTTCAATATAGAAATGGAATTTGTGATACAAAACAATAAAAACATACAAAATAAAACTGTTATATAGCTGCCTGTCATCTAACCAACTCTAGGTGGCTAACAATCAAAAATTAAAACATATACAATTGTATTAAAACTATAAAACTAAACCTTATTTTTAGTTATTTGACTAATTTTAAGATGTCACTATGTAGAATTTTGCCTTTTGTTCAGATTTCTTAAGGATTGAACTTGTTTCTTTGTATATTTATCTGTTACTGGCCTTTTGTAGCAAACTTTTTTCAGTGTGAATTATGTAGCTTGGAAACTAGGTTCTTTTAATGAAGCCTTTGTATTTCACAAAATATGATTAATCTGATTAGTTTTTCAGCTCTTTTTCTGCTTACATTAACTAACACAAAGAGCCCCCCTACAGGTTAAAGTTTAAAAGTGGATTACCAGATAATGCTAGTCTTGATGAAGTTTCTATGGTAGAAGGAAAAACTGATTTTGCTTTTCACCTTATTTTATCCTTTCTCTTCCTGAGCCCAGCTTTTTTCCATTGTCCAAAACAAGGTTATTAATTTTGCAGCAAAATCTTCAAGCAATTACACAAATAGCTTAGGGAAAATAGCTTATGTCATAAAGAAAATAACAAGCCTTTTAAAATAGGCTCCAACTATTTCTCACAGATGGCAATAATATTGCTAGCAGTATTACTGAAGATTATAAAAACGTATTTTAGGCCAAATTGAAATTAACCGGTCATGTTGTGAAGAGTCCCTCTCCAAAGGAAGATAAAAAATAAAGACGCACTGAAATATGACTGCTTCTTTTTTTGTTTTTTGTTTTTGCAATTTTTGATTTACAGTAAAGCATTTGGGTTGAGCCCATGGATGTCGTTTTGATAAATGGTGAAGTAAAGCTAGCCTTCCCCATACAAATACATCCATCTTTAGATAGCATTCCTCTGTGGGAGGTTTGTTTTCAATTTAATAGATAATGAACTTCCTTGTCTGAATCAGAAAACTGACAGTGAAATGAAGTTCAGAATTTTGCAAGGCTCGATATTTGTGGTTATAACAACAAAACAAGGTTTGGAAAAATTGTCTCCTTGCTTAAAAAGTCAACATTCTTGGGGCAGTAGTGTTCTTGGCTAAATTTAAATTCCTAAGCCCATTTAATTTTTAAGACTGTATTTTAAAAAAATGAAATAAAAGGGATAGAAAGCTGTAGAAAATGAGCCTCTGAATTCAAATGAAAGGCAGTATTGTATGCTGCAATTTCTCCTTTTAAACTGACCTCAAACCATATCAGTAAAAAAAGGTTTTTTGTATTATTTTATATTGTAGATAAAGAAAAACTAACATTGTACAAAAGCTATTATGAACCATAGTCTTCCTTCACTGCACACACATATACAGTAATTCCGATTACTGCTAATGCCCAAACTAAAGATCGAATAGATCCTTTATATATGTTACATATCAAAACATCTGGCTGTATGAGATGTCAAGTTAAAGAATTATTTAGGACCCCTGTCTTTTATCTTTTATGAGCTATCATATAACCAAGTTTATGAAATTCATCTTGGATAAGCAAAGGTGATCCTCATTTTGACATTTGTAAAATCTGTTTCACATATGCCAATGGTTTAAGGATAGAAAGGATATGTCTTTGTGTCTAGTATGCCAAGCTGTATAATATTTGCCATTCAGGGAATGTATGTCTGTTGCCATTTGGTTATGAAAGACAGGAGTTGAGTTACTAGTCCCAACTGCTAAATGATACTGATAAACCTGATAATGGAGGCCAAATGATAGGAGATAGAAATCTGGGTGTTCTGTTCACATAAAATTAGTGGCTATTGGTGTCATGTAAAACGGCATTCAAGTAGTTTAGATTTACAACCATAATGGATGCCAATTGTGGTATTATGTTGTAATAGTCATAAAATTTTATAAACTTTTTTGTGGCAGTTGTTAAACAAACCAAATTGTTGGGAATTGTTTTAGAATGCAACAATATAAAAACAATTGTAATAAATGTATGATAATAAATCAGATTCCCATGAAAAATAAAGATTTCTGAACCAAACTGCCAGTGTAAAAATTCAGTGAAAGTAAACTGTTGCATGTTCCACAAGCAGAAAATAAAAAGATGGGACCTCTTCTAAACTGTACCAGTGTAATATGTCGATATGTATATATGCACATCACTAGACTTTTATCCTGCTCCATATGTTGATCAACTGACCATATGTAAACAGAATGACAACAACCAAAACATAGAACTCATAATTCATATTAAAAGATTAATAGCTTATTTCTATGCTGAGGAACCATGAAAAACCAAGATAATTACCTTTGATTGTTTCTCCCATTAAAAAATTATTGAAAAGAATTAGAATATCAGTAAATTCCTGCCAGATCTCTTAGTATTTTATGACTACATTAAAAATAATATGGTTTAGATAATTGGTATATTTGTTTTTGCCAGAATGGGCAGGCGTCATCAAATACATTTTTGTGATAAACTGGTAGCAAGAAAAGTTTTTCAAGGTCTGAAATTAATATTAGAAAGGTAGATAATCTATGTGGATAATTTAAAAACACAAATCATTTAGCATTTGACACTTTAACAATTTGAATGTTCCAACATCCAATGGTAAAAACAAAAATGTGATTGATGATTACATGGCATCATTTCATTGTTGACTCTTAGAAGTTACATAGGAAAGCTTTCCTTTTTAACATGGTCTTTCAGGTCTTCCAATGATATAGCCACTGTTGCTCTAACTCAGTGGTGTCAAACTAGTGTCATCATGTCTTGTTACATGATGTATCATGACTTTTTCCCCATTTGCTAAATCGGCCATGGCCGTGGCCAGTGAGTAATGCAACCAGTCCACAGGCTGTGAGTTTGCACCCCTGCTCTTACTGAACCTATCCAATCAACCTTGCTGTTGACTGTCCTCTTTTTAAAATTCTACTTTTCTCACATTATAGACTTTTCCAGAACTCTTGACTGAGTAAAAACTCTGGATTGATTTGTTACATTTACCCATGTTAAACCATAACAGCTATCTCTGTCAAAGTCATTAAGTAACAAACAAACCACAGTATGGTCTAGCTAATATCAACTACAAGACTGATAAATTGTCTCATGTTTCTAAATTGCAAACTGGGCTGTAGGATTAATTAGAGATAAAGTTTGAAAAGCACTGGCTCTTTACACTTTTTCTTCTACTGATAACTAGGGGTATTAGAAAAGGAATGAATAAGCAAAGGAATTTTTTTGTTCCTCTTTTTGTGTCTTCTATAATTGCTCCTGAAGGGAAACTGATCCTCTTAGGCTCTCTCCTTCTGCCTGCTTCTTAATACAGTGTTCTTATTTCCCCATTTTATTTTCTTCAGGATGAGAACAAAAAGCTGAGAGGCTTTCTACTCAAACATGTAACTTTTTCATAAATTTGCCCTTTTGAACTTCAAGCATCTGCTCCAGATCCTCTGGTAGGGTTTGTTTTATTCACATATACTTGCTCTATTAAATATAGATAACAGTGTTAACTGGAAGATCCAGAAAGTGTTATCATAATATTTCAGCTATTATCATATTTTCCTTACAGGATCAGCCAATTGCAGCCACAAATCCTGTTCATCAGATCTTATAAAAACTATGTTCTGAATATGATCATCTCATCACAGCCTGCCAGCTCAAAGTAACCTTATATGGTCCAATTCTTACTTCAGATGCTTTTGGGAGACTAAATGCCTTCCTTGCTTTACATTATTTACTCTTGGCCTTTTATATGATTTGGTCTTATAAAAGTCTGAGATTCTGAATCTGTGAGGTTATTATATTTACTTTGTTTCTTACGGGCTCCTATATCACAACAACCCCCCCCCCAATTTTTTTTAACCATGAAGTCAATAGCACAATAACTTTGATGTGGGGAAGTCTGAAATATTGAAATGAAATTTTTCCAATATATTTCAGTTGATTAATTTTGCCTGCTCAAATGAAAATCCAACCCTCTCATGTTTTCAAATGTTTAATTATTTTTGGGTGAGATTCCCCCATTTACTGGGCCCAGGGCTATTTGCCACCCTTTAAAAAGGTCCATTGAGATCTGCAAATGTTGTGACATCACATATGGAATTAATTAATGGATATATAAACACTTTTTCGATGTGGTCATTCAGCAAAATCTGAGTCCATCCTTTGATATTATCTTTGAGAGGGCCAGATATATTTTATAAGATATTCTGATCTATCTAACCTACCCTACTACTAACTCTAAATCAAAGAAGGAGATAATTTTATCTGATCCAATTTGTGATCAAGCCATACTGATACCTTATGACTGTAGTGTGGCAGCAAATTCCCCAACCCCCATCTTTTTGAAGATCTTTCCCACTTTAGATGTCAAGCTGGCAAATCTTGACTATTCTGCAACCTTTCTAGATCCCTATATTTCCTAACCTAAAAAAGTCGCATAAGAAAGGTTTCTACATGATATTTTCCTTTAAATAAAACCTGAAAAGCCAGAAAGTTTATAGTTCCTGGAGAGATGATTGTACAACAGACTACTTGCACGCACCCATGGCCACTTTCTAAAAGCCAGAATCCAGCAGTCCACTCATAACAGTTTCATTGCATTGTTTTTGCCCTTGGGCTAGTTTCTATTAAATTGAATGAAAATCATAAAAAGTATATATGTTTAAAATAACTCAGTCCCTCAATATGTATTCTTTCCTTCTCTTCACTCTTGCCCTCATGCATTCTTAACTCCTGGTGACTGATCTGAACAAGTTCCTGCAGTTTTCTTGGTGTAGTTTTCTGAGGCATCTTTTGAAGCCATTACTTTGTTTTTTCTAGGATTGAGAGAGAGACTGCCCCAAAGTCACCTAGCTGGTTTCATGCCTAGGGCATAGAACTCAGGGTTTCCTGGCTTCTAATCCAGTATCTTTCATTGCTACTAAACTGTTGGCTTTCCCTCTATTCTTTAGCTGAGAAAAATTGAAGCTGCTCACTGATTGCCATCATTTTCTACTATGATAACAAATAACTGCAGAGTAGCCAGGTCTGTTTTTGTGTTTGTCCTTAAAAATATTATTTTCTCTTTTTAACCCCATATTGTATTATCAGTTCCTTTACACAGGCATTATTTTATGTCTGACTACCTGACTGCAGTCACCATTGGAAACAAATTCCTAAATCACTAGATTCAGTTCTTCTTCATCTCCCTTTTGTAATATGACATTTACACAGGCAAGAAAATATGTCTGTAATTTGCACTATGCTGCTATGTGAAATACAGAGTAAAGACAATTATTGGAGGCCAGGGGTTTGCAAATGGTTATGAATTGAGACAGGACAAATTAGTGTTATCTAATTATGCCATAGCAATTTGTCTTCAATATCCTAGTGTGCCCCAGAGTTTGAGCTTTATCCAGATCTAGAACAGACGTAATTATTGTGCAAGCTACATGATTTCGTTATGGCAAATTTAGACAATATGTTAAGGAAAAGCTTCTACGCTCATAATCCTATGAAATTTTCAATGGAAAAAGTTCCAGAACAGTTTTTTCAGGAATCATTTGTCATTTAGAATTACACTAGTTTACATAGTTGAGAACAAATATCATATAAATTACAAACAAGAAGCTCTCATAAGGATATGATAAATCATATATACATTACATTAAGAAACATATTGTGAAATAAAAAAATATTTCTGTGTTTCATAACTGAAACCAACATTTCCAATGTACTAGAAATTCTGATATATCTCTGAAAAACCAAGATTCATTATATTTGCATATTATGTCTATTGAATGAAGATCTGGGAATAAAAAAATCTGGGTAACCCTCTTCCATTTGTTTTATGTTTTCTTGTATTGCTGAATTTCGTACCTCCAATGGAGAAGTTAGAAAAAAAAATAGCTTATGAAATGGTTTTGTTTTCTTTTAAAACAGATTGGGCTATATCTGAAAGTACTCAGAACAAAAGAAGTAAAACAAAAGAACAAAAGAAGTAATTTATGAAAGCATAGAGAAATTTATCTCAATACTGGTAAACTTTATTTTTCATACATCTATGTAAAAAATATTAGTAATAGTAACTACTATTAAGAATTTTGCATTCATAAACAGACCAATTAGATCATGTTTTATGTGACACAAAACATATTTGTAGTTTCTTACATCTTCTTTTCCCCTTACATTAATGCTTTCTCTGAAGTCCAATGTATATAACTTTTCGACTCACTAAAATTATCAATGTTAATTTTCAATGTTTTTGTGTGTTACCTCCTCCTAAACAATTTTTGTAACAAAAATTTACAAATTTTAATCAATGTAATCATAATTATTGATCTAATAAGCCAGTGGTGGTATTCAATTTTTTGTTACTACTGGTTCTGTGGGCATGGTTTGGTGGGCATGGCAGGGGAATGACACTGTAAAATCTCCAGTCAGTAGTAGTATTTGCCAGTTCTCCAAACTACTCAAAAGTTCCACTACCGGTTCTCCAAAACTGGTCAGACCCTGCTGAATACCACCTCTGCAATAAGCTATACTTTTCAATTTATGAACAAACCATGACAGTGCCTTTATCTCTCTAATGCTGCAATACATTGAATATTTTTCAATGTTTCTCCATATTCTATTCTATTTTTATTTTTTCCGTTTGTGTAAGTAAGAGTCTGAGGCATCAAAGTTTCTGCAAATTTTGTATCCCGATTCCTGACTTTTATACTTCTTGTTTTTTTTCCTCAGAGATCTTAATCAAAGTGCTTGCTATGAATGAACAAATGATCACATATTAGATTTATAATAGTCAGAGGGTGACCATTTGTCTTTACGAGAGACAGTACTCCATAATAAGACATTTACTATTGGGAATTTAAGTTCAGTTTACACTACAGAACCATAAGGAAAACACAAAAGATCTTGAAGTTGCTTCCACTCTGGACATGAGATAGTTATCTCATTAAGGTGAGATGCATGGTACTTTTATCTGAATGTCCATCTGTACTTATAATTTTGCATGTGTACATTTTTATTAAAACCTGCATAAAATTCTTCACTGTGTTTGTACAATATATTGCTTTTTTAAAGCTAATGTGGCCAGAACCCTACATATAAGGCTTTTTGGCAGAGAACTTTACTGAACAGTCTTTCTCAGAAAATCCTAATGAGGCTTGCTCTGTTAGCTGTAGATTCAAGTGAAGACAGCTTGTAAGAGTTTCTGTCTTTTGGTTTAGATGTGTATTTTTCTTATGTAATTCAGGTTAGTAGAGTTAGATTGGAATATCAATTGGAAAAATGCAGAATGTTTGAAATGAAATGAATTAATGAATGAACCAATAAATAAAGCTATAAGTAATACATTGACCAAAGTGATGGGGATAGTGGATAATGATGCAAAAACAGTTGACATTTGTGATAAAGCATAGCTGTATCAATTTATTCTCAACCTGATGTCCTCTTCATGAGATGGAATTGCAAACCCCAAAATTCCTTTATCAGCTCTATTCTTGATAAATGAAAATTCATTTTAATGAAGGAGAGGAGAAGAGTGGGGGAGGGAGGGAGAGAGGGAGAGGTGGGGAGGAGAGAGATTTTCTTTACTGTCTAGTTTTGGATAGAAAGTACACCCTATATCTGATTATGTTAAAAACAACCTATGTTTCATTGTTTTGAAATAAAATGAAAACAAATTGACTTTACAATACCTTTGACCACATTTTTTTAAACTGGCTGCATTAGATTTTGGAAAGCAATTATTAACTATTTTTAGCACTTCACACATTACTTCATTCAATGCTAATTATAGTACCAATAGTAGTACTTATAGTATTCTGCAACAGGTGGTTGATTTCTGTCAGTGGTGCTTTCTAATTACAGCTCCTGAGCAGGCAGAATATTTCTTTTTTACTCTCTCAGTCTCCCCACACTCTGTTTCATTGTTTAATCTCAGAAGTGTACGACCAACCAAAGTTGAGAAAATTCACCACTTACTTAATAATAGCTTTTTAATTTTCTTCTTTGCTGGTCATTTTAATCTGTTTTATCTATTTTGATGTGTTTGCCTGGTGTGTGATTATAACTGGGCTTTTATTTTTATTATTAAATTACTTATTAAAACAGCAATACACATTTCATAAATCATACAACTTCTAGATCCTTAACAACCTCCCTCTCCCCTCCTTTTAGAGTTTGTTTGTTTTGTTTTCAGGGAGAAAAAGCATCATTTTTGTTGGGTCTTACCATGCATTTAATAAAGCATGAATATATATGACATCTATTCTATGAAAACACAGAAGAAAATTAATAAGGTTACTGTAAATCTTTACATCCATCACAGCTGGTACTTTCGAAAACAATGTTGTTTTGTTTGCATTTCACATATGACAAACAACCTTTCTGACTGGCCTAACATAGTCACTTTCCATTAGTCAAGACCAGAAGCAAGTCAGAATTAAAATGTGGCCTTTGGTTGCTAGGCAGCTGAATTGTCTTGACATGGTGGTTAGTTTCCTTTTCATTGAATGACAACAGTGACATGAAAGAAGTTTTGAAAAACTTGATAATGGTTTTCAAAAGAGGAGGATAATTGGGCTAGCTTGTGCAACTCTGTGTGGAAACTTCAGCTTGGCAGAGAGAAGAGACTGTCACTAAAAATTTCAACTCTTGTACACAAACTTGACTTAGAATCTTCTCCTGATTTTATCCCATTCATCTGTCCAACACAGACCAAGGGGTACTGTGATGAAAGAGATAAGACAGATGGGGACAGCCTGAAGGAATAAAAGAATCAATAGTTTTGATTTTAATCCATCAGTGAAAAGGAGGAATTAAGTGAAAACTTTAAATTAAGGATGATGTAAAAAGGCATTTTTAAGACTAGCAAACCAATATATTTAATGATTGTATTAGCAAACAAATGCACTTGGCTTCTTGTTTTTACAAATGAAATTAATGGGATATGTTGCAATTCTCTAGTCATTTGTGTTTTTTTTTTAATATTCTCTACATAATAGATAATTGATCTCCCCTACTTAAGAATGCATCCCCTAAGTAACAAAAACATGCATACTGCATCAAGATTATGCTTTTATTGGAAACATTTGTTCTGCAAATTAATGAGATAATAATAATTAAGTTTGCTACTTGGTTGCACTAACATTCAAGCTATTATAAAAGTCCAATTGTATATAACTGTCCACATAATTAATTTCCTTAAAAAACTGAGCAAAATGTATCTATAATGAAAGAAGGGACCAATTAGCATTGGATTAACATTCATGATTATTTACAGTTGTTTTTGTACTTGTTCTTGTGTTCTGACTTCCTGAAATTTCAAAATGCTAAGATTGGAGGGGGGGGAGGGAGAGAATTTGTTTAGACACAAGGTGCAATGCAGTGGCTTTAGCCATTGTGTTGACACCACCTCTCTCATTATACCCTCTCAATCAACACTCGGCATAGAGGAAGCTGCGATAAAGCCCATCTGCCATGGTTAATCTGCAGGCAAACCCACACCCAGGCCTGTGCCCGTTCCTCTCCAGCCGTATTATTCTCAGATCCAAAGCTTCATAAGGGATCAGCCAAAGTCCATTAAAGTAAATAATAGCTAGAAATGACAGGCTTAGCAAGGATTGGGTGGAAGTTGAAGACCAATCTGAGCTATGAGCTCTGATTAATAGAGAAAAGCATTAGGAGAAAAAATGACCTCAGCCTGCTCCAAAGAATTCCTGAACTTTGGTTGTTAGGGCAAGTGCTACCATCTGAGACGTTAGTGATCCTTGAATTTCCTTCACTTTGATGAGGCTCAAATGGGAAAATTTTGAAGGTTCACTCAGGCCCCCGACCCCAGCTGGAAAGCTGTCTGAAGTCAACCCTGTCAAAAATCCTGTTGTAGAAAAAGAGAGCGGGAGTGGATGAGAAGAGGAGGGGAATTTTAGCTAGATGGCAAAACAACAACAACAATAAATACCACCCTCAACTTTAATAAAGAAAACATGTTCTTTGGGTCCATATGACTAGGTGGCAATGACTCATGAAGAGCATTACTAAATGGTAAAAAAATTCATAACTCACTCAAATATGGTTTATAAGCAGCTGAAGGACAACACAATGTTATGTTGAACATTTTACTATTCACTCCACTATACAAATGTCCTTTTAAAAAATAATTTCACTGCAATTATGAGGAGGGGAAGATGTGCATCTTGGAAAAATGGATAGATAAAGATGATGCTTAGGATAATTTTCTCGTGTAATATTTATTTTTTGTTTTGTCAGCTGTAACTTGTTCATGAATAGCTTTGTCAAAAGAGAACTGGAATACTGACCCCTGACAGAGACTTTCTCTCCCCCTCACTTTGCTTCCTCAGAGACTCTTTGGTAGCAATAAATGAATAGACAACATTAGAACAGTGAAAAGACATATGCATTGCTTTTTTTTCAGCATATGTCAGAAGTATTTGCATAATGCATCCAGATGATTTCAGATCAAATCATTTTGCTCCTTTCAGAGACATATTATTTTAGTAATTGCTGGACACATCCAAACTATCTGGACATAATTTCATCTTTTATGTAAATATCAGAAAAGTACCTGCTGCACACAATAGTCACACTATCAGTCCTGGTCACACTTATCATGGAATAGGCCCCACTAAAGAGAGTTAATTCAAAGTAGATCAATTTGAAACAAGCAAATACTGAGTTCTACAAAGCAAGCACAGTATCCTTGAAGATGACAAACTCTTCCTTTAGAATAAGATTCTATGAGCGCCAGGCACGGACATCTACAAACTGGATGGAAAATAATTATTCACGTTAAAGAGCTTGCTGTAAATGAATTTTGTTTAATATTGTGATTTAAGTAAAAAAAATACATTTTCTAATATAGTATGCAGTTTTATAAATAAAATGAGAATGAATGAGAGTAAGCATGATAGCTGTGCCACGAAATTGCTGATAACCTGGCTAGTGTGTTGTTTGGGGACATGTGACACAATTTTCATATTTTAATCTTAAGTAGAGTCAGAAATGACAATTATGAAAAGACAAAATAGATACCAGCAGCAGCTGTAATGGCCAACTATGGGCTCAAAGATTGGCAAGCAGGTACAGTAAATCAATATTAAATTCTCTACATATGCAGATATAGCAGCCACAATATCATATAACATCATTATAAACAAATCCCAATATATTTTGGACAATTCTCCAAGGGAATAGAGTTTTCAGCTAATTAGACTTCTATACATTTGTCTGTTTTAAAGGCAAACGGATGCACACAAATCTTTCTATATAGATAAATTCACTTGCAAAATTAAAATTCATTAGCTTTATTCATGTATATGAATATGTTTATGAAGTTCACTCTTTATAAAGGCTTGCAATTTTACATTTAGTCAATGTTTCTCATAGCAAACAGTTGTGTCTTCCAATTTTACTTTATTTTTAATAACCCTTTATTGTTATAAATAATTATAAATAAAACAAATAAATAAAAAACTAATAAAAGCAAGTTGAAATTTAGAATACAGATTTTTGAAACTGGAATTTCAAAGAGGTAAGGCAACAAAAAGTTAATGTCATATCATTATTGCAAATAAATCCAAATTATCAGTGTTTTTAAACAAGGGCAAATACTAGATATTGAAATGATATTACAACACCTTCTTAAAAATAAAATGATGTTCTGAAACTGTAGTACGCATTACAACTGTCCCATAAACTCTCCATTGATTTATTTTGATTCTTCTCATTTTCAACTCATTTGTACATCTGCTTTACATTTTAGTGGAAAACTAAGCCCTCCATGTTATCATTTGGGATTCTCAGTTAAATGTTTCCTGTGTGTGTGTGTGTGTGTGTGTGTGGTGTACTCATCCAGCTAAACCAAACATTATCATCAGTATACTGAACTGAAAATTAAACTGCATGAAATTAACGATTCATGTTGCTTCTGAAAATAATTTTCCTTTAGAAATTGCTAAAGACTTTTTCTTTTCTTTGACACATAATCTTTTATAAATTTGTTAACTGCTGTCCAAAGAACAAAAGTGTGTGGGATTTAGAAATGTGCTATCTTTATATTCTGACTCCATCTTACATAAAGCAAAAGAACTGGAACTTGTTTCCATCCCTGTTGTCATTGGCATACATTCAACTATATATTTTAAGTCCATTTGGAATGAATTTGTTGATATAGGATCAGAAATAATAATCATTAAGAAATTCCCTTTCCAACACTGAAGCCCATCAGTGAAATCAAAGTCACTTCTGTTAGTGAGATTTTTTTTTAATAAATGAAAGAAAAACAGTGTGTAGTTCCAGATCTCAACTGCCTGGTTTATTATCCAGGACGTTCAGTATGCAGCTTCTCTTATGTTATTGGTTAGCTTCTGTTGCATATTTTCTTTTTGGTTATACTCTTAGCCGTGACCATTATACTGACCACAGATACCTATCAGTATTGCTTAAATTACCAAAAGACCCTTATTCCTCAGTGGTACAAAATGATTTTACAAGGTGAAAAAGAAGTGTTTGATTAAAAAAAAGCATGTTTACTTCTTTTGGGAAGACATTGAAGCTTGCCAGTCACAAAATATTTGTAATGCACAGAATTGTGGTCCACATTTCTTTAAAATACCTAAATATGAAAAACTACTATCTTACTCTGGACTAAATTATGGATTCAGAAAAAAAAGTTCTAAGCTCAAATATGTTTTTGAAAGGGGTAGCCTTTCTTGAGCAGAAAGAAACTTTCTGAAAACAAAAACATTAACTTTCATTCAAGCAGCCTTTTTGATCCTACACAGGATCTTCTCACAGGTTTTTCAAAGTGAAAACTATATTTCTGCTAGGAAATATTGTTATAATTATTGGGAGGGATTTTGATTACCTGCTGTAAATTGATATTGATTTAGAAAAAACAAAAATATTCTGTTGCTCATAGTGATATCCAGGGGAGGAAAATTCTTGACTTTTCAGATTTTGCTGAAAAGTAGCAAAGTATTTTGGATTTAAACGTAGCAAAGTCCTTCAGGGTTAGGGTTAGGGTTAGGGTTAGGGTTAGCTGACTCTAGCTTCTTTAAGTAGCTATGTCTTTTCCTGAATTTCGTGTCATCCCTCCCCAGTTACTTTTTCATTCTGAAAATAGATATATCTGGTCTAAGGAGTTATAGACAAGTGTTCCATGAGGGCCCTCATGAACTCAAAAGTAGTTTTGTGCCTTTGAATCCAAACCAATGTATAGCCCTCCTATATGTCTCAGCATCTGTCTTCACCAGTGATGTTTACTTGGAGTTGTACTTCAGTAGTAACTATTGGTAGTTGGTCATAATTTCCTTGGTTCTGTTTTGCTTCCTGTTCTTGGTGAGCAAAAAATTTTGTTTCTCTGCTATTTTTAACCAGCTAGCAGTTTTTGTTTTCTTTGTTTTGCTTGTAATGTTTGTGCATTGCTATGTACATAGTAATGCTATATAAGTACTGCAAATAGCACCAGAAAGTTTTCCCTGATTATGCACACATTAAAACATTATATAACAATTTAGCCATGGGTAACTTGTCCCCATGAGTTCAGAGAATTTCTTCTAAGTGTATGACTTTCCATTTGTTGTTTAATTGGAGGCTCTCTTGATATTTTGTCTCATCGCTCTATACGCTGATTATGCCACTTTCATTATTACATTACATTGCTAAATTATAGTACATAAATTATTGTACACAAAAAAGCAAGCTCAGTTCTCATACTGATCAAACAATGCGCAAAGGTCAGTATTCTTTCATGCAAAGAATTTAAAAAAGGTTTAAAACAAGAAAAAAAAGGAAGAGCCAAAACAAATGAATGTCCCAAAGGTGCTTTTTCAAGAAGCAACTGGACTTTGATTTTCCTTAAAGATGTTTTGCTTCTCATCCAATAACTTCTTCTGTTCAGACTGAATGTTAGAGGATGGAAGGATTTATATAAGGATGATTGCGAGAATATAAATCCTTCCATCTTCCAACATTCAGTCAGAACTGAAGAAACTTCTTGGATGGGAAATGAAACATCTTCAAGGAAAAACAAAGTCCAGTTGCTTCTTGAAAAAGCATATTTGGGATAACCATGACCTGAATCAGGGATCCCCATCCTCCGGTCCAGGACTGGCATCGGGTTGCACAAACAAGTTAAACTGCATCTGAGGTATGCAGGCAGCATGCAAAACCATACCCTTTCTGGTCTGAAGAAAAACCTTTCTTTAGGGAACTGATGCCCAAAAGGTTGTGGACCACTAACCTAAATGACTGAAAATCTCCATAGGCAAAAATAAATGAATGCATAAGAAAGCTTGGAATATTAGCTGAGTAAATGGAATGGGAAAGTGAAAACAACAGCAAAGGGTAGAAAGACTATCAGACACAAGTAATCCCCACTGGAAAATTTTGTTCAGGTTCCACTTTTTTAAAGTTTTCATTAAGAAGTACATATTTAACTTTCTTGTAATATTCCAATTATTCTTCATCACAGAGGTGCGCACAATCATGGAGCAGGACATTTCTAGATTGTCTTGATTGCAGTTGGCTAATCATGTTCAGATAACTGATGCAAACAACTGCAGTCTTTCTCTTTTTTCTCTTTAATATAACACAGACAGATTGTTTATAAATTTCTGCATACAAGGAGTATCCAATTTACCTCTGGTAAAATGAATAGTAAATCCACATGCATACATCAATAAATATTGTTCCCTCAAGAAATGTCAGCAAAGATATCTCTGCCCAAAAGATTTATAGTCATTTTAAAAAGTCTTTATAGACAGATTGGGAACTTAGTCACTGAATTCATCTCCTGATTCCTGCCCTAGCAAACATCTGAAGATAGTGATTAGAAAGAAGATATTTTCACTGGAAAGAAAGCTTCTAACTGGGCTATGATAATAATTCAATATTGTGGTACATTTCGGTATGGTGCAAAAAAAAAAAAAGAGTATGAATTTCTAACATTTTAAACATAACAATTCCTTTTAAATATGAAGAGTTGTTGCCAGAAAATGTAGAAAAAGCCTCATGGTAAGGCAGGTAAGAAAACTATTTGTTCCTACAGTAGTTATGGCCCCTATTTTTGAAATGCCAACTTGACATCGATTGTCGTATTATTGGACAAATATATTCAGCTCTAATATGTAACATCAATGGAAAGCTTTACAAAACTACACGTATATTCCATTCTAAACTCTATGCTTTCATTGTATAACTTTTATATTGGTATCTAATTATCCTATCTATTTGTTGCCCTGGTATCTTTACTAAAAAAGGGTCCTTTAATAAAAATAAATAAATACACACATATACATACATACGCATACATTCAGATACATGTATGAATTTTGATAGTCCTTATGACTGCTAGGCTGATGAGAAAGTAGGTATTATTTATATAAAAAATAAATATGATCAATTATTTCATATGTCTTAAATGCACTTCATTAATCAACAGCAAAAAATGAAAAACATTACAATATTTTAAATATCAGCAAATAATAGGCTTAAATGCTTTAAAAATTTTCATCTCTCATATTAGAAATCTTCTAGCTAGTTTTTTACTGACGTAATGATTTCTTTAATATCATGCATCATAAATCCACGACAGTAAATCCTGTTTCTTATGACAGATTTTACTCCTTGCAGGTCTATTATAATAAGAAAGATGCATGTAATTTGTAAGACTGAACGGTTGCAACAGTTTCCTTTTCCCAGTAAACTACATGAAAAGTTGAGTTTGTTTATCTGTTCATTATTCTATAGCAACTCTATATCCTGTTAAATCCTATTAAGTTCTATATGGATTCTATTGTCAAAGTTGACATTTATATCCATATTTCTCAAAACAACCTAGTACTGATTAGGTATGTAAAAGACATTTACTATAAGGTTGTACCCAAAAAAGTTGTGAAGAAACAGACTGTCCAGTGTCCAGCATTTTTCCTTTTTAATTATAAAAATGTTTGAGAAAAGAATATGAGAACCTTAGTGACACCAATATGGACTTAATATAACTGTTCCATGCGTAGTTAATAATAGATAGTCCTATACAATCTTCAGAGGTGCTTCAGGATATGGTTAAAAAATGGCACTCACAATAGTGAAATTGAAGCTCTGCCTGCATTGCATATGAAAAATGGAAGAAACTTTGCTTGCACTGTTGCCTATCATGATGGTTTGTTTTTTGTTCTTTTACCATTCCTAAGGATACTTCTTCATATCTTCAATGCCTTATGGACATTTGTGTGAAGAATATACATAAGCTGACAACTTCTATAGTGTCTGAATAATCATATCTGGGTCATAATTGGGGAAACTGCTCTGAGTGTCCCCCTAATGTGAGATATGGCCTTTTCAGCAGTAGCCCTTCCCTCCCTCCCAAAATAAACACTAAAATATCCTTTGAAAGCCCCACTATTGTAAACAAGGTCTTGCTGTTTGTTGTTATCTCTTTGCCACTAGGCAGATATATTTTACTTTTCTGAGGCTTTTCCAAAATATACTAATGTTTATTCTTGATTTTTAACTTTTCAAATTCTTCATGCTTTCCATTCCTCTTGCCATATTTCCCTGGCTGATTTTACTGTGTGTGTTTTTCATTAATGTTTCTAATTCATTGTTGTAAACTGAAATTTTAAATTTAAATATAAACTGCTTTGATGTTTGTTTTAATGGGAAGTGGCATAGAAAAATTTGAAATAAGAATAAAGAAATAATGTTATAACTTCAATGTGAAAACCCAAATTAATTGTATCAATTTTCTTGGCCAAGAAGAAATGTGTATGCCTAGTCCAGGTGCATTTTAGTTAAGTCAAACTGCTAATCTGTCTGTTTGGGATAATTCTCTTGGCACTTTAGTAGGCAACAGGTCTGTGGAACTCTGATGTATAAGCACTTCCTGGATATATGGAGTATTCTATGAACAAAGTTGGAGAACAACTTTATTCATTGCTTCCTTCTTCTTCATGTTCTGAGGGGATCTTTAAACCATTTGAACTGCACCTAAGAAATTAATTTGTTTAGAAGAAAAAAAAAGGAAGGAGAAATGGAGGAAAAAAGCATTCAGAGTAGAAAACATTCTAGGAAAGAATTTTTTTAAAACTAATTTTATGATCAGAGAGAATCCACAAACACTACTTTTCTGATAGAAAGTCTAGACTCAGGTTTATTAGCTCAGCAATTGGGTTTCTGTTAGCTCTTGGGACTTATTTTATACATTACACAAGACATTGGAGGCAGGCTTACAAAATCAATACTATACTGATTTTTTTTCTTGTCTGTTAGGGAGATTTTCAAAACTGTTCTGTATTACTCATTCATAAGCACTGGCTTTGCCAATCATATTTTACTAACTCAAAAGAGTTATTATTAAATAAATGTATATTATATTACATTAATTGTATTAATAATTGCAATATTTTATGATTATATTAGTCTGAAACTCCTTTGTTTTTCTAATTGTCTCAATTAACTTTATTAAAGTCACTTTTGCCTGCCATTGTCAACAGAAATGATTTGTGAATACAAAAGCCACCGAAAGAGCCACAGAATACAAAAGATATGACCACACATATTTCAAGCCTAACTACAAGTCCTAATAGATTTATCAATCTGCCAAGATATGCAGAGCATGTAAACTGAGCAGTCTGCTAATTTCTCACTCCTCTCACACAGAAATATTAATCAATTTAACAACTTTGCTTGTATAATGGAGTTAGAAACTTTTTTCTTAAGTTTATAACAATGCAGATTTTTCATTCTTTAACATACTTAATTTCTATTGCATAACAATTTAAGATCAAGCATAATAATAGCTAATTTTAGCACATTTTGATGCATCATCTGATATTTTTTCCCATTGGGACAATCAGCTTTCACACAATTTATCAGCAAAAGTTTTAGAATTTCTTTGATTTTACTAAATTGTATCTTGATTGCATTTTATTTCTCTCACAAATGAACTATTTAAGTTAAAATATTTAAATATTTAAAAATATTCCATTAAAAAAGGAAACGAAATGAAATGGAAACATTTTCCTTATTGTTTACAATGTCATTTTTTTTTATGTTTTTCATAAAGTTTTATTTTCTAGGGCCAATGTAATCTACATAATTTTCAGTGATTTTGTATGAATGTTCCCTGCATGCTTTCAAATACCCCAAACAATAACGATAGACTTTTTTTGACTGGAAATTTCATTTTCCAATTAATGTTTTTTTGGACAATAACAAGTAACGTAGGTGCTAATATATTAGAAATATAGTCCACATTATCATCAGCATTTCCTTATTTCAGGACAATCTCCCATGGGACTCTGCAGAAATTCCAGTCCTACCAATATTAGAAAAGTCTGTAGTCACTTGTAAGGTTTTTTTTTTTTAATATTAATAACATTGTGTTTTAATATTGTTCAAAATATTTCCTAAGAATTTAAATAAAACCAATCAGCAATTAATATGTACCATATAATATGTAAACATGAATTTAAATGATTATCTTTCTGTTAAAAATCAGTGAGATTATGGCTAAATGAAACATATATGGATAATTGTGCAAATTATCTTTCTCTTTTCTCATCTAACTATTGAATCCTCCTTTGTTCTACAAAATGTATTATTTTTATATTGTAAAAATTTTAATGATATATTATTTATTATTTAATTTCATGATTGGGAAAGAAAATCTATCTCATTTGTATTGTCAAAACTTTTCAAATATTCCACTTTCTACATAAAACTACAAAAAGAAAGGAAAGTCTAACATGATGCTAAAATATCAATCTCCAATAACTGTCAAAATTCAATTAAAATGAATATTATGCAATCCTGGAGCTGTGGAGACGAGTTGTTTCAATTCCTTTGTTTTTAATTTTTCTATTTCATAGCCTTGGCCTTTAAAAAACAAAACAAAATACTTTGGGAATATAGATACTCCCCCTCCGTTTAGATTTTTTCGTTGTTAATACAAGTGATCATGGTACAATCATGAA
The DNA here is from genome assembly GCA_033807585.1 of Hydrophis major. Classification (NCBI taxonomy): domain Eukaryota; kingdom Metazoa; phylum Chordata; class Lepidosauria; order Squamata; family Elapidae; genus Hydrophis; species Hydrophis major. The sequence goes on from CM066331.1 coordinate 31,928,188, forward strand.
TTTCTAAACTATTTATAGAAACTCTAAAAACATACTGAAAGTGATCCCTTTCTTGTGAAAGGTGAAAAAATAACCAAAATTTTTAATCATAAACTAATGTAATCTAATTCATTAATTCACTCATCAAAATATTCAAAAAATAAAAAAGTACAAACTATATTGACAAATGAAATATATTTGATATATGTCATTGCAACAAAGATATGAATATGGAGACGAACATACACATATAAACATGTATGCTTGCTTTGTTCATTCAGAACTTTCTCTGATACTTTTGTTTATAATAGGAAATATTAGAGTTTATGTCCATTTTTAAAAGCAATAGCTTCCACTTGAAATTTCTTAAACAATATTTATATATTTCACTGTTATCTTAACATTAAAATTGTTTTAGTATGGAGTTTGGCAAATACTCTAAGAATCTGGATTATTTTATCTATTCTATTACTTTATAGCTTCAGAGGAGAATGTACTCGGAAAAATCTGGGTTGTTTTGTTATTTTTAAAAAAAGAAAAGCAAAATAGAAAGCCTATTTCCTATTTTCCCCAGTAGGTGTCACTGTTGCGACTGTGAGTAGCAGTTTTATACTGTATAAGTGCATAACTAGAATAGTAAACTAGAGTTATTTCTCTAACTCCATCCCAACAACATGCATATCTATGAACTTTTAAAAAGATGAGAATCATTAAGTTAATCAAGGATAAAATGGAGTGACAAACTTATATAACAATTCAAAGTCTCCAAACAGTCAGATATTACTCAATTTTTTCTTAATTCTTTGAAAGGAAATGACAGTTGGAGATTGATTTGAGAAAGTTAAATTGTAGCACTTCATAATGATTTATTTTATTCTTTTCTGTTCGTTTTAATATCTATCAATTTTGTATCTGCAGTTTTTCAGGATTGCTTTCTCACCTTTTTTTGGCCATACAGCATAAAATGAAAACTCTCCGTATTGTAGAATGCTGAAAAAGCATGCAGGATAAAACAGATTTCTTCTCAATTATCACATCATTGTTACCTACTAGCAATTCTGAAAATATCCTATATTTATGCTGACTCCATGGTATCCCAGATCCTTTTTATTGCATTTATTTTTTTAAAAAAAGAAACACAGTATCAAATCAAATATATATTCTGGTTTTTTTAAAGGAAGCTAAACAGTTAAAGATATGTTATTTACTAGGTAAATATATTACAATTAGGCATGGCATAGGGAAAAATAAGACAGAATTATGAAATAATCTTTCTTTTTTTGCTGGAAATATAGGCTTCAAAGAGCCTGTTTTGAGAAAGGTCATTATTGTTTAAGTAATTTAGATTACATAGGTTAAATGTATGATTTAAAAATTAATTGGTGAGAACTTAACATAAACAAAATGTCAACCAATAAAATAAAACTGAAAAATTTTAAGCTGAAAGTTGCAGGAAGTCCTAGGATACATGCACTTTCTCACAGACCAAGACAAACATTAACACATCTAACTCTTTTTTATTAACTTTAATGAGTTAAAATTACAAGAGAATTAACAAACAAGTAAACTTGTTTAATTCCTTTTGTCTCCTCAATTTTTACAATAAAATCCTAACAGACACGATAGCTTCTCTCTCTTTTCTTTTTAAACGAGAAAGCATGAAATAAAGCATTTTTTGTCCCAGTGATGCAGAGAGGCAGTCACATCTGTGAAGGCTTTTGCAATACAAATTTGCAATCCTAAATGCATTCCTGTCCAAATCAATTAAAAGAGTCTTTGCTGCACCTCCTGAGTCTGGCCAGTAGAGGCCTCTTCAGACGTGCCTGATAACAAAGATGCCTGAAAAAAAAAAATCAAATGTTGTTTGCTTAACTCTTAAAATATTCTGTTGCAAAAAGAAGAGAAAGAGAGAAAGGAAGAAGGGGGGGGGGAGAAAGCCTCCTTTGATGCAAGTTATTGATTAATGTTGCCTTTACCTTAACGATGTTTCCGTCAAAAGAAAACAAATTTTAAATGGTGAAATTCTATTGAGGATGCATTAATTAAGGAGAGACTTTACCATATGCTGTGGCTGAAGCCGAGGCTGGCCTTTCTGTTGTAGCTACCTGTGTAAAATCCACCCCATCCTCTACATGAATGCCCTCGCTCAATAACCATTTGAATGAAGGCTTTAGTTTGATTCGCCATACAAGGGGGACTGTGTCACTGTGTTTTCTTTCTGGGAGTCACTAAGTGATTTCTATATCTGTTGTCATGGTGATATTGCAAAGCAAGAGAAAATGGGGAAAGGGGGGGGGTCAACTTCAGGCTTTTTCTGCACCCACAGCACTGAGACCGAAGATGTTGTTTTAGTGGGGCCTATAAAACATTGGTCTTTCTCGGGGCCCTCTTTTTGTTCTCCAATTGTCAATAAAACTCATTTCAAGGGAAACAAGGACATCTAAATGTCATCTGTCACTGTGTTAGAGAGATTAAGTTTGTTTAGGAACTTGTGCAGGACAAAAGGCCACTATTTGCTGTCTAGATACAAAGAGGCAGCGGCTATCATGGGCTCTTGATTTAGAAGGAACTGAGGCGTCAGTGGAAAGATCAGCTCACTTGCAGGTGATGGCAAGCGGATGCTTGACATGACAAACAGCCAAAACACATACCCCAAAGAAATGGGATGTTTAGCAAAAGCTCAAATGTTTCCTTTTGATCCTTCCTCCCTCTCATGCCCAGCTTGCAGGCAGCACATTTTTAAGGAGTCCCAAGGTACGAAAACAGCCTTTGACAAACAACCTGCTTGTTTAAAATATGGCATACACACCTGATAGTCCTTGAATGCATGACAAAAGAAAAAAAAAAAGGAAAACAAGGGGAGTGGGGGGGTTCTTTATTTTTATACTACCTCCCTCCTTCCCACCCCCCTCAGGAAATCCAACAATAATAGGTGCTGCATTAACTCAGCATTTTCTCCATAATGAGGCTAAATGGAAAGTACAGATTAATGAAGACGATGCTGTTATTAAAATCAAATCCTGCAGTTCATATGCTTTCCCTTAATAATGAACATTGTGGCTATTGAAGAGGAAGAAAGGGACTTTTTTTTCCCTATTAATTTGGCACACATCCCAGATCTCATTCAACCAGAACCTACCCAGTGCAAAATGCAAACTATGGCTTTTCTTTTCCAAGCTTTGCCTTTTATTTATGCTTGCTGATTTTGTGTGCACATGGTATAGCAGTGTTTTTTTTTATCAGAATCCTTCCTTCCTCCTGTCCTTCTCTCCCTTCTTCTTTCCTTCTTTCCTTCCTTCCTTCCCTTGGATTTAATATTAATTAAATATTGTACCTCAATCATGGTGATATTAACACTAAGCTTGGCTGGAAATTAATGAGTAATATTATTATTTCAGCTTGGAACACACATTCAGGAATGTAAAACACATTAATAATCATAGCAGGATATGTGTGGAAAAGAACCTAAGACTTTCACAAAGTAGTAGATACTTCAGCCATCCCTCCCCCACAAAAAGAGATAATTATGCAGTTTGCAATTTTTGGACTGCTGCTGCTAATATCAATTGCAGCTTGACTACTATTTATGGTGTTAACATATAGTATTATTGGGATGATTATTGTGACAACTTTGTTTGTATGCCTGTGTATCTATTATTTGCCTGCCTGCCTGCCTGCCTGCCTGCCTGCCTGCCTGCCTGCCTGCCTGCCTGCCTGCCTATCTATCTATCTATCTATCTATCTATCTATCTATCTATCTATCTATCTATCTATCTATCTATCTATCTATCTATCTATCTATCTATCTATCCATCCATCCATCCATCCATCCATCTCTGTCTCTATAATATATTTATGTTTATCTGTCTCCTGCCTGTCTCTATAATCTATATATCTATCCTCTATCCTCTATCCTCTCTTCCATCTATCTTTGTTGATGTTTGTGATTATTTTTGAAGGCAGTTGCCTGTTCTACCAGGTGGAAGATCCCTTTATTTATTGAAGAATTATAAGTCCACCCATCTTAAGCAACTTAGGATGGCTTATAATATGTTTCCAGCTGGTGCTTTTAGATCGCTAGTGCTTCTGTGAGAGATTGTGGTTGGAAAATAAATATATATATATATATATATATATTTTGTGTCCCTTAGATACATTTTTTCCTTCACAATTTCCCTAAGTCCTGAAAATTATTTCAAGAGTTGCTTCATGGTAAAATAAAGATGTGAAAGGCTGAATGGAGAAAGTTAATTAAATTCTATTATCTGGATGCTTATTATCCAGACATAATAGACTGAATACTGATAAAATCTGTTGGTGTACCTCTGATCCTGAATGAAGTCTCTTAGACATGGTGGGTGCCATTTCTCCTTGAGATCAGTTTCTGGATATAAGTATTATCACCAGAAGAGGTTTTCTTTCTCAACTATAGTTCTTTCACTCACTAATCAGTAATATCAGAGTGCCCCCTGTGTGTGCCCCCTGTGCATTTGTGGCAGAGACCCAAAGACAAGCTGGCCAGTGGGAGGTGTGCATGTGCATATATGGCAAAGCTGAGCTGGGCCAATGGCTCGTATGGTCGGAGTGAGAGCTCTGCATGCTACCTCTGGCCCACGTGCCATAGGTTCACCATCACAGTTCTAGCCCAACCTCCTGCTCAAGCAGGAACCCCTGTACCATTTCAGACAAATGTTGTCCAATCTCTTCTTAAAAACCTCCAGTGTTGGAACACCCACAACTTCTGAAAGAAAGTTGTTCCACTGATGAATTGTTCCACCAGGAGTTTTTTTTTTCTTAATTCTAGATTTGCCTTGATTAGTTTTCAACTATTGCTTCTTGTACTTTCTTCAGGTGCTTTGCAGAATAAGTTGACCCTCGTCTTCTTTATGGCAGCCCCTTGGATATTGGAACATTACTATCAAGTAACCCCATGTCCTTCTTTTAATTAAACACCTGCCATCTGACCCCTCTGAGAGGTTTATATTTTGCCAGAGAATTCCATTTATGTTCCTCTTGTGGAGAAAGCCCATCTTAATTTCAGCATAGTAATCTTTACTAATCCATGAGGGTCATTTACTGAATCTGGACTCTATCCTTCACATCAGCCCAAACAACTTTGGCTCTTTATTGTAGGGAGATCTCCTTCTCTCCATCCTTCTCTTTCTCTCCCTCTCTCTCCCACTGTCTCTTTCACTCCTATCTATCTATCTATCTATCTATCTATCTATCTATCTATTATCTATTTATTATCTATTATCTATCTTCATCTAATCATCTACATCTATATACCTTTTCAATGCTGTTCAAAAGAAGGACAGAATAAAATAATGATTAATTATAAACAATGGCATCATCAAGTTAAGAAAAGATTGTAATTCAGTGAAAAATCCTATGCTTTGCATACAAAAGGAGCATGCTTCTATCTCAAGCATTTTTAAGTGGGACTGGAAAAGATTCCAGTCTAAAATTCTGGGAATCTACTTCACATCAGGTACTCAATATTGTGCTAAATGGACCAAAAATATGATAGTTTTCAATCTTTTTTCTTTCTCATCTTTCATTCCAGAGCTATCATATCAATACAGACAGAGCTGTGTTCAATCAGTTCAGCGTTCTGCACCCACAGTGCCAATGAGATGTACATGGGGACTCCACAAGGCCTGCTTCTGTTTCCAAGCAACTGTTCCTATCTCCAACGTATGATATTGCTGTCTTGATTAATATACACAAAGCTGTTTAAGCATTTGTCTGACTACATGAAGATTTTCAAGTGCATAGGTGATGAGCCATGGACACTGCTCCTATCTTCTAAGGCCTTTCAACCCACTTTTCCTGTCTTTTTGTTATTTGTCTGCATTGCTCATATTGCAGCCCTATTTGTAATAACTCAAATGTGCAGTCAAATGCACAGCTTTATTAGATCAGAAATTAAGCAGAGAACCATATTTCAGTGCAGATGTGGCATAGGAAGAAGAAAAGTGGGATTCAGAGGTGTATGGACATGGCAACCATTTATAGCTCCTTACTTAAAAATTCTCATGTCCTGAGGCAAATGCTTTAATATGAATTTGTGTAGTTTCTCTGACGTTTTCTTCTCTTTCAAACCCAAGCTGCCAAAGAAGCGACACATATTTCTTACCAAAAGTTTGAATTGTTCACTTATAGAAGGCTTTTGGATTCCATAGTTGCATAGAATTTTATTTATTTATTATCCTGCCTTTATAATTTTTACACATACACTCAAAGTGGCAAACATATCCCACGTACCTTCCTATTTAAGTTTAAGTTTAAAAGTTTAAGTTTATTGTCATTACACCTTGTTCAACAAAATTAAATGTCATCTTCAGTGTACATTATACATATAAAAACACATATCCTTCACATGCTATATAATTGAATTGAAAACCCTGATATTGCATTAATATTGCACTATATAGTAGAATTCAACAAGTGTGTTTGGTTAAGGCTATGGTTTTTCCATTTGCAATGTATGGCTGTGAAAATTGGACCATAAGAAAGGCTGAGTGCCAAAGAATTGAGGAATTTGAACTATGGTGCCGGAGAAGACTCCTGAGAGTCTCTTGGACTGCAAGCCAATCAAATCAGTCAGTCTTAGAGGAGATAATCCTGACTGCTCTTTAGAAGGCCAGCTCCTGAAGATGAAACTCAAATACTTTGGCCACCAAATGAGAAGGAAGGACTCACTGGAGAAGAGCCTAATGCTGGGAATGGTTTAGGGCAAAAGAAGAAGGGAATAGCAGAGAATGAGGTAGCTGGATGGTGTCACGGAAGCAGTAGGCAAGAGCTTAAATGCACCCCAGAAGATGGTAGAGGACAAAAAGTCCTGGAGGAATATTGTCCATGGGGTCATGATGGGTCAGACATGCCTTTGCAACTAACAATGACAACAACTGCCCTGGGATAGAAGCTGCTTTTCAGCCTATTTGTTCTTGTGTTTATTATCCTGTACCATCTGGTAGGTGGTAATAGTTTAAAAAAAAGGTGTTCAGGATGAGATGGATCTTTAAGAATGGTTTGAACTTTCTTAAGGCAGAGGGAGATATAAAGCTCTTCCAAAGAGAGGAGAGGGCAACCAATGATCCTCTAGGCAATGATGTTATCCTTCTGGAGCGCTTTCCTTTCTGCCACTGTGCAATTGGAAAAACCACACACTGGTGCAGTAAGTTAAAATACTCTCTGTGGTGCAGCGGTGGAAGGTCACCACCAGTTGTTGTTTCCTGAAAAGTCTCAGGTAGTGTAATTTCTGCTGGGCCCTTTTAACCAGTGCTGCAATGCGAGCACCCCAGAGCAAGTCCTCTTTTATAAAACACAAAAATTTAAAACTGGCCACTTTTTCCACTTGGTCTCCATTGATACCAAGGCTGGGTGTCTGATCTATTCCTTCTATAGTCCATTCTAAGATTCTTGGTCTTATTGGTGTTAAGGACCAAGTTATTGTTCTCCACACCACAAAAGCAACTGGTCCACTTTTTCTCGATAGACAGACTCATGCTCTCTGGAGATGAGTCACACCACTGTTGTATCATCATAACATTTAATAATAGTATTACTTGTGTGAGTGAGTATTTGATGTGATGCGAGGTGAGGACTGTCTTAATATGTACCCCCGGATGCATGATAGATTTGTATGAAAGCATTTCAACACTGGGTTGCAACTTTTTAAATGATCTCTATTATGGAATTTGTTCAATCAACATCTATCATGATACAAGACTAATTTTCTGTTTATTCATCACCAGCTCAGACTCCATTAGGGGTGTGTGTGTGTGTATAAAGAGGTAGTGTTAGACTTATGACCACAATTGAACCAAACATTCTACTGCCAAGCAAGACAGCTCATAAGTGTGTTTTGTCCCATTTTATGATCTTTCTTGCAATAGTTGTTAAGTTAGTAACATGATTGTTAAATAAAATGGACTTCCTATTCATTTTGCTTGTTAAAAGGTCACAAAAGGTTATAACATGACCCCAGGACCTTGCAATCATCATAAATAAATGTTAAGCTCATGAATTTTGATTACGTGACCACAAGGATGCTACAACTTTCATAAGTGTATACATATACATATACAATACACATACACGTACACAAACACACACACACCCATACATACATACATACAAATATGTTTTCTTAAGTTTTTGTGGGTACTTACATGCATGGTATTCAGCTTTGTTCGGATATTCTCCCACGTCATTGTAGTTGTGCTTTTAAAGCTGCAGCAACTTTAACTTTTACACAGTACAGAAGCCTGATGATGGCAGATGAGATTCCGCCGAAACGCTGCTACAACTTTAAAAGCACAACTACAATGACGTGGGAGAATACCAGAACAAAGCTGAATACCATACATATGTATATGTGTGTGTGTGTGTGTGTGTGTGTTTTGTAGATTTTCATGGGCACAGGTATTTCATGGGTACAGGTGTTCAGGTCTTTTCCCATATAAGATTAAGAGTATCTTGGTGACGTTTCGGCAAGGTCCCACTCGCCATCCTCAAATTGGTGCTTTCGGCTTCCTGCCAGTGCAAGCAGTGTGTGATCGGAGCTGCCATCTCTCTATAAATACTGGTGGTGGGGACTGGTGCGCTGGGCTGGTTGGCTGCGCTTCTGCCTCTTGATTGGTTGATGGAGTTGATGTTGGTATAATGGGCTGTGGGATGGCCTTGTGAGGTTTTTTTTTTTTTGAAAACAGTTTTATTAATTTTAACAATAAACAAAAACACATAAAACATAAAAACATCATCCTTTCCTTCATAAGTTTATAGACAGTGTATCGGTTGGTTTATCACTTTTTTTGTGCATCCATTTCATAGTCTCCATTGTAGTTATATTAAATAAGAACTCATATTTTCAATCAACAATTATATAGCCTGATATCATTATTAAACAATCATTTAACTATAATTTTATTAATTCATACTTTAACGAGATAACTATAGTTTACTTAATTTATTTTATAGCAAATCATAAAGTCATACCAAGTCTATCTTAACAAAATTTTATCAAAATAGTATCAAAGAAAAAAAAAAGAAATATGTATTCATTGTTTCCTAAAATTCTAAATATTCTATTATTATATTTTATTATCTAGCCATTGATAGAAAAGGTCCCAAATTTCATAAAATTGTTTATCTTCTTGTTCTCTAATTTCAAATGTCAATTTACTCATTTCAGCACATTCCAATATTTTCTTAATAATTTCTTCCTGTGATGGTATTTTCTCACTCTTCCAATTTTTAGCAAATACAATCCTAGCCACTGTTAACACATTTACAATCAAATATTTCAAATTTTTATTGTATGTATCAGGTAAGATTCCCAATAAAAAAAATTTCTGGTTTTAAATCTATATGTTTCTTTGTCATTTTTTCCAACCATATGCGAATTTTAGTCCAATATTTTCAAGCGTCCTCACAAGTCCACCACATATGGTAATATGAGCCAGGTATCTGATGACATTTCCAGCATTTTTCAGATTTATTCTTAAACATTCTTGCTATTCTTGTCGGGGGAAAATGCCACCTGTAAAACATCTTATACAGATTTTCTTTATATGCTGTTGACATTGTCATTTTATAATTTTGAGACCACAATTTTTGCCATTTCTCTAAATCAATCCCATATCCAAAATTCTTCCCCCAAACAATCATAGTTTCTTTAACTTGTTCTTCCTCTAATTTAATTCCCAGTAAATAACCATATAATTTTTTAATCACTTTTTCATCAGTACCTGTCAAAATCTTATCTAAGTCAGTCAATTTATCATGAAATCCCTCTGTTTTAGAATCTTTAACATACCTTGAATGTATTTGCGCATATGAAAACCAATTCATCTTTATACCTTGTTCTTCTAGATTTTGCATTGTTTTAAGTTCACCCTTTTCATCCAATATTACCCCATATCTAACTGTTTGTTCCTTCTTGTATGTTATAGGATAAGAAAAAGCTTCAATAGTTGATAACCAAACTTGGATTTTCAAATAACATTGTCTCTTAATTTTCTCCCAGTTTAACCATAAAGACTCCCGTATATAATGCCTTCTAAAATAGCCCTGCGATTTAGTTCCCTTATACCACAGAAAAGCAGGCCAGCCCAGTAATAAATCATGTCCTTCTAGTGTCAACAATCTAGTCTTTCTTAATGTTATCCATTCTTTGGCCCACATCAAATTTGCAGCTTGATAGTACAACTCCCAATTAGGAAGGCCAAATCCTCCTCTAATTCTAGCATCTTGTAAAAGTTTTAATTTTATTCTGGCTTTCTTGCCTTGCCATATATATTTCAACACAATTTTATTTAAGTCTTCAAAATTATCTTTGCCAAGCCTAATTGGTATTGTTTGGAACAAATATAAAATTCTGGGTAAAATATTCATCTTGATTGTTGAAATTCTGCCTATTAATGACAGTTGTAGGTTTTCCCATTTCTTCAGATCAAGTGCTATCTGCTGTTTGAGTTTAATATAGTTATTCTCTTTCAATGTAGTACATCTTGCTGTCAAATGTATCCCCAAATACTTAACCTTATTTGTGACTTGAATTTTCAATAGGTATGCCAGTTCTTCTCTTTGTCTTAATAACATGTTCTTTGTCAGAATCTTTGTTTTATCCTTATTTATTTTCAAACCAGCCATCTCACCGTATGTCTCTATCTTTTCCAATAGTTTTGAAGCTGTCTCCAGAGGATCTTCCAGAATGAAAACCAAATCATCCGCAAAGGCTTGTAGTTTAAATTCCTCCTTTTTGATTTTCATTCCTTTTATATTTTGGTCCTCTCTAATATTTCTATTCAACACTTCCAAAGTCAGTACAAATAACAAAGGTGATAATGGGCATCCTTGTCTTGTGCCTTTTCTTATGTTAATAGAGTCTGTAAGTTCTCCCTCTATCATTACTTTTGCCATTTGCTTATAGTATATAGCTTCTATTGCTTGAATAAATTTTCTGGCAAAACCCATCTGTTCCAATAGTAGTACATAAATCTCCAGTTCACTTTGTCAAATGCCTTTTGGGCATCTAGAAATATCAAAGCCATTTGTTTTTCAGGATGCGCCTCATAATATTCCAAAGTGTCCAGAATTACTCTCATATTGTCTTTGATTTGACTCTTTGGGAGAAATCCATTCTGATCAGGATGAATAAAATTATTTTAGTATTTTTAAGCCTTTCTGCCAAAATTGAAGCAAAGATTTTATAATCTGCATTCAATAAAGAAATGGGTCTATAATTCTTGATTTGTAATGGATCGGCCCCTTCTTTTGGAATAAGTGTAATGTAAGCTTCTGACCATGTTTTAGGTATCTTCTTATTTGACATAACTTCATTCATGACTTCTAGCAATGGAATGTTCAATGATTCTTGTAGTGTTTTATAAAATTCTGCCGGAAGCCCATCTGGACCTGGTGCTTTTCCATTATTCTGTCTGTTGAATGCTTCGGTTAGTCCCATCATTGTAATCGTACTTTCTAACATTTTTTCAGTCTCTTTAGGTATCTTAGGTAGGTTAGCATTTTGTAAACACTGTTTAATTTTTCCCTCATCAATTTCCTCTTGTTTATATAGTTCTCCATAAAAGTCTTGGATAATTGCCTTCTTCTCCTTATTACCATAACACATTTGGCGTTGATCGTCTATTAACTCTAATATTTTCCTTGATTCTTTCTCCTTTCTCAGTTTATATGCTAACCATCTACCTGGCCTATTTACATCTTCAAAATAGTTCTGTTTAGCACTTCTAATTTTTTGTGCCAATTCTTCTTTCTCTATCTGACCCATTTTATGTTTAATTATGTCCATTTTAAGTTTAATATCTTTTTTCTGTGGCATTTTCTATAACTCTTTTTCCAGTTTTTTATGATCATCTTCTAAAGCTTTGATGGTTTGCCTCTTCCTAATGTTCTTTTTCTTTGTATAGTCTATTATTAATCCTCTCGCATATGCCTTCATTGTATCCCAAACATTCTGTATTGAAGTATCTTCTTTTTTATTTTCACTAAAGAAGAAGGCCAATTCTTTCTCCATCCATTGTGTGAAGTCTTTTTTCTTTAAAATAGTATTATTTAATGTCCATCTAGATCTTCTTTTTTGTCCTTTCCATTTAATTGTCATTGGATTATAGTCTGCCCATGTACTTGTTTCAATATATATTTCTTGGATGTTAGATATTAATTCTGTTGAGGTCCAAATCGTACCTATTTTGGACCATGATAAATGTCTGAGTAAAGAGTATATTGTTGAATTTTAACATTTCTTTCTCTCCATATATCTTTTAAGTTTAATTCATCTATCATTTTGAAAAAGGATTTAGTGAGAGTCTTTCTATTTTCTCTTGTTGCTGTTGCAGTTTATAGTCTACAATTCCGTTAAAATCTGCCATCATAACTATGTTAATATAGTCCAGTCCCATTGTTTTCATATGTAATTTTTTTATAAAATTCTTCTTGTTTATCATTCGGGGCAAACACAGGAGTGTTTTTGTATTATTATCCACTATTTCAACCATTAATACTCTTCCATCTTCATCAGTATGAATCAGTTTTGCTGGAATAGTTTCTTTAATGTATAGAACCACTCCTCTTTTCTTACAGTGAGTCAAAGAAATAAATATTTTCCCTAATTTTGGTCATGCCAATAATTGTTCATGTTGTTTTTTAATGTGTACTTCTTGTAAATTATATCAAATTATATCAAATTTTAACTTCTCTAATTTGTGAAAAAAAATTCTTCTTTTGGTAGTTGAGTTCAGTCCATTTATATTCATAGAAATCAGTTTTTTTTCCTTCATGATTATGCTTTGTATTTAGATCTAACAGCTCTCGTGGATCTTACTTCACGTTGTTCTTTGGTCTCCACTTGTCCACCTACTGCGCCTTCTTCTTTTCCCATCCCCATTTGGTCCTCTTGAAGTTCAGTTGAGATGATCTCTTTTTCTATCTCTATTTCTCTTCTTTCGAAAAATTCATTGTATAATATTTCTGCTTTTTCAATTGAGTCAATTCTGTGTCTCTGTTATTGCCATGTAAACATTAATCCTTCTGGAATCAGCCTTCTATAATTCACCTCTTTTTTCAATAACATTTTAGTCAGGAATCGATATTCTCTTCTCATCTCTCTCACTTTTCTGGGTACTTGTTTTAAGACCACAATCTCATAATCTTTATATTTCAACATCTTATCTCTTGCCACTTGTAATATTTGTGTTTTAATGGGTTTTTTTTGTAAATCTGACATGAACCTCTCTTGGTAGGTTGTTCCTCATCGCATATCTTGTGAAGACTCAGTATATCTCATCTACTCCATCCATCATCTTTTCCTGTTATTCCCAGAGCTCCATCCAGGATTAACATCATTATTGCAGTCAAATTTTGTCCTTTTTCTTCCTCTATATTTTAAAATGTGGGATAGAATCCTGACCTGTCCATCTCCCACTTCAACATCCCATTTTTGTCATGTTCAATCATTGTTAATCTGCTATCAATATTTCCAATTGTCTCATCTCTTTGTTTGTCTTTCTCTTCAAGTTTTTGGAGTCTCTCATTGTATTTCACCATCATTTGTTGAATATTTTCAATTTTTTCATCGGTCTTCCCAATTCTTTGTTCAATACTCTCCGTTCTTTGTTCAATACTCTCTGTTCTTTGTTCAATATTCTCAGCTCTTTGTTCAATATTTTCTATTTTCTTTTCAATGATATCTGATTTCATTTTAAGTTCTTGAATTCCTTGCATAATAATCTTTAAATCCACTTGTTCTTTATCTTGCTTCAACATTATCTGGGTTAAACATCGTCCTCCGGCTGTTGGGGAGGCAGGAGCAGAAGTTGAAATGCCAGAAGATATGAATTTCTTGCTCATTTAGGTAACTTAGGGTCTTCAAACTCTTTTAATCCAATTAGTGGCCAATTATAATCCAATTAGGAAAGAAGAAGAAAAAATAAGAAAAAGACAATAAAAATTAAAAAGCCCAAAATTAAAAAGAAAAAAGAAAAGGTCCTTCAGGTTTTTCTAGACCTTAATCCTATTGTGGGATAATCAATTATGACTCAAAATAAAAATAAAAAATAAAGAGAAAAAGAATAACATCCAGTAGTATTAAAAAATAGTAAGAAAAAAAAAGGGTTCTTCAGGTTCTTCACACCTTAATCCAATTGGAAGATCTCAAAAATAAAAAGTAGCCATAAAGATGAATCGAAAATGAAAATGAAAAAGGCAAAAGTCCCAATAAGAAAAAGAAAAAAATATTCTGAGGCTTTCCCTTTAAAACAGAAAAAAAAAATAAAAAAAATATACAATTATTACAAAATACTATGGATTGAAGAGGAGGGATAAAACAGCTACAAAGAAATAGAAAAAGAGCACACTGCATTTTATTTAATTATCCAAGGCTCTTATTATGGCTTCTCCACAAATTTCAAAGCCAAGCTTCAAATATTCAATTGTTGATAGAAGTCCCAAAGAATACCTGTAAAAACATTCTCCAGTGTTCTTCCCTCTTTCTTATCAAGTTCCAGTGTCCTTGAGAGAGAGTTTTTCACAATTCTCTCAACTTCAAATAGAGTTTTTTCAAGCCTCTAGTTGGCGGTGTTACAAAGTTTCTTTAATCCACTCCCCCTTCTTCCCCAGAAAAAACATAATAGAAAAAGAAGATATATGTGTGTGTGTACATAAACATATACATATACATATACATATACATATACATATACATATACATATACATATACATATACATATACATATACATATACATACATACATACATACATACATACATACAAACATACATACATACATACATACATACATATATACATATATATATATATAAGGATCTTTGGTTATTCGGGTTTTCTCCCACGTAAGATTGGAAGTATCTAGGCAACTTTTCAATGAAGTCTCATTCATCATCTTCAGACTTGGTCTTCAGCTCTGTGCTTCTCAGAGTGATGTGAGCTTGCAGCTGCTTCTTCCTTTTAACGGCTAGTGGGGTGTGACTTGAATGGGTGGGGGCTTGGCTGTGTTCTGATTGGGTGGGGGTGTGTTCTCATTGGTTGGGGGTTTGGCTGTGTTCTGATTGGCTGGAGGCGTGTTCTGTTCAGATGGGGACTTGGGCTCAGGTTAGCCTTAGTTGCTGGGGGATTTGAGCTGGTGAGCTGTGATCTTGCTGTTTGGCTTCGAGTTCGTGGTCATGCTTTATCTTCATGGTGGGGGTCAGTTTACTTCATGTATGGCTCAGAGGGGTTTGAAGTGGATAGTGATGCAGCTGCAGTGCGGCTTCTGGTCCGTGGTCATGTCTCATCTTCTGTGTGGGTGTGAGTCTGCTTTCTACGTGGAAGTGTGTTGGTGGCATCTTGTGTGGCTCTCAGGGGTGTGGGTCTGGTGTCATTCTTCATGTTAGGTACTCGTCCGTTCATGAGGGCGGGTTTCCAAATGGCTGGTAGGCGGGAGGTATCATCTCGTTTATTCATGCTATGTGGGTGTTTTTCTATCTCTATGGCTTCTCTGATTATTCTGCTGCTGAAGTGTTCGGTTTTGGCGATAGTTCTGGTATTTTTAAAGTCAATCTCATGTCCTGTGGCTTTGAAGTGTTGGACCAGGGAAGAGGTCGGTTCTTCCTTTTTTATTGAGTTCTTATGTTCTTCAATGCGTGCACTTATTCTTCTGTTAGTTTGTCCAATGTATGTGGTGGGGCAGGCAGTGCAAGGGATTTTGTATACTCCTTGATTTTCTAACTCTATTTTGTCCTTAGGGTTTCTTAGGATGGTGGATATCTTTCTGTTTGTGCAGAATGCTGTCTTAATGTTGTGTTTTTGATGATGAATAAGTGCACGTATTCGTGATTTGGCCCCATGGACAAGAAAACCGAAACAATTTCCTAACACACCTAAACAGCGCACACCCCAAAATCAAGTTCACCATGGAAACAGAAACAAACAAACAACTACCATTCCTAGATGTACTAATCTACAAAAAAACAGATGGCACACTAGGACACACCATATACCAAAAGAAAACAAACACCAACCGCTACCTCAACGCCCAATCCCACCACCACCCAGCACAGATAAACTCCGTGGCTAAAACACTAATTACTAGAACCAAACGCCTGGCAGACAAGACACACATTAAGACTGAACTATGCATCCTGACTAAAATATTGACAGCCAACGGCTTCCATAAAAGCAAAATCACCAACTTGATCCACAAAAACACACTGAGACATAATAGAGACCCAGAAGATGAACAGACCCATGGAATAGCTGTCCTGCCCTACATAAGAGGCACTACAGACAAAATTAGTAAGATACTATATAGACACCACATCAAGACTGCCTTCAAAACAGACAGAAAAATAGCAGCCATCCTCAGGAACCCCAAAGACAAAATTGACCTGGAAAACCAAGGCATATACAAAGTCCCCTGTGCATCATGCCCAGCCACATACATTGGACAGACCAATAGAAGAATAAGCACCCGCCTGGATGAACACAAAAATGCAGTCAAAAAGCTGGAACACATTTCCTCACTAGTCCAACAGATGGAAGCCATAGGTCATAGCATCAACTTCAATGGCACCAAAACCCTAGCCACTAAAGAAAATCCCAGCTGCAGAATCATCAGAGAAGCCATAGAGATTGAAAAAAGACCAGAAAGTATGAACAGAAGAGATTATTCCACCAGACTGTCAATCATTTGGAAGCCTGCACTCACAAACAAAAAAAATCTCCACACCACAAGCCAGGCAAACACCTGGGCACAAACAGATCCCCCCTGATACCTCCAGCTCAAACACACCTCAACCAGGCACCCAGATGAAACCCAGCTTCCTAACTCATGATAGCCATCCATTTACCCGAAGCCAAGCTGCACTAAAGGCCTCCCATAAAGTGACACAATGTTGCCAGCCAATCAAGATACAAAAAGAGCCAAAAAAACAGGCAGAAGATATTAGAAGCAGAACACAGCAAACTCCAAGACCAATAAACACAGACCAAGACTGTACTTTTCTGTACTTGTTTCTGTACTTTTCTGTACTTGTTTTCTGTACTTTTATCCTTTTTATTTATTCCTTTACATTTCTTTATATGTTGCATTGCTTATTTTTAGTTATATGCAATATTTAATGAAAACTATATTAAAAAGAAATGTGAATGTGTACCTATCTCTCTTTGTGTGTACATACATACACAAGCACATGTATGCACACGGGCGCATACACACACACACACACACACACAAATAGATTGTAAATGTATGGTATTTAGGTTTCTTTGGGCATTTTCCCACGTCTTAATATTTGTGCTTTTACTATAGCGATGTTTCGGCAGAATCTCATCTGCCATCCTCAGGCTTGTGTATTGGGTTCTTTTTAATCTTGTGTGTCAGGCTTGGCAGCCATGAAATATTCACCTGAAACCTGTCAAGATTCATATCTTCTACTGGACAAATCCTATTTTTTAATCTAATTTTTCAAAAAAAAAAAAAAAAAGCAGTTTATATTGGTTTGGAGATGGAACTTGAAAGAGTTTAGTTCAAGAGAGTTTCATTTTGAATCTTTTCAGGGAGAGATAAAAATTAGAATGAAACAGGTGGTAGTTATTTCAGTTACATATTTATACCTTCTTGTTTACCAGCATAATGTTAGCATCTTCATCTCCACACAAAAAAGGTACAAAAAGCAGTTAAGGAGAGGAAAAGCAATAACTAAGCAAAAGGACGCACCAAGCTGGTTTTAGCTCTTAGTATTAAGCATGCTGGTTATAAAAATTTAATTTAACAAATCTTTTGTTTATTCTCAATATCTTGTTTGCTTTGATGCTGCAACAATTCCAGTAATACAAAATGTTTTGAAAAGAAAAAAGCTGAAATATACAGTTCCATCCTCTGGCCAAGGATGGACATTTTAAGCTTTAGAAAATTTCCAGTACACAATTTTCCTTCTCTGTAAAAGTCTAGAAGTTAAAAAGATACAGTGAAATTTCTAAATAATGATTCATAAAGCTCCTTATAGATTTCCTTCTCAGTGCTCTTCAGTGGAAAAGAGTCTAGTGTCAACTCTGAAGCTGACCTGGCTGAAGCCATCTTTTCCTGCCTCATAGTTGCCACAAACTTTGAAAGGGAGAAGGGAGGGGGAAAGCAGATAGACTGGCTACTAGTCAAAACAAAAAGTTTTCTTATGGGAACCAAGGTCATCCCAACAGATGGCAAGTGAAGGAGAGGAATGAGCAAACAGCCTCCCAGCTACCTACCTTGGATAATTGTGACACTTGGGGAGAGAATATTTACTTTTTTAATTAGGGGGAAAACTGCAGGGATCTTTAGAGTTGGTTTTCACTAGCCATGCCAATATCATTCAATAAACATATTCTTTGAGGAATCTACCTGCCTCAGAGTTTTCTTTTGATGAATGTGTTACTTGGAACCCTAACATCTAGCATGTTTCCTTTTCTTCCATACAATCCTCTCTTCTCCATTTTTTTTTGTTCCCAAACTTCATTTACTTTGTTCAATTTTAAAAGAATAAGCAAAACATTTTTTTTCTTGTTCTTTGCACTACTTTACATAATTCATCTCTGTGTCAATATGAGGTTAAAATGACAAAAAGAAGGAAAGCCAAATTTGTGACATAATCACTGTCATATTCTTTTGCTTTTTAAAAAAATGTATATTTCAAAACTTTGGATTTAGTTCTAATAGTTCAGCATGAGAAATATCAGGAGATGTAAAGTATATATCAGACCAATGTTATAGATACCTACCTATATTATAAATATACAAATGTTATAAAAGTTTTGGGGCAATGGAGAGAATACAATAAGATGTTTTTAAAAATTGCAGATAATAATTTCTTATATTTCTTGTTGGGAATATCATTTTTTTTAAAAAAAATCTATCTTTTGCATGCTGTTAAGCTTCTATTTATTCAAAACTCAGGGTATTTAGTAGAAGTAGACTTAGGCAACTGTCTTAAACATCCTTTTTGTATTGTTATGAAATAGCATTCTCAATGTTTTTAATTGCTTTCTATTCTTTCTGTCTATTTCCTTTCTTTCTTTTTCCTTTCTTTTTCTTTTTTCTTTCTTTTCTTTCATTTGTGTATGATTTGTTGGTTTGTTTTAATTGTAAAATTAATAAAATTTATTTATAAAAAAAGAAATAAGAAATAGCAAACTGCTCCTTTATTCTAAATTTTAAGGTGTTTTTTTTTAAACTGGTGACTTTGATTGCCCGAATAGTTCAATTGGCTTTAGATATGCGGCTTTATATTGTCTAAGTAAGGTCTCATGGGGCATCTCACATGTTGTTTAGCATCCAAGAAAAAAATGTGTTTGTTTTAGTAGTGAGAGAAAGGTCATTGTATAAAGAATATATCGTCATTGTATAAAGAATGGGTCATATGCTTTTCCCACTAGAACTGAAGGAGTGGATGATTGTGAAGAAGAGATTGCTCAAGTAAACCAGTGATATTAAATAGGAATCAGGGCAAATAATTGATCACACCAAACTTCTTAGATTTAGAACTACAGTTTAATCTAGATCAGAAACCTGGTTTCACCATTTTTTTATAGGAGGGTCATTCCATCTTACTTTCATATGATGATTTAGGTCAAACACTGGTTGGGCTTTGTAAGGACAGGTTACAATGCCCTTCATTCTACACAGATGCAAGGCAGATATCACAGTATTGCTATATTTTTTTTTGCCTATTTGTAAAATTTAGCTTTATGTTAAAAATTTAATGTCTATATTTTAAGTAAAAATGCCATGGCAGTCAGATGATTATTATGCATTCTTCCTAATAGCTGATAAGAACAATGTTCTGAAAAAACACAGAACATTGCCAAATTTAGTTATTTAACTTGAAGAACACAGCAGATGATACATATTTAAGATTAAATTCCTCCCACATTAATTACATATCTGTTTGCATCTGTCTGTGCTGGCCCTTGGCTATACTAAAGATTTATTTGGTTTGAATTTTTTTAAAAGTTTCAGCTGAATATAAAATATTTCCAAATATTTTTTAAAAAAGGAGAGAGAATATTTTAAAATAGAATAAAATTCCTAAGAAAGCAAAGGGAAATTTGCTAGGTGAAATAATACATATCTGTCTGCTATCTCTAGGTGACTAATGCATTTTAATAATGCAATGGAGTTTAGATTAAACAAATGTGCCCCCTCATCTCAATAGGGGAAAAATAGTGAAAACTGAAGGAATCAAGATGCTCTACACAAATAACATCAAGAGTCTGGATGAAGATGATCACTATAAATATTGATATCCTTCAAACTGACAACATTAAGCAGACTGAAGTCAAGAACAAGGTTAAAAGTGAATCCATCATGACAGTAAAGAAGATCTTAAAGTCCAAGCTCAATGGAGGAAATTCCCTTAAGGCAATTAATGGTCAATAGCTGGAATACTGCACAGAATTCAAGCAGAACTAAAACTCTAGATTGAAAAGTTATAAAAATAATGACAATGAAACATACCTTTCACACACATAGTAGTGTTGACAGACCCTGCTTACCAAGAAAAATAAGTGGGCATGGAATGTTGCAAGTCATTAGATAGCTGAAAAAGTAGAAAAGATATTGAAAAGATATCTGAAAGACAGTAAAGAAGATGCACTGAAGCCAGTATACCATGAGGCTTCCTTAATACAGGAGAGACCTGTCGCCTAAAAGAAGGACCATATGAAAAATAGAAATGAAACATGATAAGGCAAGTATTAAATGGCTGATATATAAAAAAATAGCAGGCAAAGCAAATAACAAGAAGACCTGGCAATGACAAAGAACAAGAAAATTGAAGAAAAAGTCAGACAATCTAATTCTGTCTGCACAAGGCAAATCATTAACTTGAGAAGACAGCAGCAGATAGAAAATGCAACATCTACAAAGAAGATGAATAAAGAGTAGTTAGCTGCTGTAAGATCATGTAGACCAATTACAATCACAACAGCATAACAAACTAACAGCAACAGTGTAACTGAATTTCTGAAAGAAATATCATTTGCCTGTGAACAAGAACTTATGGCACCACAAAATAGAGAAAGTGATTGAAGAAGCTAAAGTGCCCTGCAACTTTTGAATTCAAACAGACAACCACCTCCCACAGAACATCTAGACTTAAAAACTTGATAAGATACACAGAAAGTCTAGATAATGAATGCTGCAATAAGAAAACAAAGATGAGACCAATACTAATACCATAGGGCACCTTTTGAACATATTAGGCATTGACAAAATCACCATCAGTCAATTGCAAAAGGCAACTTTACTTGGAACAGTTTATATCCTGCAACAATACATTTAACACCATCAGACATCAACATCTGCCTATCTTAGGAAGGACTCAATAAGTGGATAAAAATGCCAAATCCTGTCTAAGTCTGATTGACTGTATGACTAACCATGGTCATAAAAATGGAATAAGTCTTTTCCAGAGAATGCTAATCAATAGAAAGAGCTAATTCCCCAACTGTATGAACATCCATACAGTTGGGGGACAATGATACATGCATTGTGATATTATAGGACAAATTGTATGTCTTATTAACATCAACTAACATCCAACTAACATCACATCACAAATGCAAGGAGTTTGCATTGTGATGTACTTAATTTCTTCATCATCATTTTAGCAGCAGATACCAGTGTGTCTAAGTCAGTGTATCACAATTTTAGCAACTTGAAGATGTGAGGACTTCAACTCCCAGAATTTTCCAGCCAACAAGGGGAATTGAGAGTTGAAGTTAACACATCATCAAATTTCCAAGTTTGGAAAATACTGCTCTATGTTAATAAGCAGATATTTTTATGGTATGGTAATTCCACTATAATGTGTAAAGTTTTAGTCTATGAATTACCAGTATTACACTATCTTTTTAATTGTGGTAATGATATCGCATTAATTTCCCTTAATACATTAACCATTTTATCTTCAATAAAAAAAGAAAAAGGAAAGCAATCACTATTTTGACTGTTTTGCCCACTCATTACTACTTCTGAATTGTAAGAAGTTATTGTTGTTGTTATTTGTTCTTTCAAAATGCCCCATTGTTTTATCTAGATGGAATGTCAGCAGGTTTCATAGTTCGATAATAACTTCGTAACTTAAAACAACGTGCCTCAGTATGTGTTATTAAAACAACCATGCCTTTAGCAGTTCAGTGATATTACTTTCTGCCAACTGCTTCAAACAGAAAATAATAAACCTTCTCTAAGCACATTTTGTAGACTTTTTTTTACGCAATGACTTAGTATAGATTTTGCATTTGGTTAGTTAGCAATATTGAAATCAGTTATTTAATATTGGCTTTCTTTGGAAGGAGATAGATTTCAAATACTGTATATCCTAGAATGGTTTGTGCCCGAACATAAAAGAAGTGAGGTAATCGACAACTCTTTTTCTGTTTTGGAAATGTGGTCTTGTTTTTAAAAGGTTGAAAGCATTTCATTTTTACAGTATTCAGTTGCAAGGAACATCTGAGGCACAGCTGAGGCAAATTAACAATGCAATTCCAAAAGGTTTATTTTCAGAGATCAATTAGAAATGAATTCTCTTCTGATGGGATTTTCATGTAAGCTTCAGCTTTTACTTCAGTACAAGTATCACAAGAAACTGGCTTAAAAAAGAATCCAGGTCATTCTGATGGAATCAACAATACAATTAATAAGCCAGACAACAATTTCTTCTTAGCATTTCTCCACTGTGCATGTAGAAGAATATTAACAACAACGACAGCAACAATATCAGCTCTTTCAGTTCTTTCAGTTTCTCTTTCAGTTCTTGATTTCATATATGTGGAAGGGATCATTGCATACAAATATGATTGAAAAGTAGAGTCATATGTCACTCTGAGCACTCTTTAGGCACTAGAAAAGCAGAATAGAAATATTGATATAAATTAATTAAAAAAATTAGTCCAGTTGTCATAATTCAACTTTCAGATACCTTTGCCTGGATGACTGAGAATCTTCGTTAAAATATTGCAACGCATTTTGAGGAGAAAATCCCTGAGGTTTGTGTGGCAGCAGTTGGTACATTCCAACAATTCTTTCATTAATTTGCTCTGATTGATATACTTTTTATGTGGTAAAAATTGACACTTTAATGTCCATGAGGAAGAAATTTGTCAATTTAAGAATAGCAGTTCGGATTTTAAAGGAAGCTTCTTTCAATTCTATTTATTTTTTTCCAGGGAAGTCCAAAAGTACTGATAATGTTCTTATCATCTTTAGCTATTATTAGAAAACCTTAAAAATGTTTTTTCTGATCTATCTATCTATCTATCTATCTATCTATCTATCTATCTATCTATCTATCTATCTATCTGCTAGCTAGTTAGCTACCATCAAATCCATGTTGATTTTTTGTCAGTTAAAGATATAAAGATATAGATATAGCTAGTTATCTGTATCTATATCTTTATATCTTTATCTGACAAAGAATCAACATGGGTTTGATGGTAAATCAAATCAAAAATCAAAATTGCTGATATTTTGAATTAACTATAAATGTCTTCTGATCATCAATCATTATCAATTACTGAGCTGGAGAACTCTTGCAGAACTCTAATCTAAATTAGATTTATTGTAAATTAAACTCTTAATCAATACTATATAAGTGTAACATAATTACTTATGAACATGATTTTTTTAGGAAGTGCATTTTTTCCATCTAGAAATAGCAGCTCCTGATGAGAAAGGATAGACTAATTATGAAATATAGTTCCATTTTCCTTTGATTTAACCACTTGCCATAAAGATGATCATTTAGCTTAATTTCCAACACTACATTCTGCCTAGTTTGACAGAATATTTTATTTTTCTTTTTTTTCATTTGACTTTCCTTACCCCATGCTGCAAAGTATTATTTATATTTGTTAGGTAGGAAATTGAATTTAGAGTCCTTGAAATAGACAACTAAAAATTCTTAAAATCTGTTATTAATTAACATCACAATTGGGCTATTTATCACAACACAATAAAGGATTTTGTAGTTATTTATATAATTTCTATGAAGCTCCTAATTCATCACTTCCTTAAATCCTTTCTGTCCTCCTTGGGAATGTTAATTGGGCCATTTCACAAATTATGCAAAGACCTTATGGGAAGGTGTGTTAATGTAGTGATTGGTTTAAAATCTGTACACACAGCGCATAATATTCCACGGTGATTTTATGATTTTGCATATGGAAGTAAAGGCATGTTTTCCTCATTAGGAAAATAAGGGAGAAATAGTAAAATGTGCATTTATTAAACTGAAATTGCTTGCCACAGCCAAAACCAAGCAAGGGAAGAAAACACTCCTGGACCATTTAAATATCATCAGATTTCCGAATTAGAAATGGAAGAATGCTTTTTCATGTTGCATTTACACATTTTAGGACAGATTTTAGTTTCAAAGCAGAGGCAGTTTGTTAAGTTCTGTGCATGGGCGCAAGGAACGGAGACGAGATGGTGAAAAGTGAACTTCAAACTCTTTATTAAACATTCTGAACAGAGCAAAACCCTAGGGCAACAGCATCCCTTTTATAGGCAAGCTGCTGCTCTAGTAACCAATAAGAGATGTGGAGTGTTAACCCCCTTAACCAATGAGAGTGGCTCGTTAACAGCCAATCAGATTCTCCTGAACAGACCAATCCGATATCGCTATTATCGGCCAATCAGAAGTGCAGGGCTAGAACCCTGCTATTTTCTAAAGTTTTTGATAAACTTTATTTAAGTGTTTTATTAGTTCATAAAACCCCTTCCCCCGGGCTCCGTTTGGGGGGTGCGGTGACGTAATCTCTGAGGTAGGAAGGTTGCTTTGACTGTCTATTGGATTTACGCTGTCCCACCGGTTCTTGTCCATAAGCCTGTTTTGGTGGGGCGTTTTTGGGCAAGTTGGGTGCCGGTGGTTCCTCGTTGGAAGACTTGGTGCCGCTAATGTTCTCAATGTTGTCCTCTGGCTCTTGCGGGCTTGCCTCTGTTGGGTTGTTCCTCTGTGGCAAGGCCACACCCATCCCTGATCCTTCTTCACTTGTTACGCCCGATGGCTGATTTCTTTCTGCGGTATCTGCCATCCCGCATCTGATGGGCGGCTCATGAAAGGGAGCGAAGGGAAGAGAAACGACAGGCAGCGAAGTTTCCTCTTGATGAGCGCGCCCCGAATGTCTTGGCACACGCTCTTTTATTGTGCTTTTTTACAAGAAAATGATTTAATCAAAAAGCTCAAGTCAAACATGGTAATCTCATCAGGATGTGCATGTTTACAAAGCTGCATACCGGACAGATTATTTACAATGTGGATAAGCTTATTAACAAACGTCTAGCTCCTTGTCTCTTGTACGTGCCTTGCAAAGGTCACTGAAGAGACAGAAGTTAATGATTACACGTGAATGATACAATGTTGCAAATGCATGAATGATACATAGTTGCAATGATACATAATTGCAAACACATGAATGATACATAGTTACAACATCTCCTCTGTTTTTATTATTTATGACGAGTCTTCTTCTTCGTCCAAGAAGACAGGAACCATTTTTCTGAAATGTCCGCCGTCACTGTCATCTAGGCAAGAGTGCGACCCGTCAGCGTCAGGGTTGTCCAAGGAGCGGTAACTCAGCAATGACATTTTTTCGTCCGGTGTTGAAGATATAACATGAGCTTGCAATAGCACATTAACATCAGCAGTTATGGAGGAAAATTAATTTTTAAAAATTGCAATATTCTATTAAAACAACAAGGTCCTATAATACATATCAATATAGTGATTATTAATGATCCTGCCAATGCAGTTAAAAATGTTGTAAACCATGGCAAAATAGAAAACAAACCCCCCTGCTATCGGCATAAAGACAACATTCTTCTTTAAGCATAGCACACAATCCCCCTTGTTTTTTTAAAAAATAACAGATCTAAATCTTTACGATTTTGCAAAAGAGGGGTATTCCATGGGTACCTGTAGGGATATAAAATCATCAGAGTTATACACACAAGCCATACTTGAATGCAAAATTATTTGGATTTAACAATTTCATCCCCGTGGATACATGCCATGAAACCGGTGGAACAAGTTCAAACAAAATTATTGCCAGGGATAAAATACATTTCTTTCAGGCGTGATGTTAAAGTTCCTCCTGAAATGGTGTAGATTGCAGGATATCCCCTGGTTGTGTGGGTGCGTCTGCCAAATCGAATTGAAGTGGTGGGTAGAAGTCTTCTATGCGAGAAAAATTGGTTGTAGAACTTAAACGAACGCCTTGAAAGTCAGTTATAGTCCAAGCAATATTATCTCTTCTATGAGGCTTCTGCGGATCGTCATGGGCAGTTTTTTTGAAGCGTCGTTTGTTAACAGGATCAGAGTTCAGGTATATAAAAACATCACAAGCAGGAGAGAGGGCTATGGACAAGTTAGTTGTAGAACATTTGCGAAATGAGGAGGGAATTCAATTAGTAGAAAAAGGATAATAATTACAATAATGACAATAAAGATTAATTTGGTAATTCATCAAGGATGTTAGTTAGGGTGGGGAAACCCATAATACAATATAAGGACATTTAGGTCCCCCTATGTTTTAGATTGAATAGAGGAGAAAGATTTTAAGGTTCCTTTCCATAGGAAGAGTAAAGAAGGAACAAAAGAGTGAGTGGTAGAGTGTTTTTTAAATAAAACAGAAGTGACAGAGTGAAAACTACGGGTAGCATTTTCATGACGTACCCACATGGAGCAAGTATAATAGCCTTCTGTTAATGAAATGGTTTTAACACGAATAGTCTTTTGACAGGAAGCATAGGTTTTGTTGAAGTAAGGTAGAAATTGCAAAGAAGATATAGGCAAGAATATCAGGAAGAGTTTTAAGATACAGATGTAGCGGAGGAATTCCCATGATAGGGTTTAACCGCCCTACCAGGGATCCAGCAAGTGGTTTTGTCTGGCAGTAAGATCGCAGCGTAGCCTCGTCCCCAAGTGAGAAGCTCAGCGGGACCCTGCCAGGCGGGATCTGGCAATCTGCGATAATATACCAGAGGTCTGTTAGGCGGGGGGGAGGGGGAGGAAAAATGACGAGAAGCAGCAGAAGTGGGAGGAATGCCAGTCAGATTAAGAAAGTTTAAAGTGTAAAGACAAATGTTAAGAGAATTTTGCAATGCTGGGAGGTTCGGGGGTTTTTCCCACAACGAATATCGATCAAGAGCATTTTTCAGAGATAAGTTCGCTCGTTCCACAATAGCCTGCCCCTGGCTGTTGTAGGGAATCCCAAACTTGTGGGTTACATCCCATCTGTTACAGAAGTCCTGGAAAGCAGAACTTGTATAGGCAGGTCCATTGTCAGTTTTGATTTCTTTTGGACGTCCCAGCGAGGCAAAGGTACGAATTGAATGATTGATGACATGTTTTACAGTTTCTCCCCTTTGAGGGGTAGCCAGAATAAACCCTGAATATGTATCGATGGAAACGTGCAAATATTTCCAAGGGGCAAAAGGTTGATACTGAGTTACATCCATTTGCCAAATTTTACAAGCTTTTAATCCTCTAGGATTTACTCCTATGGGAATGGAATGTCCTTGCTTACTACATGTGGGGCATTGTTGAATAATGGCAGCAGCTTCTGCCTGAGTTAGAGCAAATTGAAAAGTTATCATAACTTGGCGGGGGAGATTCAAACACACTCCCTGCTTCTATTTTATAATGGACTTTTAAAGCCTCCATAATTTTCCTCCAAGTGACCAAAATGCCAATAGGTGCACGAGGAGGACTATGGAGATGTTCACCAATTTTTTGCCAAGTGGAAATTTTTAAGGACCCTTCCTCTGAATAATTAGGACAATGTTGCCACACATAAGCCAATAATGTAGCAATAGGTTTCATTTTTACAGGTGAGCCCTTTAAATTAGCAGAATATTTAGAAGAAGAAGCGACTAACTCCCTCAATTCCTTCAGATGCTGCGTCTGTTGTTGAGAAAAGTTTCCACCCATACTTACGAAAGTCGAGACCGTGTTTCAGATCCGATGACGTGCAATTCGCTTCAGGCCTGGCGATGCACAGCTCCCATCGAGCTGATAAGATATGGGCGCGTCGCAATGTATCCCCCTTAGGGAATCACGTCGGGATCACCAGAATGTGGTATCTGCCATCCCACATCTGATGGGTGGCTCATGAAAGGGAGCGAAGGGAAGAGAAATGACAGGAAGCGAAGTTTCCTCTTGATGAGCGCGCCCCGAATGTCTTGGCACACGTTCTTTTATTGTGCTTTTTTACAAGAAAATGATTTAATCAAAAAGCTCAAGTCAAACATGGTAATCTCATCAGGATGTGCATGTTTACAAAGCTGCATACCAGACAGATTATTTACAATGTGGATAAGCTTATTAACAAACGTCTAGCTCCTTGTCTCTTGTACGTGCCTTGCAAAGGTCACTGAAGAGACAGAAGTTAATGATTACACGTGAATGATACAATGTTGCAAACGCATGAATGATACATAGTTGCAATGATACATAGTTGCAAACACATGACAACATCTTTCGTTCCTGCTTTCTGCCATCTCGAATTCGGTTTCTTCGACATCTCCTCCCCCCTCAGTTTGGGAGTTACCGGAGTCGCAGAAACTAGGTTGTAGCCTCGAGCGAAGCTGATCTATATGGCATTTCCATATTTTGCCATCGCAGGTTTTCACCCGGTACGACCTGGATCCAGTGGCTTGAATAACAGTAGCCTCAATCCACAACGGTTCGCCAGAAATGGTTCTGGCGAAGACTAAGTCGCCTATCTTGAACTTGCGGCATTTTCTGCTGGATCACAGGGTTTTTCTGGCTCGTAAGACGGTCGAGGTGGGAGCGGAGTTTGCGTCCCATCAATAGTTCCACTGGAGTCTTGTTGGTGATGCTGTGCGGAGTGATGTGTTGGAGAAGGAGTATTCTATTTATCTTATCTCCAATGTCCCCATAGTCCATTTTGTAGAGAGTTTTTTAACAAACTGTACCATGTGCTCGGCTCTTCCGTTAGCCGCAGGGTGCACTGGCAAAGTTAGCGCATGGCAAATACCACAGTCCGCTAAGTATTGTTCAAAAGGAAGTGCGGTAAACTGGGGTCCGTTGTCAGATACCAGAACGTCTGGCAGTCCATGCGTCACGAATAATCTGTTCAGCTTCCAGATGACGGACTCGGTTGTGGCACTTTAAACAAGTCTTTACCCAGGCTTCGATTTGTTTGCCGATGCCCGGCCACCACACGTAGCTTCGTGCGAGCGCTTTCATACGCATGATGCCGGGGTGGCCCTCATGCAGTGTCTTTAATACCGCTCGTTGTAACCACTCTGAGACGATGACTCTATCCCCCCACAAGATGCAGCCCTTTTGTGAAAAAAGTTCCATTTGCCGATTCTTGAAGGGAATGAAGTCATCAGGGGTTTGATCTACTGGCCATCCTCATTCGACCCAGCTAAGAACCCGCTTTAAGATAGGATGACGTTTTGTTTTGATCGCGATATCTCTAGCTGTTAGCGGCGGTGAATGTAGCGTTTCAATCTGGAATGTTGTAAGGGTTGGAGCTGGGTTATCGACAGTTTCCGGAAGTGGTGCATGGCTCAATGCGTCAGCGTGGGGAATGGCTTTCCCCGGGTGGTGCTGCAGCTTATAATTGTACGCAGTCAAAAACTCCAACTAGCGAGTCATTCTAGGTGATAATATATAGGAGGTTGGCTTGTCTCCCGCTATAATTCCCAGCAAAGGTTTGTGGTCGGTAACAATAGTAAAAACTCATCTATAAACATATTCATGAAACCGTTTAACAGCAGATACAACAGCAAGAGCCTCTTTATCGATTTGACTATAGTTACGTTCAGCCTTTGATAAAGTTCTTGAAAAATAGGCAAAAGGGGCTTCACTACCATTTGGTAATACATGGCTCAAAATGGGTCCTACTCCAAATGGTGATGCCTCACATGTGATTGTTAAAGGCAAAGTCTCGTTATACTGCATTAAAACAGCATCTGAAGTTAATAGGTTTTTAACTTGTCGGAACGCGTGCTCCTCTCAGTGCCCCCAAACCCAGGTTGCTTTTTTGTCGAGAAGCCGAAGTAGGGGCTCAGCTACAGTCACTTTGTGGGGCAGGAAAATGTTGTAAAAATTAATAAGCCCCAGGAAAGCTTGGAGATCAGTCTTGTTTCTGGGTCTTGGGGCGTTCTTGATTGCTCTTAACTTGCTACTGGTGGGGTGAATGCCTTGTTTATCAATTAAGTACCCCAGGAACTCTAGTTTATCTGTACACAGTTGACATTTATTTTTTTTTAACTTTAAGACCAGAGTCTTTAAATTTCTGGAGAACCAGTCTAAGGTGTTCCTTTCGTATTTCTCTATTCGGGGCAGCAATTAAAACGTCATCAAAGGGAATGGAGGAGGTGTTGTACCACTGGCATCGAGTAAGCATTCTGTTGAAGGACATGATTCAGGGTGGCAAGGTAGTCCCCACAAATCCTTAACGATCCATCCGGTTTGATGGGTGTTACGATTGGGGTTTCCCAAGGAGCATGGTCGGTTGGTTCTAAAACACCCTGGGCTATTAATTTATCAAGCTGCTCATCAATCTTTGGTTTAAGGGCAAAAGGGACTCGACGAGGCTTAAGGCAGATGGGGGCTACTTCAGGGTTAAGGTTAAATGATATCGGGGTCCCCTTGTACTCACCTAGTTTATCTGCAAAGATGTTCTGGAATTCCTGGATGAGGGCCTCCTCCCAGTCGTCACTGTTGGTTTGATAAATGCCGGCTACCTCAATCCCAAGTGGAGCAAACCATTGAAGGCCTAACAAGCTAGGCCGATCATGGTTGATGACGGTCAATGGTAAAGATGCAGTACAATTTTTGAATGAGACCTGGACTAGGCTGGATCCAACGACCGGAATTTGGTTTCCTTGATAATCCTTGAGAATGATTCTTTGGGTTCTGAGGTCTTGCCGCCAGACGGCAGGGATCAATTATTTAAGGGTCTTCCAGGAAATCATCGAGAGGGATGATCCTGAATCGACTTCCATCACACAGGGCTGGTTTTTGATGGTGACCTTCACTCGGATCTTATTTGCATCTAATGATGAGGTGTGACCAATCGTGATGATTTGGTGTGCCTCTTCTCATTTTGTTGAATGGGCTAGTGGTTTATTTCTGTAGGAGTGGTTGTTCCATTGGTGGTTCGAATGTTCCTGATTCACAGGACGACTTCCTGTGGGTTGGCGGTAGTTGGTCCCCCTCTGAAGTGGGCTGGATCCTAGCTTGCTTCAACAGACCTTTCCGATGTGGCCTCTCTTCCCACAAATATGGCAGAGCGCGTCGAGGAATTTGCAGTCCGATCGTGGGTGGTTTTCCCCACAACCTGCACATTGATACTGCTGTCTCTGGTTATGCTGGTGGCGTTGGTCTCGTTCAGACCGGAGCCAGTTGACTTCTTCCTCATCACTTTCTCATGACGATTCGAGGTCCTCATGGTGGGTTGCCATTGTATGTCCCTCAAGGCGAGGTGAGGTTTCACCGGCGAGTTGGCAGAGTGGGGCGTTGGTGCGGCGCATTCGGGCAGCTGACTTCCTGGTTGCTTTTGCTGCAGTAGCGTGAGCGATGGTATCTGCAAGGCTGATGTCGCCTTTCGCCATCAGCTTACTTTGCACGTGTGGTGCATCTAAACCCAGAACTATTCGATCTCTTAGAGCTTCTTCGAGATCAGCGAACCCACAGAGGCCTCCCAGGTTCCAGAGATCCGTGATGAAATCTGCAATGCTTTCTCCTTTCCACTGGTCTCTCTGGTAAAATTCATGTCTTCGGACAAGCGTTGGTATGGTAGGTGCATAGTGGGCCCGTAGGAGGGGCTCGAGGACGTCCCAGTCCATGGATTTCACCTCAGCCAGTTTCACCAGTGCCTTAGCCATCTTAAAAACAGCAGGTCCGCAGTGAGTCAGGAATACTGCTCACTTTTTCCCAGTAGTGGCATCCTTCAAGTTGTTGGTCTCCAGAAACATCTAGAACCGGTCCATGTATGAGTCTCAGTCTTCTTGTGCCGGGTCGAATGGAGTGGGTGGTATGGCACCGCCGGTCATGGTTTCTGCCGTTGATGCGCCTTCAGCCATGTGCTCTGTTTAGTGCTCTGTAGTGTTCAGTCAGGTCTGATGTCTCCGCATCCCACCTTCGTCGCCAGTGTTAAGTTCTGTGCATGGGCGCAAGGAACGGAGACGAGATGGTGAAAAGTGAACTTCAAACTCTTTATTAAACATTCTGAACAGAGCAAAACCCTAGGGCAACAGCATCCCTTTTATAGGCAAGCTGCTGCTCTAGTAACCAATAAGAGACATGGTTAACCCCCTTAACCAATGAGAGTGGCTCGTTAACAGCCAATCAGATTCTCCTGAACAGACCAATCCGATATCGCTATTATCGGCCAATCAGAAGTGCAAGGCTAGAACCCTGCTATTTTCTAAAGCTTTTGATAAACTTTATTTAAGTGTTTTATTAGTTCATAACACAGTTCACAGCCTATTTTTAAGTCTGAACTCTTTGAAATACTGAACACAGGTTTTTTGAAGGTCCACAGATATAATTGATAGGCTTTCCTTTTAAAAATGGTGTATTAAAAGCCCACCTCAGAGACATCCTCAGCCGGTACCTTTAGATAATTTACTTGAGAACAAAAAATATTCCAATAATACTGATCACAATGATACATAACACCTAATTTTTTAAAGCTAATTTCTGTCACTGGTATGGATAAGACATTGCAGATATGACATTGCAAAGAGGACAAAATCCTGAAACAATTACAATTACAATTACATTTTTCTACATCTGTTAGCCCATCTATTTCACTTGTCATGTATGCTGACTGATGACAGTTTTCAAGGTTCAGGTGAGATTCTTGGATATATAAGGCATTGAAATGGTACTTTGCACTTGCAAACAATTATCTAATGCCTATATCATCTATCCTGTTTTTTTATGATTGTCCTATAGGAGGAAAAAAAACTAAATTCTAAAGGACAATAGCAAAGTCAAAGTGAATTCAGACAATTTGAAATAATACTAGAGGGCCTTTACAAATATTTACATAATTTAAATTGCATGTCTAATTATTGTTATTCTTGTTGGTCCAGAAAATTTTTCTCAAATTATAAAAGGTGCATTTAGCTCATACTGATATTGTATGTTTTTTTAAAAGAAACTTTTATGTATTACTTTATTATTTTCATAAAAGTAGAAGACATCTGACAGTTTTCCAGCTTTCAAAAACAGATGATGCCGAGATTAACCGGGAGGGTTTCCAGTTTCCTCCCAGTTCAAATAAATTTATTTTTGTATTACAGAGATATGTGTTTCTTGTTCTTAAGCAATGTTTGGAACAATTTGCAGCTGCTCTGTTTTTTATGCCATTATAAATATCCATCAAAATACTTTCAGTGCCCTGCAAATATAAGGTGACCTTATATTTCAAGACAGACAAGTGCAACAGCACATAATAGCTATTGCTTTTTTCCCACACACAGAAGGCATTAGACTAGCTTCAATTCAGTGAGCACACCTTGTCTTTTGTAATGCAAGCAATGTGTCTGTATTCTAATTGGGGCTAGTTAACACGTTAACACAAGAAGGGTGGATTGTTCAGCAATTAAAGATGCTGGGCTTGTCAGCTGGAAAGTTGACCTGAGTTTGAGATCTGTGTGCTGTGAGATGGGGTGAGCTCCCACTACCTTCCTTATCTCCTGCCCACCTAGCATGCAAATGTGAGCAGATAAATAGGAATCACTTTGGTGGGATGGTAACAGCATTTTGTGCACCTTTGGCATATAGCCATGTTGATCACATGACCACAGAAATTGTCTCTGGACAACATTGACTCCCTTGGCCAAGAAATGGAGATGGCTCTCTTGGCCTGGAGTTGGACATGGCTGAACAAGGAAATCCTTTATTTTTGCTTTTAACACAAGCATATTTATGGTTTATATTTAGGCCATACACACAGCATGTTTTCCCCCACCCACACTGAAAATTCAGTGATAGTAGCTGCACCAATAAGTGCTTAATACTAAACCACCAATCACTATAAATTTTTCACAGTTCCTTCATGCAGTATTTTGACTTCCAGATCCCACAATATTGTATATCTTCATTTGTTAGACCTTTCCTTCCTATTGCTAATCATTTATTATCATTATTATTGTTATTCAATTGAGTAGGAATAGCAAAATCATTATTAAATGATATTGTTTAAACTTTTAAATTCTTAAAGAGATCTTGAGCATGTAGAGATTCTCCTAATTTTTCCTTAACATTTGTTCCATTCTGTTCCTCTCCTTACAGCAATTTACATATGTATGTTATTTGTTCATGAACATTCTTCCTCCTTAGTTCACCAATTCTAGTTCACCCAAATGGATAAGAAATGTTTATATAGAAATTGTGAAAGTCTGAAGCTGATATGGTAGAATATTGTCTCCCTTCTACGGGGATTATTTTATAATGTATAAAGATGGTTACTATAAAGATAAAAGTCATAACAATTTTAAGATATCAATTTTTATTATATTTTGTTTCATATTGATCAATAGTCAGACTGACTGTATGTGAGATTTGAAAGCAGTTTCATCCACTTTCCCTTCTCTTTTACTGATAAATGTTCTAGTATGTAGGTATTTCTTGTAATCTGGAAATTATGAGGCAACTTTTAAGATCAAATTATGTGTCAAATGTGATTGTCTATCTACAGCTACCAATCTCTAAATATATTTTCTACAGTTACATAACAGAAAAAGATGCAGCTATTTTGAATGTGTTTTCAAGACATGTACATAACTTTCATATAAATCATGCAGATTAAAACTCTTATCTGCTCTATTCAGCAACATAATTAGCTTTACAGAGATTTGAACTTGAGTAACAGTTCCATTAGGGCTCTTTGTTGAGGTAATTCCCCTTTAGGAGAATGAGCGCATAGAGGGAGACATATAGAGGGTAGTGTTTGAATAATACACACACAGTACACAGATACACTGTACAGTAAATGTAGATTTTTTACTTCCAGAAAGTTTAAACAAAGTTAAGATAAGCAGTCCAAAGTCATTCATAGGTAAATCAGTCAGTTTTTCAATCCTGGGATAATCCAATAACAAATTCCAGTGTCAAAAACAGTTCAGTAACAAACTTACATCAAATCCAGAAATAGCAGTCAATTAGGAAAAATGGAGGAACTGCAATACTTTCCAACAGAAGGAAACAGAGATACACTCACACTCTCTTCTGAGACTCAGACTAAGACTAAAACAACCCAGGTTTCTGGCTCCATTTTATAGCCGTTTGAGTAACCACACCCAATTGCAGTTTTTAGCATGCTCTTAAAGAGACAGCATTAAAATGTCTATCCTGGTTTATATATTTCTAATCCAAATACCTGTTAGGTGATTCATATTTCTAACACTCTTTACCAAGAGTCAGTTCCTACGGTCTGACTGGACTAGCTGCTGCTGACTCACTGAGGAAATGGCAGAGATTAGGATGAACCAGACCGGAGGGGGGAAGCCAACCCAGAACAACAGAAAAATAAAGCAAACTTTTTTGTGAAAAGCAGAACAATGACTTAACAAGAAAGGTTTCAAATGATCCATCTTATTTCCCTCATTTGCACTGTTCCTGTTGGAAAGACCACCAGGAAACATGTGGACCAGCACAGAATATACACTGTAATCCACAGAACATCTCAATTAATATTCTCTCCTGAGTACTGCTAGAACAATACATAACATCAAGCCGTTTAATCTCCGGCAATAATGTCTTTTGTTTGGTTGAGAGGGTTTTCTCTCAATTAGGTTTTTTTCAGCATGGATTTTCAAAATTAGTTGGTATTCTATACTGTGTGAAGTGAGGTGCTCCAGCACCAGCACATGGCTAGGTAAAATGCATAGAGACATGCTGGTTGCATTAACGAACCTGTTATCTGGAAATTCTTCCTTGTAAACATGAGCATTGGGCTCTCTTTGGAATTAAGTTAATCCTTCCACATGCTTGCTTGGGAGATAATAAGCCACAAACTGTATAGTGTTTAAACCTCTGCTTTGAATATAATTTACTGCTACCATGTAAATTATGGCTAGGACAATAGGTAAATGAAATGGAAACAGGTGGCTTGCAACAAGGCAGCATAGAAAACCAATATTTGACTCTTAGATAAGAGTTGTTAGCATATAGAAATGATTTTGGCACTGTCAAATTTCAGCTCTCTTGCTTTTGTGTGTGTGTGTGTGATTCCCTTAGATTTGACACTAAAAGTACAAAACTGTACAAGATTATTTCTGTGTACATCCTTTTGAAATAAATGATAGCTGCAGAAGAGTAAAATAGCTCTTGAAGTAATGCACTCTGTTACAGAGAGATTCGAGTATTTTGATGCCTTCTGCCTGGTAGCGATTAGCCCCAAAACCTTGGCTCAGAATTTTCATTTGGTTTGCATTTTGCTTCTGGATAAGCAGGTCCAGCTGGGAAAAAAATTGTGGAAGGCTTTAATTGCTATTGTCCATGTAACACAGCTATTTGATTGAATTAAACAGAGGTCTATACATTCCACTGCCAGGCATTGCCAAGCATTTCCCCAAGAGACATAGAATTTTAATTCTGAATTGCCATTCTGTTGGTAAACCCAAAAGGTAAACTTCTGAATTGACTGATCTACAAACCTGCTGGGTAAAATAATCTAATCATAAATATGCAAAATTAAGAACAAATCGGCTAAATCTAGCCAAGTCCTATCTTAGTCCAGTATTTTGTTTCTCCTAGTGACCAACCAGATGACTCCAGTACTTACAAGCAGAGTCAGATACCTTTCTTTTCATCATTACTCTGCATCTCAGCACACTGCTCCAATATGGAGATAACACCAAGTCTTCTAAAACAAATTATTTTTAATAGAGCTATTCTCCATGGCTGTATCTTTTTGTAAGCTAAAATGCTAAATTCCATAGCTTTTCTCATAAAGTCTATGTTCTAGTCTCCTGATAACTGTGATGGCTTACTTTTACACTTTATCAGTTCTGGCATATCCACTTTCAAATGTCACAAGCAAAACTTTACACAATGTTCCCGATGCTGACATATATTTCGATTTATATAGATTTAGGCATAGATTTAGATAAGGGCATTAGAACAGTGGCAGCCCTTTTCCTAATGCTCGCCAGCATGGAATTTGCTTTCTTCATCTTGATGTACACTAAATTGACATGCCCACTACTATTCCACTATGATTTTTAGTTAGAGATATGAAATAGGATCTTTTTACTTCAAAATACATCTGAATACATCAGAAAATTTAGCCAGCATCTGTCATTTTGTAAACTGGCCAGCCTGTTACAGAGACCTTCCTAGATTTCTTTGCAATTATTTTGGTGTGCACAAACTTGAATTTGGTTTAGTATCATTTGCAAAGTTGGACTGTTGTTTAATTTACAATTTAAAAAGCACAGTGCAGATCCTTTCAGCTTACTATTTTATACCTATCTTTTACTTTTGCTTGTTTAATCACTTAGCTATCCTTAAAAGTACAGTCCTTCTTCACAGACCCACAGCAAGTTAAAAATTACAGACCTATATCCCTCTTAAATTCAGATTATAAAATTTTTGCTTCAATTCTGGCAGAAAGACTGAAAAGATACTTAAACAATTTTATTCATTCTGATCAAAATGGATTTCTGCCGAAGAGACAAATTAAAGACAATATGAGAATAATTTCAGACATACTGGAATACTATGAGGCACATCCCGAAAAACAAATGGCTTCGGTGTTTTTAGATGCACAAAAAGCCTTTGATAATGTGAATTGGCGTTTTATGCTGCTACAATTGGACCAAATGGGCTTTGGTAAAAAATTTACCCAAGCCATAGATACAATATATTGTAAACAAACTGCAAAGGTTATGATAAATGGAGAGTTAACAGAATTTATAGATATAAGGAAAGGGACTAGACAAGGCTGTCCACTGTCACCTCTGTTGTTTGTGTTAACACTGGAAGTGCTGAATAGGAACATCAGAGAAGAAAAAGAAATGTAAGGAATGAAAATTAAAAAAAAGAGTATAAATTGCCAGCTTTTGCAGATGACCTGGTATTCATATTAGAGGATCCATTGGAGTCAGCACCTAAACTGATAGAAAAGATAGAAGGAAAAGTAGCAGGTCTGAAAATAAATAAAGATAAAACAAAGATTTTAACAAAGAACATATTAGCAAGACAAAAGAAAGAATTGGAGGAAATTTTGGGGATCCAGGTTACAAATAAGGTTAACTATTTAGGTATACACATAACACCAAGGTGTAGCACACTTAAGAAGGACAACTATCTTAAACTCAAACAACAAATTGCAACAGATTTGATAAAATGGGAAAATTTACAATTATCATTGATTGGGAGAATATCTACAATTAAGATTAATGTATTGCCTATGTTAAGCCTGGTCCCCCAACCAATGTTAAGGAAACACGCTAAACAGAATGTGCAGCGTTAGTCATTTAGGCAGACAGATAAATATGTGAGATAAGTTTGTATGTTAGTTAATACTCAGTAAAAAGCAGATACGCTTGTGCTAAAAAAATATAGTTTATTCCATTAGGATTTATAGCGTAGTCAAAAACAGTCCATTAGTCATGTATCATTTCAGTCAGTCCATTCGGGGATACTCAATTTGCAAAGTCCGTGTTGTGTATTCAATGTCAGTTCAGTTACAATAAATCAGTCCATATTATCTCTTCTCACCATTGAGAAGAATCAACACTCCTTTCTCTCTCCCGTTCCAGTAGGAAAAAATGCAGTCATCAATCCATCCAGTAATTAGGGATCATTAAGCCAGAGAGCGAGTTGCCGTTGTCTTGCTCCTTTTATGGTGCTTTTACAACCACACCCTTAATTACATTCTTGCAGTTAAAGTTACACACACTTTAACCAACAAACCATGATAACTTATTTATTATTTTACTTAAACCAGTTAGGGTAAACAATGTTATCCCTAACAGCCTAGAATCTTATATTTATTCCAGACAATTCCAGTTAGACTAGGAAAAGAATTTTTTGAAAATCTAAATAAAATAGTGCTAAAATATATTTGGCAGAGGAAGAAAGCAAGAATAAAACTTAAACTGTTACAAGATGCAAGAATAAGAGGAGGATTCGCTTTGCCCAATTGGGAATTATATTACCAGGTGACAAGTTTGATGTGGGTAAAGGAGTGGATATCACAAAGGAATACTAGACTTTTGAATTTAGAAGAACATGACTTGCTGTTAGGGTGGCATGCCTTCCTCTAGTATAAGGGAACTAAAACTCAGGGGCATTTTAGAAGACATTATATTCAAGAAGCATTGTTTTTAAACTGGGAGAAGATAAAAAAGCAATATTATCTAAAAATTCCACTATGGTTATCTACTATTGAAGCTTTTTCTTTTCCAATAATACATAAAAAGGAACAGTTAGATATGGTGAGATATTGAATGAAAAGGGTGAACTTAAATCTATGCAAGCGTTGGAAGAACAAGGTGTAAAAATGAATTGTTTTTCATATTTGCAAATATGATCTAGATTTGATAAAGATATTAAAGCAGAAGGTATCTATGATAAGTTGACTGATTTAGATAACATTTTGACAGGTACCGATGAAAAGTAATTAAAAAATTTTATGGACATTTGCTGGAGTTTAAATTAGAGGAAGAACAAGTAAAAGAAACAATGATTGTGTGGGGGAAGAATTTTCGATATGGGATTTGTTAAGTGTGGAGCATGGGTGCGAAGAATGGAGACGAGCTGGTGAAACAGTGAACTTCAACTCTTTATTTACATGGTGTGACAGCTCAAACTGGATGGCTGCTTTAGCCTTCCTTATATAGGCAACTTATTAACTGTTCAACCAATGGCGACCTGGGAGCGCTAGCTCCGTTAACCAATGAGAACGGCTTGCTAATGGCCAATCAGATTCTCCTGAACGGACCAATCTGATCTTGCCATTTAACAGTCAATCAGAAGTGCAGGGCCAGAACCCTGCACTTGACTTCAAGCTCTAGATAACTTTATTAAACATTTATTCATTCACAACAGGATTGACTTAGATAAATGGCAAAAATTGTGGTCTCAAAATTATAAAATGACAATGTCAACTGCTTATAAAGAAAATTTGTATAAGATGTTTTACAGGTGGCACTTACCCCCGGCAAGAATTGCGAGAATGTTCAAGAATAAATTGGATAAATGTTGGAAATGTCATCAGATACCTGGCTCATATTACCATATGTGGTGGACATGCTTGGATGCAAAAAGATACTGGACTATAATCCACACATGGTTGGAAAAAATGATAAAACAACACATAGACTTTAAACCTGACATATTCTTATTGGGAATTATACCAGAAATATACAGTAAAGAATTGAAATATTTGATTGTAAGTGTTTTAATAGCAGCTAGAATTGTATTTGCTGAGAATTGGAAAAATGAAAAAAATACCTATGCAGGAGGAAATTATTAAGAAAATCATGGACTGTGCTGAAATGAGTAAATTGTCATTTGAAATCAGAGAACAAGAAGACAAGCAATTTTATATGTTATGGGATTTATTTTATCAATGGTTAGATAAAAAG
Source organism: Hydrophis major (assembly GCA_033807585.1). Classification (NCBI taxonomy): domain Eukaryota; kingdom Metazoa; phylum Chordata; class Lepidosauria; order Squamata; family Elapidae; genus Hydrophis; species Hydrophis major. The sequence goes on from CM066331.1 coordinate 31,968,820, forward strand.
ACATGGTAAAGAAATAGATTACGAAGCTTTACAATAAAAAAGTTAATAGATTGACATAGAATACAATATAAAATATATAACCATTGGATGAAAGTATAAGATTAAATTATAATGAAATTTAGAATATCTCATATAGAATGATGGAAAAATAGCTTAGTCAAATGAATGATTAATGATTGATATTATATAAGCACATGTTAGATTGCTAAGGTGAGAATTTATACAACTTGTGAGTAATGGTAAAAAAAGGATAGCACAAAAGATTGTAACCAACTGACACACTGTATGTATATAATTGAAAGATGGTTTTATGTTTTGTTTGTATGTTTGTTGTAAAAAATAAAAACTTTGGGAAAAAAAAGTACACTCCTTTTTGTAAAATGTCTAAATTTACTCAAGATGCATTGGTGGAAAATTTGCACTGACTGTATTTTCATAACATGCTTAACCAGGGTACTAAATTAACCTATTTTCAATCTACTGAACTATCAACTATGTAAAAAGACTAAATTGGCATAGCAATCTTAGCATGTGGTGTGATTGACTCTTGCAACCTGACCTGGTTAATACAGCCCATTGCAAAAATCAATTGCTCAAGCTATCTAGCCTCATATGAATTGTCTCTAAAATAGGGACTCTGGATGGTAGCTTGTAACCAACAACTCTTCTTGGTTCTTTAAGAGAAACCTGTGATTGTTTTTTTAAAAAAACTTTTTTGTTCTATTATAGCAAGCAATTTTAAATTTCAGTCCTTTTTTGTCTTTAAATTAACCTCAATTTCACCTCATTTTATCATCTTTTGCTGTTGTAAGAGATGGAGAGGATTCTCAGCAAGATTAAATCTTTTCCACATGTGCATTATTTTCATAATCTTAGTTTTCTTTTGACAAGAAGATTGGTAGTAAACTAAAGACTTTGACTCTACTTCTGCTGCCCACAAGCCTCAATGAACCTTGTGAATATAATTTGGGAGTTACAGACATGGTTTTGAGCATATATAACCAAGAGGTACTTTAAAAGATATTTTCACTAAAGTATAGTCAGCAACAAATAAATTGTTCTATTCCATAGTCTGCTGTGGAAGGCACAACTGAGAATTTAGCATTGAATTGATTTGTTACTACATTTTCAGTGGTATGTATAAAACTACAACGTAACTAATATTTTCTGTTAGAGCCCCACACTTCAGCAGAGCTTCTGGGAAGACTGTCTTTTACACACACACACACAAATTTTCCATTTCGTTTTTATAACTTGTTATTTTTAAATCCACATCCAAAACAGTGGATTCAACTGGTATTACTACCAGTTCGGTACTTACATTTTGTATGTGCATGTGTGCTTTGCGCACACATGCACCAGACACACACTGCACATGCGTGTAATACTACAAAAGCTGTTCCTCCCAGATAGCTGATAAGCGCTGCGTGCAGTTGCATAGCGTTTGAAAAATGCATTTTTTACTGATTTTTTTCAACCTCAGCTGTGCCACGCAAAGCAGCTGAGGTTGAAAAAGCAGGCAATAAAGGTCAGGTAAGAGCCTGGCCGGGCAGCTGGGCCAAACAGAGCAGACACAGAACCGGTTCTGTTAAGTTCTGCTCATGGGCGCAAGGAACGGAGACGAGATGGTGAACAGTGAACTTCAACTCTTTATTTATCATTCTGAACAGAGCAAAACCTAGGGCAGCAGCAGCCTTTTTAAAGGCAAGTTATAAAATGGAACTTTGTAAGCCGGTTAAGACACCAATGAGCCAGGAGTTTAGCCATAGTAATGTTCAAACTCCTATTTTTGATAAGAACATTTATCAGTCCTTGATTAGTAGTTTATCTCAGTAATTGGTCAAGGCCAGATATTGCATACAGTGTTAATCAATTAGCGAGATTTAACGCTGAGCCAACTGAAAGGCTCACATGTGCTAAACATGTGTTAAGATATCTAAAACAAACAATGCATTATTCATTGTATTTGGAGCCTAAAGATGAACTGAATTTAACTGCATATGCTGATGCAAGTTTTGCTACAGACATAAATACATGAAAATCTACATCGGGTACTGTAGTATTATTGGGAAAAGCATTGATTGCATGGAGATCTATTAGACAGAAACATCTAAGTTTGTCAACAATGGAAGCTGAATTCTCATGTTTATCTTTACTATGTACAGATTTAGTTTTGTATAAGCAACTACTAATTGATATGGGAATTGATGTAACAGATTCTATTGTTGTTTATGAAGATAACCAATCAGCAATACAGATGGCTTCAAATATTGCTGTTAAAACAAGAACGAAACACACAGATTTAAGATATTTAAATGTGAAACAATGTGTGCAAAGTAAAATGATTAAGCTAGAATACTGTATGTCAGAAAACAATATATCAGATCATTTTACAAAGGCCCAAGGCTCCATAAAGCATAAGGCTTGCTGTAAGGATTATGGAATTAGAATGTAAGGTTGTATATATTGTCTACCCAAAAGGGGAGAATGTTAGGAATATAAGTCACCTAATAGCTATTTGGGTTGGAAATATATAAACCAGGAAAACTGTAATTGAGTGTGGTTTCTCAAACGGTCATAAGATGGAGCCAGAAACCTAGGTTGTTTTAGTCTTTGTCTTAGTCTCAGAAGAAGTCTCAGTGAATCTCTTTTTCCTTCTGTTGGAGAGTATTGCCATTCCTTCTAATGACTGTTATTCTTGGATTTTAAGTAAGTCTGTTACTGAACTGTTTTTGACACTGCACTTTGTTATTGGATTATTCCTGAATTGAACACTGACTGCCTTACCTGTGAATGACTTTGGACTGTGTTTGAACTTTGCTGAAATGTTTCTGGAAGTAAAAACCTACATTTACTGTACAGTGTATCTGTGTGCTGTGTGTATTATTCAACACTTCTCTCAATACGTCTCCCTGTATGCGCTCATTCTCCTAATGGGGAATTACCTTAACATATACTTGACAAATCATGCATTACAAAGTTGACTTGGAGGTGGGAGAACATTCTAATTGGCTCTAACACAAGTCTATAAATTTTGAAGATTAAGTCTCTGGTTCTGATGACCAACTCAAATTGAATCCTCCAACATTATCTTGGGACACATATATCTGGCTTCATTTGTAAGATTGCTATGGCTTGTAGAAGAACTCTCTAGGACTTCAACAAGAACAGTTAATTCAGTTGATTCAAAAGTTATTCTTTTACTCCAATAACACTAACAAGGGAACTAAGCTACACTATTGTATTCTTTAAAAATACAGAAAAGTGTAGGGAAAAATAATAATGAAGTGATGTTTTTTCTAGAAGGTCTATATGATTGTCTTCTTTTCTTTCATATATACTTACATTAAAAAAATACTCATAGGGAGCACTATTTCTGTTAGATATACAATGCAATTAACATAAATTTAGAATGGACATCTGCTAAAATATAACAAATATAAGGTCCTTAGTGAAGATATATTAAAAGATATGCTGTATTCATATTTTCTTATTCATGGTAACTCATTCAGATTTAATAATATTATCACAATACATAGAAATTTATAATCCAAAAGCTACTAAAACAAAGTATGGCCCATTAATTCATTTGAAAAGTATCTAAAATTTATGTAGTAGTTAAACATTAATGTAAATTATATTAAGTGTGTGCAGCAATAATGCCTGCTGAACAAAACAAAATTTTCCTTGGAGAATTAGGATTAGTTCATTTTTACTAATGAAGCTTTCATTATAGCCAGTCATTTTTGTTGTCGTTTTGTTTTTTTCTCCCTTAGTTATGGAGAAGTTTATGATTGTTTTAGAAACTTGTGACTAATGGCCATTAAGTTTGGAATTTGCCTTTAGAATTGAAAAGAAGGGTTGCTTGGAAGCTCAATGCAGGCATGAGTAAGCAAAATGTTTGTCCTTTTCACTCAAATCAATGGCACATTTGCAAAGCAGACTCCTGTTAGAAGAATAATTGGTTGACCTAGTGAAGCTTTTGAAAGACCCAGGTGTGACTGTAGGCTGGTTAGTGGTAACTTCTACTCCTCATGCATGGTTAGAGGAAAAAAATACAGAATTGCTTAGCTTGTCAAACACAATAAAGTGAGGGTTAAGATAGGACAAGATGATGCATACTCTTTTGTTACTTAGCATGTATCTGTGTTTTAACAGAATAACAGAGTTGGAAGGGATCTTGGAGGTCTTCTAATCCAACCCCCGCTCAAACAGGAAACCTCATAACATTTCAGACAAATGATTGCCCAATCTCTACTTAAAAACTTTCAGTGTTGGACCACCCACAATTTCTGGAGGCAACTCTATTTCCACTGCTTAATTGTTCTAACTAGCTGTTTAACTGGTTGTCTAGATTTTAGCTTATTGATTGTTTGCAGCTTTACATAATTATTCAATTTCCATGCATATATATATTCTTATATCAGGATCATATATCATAATTTTGCAATTGTCTGTAAGTTACATTAGGCTAAGAGGCAACATTTAAGTATTCCTTCTTTGCAGGAATCCAATACTCAAAGAGGCAGCAGGACATGCTTTTCAGCTCTATATTTTATGTTCAGCAACTGTATACAGTACTTACTACACCTGGAAGAGAGGCCTGAGGTTATATACTAATATACATTTAGGTTGTTCAGAGAACTGTAATGTTTTTATAATTGGCTTTTCTGATGCTATATAAAGTCTATAACTGAGTTTGGGAACATGGGCTTTGATATGATGATGCCCACCATTTTAATGCCTGTTCAGTGTTGTTGGTGTGTAATGAAGTTGCATATTTTCATCAGCTACATTTGTTTTCCAGGTGATCATATTCTAATCCACATTTTCTACAAGCAAAAGATCAATCTTTGAATACCAACATTGCCGATGATGTGAAATGCTATAGTTTAAGAGCAACTACCATTTAGAAATATGGTACTGGGCTCAATGAATAAAAAGTCTGACCTGAAATAAATTACTACTACTACTACTACTACTACTACTACTACTACTGTTGTTGTTGTTGTTGTTGTTGTTATTATTATTATTATTATTATTATTATTATTATTATTATTCACAAAAAATGACAGTGTATACAGCAAACAAGATAATTATGCTGAGTTTCACATCACAAATCACTAGTCAAACACTTCCCAAGAGTTTAGGACTGCATGATGTATCCATGAATTATGCGAGCAGATCCCAGTAAGATGGCCTTCTGCAGCTGACCAATGGTGATTTTGTCAGTGCCAATTGTTTTTAAGTGTTTGTATTCGGAAGTCCCACAGTAGTTTTGCATGCTCATTTTCAACCACTTTTTCAGGCTTATGATCCCACCAGTTTTTTGCTACAGGGAGATAGTAGTTGTAACACAAGTTCCAGTGGACCATCTGACCATCTGTGTTGTGACATTGTTTGTAGTCAGTCTGAGTGATTGTCTTGCAGCAGCTCAGTATGTGATTGATCATTGGCTCATCAGCAGATTTTTCTATTCTGGCTTTAATTGTATTCGTTCTGATGGCTTGTTCTTGGGCTGCAAGAATCAGGCCTTCTGTCTCTTTCTTCAGTGTTTCGTTGGTCAGCCATAAACAAGTCTTTTCCTTATCTGCTTTTCCTTGGATCTTTTCAAGGAACCGCCCATGCAGTGCTTTGTTACACCAGCTATCAGCCCAAATTTGCATCACTGTTTTCCTGTATTGATTCTTGGTTGGCTGCACTTTGAGCAGCTTCCTATTGTTGACCTCCATCAAATCTGGTTCAACACTGTCTTTCACATAATGTGACAGAGCATCCTTCTCTTCTTCGACTGTCTGCTTCACTTGCAAAAGTTCTCTGGCGCTTGCTTTTCTGGGCAAATATAGCCTTTCAACATCACCACGTGGATGCAGCACATAGTGTATGGTCATCAGTTTTCTCATTTTCCTATCTAGACTGTCCAGTTATGCCTGTGTCCAGTTTACAATCCCAGCAGTATATCTGATGATGGGTATGGCCCAGGAATTTATAACCTTGATGGTGTTGCCTTTGCTTTTTATAAATTTTCTGACTCTTTGTGTATATTCTTTGCTGACTACATTTTTCATTTTCCCATGCTTGACATTGCCCAGCTGCAGTATGCCCAGGTATTTGTAGTCTTCAGGTTGGTGGCACTTGATGGTTTGTCCATTGGGCACTTCAATTCCATCACTTTCTATGATTTTTCCTTTCTTCAGTGCCACTGTGGCACATTTGTCCAGGCTGAACTCCATGCTGATGTCAGTGCTGAAAATTCGAACTGTATTGGTCAGTGATTGGATTTCAATTTCTGATTTTCTGTATAACTTCAGATCATCCATGTATAGCAGGTGAGAGATTTTCTGTGAATTTTTAGTGGTTTGATAACCCAGGTTAGTTTTCTGTAAAATTGTTGACAGGAAGGTCATTGCAATGATGAACAGCAGATAAAGAATCACCCTGGAAAATCCCTCTTTTGATGTTGACCAGTCCATAGCTTTCACTGCCAATAAACCGCTCTGTTTCCAGTGCTTTGTTGCATTTGCCATGAAAGTGCTAATGTATTTGCATATTCAGATGACACCCAGGTACTTGATGATTCAGCTGTGCGGTAGTGAATCAAATGCTTACTTGTAGTCAATCCAGTTGTGTGCAGATTTGTTTTTTGGCTTTTGCAGTTCTCTAGAATAATTTTGTCCACCAGGAACTGATCCTTTGTGCTTCTGCTTCCTCATTTGTTTCCTTTCTGCTCTATTGGCAATATGTTATTTATTTCTAGGTAGTCCAGGATCCTGTCAGCTATGATGCTGGTCAGCAGCTTGAACGTAGTTGGCAGACACGTTATTGGCCTTTAATTTGCAGATGTTGCCCCTTTTGCTGGATCCTTCTGAATTACATAGGTTTTCCCAGCTGTTTCCTATCTGCAGCATCTCATTGAGTTGTTCAGCCATTTTTTCATACAGGCTGGTCAGGTATTTGAGCCAAAAGCCATGCAGTTGATCATTGCCATGTGATGTCCAGTTCTTGATTTTTTTCACTCTGTTGATGATCATTTCAGTAGTTATTTCCAGTTGATCCATTTTGTTCTTGGAGAATTTTGCCTCAAAGTTTCTGATCCACCCAGCATTTCTCAGTCTCCCACAGGTCTTTCCAAAAGCGAGTAGTTGCTGTTTCCTCAGGTTTTTCAATTTTTGTATCCTCTGCCTGATTCAGACTCTGATAGAACCATCTTTGGTCTGATTGGAACAATTGATTTTGTTTATACTGGATGACTGGTATCTTTCAATTTTTCTTGCTGTTGCAGTTATCTGCTGCTTCACAATTTCCAATACTTCGTCAATTTTTCTTGTACTGAGCCCTTATTTTTTGATCAGATGGTTCTTGATCTTGCTGTTCTTCAGCTTTTTCTCCTGCAAATTCTTGAAGTTGCTTGCATCTGCTTGCAGGCTCTTTTTCAACTCCAACCTGATTTTCCACTGTGGTTTTCCAGTCGATTTTCTAGGGATCTGTGACTGTTGAATCCCCAGTTCTTCTGTTACTATGACTGCTGTACTATAGGCAAGCTGATTTGTTTGTTCAATTGATGTTATCTGGATTGCTGCAAGTACATAATTCACATCTATCATCAATGGTGCCAAATGTTTTCTAGGCACAGTCTTCAACATTAGAAGCCTTCTTCTTTTTGCATTTGATGCAGCATGTGCCAAGATTTTAGCCTTCAGTTCTTGTTGCCTGGCATTGAGTATTCCTGGTGTTTCAGTGATGACTTTAGGCCCTTGCTGTTCCTATTCTTGCAAAATATCTGCATTTTCTTTGAATTTAGGCTGTTCAGTTGCTCCAGATGTTATTGGAGTATTTTCTGCTGCTACTTCAGCAGTCTGTTGTTCAGCAGTCTATATTCCCATTTCACAATTTTTCCATATTTCTTCAAGTTTGACTTCACTGAACACTTTGTTCATAATGATAAGTCATCCCTGATTGGCTAATCATAATTCAATTATCCTTGAGTCTGGATATTCTTGTTTCCATAATTTGTACATTCTTTTTTGGTAACCTCGTTTTTCTGGTTCCACTTTGTAGTAGCATTTCATTGCAGTGCAGTTCTCTGACATAGTGTGTTTCTGCCCTTCTGAGGTTGTTCATCTTCCAGTAACCCTGCAGGCCCCTGCCCTGGTTGCTCAGCTATGGGACTCATGGCCTGTAGCCCACTTGTCGAAGGATGCCCAGGTTCCCCAACACCCAACGTGGTCCTTGTTAATCTGGGTGATGATGGAGCCAGTATAGGCTTCATTTGGTTGTATTTCACCATGATTCATTGCATGGGTTGTTGAGTGCACTCAGTCCTGCTCCTCAGCTGACCCTCTCTGGAATAGTTGGACCTGCTGGTAGTTTGCACTACTGCCAGCACAGCTATCAGCTTCATTGGAGCAGTTAACCCTCCTCCCACGTCAAGGTGGCTCCCCGTGGTGCTGATGAAGAAGAAGATGGCTCCCCGTGGTGATGATGAAGAAGAAGATGGTGATGATGATGATGGTTGTTGTTGTTGTTGTTGTTGTTGTTAATCTTTGGTGAGATTCACAACCTTTGAGGCTGGTTAGTAGCTCAACAGCTCGAGTCTAAACCAAGGACCTAGGAAGTGTTAAGGTAGCGTCAGAGGATATAAGCTGGTTTTTTTGAGAATCAGGGTATTCAAGTCTGATAAATACCAGTTAGATATTGCTCCAAGGGCTCCAATTACAATTGCGATAATACACAATTTATTTTTCCAAAGTCAATCAACTTCAATTTGTAAATCCTGGTACTACTTTTTCTTGCTGCTTGTCTTCAATTCATGTATCACCAGGTATTGCAGTGTCAATGAACCAAACATTTTTATTTTCAACTATTGTTATGTCAGGTGGGCCAAGTGCCTGTCAGTCTGAATTCTGAAGTCCCACAAGATCTTGACTTTTTCATTCTCCAGAACCTTCTCAACCTGATGTTCCCAGTAGTTGTTACTATACTCAAATCCAAACTTTATTATTATTATTATTATTATTATTATTATTATTATTATTATTATTATTATTATTATTATTGTTGTTGTTGTTGTTGTTGTTGTTGTTGTTATTGTTATTATTATCACAGTCAACCAGATATTTAGACTGGGTTTGACATTTTTGTCTACTCACTGAGTACTTACCAAGGATCTAGGATAGGCAGGTCTGGATGTTTGATGGTGTGACGGTGTTACAGATATGATCACATATGTTCCAAGAAAAGTTACCTTTTGCAATTGACTGATGGCAAATTTGTCAATGCCTATGGTATTCAAGTGGTGCTCCAGTTGTTTTGGGATTGCTAAAAGAACCAATATGATTTTTGCATGGGTAGGTCTTGTCCCCAGTTTATGCTGGATCAGTTATATAGATCCATATAACTGCCCTAAGAAGAAAGCAATGGCACTATTTCTGAAGATTTTGACAAGAACATTGCAGGAACTTGTCCAGCCAGTCGTGAGGGATGAAGGAACCAAAACACACACATAAAAAAACAAAACCCTAAATAAAAACCTTTATGTAATCCAACAATTTCTGAGGTAGTAAAAAGAAATATTAAAAATGTTTACAATTATATTTAAAACCTGATGCTCATTTCATCAAAGAATTAATTCTGAAGATCAGGGCAGCTATAGAGAAACAAGTTTCCAAGTCACTGCAACCTGAGCCTGTGACATCTAGAGGGAAGCCTCTGATAAGCTCAATGAAGTTGGCAAGAGGATTTTTTTAAAAAAGAAATCTAGATTCAAGCTTTAATGTTATGTTACAAATCCAGACATTTTACAGTAGTTAATAATAATTTAATGTGGACTTTTTCAGTACCACCAGAGACTAATCTCTGTGCTGTACCAACTGACCTTTCCAAACGAAAGAATGCTTGGCTGTGTATACTATTGTATTATGTTTTATATGTCTGTCCAGAATTGCTACATGAGATTGGTGGCTATAAAACTCAAACAAATCAAATACATAAGTAAACAATACCACTAAGAAAGAAAAACAAGAAATGCAAGAAGAAACCAGCATGGCTACACAAAGATCTCTTTGGAAAATTGAAAGAAAAAAAAGGACAAGTACAAAAAATGGAAAAAAGGACATACAACGAAGGCAGAATATCAGCAGACAGCCAGAATCTGCAAAGACGAAATCAGGATAGCAAAGGCTCAGAACGAACAAAGAATTGCAACAAAAGTCAAAGATAATAAAAAAAAAAAGTTTCTTCCAACATATAAATAACAAGAAAAAAAATCAAGGAAACAGTCGGTGCACTAAAGAGAGAAGATGGCAAGGAAGGAACAGGCAACAGAGAAAAAGCAGAACTGCTTAATTCATTCTTTGCATCTGTCTTCATGCAAAAAGAAATTATAGCTCAACCCACCAAAAACATAACTGTAAAAGACAGACCAGAAATAAAAGTTAAAATAAGTAAGAAAATAGTAAGAGAACACCTGTATGATCTTGATGAAAACAAATCACTGGGGCCTAGTGGATTACATCCCAGAGTTTTAAAGGAGCTAGCAGAGGTCATCTCAGAAACATTGAACCATATCTTTCAAAAATCCTGGAGCACCAGAGAACTACCAGAGGACTGGAAAAGAGCTGATGTGGTTCCCATCTTCAAAAAAGGAAAAAAAACAGACCCAGGAAACTATAGACCAATCTGCCTAACATCAATACCTGGGAAGATACTGGAAAAGATAATAAAAAACAGATCTGCCAACATCTAGAAACAGGTAAAGTAATAACTAGCAGTCAGCACGGGTTTGTTAAAAAAAGATCATGCCAAACCAATTTTATTTCATTCTTCACCACAGTGGCTAAATTAGTAGAGCAGAAAAATACTGTAGCCATAATATATTTAGATTTCAGAAAAGCATTCAACAAAGTAGACCACAACCTACTTCTTAGTAAGCTAGAAAAAAAGTGTAATAGATAGCACTACCACTAGATGGATTCACAACTGGCTGGCAAATCGTACTCAACGAGTAGTCCTTAATGGGTCTAAGTCTACATGGAGGGAAATAAGCAGTGGTTCCACAAGGTTCTGTCTAAGGCCCAGTACTGCTGTAATGACAAGGTGGGAGTTGTTTGATTATGAACAGTTGAATCATGATGATCTTTATTGGAGTATAGTCTTGCATTTATATACATTTTTAGTTATCCTCCATCATTGGTTAACTTTGGTTACTGCTTAATTTTCGTTACTGTTTAGTACAGTAATCCATACAATTAATTATCTCTAGTTAAAGTCTAACATATGTTTACTTCCCCTCTCTAATCCTCCTTTATCCATAGATTAGTGACTTTGTTTGCCTGAATTGTATTTGCTTGGAAACATTCTTTATCTGAGGTTTGCCATCCAAGATTGGAACATTCCTGCAATTACAACTCTACACAGTACTCTTCAATATCTTGATTAACGACTTAGATGAGGGAATAGAAGGGGAACTTACCAAATTTGCAGATGATACTAAGCTGGAAGGAATAGCTAACACCCAAGAAGATAGGCTCAACATCCAGATGGATCTTGACAGACTAGAATATTGGGCCATCTAATAAAATGAAATTCAATATAGAGAAAAGTAAAGTCCTACACTTAGGCAAGAAAAACCAAAAGTACACATATAGACTGGGTGAAACTAGGCTCAATAGCAGTAACTGTGAGAGGGATCTTGGAGTCTTAGTGGACAACCAGCTAAATATGAGCCAGTAGTGTGCAGCAGCCACCAAAAAAGCTTATGCAATCCTAAATTGTATTAACAGAGGGATACAGTCAAGATCAAGGGAATACCACTCTATAAAGCCTTAGTGAGGCCACATCTAGAGTACTGCATCCAGTTTTGTTCACCACATTATAAAAAAGATGTTGAGACTCTAGAAAAAATACAGAGAAGAGCAACCAGTATGATTAGGGGACTGGAGGTTAAAACATACAACAAATGGTTGCAGGAACTGGGCTTGGCTAGTCTAGAAAAGAGAAGGACCAGGGGAAACATGATAGTGGTCTTCCAATATTTGAGGGGCTGCCACAGAGAGGAAGGGGTCAAGCTATTTTCTAAAGCTCCTGTAGGCCAGACAAGGAATAACAGATGGAAACTGAACAAGGAGAGATTTAACCTGGAAACAAGGAAAAACTTTCTGACAGTGAGAACAATTAACAAATGGAAAAGCTTGCCCTCGGAAGTTGTGGGAGAGCCATCAGTTGAGACTTTCAAGAAGCGATTGGACTGCCATTTTTCAGAAATGGTGCAGGGTCTCCCGCTTGGGCGGGGGGTTGGACTAGATGACCTACAAGGTCCCTTCCAACTCTGATTATCTGTATCTGTAAAGGTTGCACAGAAATGGTAATTTGGGTGATAATACTCCAATATCTATTGGTCCTCCATGTAATTTTTTGTAGTATTTTTGGTTTTCACATTGAAAAAAATGCTTCCAAAATCAAATAAGAGAATAGAGAATAGAATAGAGAATTCTTTATTGGCCAAGTATACTCCATCTGTAATTGTTGATAGTAGTTTACATTTATATAGTGAGAGATGGAGGAGGATGGTAAAAGCCATTTAGAGGAACCATTTCGTCTTTTTTAGACTGATTCACTCAAGATTTTAGAGTTAGCTTTCAGAATTACTAGCCAGTATTGTCAACAATCATTTAGGCTGGTAATTGTGACAGGTATAGTGTCAATATATTTGGAAGATACTAGTTTAGAAAAGGCTGCAAAATACAACATTTAACAGGCTAAATTTATTCTACTGATTAAGCCTGTTGGCAATCTTGTTTCTTTTTAGAAAGAATATATAGCCTTAAAAGGATTCCAATGTTTAGAACCGTTAATATTCAAAAGTATACTGTTTTTGAAGTTACTGTTATTCTGTAGATGACTTTACAGTTGCCCATGTTTCTTTAAGTATAACTTTGGGTCTAAGTCTCATAGGATAAAATTACTAAATAGGAAAAATACTCCCCCAACACACAACAAACAATCTGGGAATACTAGAATATTAAAAAAAACTATATCTGCAAAACTATCAGATTTTTTGCTTGCAAGAAAGGGGAGCTAAAGGAGAACATGAAAGTTTCTGATAATGGTTGAAAGCTCATGATTCAATGCCAAATCATCAAGTCTTATTTTGGGTCTCATTGTGCCCAGTTGTCTGCAGTTGGATGTAAAACCCTAGCCTAGAGCTATTTACACCATGATCAGGCTAGTAATTAGCAAAATGTTTAATATAATATGGAAGCAATTAGGAGGTGATAACATGCAATTAAGATGTGTTTTCAGATTAAAGATTTTATAGTGCTCTCTTTCTTGAAAAGATAAAGTGCCTATCTCAAAATGTCAAACTGCAGTGATTTAATCTGAATTATTTTCAATTAATATGCATGCATTCTTGTGAAGTGTTCACCATTGTTATTGACATTGATAAATTAAGCTCATCCCAGCAGAATTTATCCTTGAGAAGCTCTATATTTCCTGAATGTCAGGTCTTTATTTCTATTTTGTTTTTTGTTTTATTATTTTTAAAAAAGATGCCTACAAGCTGTGCACGATATAACTTGTAAGTCCCTAGATTCATTCCTTGGATTACAGTGATGTGTCAGTCTTAGTGGAACAATCATTTGAAAGGGCATTGTTATAAATAGTGTGTTAGAATATAATTGTTTGTCATGTCGTTTGTCCCCTTTAAATCCCTTTGAGTCCTGTTTAAGTAATTTAGACAGCAAGGTTGACAAGAGTCTTGAGAGTTCTCTTATAGAGTTGTCGGACCAATCTTGAGTCTCCTTTGTCTTTAGGGACCACGTCAATTGCAGAACAGGAAATATAAACAGCGAATTTATTGTGAGTTGATTATGAGATTTTGAGCTAGGCTGCTGCTGCTACTTTTGGGGGGAAGGGAGAAAAGGAATATGCAAATTCCACTGCTGTTAATTTACTCAACTCCTCCATAGAATTGTTGAAACAATAGGCACCCGGATGATACTTGTTAATCGTCATTAAGGAACTGTTATCCCAAAGCACATTAAGATGCTTACAGTAGTTTGATGAAAAATTATAGTGTTGTATTTGAAACTTTGCTGGCTAAACATTTGAAATAAACCTGAAATCATTTTAATAATAAGAAAAATAACAATAATAATATGACAATTTCTTGTAAAAACATAAATAAATCTGGCAGATGGAACCATTTGGAAAACAAACTGTTACCAATAGTAAGTGGACAAGGAAGCGGGAATTATAAAATGGATGATCTAAAACTCTAATGATTAATTTCAGCAAAGATTGAGTAATGGGATTGAATTTGAGAAGGATTTGGAATTGTTTGAGAGTAATAGATCTTTAGAACTGTAAGCCACCATAAATTGATCCAACAGTTTTCTTTCGATTCAGACTTTAAGGTTAGGCTTTTAAGATCCATCTCCACAGTTTTCAGAAAACCTCCCCAGTTCCAAAGAAGCTTCCTTTAAAACAACAACAACAATAACAACACAAAAACCCAACCAGACTTCCAGCTTTTCCCCTCAAATTCGCCTTAATCTTACAGAATGATGGTTTTTTAATCATTCAATATTTTTATGAGGGTTATACCACTGTTAACCACATATTTTTTTCCAGATAAACATAGTGAAGAAAGTTAGCAGCCCCCCCTTCCAAGGAGAATTAAATATTTTAGGAAATATTAAAAAGGCAGAATATTATATTTCCCTGGATAGGAAAAGAAGAAACATGCTCTTGGAAAGCAGCTCCCACCTTTGTTAATAGCCCCAGAAAGACTGGGACATCTTATCTACAAGACAAAAGACCTTCAGCTAAAGGGCAGTAGGATTAGCCCTCACTCAAGATCCAAACAAAGCCCTTAAGCCATAATAGGAATTGCCCAAAATCTTTTCAGAACACAAGACTCTTCATTACATCATCACCCAGCAAGATTCAACCAAGCCTGGTACACAAGATTAACTGAACCCCCACATAGCCCCCTGGGAGTCTGACAACCAATAGGATACATTTCTTGCACAGCAACAAGGTCGAAGAAAGGATATAAATGTTTCTCTCTCTCTGCTCCATGTGGTCAGCTGCCCAGGACTTTAAACCCTGTTCATCATTAAACCATCCTTCCAAGCAGTCTCCATGTTTCCAGTGTCTTTCTCCCCACTTGGAATTGAACCCAGATGGACATTTCTTCCAACAATAATTAACAGGACTTTAGTCCCTGGTCCCTGTTACCATTTTTGTTGTGAATGAATAATACCAATAAAGTTATATTGAGCTAAAGTCAAGTGCAGGGTTCTGGCCCTGCACTTCTGATTGGCTGTTAATGGCAGGATCGGATTGGTCCATTCAGGAGCATCTGATTGGCCATTAACAGGCCATTCCCATTGGTTAACGGAGCTAGTGCTCCAGGTTTGCTATTGGTTGAATAGTTAATAAGTTGCCTATATAAGGAAGGCTATAGCAGCCCTCGAGTTGAGCTGTCACACCATGTAAATAAAGAGTTTGAAGTTCACTGTTTCCACTGGCTCGTCTCCATTATTCGCACCCATGTTCCAGACTTAACACTGGCGACGAGGATGGGATTGGATGATATCAGAGCCAACTAAGACAACTAAGCACGTGGCTGAAGCGCACAACGGCGGAACCATGTCCGGCAACGTAGTACCACCCGCTCCGTTCGATCCAGCTCAAGAGGACTGGGAGTCCTACATGGATCGTTTTCAAATGTTTTTGGAAACGAATAATCTGAAGGATGCCACACCTGGGAAGAAATGGGCAGTATTCCTAATGCACTGCAGCCCGGCGGTTTTCCAAATGGCTAAGGCATTAGCGAAACCGGCGGAAGCGAAGGCCATGGATTGGGACGTCCTCGAACCGCTACTAAGGGCCCACTATGCACCAACTGTTCCAATGCTCGTAAGACAACATGAGTTCTATCAAAGAAACCAGCGGAAAGGAGAAAGCTTCGCCAATTTTGTTGCAGACCTCCGGAACTTGGGAGGCCTTTGCGATTTCACCGACCTAGAAGAGGCCTTGAGAGACCGAGTAGTCCTCGGGCTAGACGCTCTAAACGTACAGAGCAAAATAATGGCAAAGGGCGACATCACCCTTAAAGACGCCATAGCTGAAGCTACAGCAGCGGAGGTGACCAAGAAGTCGGCTGCCCAACTACACCGAAATCGTGCTCCAGCACACCCACCGGCTGGCGAAGTTTCACCTAACGCAGAAGGGCAGCTACCAACGGCCCACCATGAGGACCTCTCTTCGTCGTCAGAAGAAGAGGTCCATTGCCTGCAGTCTGATCGGGAATGATACCCGAAGTCCCAGAAACCATGCGCTGGCTGCGGGGCCAACCATTACCGCTCCGACTGCAAATTCCACGACACGCTCTGCCACGAGTGCGGGAAACGAGGCCACATCGGACGGGTCTGCCGAAGCCTCCTCGGACCCAGCCAGACCTCGAAAGGAACCAATCTCCGCCAATTGACAGGGAATCGCCCTGTAAGGCGAGAACCAGTAAACCACTCCTACAGAAACTGACCCGTGAATCATCTAGCGAGATGGGAAGAGGCCCACCAAACACTCACTATTGGCCATGCCTCTTCACTAGACACTAAGAAAATTCGGGTCAACGTGAACATTGAAAATCGGCCTTGCCAAATGGAAGTTGACTCCGGATCGTCTCTTTCAATGGTTTCATGGAAGACCTTCAAGCAACTCATCCCCACTATCTGGCGCCAAGGCCTTCAATTCCAACGGCTCATGTTAAAGGACTACCAGGGGAACCGAATTCCAGTCGCAGGATCCAGTCAAGCCCGGGTTGCATTCAAGAACCGCATGGCGTATTTACCCCTGACAATAATCGATAAGGACTGGCCTAGTCTGTTAGGCCTGCAAGGGTTCGCACCACTCAGCATTGAATTGGCAGGCATTAACCGAATCGGCGGCAGTGACTGGGAGGAAGACCTCGCCCACGAGTTTAGGGACGTTTTCGAGGAAAAGCTAGGCGAGTACAAGGGGACCCCGATATCCTTTAGCCTTAATCCAAAGACAGCTCCCATCTGCCTTCAGCCTCATCGAGTTCCGTTCGCTCTGAAACCGAAAATTGACGAGCAGCTTGATAAGTTGATTGCCCAGGGAGTCTTAAAGCCAACTGACCACTCCCCATGGGAAACGCCTATTGTGACACCAATTAAGCCAGATGGCTCAATTAGAATTTGTGGGGACTACCGAGCCACCCTAAACCATGCCCTGCAACAGAACCCATATCCAGTGCCGGTGGTACAACACCTCCTCCATTCTCTGAGGGGCGGAAAAGTCTTCGCTAAACTAGACTTGCTCAGGCTTATCAGCAACTGCCAGTTGATGAAAAAACGGCACAGGCACAGACTATCGTAACACACCAAGGTGCCTTTAAGTGCACGTGGCTCCAATTCGGAGTCAATGTAGCCCCAGGGATCTTTCAGAGCCTAATGGAGAGACTATTGCAGGGGATCAAGGGCGTTGGCCCCTATTTTGATGATGTACTCATTGCTGCCCCCACTCCAAAAATCTTACAGGAGCATTTAAGACTGGTATTACGAAAATTCCAGGAAGCAGGCCTGAAAGTCAAATCACCGATCGTGTTGAATTCTTAGGGTACTTAATTGACAGTCAGGGTATTCACCCTACTGATAGCAAATTGAGAGCAATAAAAAACGCTCCCAGACCGCAGAACAAGACCGACCTCCAGGCGTTCTTAGGCCTCATCAATTTCTATAATGTATTCTTGCCGCACAAGGCGACTGGCGCTGAACCTTTACATCGTCTATTAGCTAAAAAAGCAATTTGGGTATGGGGTCACAAAGAAGAGCAGGCGTTCCGTAATGTGAAAAAACTACTAACTTCGGACACCGTACTAATGCAGTACAATGAGACTTTGCCAATAAACATTACATGTGATGCATCGCCTTTTGGAGTGGGCACCATTTTGAGCCATGTGTTGCCTAACGGTAACGAAGCCCCTGTTGCTTACTTCTCAAAGACGCTCTCGAAAACCGAGCGAAATTACAGCCAGATCGCTAAAGAAGCCCTGGCGATTGTATCAGCTGTTAAAAGATTTCATGAGTATGTGTACAGCCGGGTTTTCACCATTGTAAGTGACCACAAACCATTGCTGGGGATCATCGCTGGGGACAAGCCAACTCCCTACATACTTTCTCCCAGAATGACCCGCTGGTCAGAATTCTTGGCTGCCTACAATTATCGGCTACAATATCGTCCTGGTAAAGCCATTCCCACGCTGACGCACTGAGCCGTACACCGTTCCCTGAAACTATCAATGATCCTGCACCAACGATGACAGCGTTGCAGATCGATACACTCCACATGCCGCCATTAACTGCCCGTGACATCGCGAGAGAAACAAAACGCGACCCCATCTTGGTGCAAGTCCTCACATGGGTGGAACGTGGATGGCCATTGGACCAAGTACCAGATGACTTTGCACCATTCAAAAGTCGTCAAACAGAGTTGTTCTCGCAGAAGGACCGTGTCATCTGGGGCGATAGAGTCGTTATCCCAGAATGACTCCAACAGACACTGCTAAGAACTTTGCACAATGGCCACCCTGGCATGTGCACATGAAGGGCCTCGCACGAAGCTACGCGTGGTGGCCAGGCATCGACAGACAAATCGAATCATGGGTTAAAACTTGCAAGAGATGCCAAGAAGTAAGCAACGCTCCACCAAAGGCAACCCCAACCGAATGGGAGACGCTGTGGGGACCCTGGTCCCACATCCATCTGGACTTTGCTGGGCCAACCAAAGGCCACACGTTTTTGATAACTGTCGATGCCTACTCGAATTGGCTCGAGATTCACCGAATGAGCAACACAATCACTGACGCGGTCATCAAAAGACTTTTTGCAACCCACGGATTACCAGACGTTCTGGTAGCCGACAACGGGGCCCAATTTACCGTGCTGTCTTTTGAGCAGTACCTGGCTGACCGGAGTATGCAACATGCGCTCACTTCGCCTGGCCACCCGGCTGCCAACGGTAGGGCTGAGCGCATGGTACAATTCGTCAAAAAGACTCTCCAAAAGATAGACTACGACAACATCGATGAGAAAATCAACCAGATCCTTTTCCTGCAGCACATCACACCTCACAGCGTCACCAACAAAACTCCCGCCAAGCTGCTAATTGGACGAAAGCTCTGCTCCCACCTTGATCGGTTACACCCAGCCTATGAATTGGAAAAGCCACTCGGATCCAGCGGCCAATGCCGTACCTTCCAGGTAGGCGATTTAGTATTCGCTAAAAACTTATCGGGCGATCCGCTGTGGGTAGAGGTGACTGTAAGATCATACCTCGTTCAGTGCCCTGACGACAGACTTTGGAAGCGCCACATAGATCAACTACGATCGCGGCTACCGTCTCGCATTTCCGAGCTCCCTTTTGACCAAAGTGAGGGGGGGGGAGATACAGAGGAAAGCAAATTACAATTAGAGGGAACCCTTTTCGATGAGACTGATAATGGAACTGAAACACAGGAACAGGAACCAGGGACCGGAGTGAGTTCACCTCAGGGAGTGTCCAGTGATATTGATGATGACGGGAATGTGAACTCGGAACCAGAGGCACCCCTACCGTTAAACAACGATCTACCTCAGCAGAAGTGCAGCCAACCGCCAGGCACTTTGCAAAAATCGAAAAGACTAACAAAACACCCGTCCTACCTGAAGGACTATGTAACCGCGCCCCATGGGCAGAAGCCGGGGGAAAGGGATGTTGTGAATGAATAATACCAATAAAGTTATATTGAGCTAAAGTCAAGTGTAGGGTTCTGGCCCTGTACTTCTGATTGGCTGTTAATGGCAGGATCGGATTGGTCCATTCAGAAGCATATAATTGGCCATTAACAGGCCATTCCCATTGGTTAACGAAGCTAGCGCTCCAGGTTTGCTATTGGCTGAATAGTTAATAAGTTGCCTATATAAGGAAGGCTATAGCAGCCCTTGAGCTGAGCTGTCACACCATGTAAATAAAGAGTTTGAAGTTCACTGTTTCTACCAGCTTATCTCCATTATTCG